>OY987326.1:127446737-128083118 GCA_963920685.1 Polydrusus tereticollis
AAAATATGTGGCGAATCATCCGATATCAATATCGAAGACGTAACTACTTCAAAGAAAGGCTATTGACCATTTTAAAGGATTATACCTCAAGGTACGTATTTAATGCAGATGAGACAGGTCTCTACTCTCGTGCATTGCCAACAAAAACGTATGCATTGAAATATAACAAGTATACTAGAAAAAAAAAACAGCAAAACAACAATTTACAATTCTGTTCTTATAATAGGCACAATTAAAAATCGACGATGTTTAAGGGTGCACATGTCGACGATAAGTTCTCCAAAGAAAAAGCGTGGATGAGAGCAGAGTCTGCAGACCAGCAGACATCATGAAAATATGGCTTCACAGATTTGATACCAAGATAAAGAAGCAGAATAAAAGAGTGGTATTGTTTTTGGATAATGCCAAATTCTCATCCCAAAATTAGACTATATTATTATATCAATTTTTTTTTTCTATCCAATTCTACCTCACATTGCCAACCTTTGGAACAAGGCATTTTTCAGATAATTAAAATGCTTTACAAAAGCTACCTTATTAAGAGGCTTTTAGCATGTATAGACAGTGGTTACCCTCTTCAAGAAATTACAAATAATATTACCATAAGACCCAGTTACAATAAAAAAATGCTTTATGACAGCCGAATTTATGTGTGTGTGTTTCCTAATATTTGTGAACTTGAAACAATTTGCCCCTATTGATAACGATTTGCCAACAGAAAGTGCAGAATTCTCTGTCATCGGGGGTATTGAAAAGATCCAAAAAGCGGATGAAACTACTCCCAGCTCTGAGACAGAGGAAAGGAACCTGAACTTGCTTCAGTGTAGAAAATATCAAGCTTATCTGAAGCCTGCGCAAGTTTAAGAGATCTTAATTTTATAAAAATAAAATAAAAAATATGGAGCAATCATTAATTTCTGATTATTTTAAAAAATAAGAGTTTCAGAGCAACCATACAGTACATCGTATAATGTATATATATATTAGTAGGCACGTGAAGTATATACATATTGGTAAATTTGTTTCATCTCATTTAATTTTAGTTCCGATAAATTTAAATAAAAATATTTAACATTATTTACGTATAGGTAGATGCTTATTAATAAACAAATACTGTAAAATGCAAACCAGTTGTCCTATTTTCTCTATTAACTAACCACCCCTGTTAACCGATCAACATTTGATTTTCCGAGGGTGGTCGCAATTGAGAGATTTTACTCTACTGAAAATGTCATATTTAATTTTTTTTTATATATGCTAAGTGCTGATACACAATAGTTGAAAATATGTAATTGAAAATCTTTGAAATTAAGTTTTGAAGTATATTATAATCTTTGAAGTATTCTTATTAGTATTATCTTCAATGTTTTGTTTCAAAAAACACAAACTTATAACAAGTTCGTGCATAGAATTGTCCCTTATCCTTTCCGTCAGACCCAATCCTTGGACGCGTTTCGCCGTTTACGGCTCCTCAGCAAGGCTCCGGGTCTGACGAAAAGGTAAGGGACCTCAAAGTGTTTTCACACAGAAATGTAAATAACCAAATGAGAGTTGCAGCACGTGGCTACATCTCGTGGCAACCTTCGTTCTGTAAGTTCAAATAAGTTGACTATAATATGGCCCTCTGTTACAGATAAAGTCAGTGAAGCAGCCAGGAATAGTTTTGGGGGACTTTTGAAAACAAAGAGACCAGAAAAGGAGTAAAAAACGACGTTGTTAAAGTTGTTGAAGACATTTATTTGGCTTCTGAGGGGAGGGGTTTAATCCCCCCCCCCCCGTGGCTGCGCCACTATACCAAGTAACTAATTATGAATATCAAAGGGTTTAAGGTTAGTTACATCATATCATGTGGGTCCCGGTCAACAATTTAATTTTATAAGGTTAGAAATTTGGTGTTATTTTATATTGTAGCAGAATTGCAACATTATAATATAGTGGTAACTAGGATAGCAGTGTACTTTTAGGAGCGAAATTGTCTTAATAAAGGTACTTTTATATAATTGTTTTTTTTATTATTGATATATTTGTTACCGGTGTTACAATTTTTAAGCGGAACAAAAAATATGTACGGCGCTGCATTTTTACTTTCTGCTAGCACAATTGTGTAAAGAGTGCAATTAATATCTGTGTAGTACCTTTAGATATTTTTTTAATTTCGGCGTCATTTAGAAGTCAAATGTAGTTTTATCCAACTTTGATGAGCGCATAGCGTAATGTACATAAATATCATTTATTTTTTTAATCGAGAACAGTTCGGCACACATTAAAAAGTTTCTGAACAATGTTTGCTCAGTGATAAGGCGTAATTATGATAAAATAATATTCATTTTGAAAAAACAGTGGCTTATAAACCAAATATTTTCTATGGAAATAGTATATTTTTATGCCTGGATAGTACCTAGTAAAATTTTAAATATCGTGTATATCAATTCAATCTTTTTTTTTTTTTACTATTTTTTACGGTCGTCGGCGTATCAGAGGCCATCTTGAACCGGTCATCGACCGTACGGTTTTTAATCGTGCGGTCTACCGACTGGGGAGTGTGAAACGGCACCTTCATCCTACGAGATATCCGATCTCATCCGGCCTGTCCGGCGTGAATAGGATGGTTTTGATGTCGATTCATTTTACACACTTCCCTAAGACAAGAGCACGCGGTGTTTCCCAAGCGGTCACCCATCCAAGTACTAACCGCGCTCGACACTGCTTAACTTCGGTGATCTGACGGGAACCGGTGCTTCAAGTGTCGCTAGGCCCTTGCCTATCAATTCAATCTAGCACTGTTATTCTGATAAAACATTTGCGAGCGATCACACCGTTGCGTTGATAGGTCGTCCAAGTGAATTACATCATCGACATTAATTTACTGCCTTGATAAACAAAACTATTTTTGGGCATATCCAAATATATATACCAATAAACCATTCAAACTTGCATCTGCCCTTCCTACTTCGAAAACACAATCTAAGAATTTATTATTTTCCAACTCGAGCCGAAAATATAAAGATTTAGTAATTTATTGAAATTCCGACTAGCACTGTGGTATAAATATCTATAATGTTTGACAAAAAAAATATTTATGTTAACATTAGGTTTATTTTTTATTAAGACGATTCTTGTTTATAAACAAAATTTACAAATAAAATAAAAATTGATACGAAAATATGGAACCTGAACTAACCTGAATGATTTAGTGGATTTAAGTCGGGACTGCGAGCTGGTCAACCTTGGGGACTTGCACGCCCATTCCAGCAAATTAGGGAAAGTTCTGTCGAGGTATTGACGAGCAGCTGGGGCGCCGTCGTGCATGAACCACATATTAGTCCTTATTTGTAGACGTCAAGTTCTTCAGATAGAAATTGCGTATAGAAGTTTCTATTCAATCAAGGTGGTAAAAGTATGGTCCAATAAGATAGTCGTCAATGATCCCTGCTTATACATTAAACGAAAATTGTTGCTGAAAACGACCTTCTCTAATTTTATGAGGACGGCCCAAAAATGATCATTATGAAAAATCATAATGGCTTCTCATGAAAGACGGGCCTCATCAGTAAATAAAATGTTCAGTAAAAAACTGTTGTTATGTGCTACTGTATGCAGCAATCATCTACTAAAATCAAGCCTTGGCTAAAAATCACGGGGAAACAGAGCTTGCACACGTTGAATATGGTATGGGTAGATTTGAAAAAAATGCAAAACCCTCGAATTAGTGGATGCACTTGTTTGAAGTTACACCGTTACCTTCCTGGCATTAGTTGAGAGCAGTGGCGGTTCTAGGATTCAACATCAGGGGGGGCTGAAAAGAAAAGATACATATTCTACGGGTAACAAAACATACACTTATCGTACCAATGCAATGTATTGTCAAAGAATATCGTTGTCACCACGATCTCGACTTTTCACTGAGTTAGCATTAGCTAACTCTATCATGATACAGAGAATGAAGCCAGATGGCTCCATCTCGTGGTGCTGGTAAATAACACCAATTTCTAAGCATACCTGCGCCCTCTGACATGGACTTATCAAGCCACAAATATCAGAGGAAAACCTGCAAAGACAGAACGTCACAATTACAGGAGTCCTCGCTAGGCAGCGCTATGCGTTTTGTCGGTTTAGTAACCGAAAACTTAACACATTGAAAAAGGTTTGCTTTTTCCTTCTGCCAGAACCATCCTCAGACGCGTTTCGCTGTATAACAGCTCATCAGTGAGGCTATGGGTTCTGACATGTGGCTTGATAAGTCCATGTCAGAGGGCGCAGGTATGCTTAGAAATTGGTGTTATTTACCAGCACCACGAGATGGAGCCATCTGGCTTCATTCTCTGTATCAAACCGATTTTTCTGTTTTAAAACAGACGCCGATGTTTTTCCTTTTGTCAGAACCCATAGCCTCACCGATGAGCTGTTATACAGCGAAATGCGTCTGAGGATGGTTCTGGCAGAAGGAAAAAGCAAACCCCTTTTTAACTCTATCATGCTAGTATAACATGCTCCTATAACATGCTCGTGTAACAGGCTTTAACAAGCTCGTACGATTGGAAAACGAGTGTACTGTTACTTGTCTTAGAACTTTAGATCATTGGGTTTCGCGTGGGGGGGGGGGCTTCAGCCCCTATAGCCCCCTCTGGACCCGCCACTGGTTGAGAGATCATCTTCTGTCTCTCGAAGTTTAGCCTCTTCTTACTGAGGCTGAGCTGAGAACTTCTACTGTTGCAGGTCTGCCAGCAAGTTACGTTCTACGTTTAAAATTTCCGGTCTCGCTCACTCTTGCATGGAGCTGTCTTAATGATTTGGCACATGGCAGTACTCTGTTACGGATAACGTTCCTGATAAATTCGCCGAGCTTCTTCAATATTTCCATTTGCTAGGTCATAATTGAAATGCATCTGGGCCATTTCAGCGTTAGTAAAGTTGTTCATTTTTGACTTGTTATTGATAAAACAAGTAAATTAGACATCTAATCTTATCTTTACCTTATATGTTAATTAACTTTAAAATACATACGCTTTTTTTTGTACACATGCAATAAAGTGGTTTTTATTTTTTCTCTGGAAAACGAAGCAAGATACGAAAACAATTCAAGGAACAAAAAACTTCTATTATTAGTTGATAAATCTGAAAAAAAAATATCAAAATTGGAGAAAAGTCAGTGGTGTACACTTTTTGTTAATAAAATTCGTTAAGGTGCTGTAAAACGCGTGATGGCTAGATTGTAAATGCATATACGAGTTTTGGAAAAGCGGCTTTCGAGGTGTAGGATTTGCCTCTTCTTTTTTCCTTTTCGAAGAGCAGAATTAGAAAACCCGAGACTAGGCTTTTGGTTAACCGCATTTAGATTAACTGGATTCAGAAAGTCAAGTACTTGGGGCTTGTTTTTGATAAGAGACCAAATTGGAGAAAGGACTCCGAATTGAGGTTGAAAAAGCTGTCAATCAGCTTGGTTCTGTATACTACCTATTAAATTAAAGGAGCAAGATAGGTTATAGAACTAAAACAAATTTATACAAAACTGGTCCTGACTTATGGAGTGCCAACATAGTGCACCATAACAGGTTCAAGATGCTAGAAAATAGATCGTTAAAAAACACCCCAGTGTAAAATATTGAAACTAGTTGGCTTTGTTTCACCTCAATATGTTGACTAATCGTTACAATTATTTATTACTAATGGGCGCATTTTACATAATGCTGAATGTTGGGTAATTAGTAGGCTATGAATAATCGACCTGTGATCACTACACCTCCCTTTCCGAAAGAATGACCTCCATTAATAGCCATTTAATGGGGGCATTCTCCAAAACTACTACCTCAAAAAAATGTATCAGTTAAACGTACTTAAATATGCAGTCAGCGAAAAATCATAAAAATTAAAAAATACATAAAAATAGAAATATATAAAGCAATTCAATATTTTTGTATTGTACAATCGAAAAGAAACAAGTAGCATTTTTGGCAACAAAACGGTCAACCTTTTTAGAACACACAACCTGATTATAATAATTTACAAAAGTGTCAAGTAAGCTTAATTGCGTTGCTACTTATGTTGGTTGTAATACTCGTGTTTTTTTTTAGCAATTAGCAGTTCTTGTGTAAAGTAATTTGCAGTACATTAAAACCATAGAACGGTTAACCGTATTATTAATTGAAAATTCCACTTTCGATAGGATTTCGTCCCATCTACATACATCTTCCGTCATTTTTGCACACATTGAGCTTATAGACTTATTAATAACTTCAGCTTGACCGTTTGCCCGAGGTACTCCTGTGGCAATAAGTGTATGAGAAATATCACATTCGGTAACAAAGTCTTTAAATTCGTTCGAAGTAAAGCAACTACCGGGATCAGAAATAATTCTTAAAGGGCGACTATAATGACTGAAGTATGATAAAAGATGTTTAATTACTGGTTTTACTTTAGTATTACAGCAGGGATAAATTTTTACAAATTTTGTAAAACCATCGGTAACCAATAAGACATATTTATTCTGATATCTAGATTTTTCTTATGGACCATAATGGTCAATATGCAATGTTTGAAAAGTTAGCTTAACCCTTCTCGATGGGATTAAGAAAGTCTTCAACTTTACCAGTAACAGGCGAAAAACTAATACACTTTAGACAATTTAAAATGTAATGATTAATTTTCTGCCTCATATCAGGAAACCAGTAAGTTCTAGAAATAAGCTCTGCAGTTTTATTTTCCCCTACAACAGTTCAATATTTAAACTCAATAACCTAAATATTAATGCTTACATTTCCAACATAAGTACATATACAGGGTATTATTAAAAGTATATTTAGGAATATAATGACATCAGTGTTGACGACACACGACAGCTATAGCGCTATAGCAACATAACAACTATTATAAATGTTCAAATCTAATCATAATTAATTAGAACTTACATACTTTTTTAAACGATCTTAATTTTGTATTGCTTGCCACTACCATCCTTAATAATGCAATTAAAACCAGGGGTAAGAATCAGTTCTTTAGAATTAACTTCCCGGTCGTACGCATCTATATTATACAGTGGATCTACACTGCGTCCATAAAGTCTTGCACAAATTCATTTAAAATTCAGGGGCTTACTTTTTTTAAAAACGCTCGGACACGTCAATTAGTACTTTTGTTTGCGCATTTTTTAACGTAAAATGTTTTTATACAGGCTGTCGCACGTATGAGGTATGAGGTCATCAAGGTTTTTTTTTAATGGAACACCCTGTATATTATATCAATTTTGAATTCTATGATGAACACTTAACACCTCTGGAAATCACGGTTTCCGAAATATTGACGTTTGAAAATTTATTTTAAACACATTTATTGATGACCTCATACCTCATACGTGCGACACCCTGTATAAAAACATTTTACGTTAAAAAATGCACAAACAAAAGTACTAATTGACGTGTCCGAGCGTTTTTAAAAAGTAAATACCTGAATTTTAAATGAATTTGTGCAAGACTTTATGGACGCACTGTATATGCATTTCATTAAGTGTCTCGGAAAGGTCAGCCCTTTTTCCAAATACTAATTTGAATGGTGTGTGGTTATGATAAGGGCTAGGTATTGTATTATAACAAAACGCACAATATTTCGTCCATGTATCCCAATCCGACCGTGTTTCATTAATGTACATGCGCAAAAATTCGTTCAAAACACGATGATTTCTCTCGTACCCGCCTATCGTCTGACTATAGTCGAGTTCGGTTAATCCTCGCAGATGAGATGAAATAGACGGCAAATTTAAAACAGCTGATCCGCAAATTACTCCGAGGTGCCGGTATTTAAAGAACGGTCTCCCGTATTTGACAGCCACGATAACCTTAATTTTTGACTTTTTCTTTTCGTAAATAAAAATTTACACTAAATTATGAATCCCTATGGTTCAAATCGACTACGATATGACAAATTGGTTAAGGCTTTCGCGGCCAGTTGATGAACTGGTGTGGTCCTGATTCGGGTCTAAAGGCCGTCGTCGGTTGGAATTGCTTCCTAACGTTTCGCTAGCACGAGTGGCGAGCTTCTTCAGAGGTCCTTCCATCTCCGGTGCTGGAAGTAGACTGACAAATTCTCGGGCGCAGGTTGTATTTATACTGGTTGGTAGGGGGCGGAGCTTGTTCCGCTTCGGTTGACTTCGGAATATCGATCGGCATTACTCGGGAGTGTCTGAGGATTGGATTCCAGATTTGGTTGAGCCTGAGGGTCTCCTCTTTTCTGTTGAAATTATGAGGATGTTTGTGGATCTCGATGGCTTCTCTGATGAGCCTGTTGTGATAGCCACTGACTGAAGCTAGCAACCTGCAGTTCTCAAAGTGTATCCTGTGATCCCCGTTGCTCAGTGCGTGTTCGGCTACTGCAGACTTCTCGGTTTGTCCTAGTCGACAGCTTGCTTTATGCTCCTTGAGTCTCGTTCCCATTGATCTTTTAGTGGTTCCAACGTAGACCTTTCCGCAGGAACAGGGTATGCGGTAGACTCCTGCAGCTGAAAGTGGGTCCCTCTTGTCCTTGGCTGATCTAATGGTCTGCTGGATCTTTTTTGTTGGCCTGAAGATTGTCCCGATGTCATGTCTCTTCAAAACTTTGCCAATCCTGTCCGTGACTCTCGGAACATATGGCAGATATGCCCGAGAGGTGGTGGATCGCCGTTCGGTTTCCCGTGGCCTAGATGATCTCAAGCCCATTGATCTCTCGATGTCTCTCTTGCTGTAGCCATTTGCCTCGAACGCAGATTTTAGGTGTTCGAGTTCCGCCTGGAGGTTCTCAGGTTCGCAAATCCTTCGAGCTCGTTCCGTCAGGGTTCTGATGACCCCATACTTTTGACTCGGGTGATGGTTGGAAAGAGCGTGTAGGTATCTGTCCGTGTGTGTTGCTTTCCTGTACACTGTATGGCCCAGCTTGTCTCCTCGCTTTTTCACTAGCACATCCAAAAATGCCAGTTGTTGGTCCTTCTCAGTTTCCATGGTGAACTGGATGCTGGGATGCTGACTGTTAAGGTGCTGTAGAAACACGTTGAGCTTGTCCATACCATGCCCCCAAATCACGAATGTGTCATCCACGTACCGGAACCATGTTGTCGGCTTGTATTGCGCGGTCTTGATCGCCTTTTCCTCAAAGCTTTCCATGAAGAGGTTGGCTATAACTGGGCTCAGCGGACTTCCCATTGCCACTCCGTCCACTTGCTCGTAGAAGTTTCCTCCCCACACGAAGTAGCTTCCGGTGAGGCAGATCTCAAAGAGCTTGCAGATGTCGGCCGGGAAGAACTTGGTCACCAGGTCTAGGCACTCTTTTAGGGGTACCTTGGTGAAGAGCGAGACGATGTCGAAGCTCACTAGGATGTCGTCGGGTCCAACGTTGAGATCCTGAATCTTGCGCACGAAGTCGGCGGAGTCTTTTATGTAGCTGGTACCCTTCCCCACGTGTGGTTGGAGCAGTGATGCCAAGTGTTTCGCCAAGTAGTACGCTGGTGATCCTGGGGCACCTACTATTGGTCTCAGTGGAACAACTTCGTGCGCAAGATTCAGGATCTCAACGTTGGACCCGACGACATCCTAGTGAGCTTCGACATCGTCTCGCTCTTCACCAAGGTACCCCTAAAAGAGTGCCTAGACCTGGTGACCAAGTTCTTCCCGGCCGACATCTGCAAGCTCTTTGAGATCTGCCTCACCGGAAGCTACTTCGTGTGGGGAGGAAACTTCTACGAGCAAGTGGACGGAGTGGCAATGGGAAGTCCGCTGAGCCCAGTTATAGCCAACCTCTTCATGGAAAGCTTTGAGGAAAAGGCGATCAAGACCGCGCAATACAAGCCGACAACATGGTTCCGGTACGTGGATGACACATTCGTGATTTGGGGGCATGGTATGGACAAGCTCAACGTGTTTCTACAGCACCTTAACAGTCAGCATCCCAGCATCCAGTTCACCATGGAAACTGAGAAGGACCAACAACTGGCATTTTTGGATGTGCTAGTGAAAAAGCGAGGAGACAAGCTGGGCCATACAGTGTACAGGAAAGCAACACACACGGACAGATACCTACACGCTCTTTCCAACCATCACCCGAGTCAAAAGTATGGGGTCATCAGAACCCTGACGGAACGAGCTCGAAGGATTTGCGAACCTGAGAACCTCCAGGCGGAACTCGAACACCTAAAATCTGCGTTCGAGGCAAATGGCTACAGCAAGAGAGACATCGAGAGATCAATGGGCTTGAGATCATCTAGGCCACGGGAAACCGAACGGCGATCCACCACCTCTCGGGCATATCTGCCATATGTTCCGAGAGTCACGGACAGGATTGGCAAAGTTTTGAAGAGACATGACATCGGGACAATCTTCAGGCCAACAAAAAAGATCCAGCAGACCATTAGATCAGCCAAGGACAAGAGGGACCCACTTTCAGCTGCAGGAGTCTACCGCATACCCTGTTCCTGCGGAAAGGTCTACGTTGGAACCACTAAAAGATCAATGGGAACGAGACTCAAGGAGCATAAAGCAAGCTGTCGACTAGGACAAACCGAGAAGTCTGCAGTAGCCGAACACGCACTGAGCAACGGGGATCACAGGATACACTTTGAGAACTGCAGGTTGCTAGCTTCAGTCAGTGGCTATCACAACAGGCTCATCAGAGAAGCCATCGAGATCCACAAACATCCTCATAATTTCAACAGAAAAGAGGAGACCCTCAGGCTCAACCAAATCTGGAATCCAATCCTCAGACACTCCCGAGTAATGCCGATCGATATTCCGAAGTCAACCGAAGCGGAACAAGCTCCGCCCCCTACCAACCAGTATAAATACAACCTGCGCCCGAGAATTTGTCAGTCTACTTCCAGCACCGGAGATGGAAGGACCTCTGAAGAAGCTCGCCACTCGTGCTAGCGAAACGTTAGGAAGCAATTCCAACCGACGACGGCCTTTAGACCCGAATCAGGACCACACCAGTTCGACTACGATATGATTATGAAAGATCATGATGCCGAACAAATAAATCAGTTCAAGAATGTCTAGCATTTGTCAATCAGCTGATTGTATCCTCAGCTTCCTCGCTCAAAAACCTCCGATGAAAAAGATGACGCTCCGAGTCATCTGCCCCGCTTTAAACGAACGCAGTTCTTTGTCGGCCGTCAGCTCTGAAACGATTAAACGAACGACATTTTGACAATCCGACGGATCGGAGCCCTCACAGAGGATTAACCGAACTCGCCTTATGATAAGCTGTAGATGTATTGCATTTTCAGTGGAATCGCTAAATTTTTAAATAGTTCATTTTTATATTCAGTTCCCATATATTATGTCCTAATTTCTTTCTTGGCACCATATACAAGAATAAAATTTTCAAAAATTGCTCTGGCTACTGTGGCAGCTTCCTTATTATACCGGGTGTTTCTAAAAAGACGCTCACCCCTATAACTTTTTTGTATTTATAGATATTAAAATGAAATTTTGGAATTGTGCATTAGAGATGAGTCTGCATTTATTGGCATAATTTTTGATTTGTTGGCAATGATTAGTTGACTTTGGTATTTTAAATGGAACACCCTATATATTTATACTTATTTGGATTCAGCATGATATTGTGAGTAAAATGACATCCCACTTGTCATTTTTTGACGTGTTATAACATTTTTTGTATTGAATCTAGAGGGCCATGAATTAAATAAATAGGTTAATTTATAGTCAAGTAGTTTACGAAAAATAAAATTATGTCATATTAACTGACTTTCTAAGTTTCACAAGCGTTTAAAAAATGAAATAACCTTTACTCCATTTGATACCATACTTATGTGGTGGAGCCGCGTCTTGTTGAAAAATAATAGACATTTGTTCAACTACAGGCAAATTTTAAAGAAATTGTTCTATTTCTACTTGCAAGAAACCTAAATATCTTTCGCCGGTAAGGTGACCATCAAAAATAATTGATCCCACAATTCTATCTCCAATGATACCTAACCAGCAATTTAATCCAAATCGCTCTTAAAAATTGCCTTCTTCCATTAAATGCAGGTTATCTTGTGACCAATCACGCTTGTTGTTTCTATTAAACATGCCCAAATTTGTGAATCGACTCTCATCCGAATAAAGAATTTTCGACGGAAATGTTGGATCTTGTTGATGTCTAGATTCAATACAAAAAATGGGAATAAAAATGTTATAACACGTCAAAAAATGACAAGTAGGATGTCATTTTACTCAGAATATCATGCTGAATCCAAATAAGTAAAAATATACAGGATGTCCCTATTAAAATACCAAAGCCAAGGTCACTTCCGGTTAAACCGGAAGTGCTAACAAATCAAAAATTATGCCAATATATTTAGACTCATCTCTTATGAACAACTCCACAATTTCATTTTAATATCTATAAATACAAAAAAGTTATAGGGGTAAGCGTCTTTTGAGAAACACCCGGTATATTGGAGCAATAATTACATACTAAAGCTATGGTTTCCTAGGATAGCGGTACCGTAATAGAGCGGCCGTAACATAGCGGTCAACACGGCCAACAAATATACGGCCGTTATAGCGTTGAGCACAGATGTAAAGTAAGAGTACAACGTTCGTTTGTTATTGCTTTCGCGAACCACCTAAATGCATCCAAAGTGTTGAATTTGCTTTTTTGTTCTGGTTGTCTGCAAAAGTGAATTGACAATTTATATTTTTGTGGTTTCTAAAAGGAAAAAAGTGCATGGAACAACTGAGATTGAGATACATTAATAGCAAGTTAACATTTAGCTGGAACTGGAAATCAGGCTGGAAAAAGGAAATCTAATCGTGAGGTGAGTTTACTTGCCCAATTACTTTACCCAGCAATTACTACATATTTTATTTGTTTGTTAACTAAACATAAATTTGGTTCGAATCCATTTTGAGATGGTATTGTCTCCGAGACTGCAGGTTGAGCTTCGTTTTGAGGGTTATAATTATCGCTGACACTAGAACAAGCAGAAATTGGTCGGCTATAGCCAGTGCATTCCTGTTGCTGGAGACATCTCAACTGCGTATTTCCTACCATGGTCCCGATTTGTAATCTTAAATAAATTTGTTCCTTTTCCGGTAGTTTCTTTACTATTTTTGCCATAGACGCAAAAAAAAGATCTGTTTCATCTTGTTCTTCGTTATTGTGCTTTTCAGCTATTTTTTTAAGCAATTCAAATCGTTCTTCAGAGTTTCCTGCATGTTTTAGCCTTTTTGGTGTTTTTGAACTTGCACGACCTATGTTGTTGTCATTATTATCTGTATTATTAACATTCGTTACCGGTGTTTCACTTTGGGAATCAAGTTTTTCCTGTGTGGAGTTTTCTAAATCGTCATTAAAATCCTCTTCTATTACGCCAACTTCTTGAGTATTTTGTACAGAAGTGCCCATATTGGTGATACTGCTAAAATAAGAATTACCAAGAATTATATACACTTAAGATAATTTTTGGAAAACATACCTTCTTTTTATGGAGGAGTAACTATCTAAAAATGACAGTTGTTCAGCTCGCTTTTTTGCAGCTTCTCCAGGGGCACCTGTGCCTGGCTTTTCTTTGCGTCTCACGTAGTAATCCCGTATATAAGTCCATCTTTTACTGCACTCGGCATCTGCAAAATTTATAAATTTAGAAGTTTTTGGAACTAAAGCACGTACCTGGGCATGTATAAAAATAATCTGAAATTAATTTTTTAGGTACATCGCAACGGGAGAATCTTTCAGGTCACTGGCTTTTCAATTCAGAATATGCCATTCATGGATAAGTTTTGTAATAAAACAGGTATCTGCTAGCATAGTGAAAAGATTACTTAATGCAGTAATTCCGCCTCCAACAATGGAACATCTTAAAAAAAATGCTAATGCGTTTATGTCATCTTGGAATTTTCCAAACTGTGTGGGTGCAATAGACGGTAAGCACATAAGAATAAAGTCACCTAAAAATAGTGGATCAGCTTTTTTTAACTATAAAGAATTTTATTCGATTGTTATGTTAGCAATTGTCGATGCAGATTGTAAATTTATAGCGATAGATATTGGTTCTTATGGTCGCGAAGGCGACGCTGGTATTTATTTGAAAAGTCAATTTGGAAGGAAAATTCAAAATAACGAATTTAATATACCACCTTTTCAAACACTTCCAGGAACAGATGTTCTCGTACCGTATGTCATTGTTGGTGATGAGGCTTTTGCACTTCACGAAAATTTAATGAAACCATATCCAAGAAGACAATCATTAATTGAACACTCCAAGGCCATATTTAACTACAGACTATCCCGAGCCAGAAGAACGACGAAGAATACTTTTGGAATACTCTGCGCCTATTTTCGAATATTTTTTCAGCCAATTGCAACTACACCGGAAACTACCGATGAGGTGGTTACATCAGCGTGTATTTTATATAACATTTTAAGAGATTCTAAAGTACTCGCTCCTAATGAACAAAACATGGATGACCCCCATTTACTATTACCAACAAAGAATTTGTTACCACTCACGGGAAATTTCGTTCGTGCTCGAAAGGCACCTACAGAAATTCGTGATATATTCAGAACCTATTTTAATGGGACAGGTCAGGTACCATGGCAAAATAATCTGCTATTCCAACATTAATGTGTCAATGTAGATTATAATGTATTTTTGTACCAACAGCAGTAGGTACTTATTAAAAAAAATATGCGAAATATAAAAATAATACATACCTGTTTTAGTTTCCATAATGTTTGCTATTTCCCTCCAGAGATTAAGTTTCAGTTGTGTTTTTCTGTAGTCCTTACATTTTACGTTATACAACAGTTCATGATTTTTCACAAAATCAATCAAAATTTCATCTTCCTCCAACGCCCAGACAATATTTTTGTTATTATTATCAGACATTATTTTATGTTTAAAATCTTACAGAAGAACAAATTCACAAATTATTCACAGCACCAGATAAAAACGTTGCACATACTGTCTCCCACCGCTATGACGGAAGCTACCAAGAGGACGGTGCCGCTCTATTCCGTGGCGGTGCTGCCTAGAAAACCGCACGCATACAAATGCAGGGCAACGTTTTATAACGGCCGCTCTATTACGGTACCGCTATCCTAGGAAACCATAGCTTTAGTCAGCTCACACTGAATGGTTACGGCATAAGCATTACCCAAATTCTATTTTTGGAATTGTCCAATCGTGTCAATGCAGACTATATCAAAAGCTTTTCGAGGTGTCGGTGTTAATATTAAGGGTTCAACATGCCTTGATTGAACTTTGTTAATTTGGCATTTGTGACACTCTCGAGTGTACTTAGCGAAATCTCGCGACATATCTTTCCATCTATAAAAAGCTTTTAATTTTCTAAGAAGTCTTTTTTAACCACAATGTCCGCCTAACATAGGATCATGATGAAACTTTTTTAATAGACTCAATTTTTTCACTTTTATCAACTATTACTTTTTGAGGAGTGCAAAGTACAATCGTTAGATTTTCCAATAATTCTTGCCCAATATTTTTTGGTTCATTCACGGTGTACCGACTAAAAATTATGTCATTTAAATTTAATCTTAGTTTGCTAAACCTACCTTCATCAGCCATATGTTTTAACTTAGATAATATTTGCTCTAATGCAATATTATCGTTAATGATAGGAAGTGTAGCGCGGTTATTTATTTTTCTATTATAAATTATCGACATTTTTACGTACGTATTACTTAATTTAAATTTTAATAAGGGCAAATTTAATACTTCATAATTATTTACAGCCTCGAAAATTGTAGGTCTGTTTTATAATCACTTACGCCTTACAAACCCAACTCTATTTTGTCTTCCCCGCGATTCCCATTGGTATTATAATTTCCACGAATCTGGCGTCCGCGGTTATTTTGTCCACTTCTATAAGTGTTATGGTATTAGTTACTGTAAGAGTTATAGTCATAGCCTCGGTATTTGGCGTATCTACGTTTACACATTTTGCTACTACGTCTTAACCTGCGGTAAATGTACCAGCCTCCACTACCAGACGAGCCTTCTCTGAATTTGCATTTTGGCTTAATGCTCGAAAAGTAGCTTCGACGGTGTAATTTTGTGCAACGTCCTGCAGTACTCCTTCCGCAATGTACGCCTTCTGTAATCTATTGGCAAAGGACTCGATTTCATTGACAAAATTTTCTGTACCTTTATTAGTTTGCCTTAAATGGGATAATTTAGCTGATACTAGCCGAGAACTTTCACCTTTTATTCTATTTTTTAATTTATCAATTATTGCCTGTACTGTATTTTCATTTTCGATTAAGTCACGAGCCTTACCGGTTAACCTAGTTTTAACGAAAGCAACTGCATTATTAGTCTAATTATCCGAATTTAATTAAAGTAATTCTAATGAGTCTAAAAATGACTTTAAATTATCGGGGTTCCCATCAAATTGGACTGGGACTAGTTTATCCGCTAAATTAAAATAAAATCTGCCGCGGTCGTAGCCATAATTTCTACCTCCAGCTTATCCTCGTCTTCATCCAAAATATCTTCCTCGGTGATAAGAGGATCTATCTTTTCGATGCACGAAATTTGCAATTTGTAATTAATTTCTAATGCCTGAAATGATCTAACAACCTTATCTCGAATAGAGTAAAAAATACATTTATATTCCTGCTCTCGCGTATTGTCTACAGAGTTCCATGATTTAGCTAAAGTTTCCGTAAGTTCGTTAAAATTGACTTGAATATCTTGCCTAACAGATTGGGTTCTGGGTATATTTCCTTTAATAACGCGCTTAGAGTGTCTAGATATTTCAAGTTTAATTAGAGATACTTTTTCGCAAAGAGCTTCTCTATCTAAAGACATAGGTAACGAAAATAGTAGAGGCAGACAATAACGCAAAAATTATAAGCCATACACATATATGAGATGCCCTTCGTATAAGTTACTAAATGGAAAACAAAATACTTCTGGAAAAAATAAATACCTATATACCTGCGGAATTCACTCACCCTACCATTATAACACTTTTTCTCGACAACACTGTACGGACGTACCCACCAACCCACTAATTATCAAGTTCACGACATGTGCATGTGCAATCACCATCATATTCCACCTACTACTACACTAGTTTACTAAGAATCTGCTGCCTCCAGCAACAGTGGAGAGGTACTAACGATGGAAGCCTCGACAAATCCAGCCTTCTTGAGCTGAGAAAAGAAGAAGTCTAAAAAGACGCTCATACCCCCCTTTAAATGGTCCAGGGCTTCGCTCAAAACCATTTCTGTATTTCAAGCTTGACCAATAAAGTTCCTTATGACTAAAAGATGTTAATTACAATGCCTGACTCAAAGAGAGAAAGAGAGAGAGAGAGAGAGAGAGAAAGAGAGAGATCCAGAGGGAAAAATATGTAATATTTTTTTAATAGGTATATGGTATGTTCTACATCAACAACATTCTTAATTTTCAAGATTAACAAATTCACAATCTAAACAAGCTTTTTTTTAGTTTTGGTATTATATAAATAAATCACGACATAATATTAGTACGTGCACCATAACAGTAATTGAATATATTTACCAAGCTAGTTCGCTCAGTGTAGAAAATAAGCAGGATTTCTCTGCGAATTAAGTTGTGTATTCCTAGAATTTGTTCTGTGAAAACGGGCCAGTCGGTATCAAAGGGACCGACAGACATAGAGTCAAGGAGGCAGGGAGGTAGGGTCGGATTTGGTTTGGAAATTACAGATAACTAGGTAATTAAACTTAACAATGAAAATTGCTTTGTTTTACCATATAAAAGTAGTGCTTGTATTGCTTTCATCTATACCACAGCATTACAGAAATGTTTCCCTTATGTTCTCGCATAAGAAAGAACAGAACTGTAGCGATTTTTTCAAAAGCAATATTTTCATTTAATATGTATTCATTTTCTTCCATCGCAAAACATAGTAAGTTATTTTAAAATTGTTTTTGTGTTTTATTTTATTATTTGGTGGGATTCTGTTACACCATTATTAAAGCGCGGCATTTTTAGAACTGTTCAAAAGCTTAGTATTTAAAACAATTTAATTTATTTATTCAATATTTTTCGCCCAAACGTATACACTTTTATAGATACGTCTAACTAATAACTAGGATATAGAATATAGAATATAGAAAATGAAATATAAAATTAAATGAAAGAACATACAAGCAATGTATAAATGACTTGAACCAAGATACAATTAATTTACATTAAAATGAACGCAGTACAATACATTAGTCAAACAGTACAAACTAACCATCATTATTATTATTATTATTATCATTACTGCCTTCAATTGGGTTTAGTCTTAAAGTCACCGTAAAGTCCGCTATACTAAAAGGACTTATACAAATCAGGTATTTTTTCAGTATTTTTTTGAAAGCTCCATTATTTAGTAACTTTACTGATGTAGGTAATTTATTAAACAACTCAATTCCCAGGTAGTTGTGTTTAGATAGTCTGCGTCTTGGAATAAGAAGGTTGTCCTTGTTCCGGGTATTATAGTCGTGTACGTGCGAGTGTGTCTGTTGTGTGTTAATGTGCAGTTTGGTATTGGTAATGTTTTCCAATATTGCTTGACCATATAACGTTAGTATGTGAGATAATATAATGAGACAAAATGCGTTTTACAGCTTTTAATATTATTAATGTTTGCCAGTATCCTAATAGCTGCCTTCTGCTTACGAAACACCCGCTTCAAATATACTTGAGCAGCGTTACTACATGCAAGCAAGTTGTAAATTATCACCGAGTGAAATAGGGAGTGATATGCAACAATTGCTGCTCTTGCGTCTATTTTGAAGCGGGCCCTTCTTAGAGCATAGAGGGAGCTCGACAGTCGACCACACAGACCCTCAATGTGGCCCTGCCATCGCAGGCTTTCATCCACCAAGACACCTAAGAATTTTGTGGGCTGGCCCTTACCATCAGCCGCTGCTTCGGTTTGAAAAATTAATACCGATGTCTTGAAGTCATTTGATTTGAGAAGATTGGCTGCAAACCATGCTTTTGCCTCTTCCAAGAAACCAGAAGAATCATTAATGTTCACATTTCTATGGCATCTAATTAGCAGAGTGGTATCGTCGGCGTAGAGAAACGTCAGAGAGTCTTGAAATGAGATATTGGATGAAAGATCATTAATAAACACAAGGAATTGCACGGAGCCCAAAATTGAGCCCTGCGGGACACCCCTCGTAACCGTTAATGGTGAGCTCCTGTCCTTCTCCATATGCACTCGTTGGTACCTATCGGACATATACGACTTGATTAGGTCTAGTGGTGTGCCCCGAACTCCGTAGTGTTCTAGTTTATCAACTAGTATTGAGTGGTCGACACAATCGAATGCAGACGTAAACAGTAACAATCAAAGCTTTGCTCAAGATATTGATGAATATATTCAGTTAGATTGAGAATTATCCCTACTGTGTTAGTATTTTCCCTAAACCCAAACTGTAATTCTGTAAACAATTTGTTTTTTTTTCGAAGAAGTTTACAAGATTGTCTGCAATTATTGTTTTGAAAATCTTAGAAAAGACTGGTAGTATCGAAATTTGCCTATAGTTACTGAGGGTGTTGACAGTAAGGTTCTTGGTAATTGTTCTACAATTGTGTTAGCGTCGTCTACAAAAAAACTGATTAAATTGGTCAGAGAATACATTTTCACAGAAAATATTCTCCGAATTCTCGGCGAGGTAAAATATCCCATTCAGCTCAGAGAAAAACAACAAGGCTTCCGGAAATATTGATCCACCACTAATTCACGTAATTTATATTGTCCAATAATGATATGACTTAAGCGTTGGACTGGGCCCACCTTATAGACTTCATCAAAATTTTGAATGGAAAAAGAGTTAACCAAAACCTAATTTCATGTTAACCAACAATACGAAACAATGGTGGAATATTGATTGCACATTCACATTTTCGCTGTTGGAAGTCAAAGTAACGCAAGGTCGCCGAGACCAGGGGCAGATAATCTTTTGGAGCCATGCCACATTTTATTTAAGTCCCAAAAGCCAACTTTAGGGCCCTTGAACGGTCCTAACAGGCTCCTTCGGTACCTAATTTAGACATGGGAGTCCTTCAGTCCTTCCTTCAGACTTTAAAGTCTACCTTTTGTTCCTGGTCTGTCTGTCAAGCTTACTAGCCGACCATCGGACTATAAACGAAATAAACGATACCAGGTAGGTTTAGATACTAAATAGAGGGAAGTTGCCTTAGATGGGGTCGACGGCTAAGACGAGATTCCCGTTTTTTTTTTTAACGACTAGCGACATCTATACTTAAATAGTACGTTTCTTAGTCCAAACACATCATCGATAAAACTTTCTAAAAATATAGGTATCTTTGTTTATGTAATTAATTTGGCCGAAATTGAAAATTCAGCGGTACCCCTGTTTTGTTCTGTCGGTGTTTAAAAAGTGTTTGCGAAGTAATTATAAAGAAGATTAATAAGGTAAATACCAAATATAAGAATTTTAGGTTTCTACAGTATGGTAAGCTTAATATTAATTTGATTTTAAGATGCCTTTTAATTAAAAGTTGGAATAATTCCAAAATTGTGTAGTGCGGATAAGATGGGGTGAATCGAAATCGGATAAAATAGGGTATCCTGTCTTGTCCGACCTTATTTTATTTTTTTCTTTTCTAGCTTTTAATGTCTCCGAAGTATAAAGAAATTTTTTCCCGTCTGTCATGGAGCAATCACAGCATAAAACTGGCTATAGAAGAAGTTATGAATGGTAATGTGGGTTATGAACGCGCGCCAAAATTATTCAATGTCAAAATTTAAATACATCCGCTACTAGTCCTAGGGATCTATTGAAAGTGCCCGAAGCACCACATTAAGAAGCAGAAAATACAAATCGTCGCGGCAAAACGGCAGTTCTTACTTCAACGCCCTATGAAAATGAATTAGAGGAGAAAGAAAAAGTTGATAACGATATAAAAAAAGAAAGTAAAAAGGTGTTAAAAGAGGTAAAACATAATATCGAGAGCGAAGGTAAAAGGAAAACGCCAAAGAAAAATACAAAAAGAGATAGTACTTCCGAGAGTGAAACAAAAGAAAATGTCTTCTGCCTATATTGAAACTACAGAAGTATGGAAGGATGGATCCAGTGTAAGAAGTGCAAAACCTGGGCACATGAGGCATGTGCAGTTGACTGCGATTTATAATAATATTTTTATTTATATTTTTTTAAGTCCGGTAAAAAAATAAAGTTAATTAATATTGTTTGTAGTGAGAAACTCTTTGAGATTTGCAGTGGAAGATTATTGCTTGAAAATAAAAAAACAATAAAGATATTTCGTATTTATAGATCGCCCTTACTGATATAAACCTATTTATTTAAAATGAAACATAAGAAAAATTAAAGAGTAATCCTATGCGGCAATCTTAACATTGAGTATCCTGACAAGGTGTGTATCTGGCTCTTCAACTGCAATTGATTAAGTGTGCTCAAATTTAATGGGTGATTATGAATTAGATTTAATGTGAACTTTAATGGATAAATTTAGAAAAAGTACACATGCCAAAAAATGAGAAAGTATTCATTTATAAAAGATTGTTTACTACTAAAAACTATAATACATTAAAATGTCATTTGGAGAGGGACTAGGAAGACATGGTTAACTGCTTTTGAAGCTACCAACGTAAACAGTGCTTTTCAGAAATTCGTTCCGCTTATTCTAATAGGTATTCGTATTCGTATATAAGCGGAGAAGAAGACAGATTAGATAATTATTATCGTCTATTTCTCTAGTAATCTCAGTATCAAAAATTCTGGAGCGAATTGTTTTTAACCAAATCTTGATGTTCCTATTTAATTTTAATGTTATTACAGAATGTCAACATGGTTTTAGCAAAGGTAAGAGTGTAACTTCGACGATCTTAAGCTTTGTTGGTGAGCTTCATAGTACACTTGATATTAATAAGAAATGCGTACGCCTTTTCATGGACCTTGTATAAGATAATAATTAGACCAGTACTGACATATGATATACCGACCTGGTGTACCGTAAATAAGACAAAATTTAAAAAGTTGCAAATTTTTCAAAACAGAATTTTACGAATAATAACAGACGCATACTAAAATACTTACACAATATTACGCATGGACAGACGTAACGCACTCCACCAGGCAACATACAGACTTCCCCGTGACTGGCTTCCACCCTTAAGATAATAACCAAGACACTCAGAACCTTTTAAACATTCAAAATTCAAAATCACTTTATAAGCGAAAGCATACCATGAATTAGCAAAAGTAGAATAACAACTGTATAATGTATGTCAAGATATTCGAAAAAACAAGAACGACAAAGAAAAGGAGTAAAGAATACTGTTCAACTTGAAGAGTAAATATATCATCAAACTTACTCAATTTAGTTTACAACAATTTTTGCACATTTTCTACTATCCATTCTATTAAACGATACATATACGAGACGTTGCACGTGGTGACATCTCGTGGCAATCGAGCTATCCAACCAACCAGACCAGCGAGGACTTAGAGAAGACGACCAAACGCTGAAATGGAAGCCGCATAAGCATATGTCGGACTCTATAGCCTTGCCGATGAGCCGTAATACGGCGAAACACATCCCAGGAATGGGTCTGACAAAAAGAAAAGGGATAAACTTCTTTCTTTTATATCGCATTCGATTAAAGTTAATATTTTGACAAATAACAGCATTCTTTAAACTGAAATATTTAAATTCACTTTGCTTCATATTGCCTTCAGAAACTTGAAACTATTCACATAGTGGAGTTTCAGGTGCGGATGTGAGTGCTGTGGTTTATGGTCAGAAGAGGCTACTTTTGGTTAAACCGGTGATTTTTGCCTTTCTCTATGGGAAATCATGGGAATAAAGCGTATAGATTTTAAAGAAATTTTAAACGACGGCGACGGCGACGGTTTGAATAAGCTTTGGGTAAGAGATAACCTAGAAATTCGTCGCTATTTGAAATTATATTTATTGTCTTTCAATTAAATGGTTTAATTATTATTATTTGAATTATTCTACGCCCTAAAAAGGGCCCTTTCTACAGATAGGATAGAAGTGGAATAGAATTAGGGAATACCATTTGTTATTTTGTCTATAGTCTCCGGTACCTACAAGTCTGACGCCTCTACAACTATAAGTATAAGTATATACTTATACAGAGTAACAAAAAAGTCATAATGCCTGTAACTTTTGAGTTACCACGTATTCGAAAAAGTGACCTTTATTAAACTTGTTCAGTAAATTATTCTCCACATTTCCACCTGCATAAATTTTTTCTGTCATTTCTGGTTTGCTTGCCATAGAGACTAACTTACTTTTTTTAAACGGAATACCCTGCATATGATTGCATATTTGGATTCTACTGAGAAAACTCTGAATTTTTTGTATTTCAAATTTTCATTTATTCAAAATTTTAACAAACTTTATAATAACAAAATAAATAACCTAGAAAATTGAATAACTTAACATCGAAATAATAAACGAGTGAAACCTTTTCAGCGGATCAGGTGTTCAAAATTACCACCATTTTCTGCTCAGCAGAGCGCTAGTCGATCTATGAACCCGTCTACAATGTTTAGTCATCTGAAATAGCCCGAATTTCATCACTAATTGTGACTTTTGAATCTAAGTCATTTGGACGGTTAACGTGGACTTTGTTCTTTAAGTGTCCCCACAAAAAATGTCGAGCGGTGTTAAGTCCGGGGATCGCACTGGTCAGTCAATAGCACCTCTCCTGCCTATCCAACGTCCTCGAAATTGTTCGCTTATGTATTGTCTAACATTTGCCGCATAATGCGCAGATGCTCCATTGTTGCTGGAACCATACCTGTTCGCTTGTGTCATTATTTACACCCGGTAAAAACCATTCTGCAAGAAGGAATTATGTGATTCCTGAGGAGGTCCAGATATTTTTCGCCATTCAACTTACCATCTATGAAAAAAGGTCCCGCAATATATCTACCAACTATGCCCGCCCAAACATTAACTTTTTCGGTCCTCTGAGTATGACCTTCCTGAAAGCAGTGAGTATTCTCAGCAGACCAATAACGATAATTCTGTCTATTAATAATGCCATTTAAATGGAAAGTAGCTTCATCCGAGAAAATGACATTTGTTGCGAAGTTATTATCGTTATTACATCTTTCCATCATCAGCTTACAAAATTCAGCTCTTCTATCAAAATCGTCCTCGTTTAACCTGTGCACCAACTCCATCTTGCAGGGATGCAACTTATCCTGCTTGAACAAATTTTTCACTGTGATGAGATACATCGAAATCCAGCAACATTGGCCTGGATGATTGTGTTGGATTTTCATATATTGAGCATGATATCCAAAGCTTTGTCTCCCCCGGTTGCTGTTTTAGGTCGACCTGGTCTAGTGACATCCCTAACACTGCCTATTTCTCGAAATTTCTTTACTACTCGACACACCGTTGACTGATTTATTGGAGGCCTATTTGGATTAATATAAAGTTAACAAACCTGATCTTGCGATCTTTTCATATTTCCGTAACCGCTCATTATTAAAATCTCAACTTGTTTTTTCTTATTCAGATCAAACATAGTGTAAACAAATTAGATCTCAGACAACAAAGAATTAAACAGGAACTCAAAATTGAGACCTCCTAGGTCGCTGTCATAAAAACACATTGACTCAACTGGTGGGTATTAGGTAGGAATAATTATAATTAGGAAGTTTTTCATTCTTGAGCTGTCATTACCTCGGAAATGCTTGCAGCTAGGTGAAAATTTCAAATTCAAAGAATTCAGAGTTTCTCAGTAGAATCCAAATATGTAATCATATGCAGGGTGTTCCACTTGAAAAAAGTAAGTTAGTGTCTATGGCAATCAGAAATGACAGAAAAAATTCATGCAGGTAGAAATATGGGGAATAATTTACTGAACAACTTTCATAAAAGTCAGTTTTTCATATAAGAGGTAATTCAAAAGTTATAGGCAATATGCGCGACTTTTTTGCCACTCTGTATGAACATTATGCATTAAATAATTAAGGGCCACATCAGTTTAAGTGTACGTCTAGATGCGTTCCGTAATTACACTCCACACGGTTACCTCAGAAGTTACGTGACTTTACATCTGCACTTGCTCGCTCTGATCGTGTTATTCCCTAAACGAACTTAGTATCTGTCTACTATTCTACATGCCATTTTATTCTTATACGGAGGCATTGCGGACATTGTTTTAAAATTTAAATACTGTTTTTGGCCAACATTTTTGTTGTTCTATACCATGTTACATTGTGGTAGAACTGACTCTCGGTCCACAGTTCCAGATTCCGACCGGAAGGAAGTTAAGAAAATGGAACACGACGGAAAAAGAAGGAAAGATCGCTTCTGGCGCGACCTGGAAATCGTAAGAATGCATACCGATGTCTTTTATATCTTTTATGTAGAAGTTAATACCTAGTTTTTGACGCCAAAGTTCTTTTATTGCTTTAGTTATAGGCACAATTGTTATATCGATTCGGGTATGAATGCATGGTGCTCTTAAATGGCATATATCACGTCCTATATGTATACAGGGTATACTAAATTGGGAACCTTTTTTTATTATTAGCGAGAGAAAGTCTGTTAAATTAGCAAAGTTCGATTGAATTAAATACACAATAGTAGGGGGTGGGAAAAACGCAACACTGTATGTCCATATTCTATTGCAAGTATATTACACACGTATTTTTTATTAATTTTAAACGCCTGTAATACTTCCAAAACATCTCGTTTTTTGTAAGTTTCTAAATATATCTATTACTATTATTTATCGTAAAATTTCAGATTTCTGCTTTTGTATTGTTAACTAGGAAAGAATTGTACTTAACGACTATGATAACTACCATTGTTCACTACAATAACACTAATTGTTGGGTATATTTTTAAGGAGTCGATGTTCATCTTTAAAAAGTTGCAAGTCAGTGTTTTGGTAGTTGACATTTCTGCTCTATATGTTTAATAGCCGTTAAATATTTATGACGCCATTCCAGTAAACGTTGCGATTCCACCAAGGTTTGTCTTTTATCAGGTCTTTGATATTTAATACCCATTTTAAGGAAAACTTTTCTTTGGCTTGAAATACTACAAAAAATCTTTGTTTCGTCGTTAGTAAGGCTCTTTTTTAGGAAAACCAGGGTAGGTACAGATTGCTCTTCATACATTTGATACATTTTTCTTCTTTTTAAAATGCTAATTTTGCCAAAAACAATTTGAAAATATAGTTAATATCGATAAGAGGTTTGTACCCGTGACTTGCCTGCAAGGAACACATGCATTTTATATTTTTAGAATGGTCTTTCGGTAAACAAAAATGCTTATTTTGCCGAAAACAATTTTAAAAAATTATCCTTGTCCAGCCCGGACCGCGAGAAGGAATGAGTTTTCCTTGCCAAGAAAGGATAGGGGCGGGTGCTATGTTAGTTGGAATGTACAGTTAGTATTTAGAATTCACTATATATATATATTTTAACAACAAATTGATCGCATCAGCAGAATCACAGTCAACGTTCTGTAATATAAGAAGTTTTTAAGATAGTGTTAAGCGAACATAATTGATTTAAAATTCATAAATAATTTAATGACAAAAATCGTCAGAACTTTCAGAAGTAGAATCGTTTCCAGGTTGGATTACTGCTGGCGCTATAGCCGGTAAAACAGAATATCCATTTTCTGTTTTTATAACATCAGCTACGCAATTTCGCTAATTATCTGCCGAATGTTATCAAGGACAAATGCGCTTAAAGTTGGTGATTGATTATGTTTTCGTAAACGTGTTTTTATTGTACCCCAAACCATTTTGATAGGATTAAAGATACAATAATATGGGGGGTAATCGCAAAAGAGTATGGCCGCGCCCAGTGCAAAGATTATCAATCACGTATTCATTTTCAAAGTTTCGACTTTTGATAATTTTAATTAATTCCTTTTTTACTGGAATCCTTCGAGGAATATTCATATTCTTATTTCTCATAAATCTTAGAATATCTTCTTTTTTAGTATTGATGCTAGGTATTTTATTAAATATTCGCGAATGATACGACGCATTGTCCATAACAATTACCGAATTCGGCTGAATGTTGGGTACAAGCTGTTCGGTAAACCATTTTTCAAACAAATATGCGGTCATATCTTCATGATAATCGGCGGAAGATTGGGTGATATGTTTTGCTGACAAGAGCAACGCATTAGGTACAGCGTTATCAATTTAGTTTGTCCCACTTTTAAGAGCCTGTAACTTTTTTGTGTTTTGAGTTAGCGAGCTCATTCAAAAAACAAGATGTACCATTTTTAGCCAAGTTTTTATGAGTGTTGTCAAAAATGACAGTAGGTGTCACATGTCACATTTAAAAGCAAACATTTCATTTTTTTAAATGGGACACCCTGTATATTAGAGGCGCATTAGATGGTCTCTTTTCTTCCGATTTCAAAAATATAACACACATATGCATTCTTTTCTTCATTCCATCAAACATTGACAAAAATATGAAAAAATATGAAAAAATATATTATTGTTAAAAAGCATCAAGATAGCTATGCAACTGTTTTGGTTGCTATGGATTTTATCTTCATTTATATTTCAGTCTGTCATTCTCAGCATTATTAATCGTTTCGAATATTGTAAAAAAGTTATTTTATATGTAAAAATTAACTAACATGAGAATGATGAGATATTATTATTCAGTGGAGGAAAAGTGTTTTATGTTTGATATTCTTCGTCAAGCGGGCAGTGCAACCCTAGCACTAAGGAGGTATAGGCTTCAGTTTCCCAATAGACGGGTTCCTTCCAAAAAATGTTTTATTGGCTGAAGAAGACATTTTTCGAGACTGGAGGTATAAAGAAAAGACGAATAATTAGGCGAAAAACAATTATTACGGAAGGAATGGAAATGAATGTATTAGCCTATTTTCGGGCATTTCCCTACAAATCTATACCCGATATACTACGAGAGCTGCCTATATCGTACGGCTCAATAGAAGCGATTTTAAAAAAAATATAAGTTCCGTCCATACAAGCCTAGAAGAGTGCAAAAGAAAATAGGCTGCATTTTTGTAGATATATGATGGACGAAATAGGAAGAAACCCTAACTTTTTAAATTCTATATTATGGACGGATGAGTCAAATTTTTCCACCAGTAGGGGGCTGCCATTGCCGAAATACGCATAATTGGTCAGACGAAAATCCTTTCAATATTCAGGAAATCGAGTTTCAAGGGCAACAAAGTGTTAGCGTTTGGTGCGGATTAATTATTGGGGATCGGGTTTTGGACCCAATTATTTTCGAAGATTCCTTAACTGGCCCACAATATTTGTATATGCTGCAGGAGAAAATGGAAGATCGTTTAGATAATTTACCCATCCTAGATTAAGAAATTTAAAATGGCAGCAAGATGGAGCGCCCCCACACAGTGTCGCTCCAGTAACTGCATATTTAAACGCAAAATATGTCCAATGGATTGGAAAATCGGGTACTATAAAATGGCCGCCGAACAGCCCAGACCTAACACCCTGTGATTTTTCTTTTAGGGGTATTTTAAAAATATTGTTTATGAAACACCGTGTTATTCGTTGAATGAACTGTATATTAGAATTGAAAACGCCATCCTTCAGATTCAAAATAATAGAGAAGCTTTATTAAAAATTAATAGTCACATTGTAAAAGTGTTTTGTAAAAGTATCGAAAATGGAGAGGGTCATGTAGAGCAATATCGATTATGAAAGAATTATTATATAATAAAATTCTAGTTATTAAATTAATGTTATAAACTTTTGTTGTTTTCTAGTTATGCCAATATTAATAAAATTGTTTTTCCACTACTAACCTATAACATCGCCATTATTGACCGATTATTAACGCTAGAAATCGTTTTTCTCTACCTTATAAGTCATTATTGACCATGGTCAATAATAAGCCATTGAAATCCATTATTGACCGATCTTTGACCTTAACCGAATTTTGTTTGAACGCAGGTAACTTGATTTTTTAAGTCTACAACATCAATTCATTGTGGTTAGGCAACCAGATAATTATCAATACATATTAGATTACTTGATATTGTAAAATATCGATACAATCAACATTTTTTCTGCTTCCATCCTTAATTCGGGAGGTGTACACATAATATTATCACTAACATTTTCTTCACTCATTTTTAAAAAAAAACGCAAAACTCGTGAAATCTGATGACACAAATGAACACAAATTGACATTGACAAAGCCACCTGACAAAACAACAAAATATTTTGCCAATTCCAAAGCGCAGGTAACTTGATTAAAAAATATACTTATACCTACCTATAATTTTTTATAATTATTAATACTATAAAGATAAATGTCATATAAAAGTTTGTAGTAGTGGAAAAAATAATATATTAACCACGGTTTAGACAGCTTATTATAGCCCTCGCGTCTTAAATCCCTCGTCGCTTCGCTCCTCGTGATTTAAACTCGCCGCTCGGGCAATAATGATATCTGTCTAAACCTTGGTTAATAATATACTATTTTCCACTACTAACCTATAACATCGCCATTATTGACCGATTATTAACGTTAGAAATCGTTTTTCTCTACCTTATAAGTTATTATTGACCATGGTCAATAATAAAGCATTGAAATCCATTATTGACCAATCTTCAAGAATCTATTTGAACGCAGGTAACTTGATTTTTTAATTCTACAACATGAACTCATAAATATTTCAAACAATTAGGCAACCAGATAATTATCAATACATATTAAATTATTAGGGATGCTTGAAATGGTAAAATATCGATACAATCAACATTTTTTCTGCTTCCATCCTTAATTCTGAAGGTGTACACATAATAATATCACTAACATTTTCTTCGTTATTTTGAAAAAAAAAACGGAAAACTCGTGAAATCTGATGACATAAATGAACAAAAATTGACATTAACAAAGCCACCTGACAAGACAACAAAATATTTTGCCAATTCCAAAGCGCAGGTAACTTGATTAAAAAATATACTTACACCTACCTATTATTTTTTATAATTAATAATACTATAAAGATAGATGTCTTATAAAAGTTTGTAGTAGTGGAAAAAATATTATATTAACCACGGTTTAGACAGCTTATAGCCCTCGCGTCTTATATACACTATTATTCAGTTCAATGTGTCGTGTTTCATTGATAATTCACCTCACTTTTATTGAACCAATCAAAACGCTCATTTTCATAGCAACCACCTTGGTAACGGTCGTCTTACCCGATAAGACTACCGCTAGCTCGAAAAGACGCTTTCGAAAAGACGCTTGTAGCTTTTTTACTTAAATAAAAAATTAGTAACACCTCTAACTTGTATATTTACCTTTATCAGACGGCCTTCATTTTTATGTTCAGTAAATTATCCAATAAAATACACCTCTAGAGGCGGTTTCTTATCTTCATACCTTCGTTTTTCACTCGAAACTCGATTTTCCAAGAAAATTTTCACTCAATGTAATTTTTACTTATAATCAAAGATAAGACCCTCGAGCTAAAGCTCTCGGGATCATATCAGATTATAAGTAAAAATTACATTTCGTAAAAATTTGTCAGAAAATCGATTTCTTGTTAAAAACATCGGTATTACCGATAAGACGCCTCCTCTATCGGTATATTACTGTTGATAATTCACCTCACTTTTATTGAACCAATCAAAACGCTCATTTTCATAGCAACCACCTTGGTAACGGTCGTCTTACCCGATAAGACTACCGCTAGCTCGAAAAGACGCTTTCGAAAAGACGCTTGTAGATTTTTTACTTAAATAAAAAATTAGTAACACCTCTAACTTGTATATTTACCTTTATCAGACGGCCTTCATTTTTATGTTCAGTAAATTATCCAATAAGATACACCTCTAGAGGCGGTTTCTTATCTTCATACCTTCGTTTTTCACTCGAAACTCGATTTTCCAAGAAAATTTTCACTCAATGTAATTTTTACTTATAATCAAAGATAAGACCCTCAAGCTAAAGCTCTCGGGATCATATCAGATTATAAGTAAAAATTACATTTCGTAAAAATTTGTCAGAAAATCGATTTCTTGTTAAAAACATCGGTATTACCGATAAGACGCCTCCTCTATCGGTATACCTATTACTGTTGATCATATAAGCTAACAACCAAAACATTTGCATAGCTATCTTGATGCTTTTTAACAATAATGTATTTCTTCAAATTTTTGTCAATGTTTGATGGAATGAAGAAAAGAATGCATATGTGTGTTATATTTTTGAAATCGGAAGAAAAGGGACCATCTAATGCGTTTCTAATATACAGAGTGTCCTATTTAAAAAAATTAAATTTTTGCTTTTAAATGTGACATGTGACACCTACTGTCATTTTTGACAACACTCATAAAAACTTGGCTATAAATGGTACATCTTGTTTTTTGAATGAGCTCGCTAACTCAAAATACAAAAAAAGTTACAGGCTCTTAAAAGTGGGACAAACTAAATTGATAACGCTGTACAAAGCCATCTTTACTTCCGGCATGAAGAATAATAACGCGTTTTCCTCTCGAACACGGTGTATTTAAAGTACAATTTTTTGTACTGTCCACCCAACCATACTTAACAACATCATGAGTATCAAACCAAGTTTCGTCTAAGTGGATTATACTTTTATCGGCTTCATGGTATTCTTTTATTTGGCGCAAATATTTCTGTCGTAGTTCAATGATACGCCGAGATTCCATTATAACCATTCGATTATCTAACAACACAACTTAACAAAACACCACGCAATGTTTCTAAAGATTGGTAATTATAATCAGGGTATCCTCGCAATCTGTCACGAACCAGTTCTAAAGTTGGCACTATAATATTATCCTTCTAAAAGTTGTAAATGGTTCGCCTAATAAAATCCCTTGTAGTATTGTCAACCGTTTTGAATTTTTGATTTATCCGTTTGCGCTTTAAAGAATGATTGGTTACCACATAAATTTTGTATTGCTATCTTAAAGTGTCTTGTGACCGACTCCGGCGAATGTTTCGCACTTTAAATTGCAGGCCTGCCTCACCATTCTGTCTCCACGGCGTTGCCAGTTCTACAAAGTTTTCGTAAGTATAGGAGGAACATAAGGGTTTGTCAATTTTTTTTTATTTTTTTTTTTTTTACAGTGAAAATCCCTTTTATTATTTTGATTTCAATTATTTTTGTATAAATAATATTTCTTAAGTACTAAAAAATTATTGTAATATTCATAAATGGCTTGTTCTTTTTTTTCTTTGAGATTAAAAATTTCTTGGTTCAAAGTACATTTGCAAACTATCTTTCAAAGGCAGTTACTGACTATCAATTGAATACTGATATAAAAGAAAATTTTTTAATTATAAAAGCTTAAAGAAATTTTAAATAAATATCTGACAACCCCGATTATGATGCCGTTCCCTTTGAAGCCTGGTCGAAGCGTTTTCATCGAGTTTTCTATTCATCAAACTGACTTTGGAAAAAGCATACTTAAAATGGTATAGCAATTATAGGGATGCAGGTAATCCGTACTTCCGCTCTGCCCGAAAACAATGTAAAGATGTGGGGGCGGCTTATGGTCACAGGGATAACTAAGGTTTTATGGCAGTCAAAAGTCAAAAATGCTACTTTTCAAATGTCAATATCTCGTAAGCCGTTAAGTTTAGACGTATGGTTTTTCAATAAAAAATGCTTAGAATTTTAGGTAGAATTGAAGAACAATATAATTTGCAAGAATGTCCATCAGTTTTTGTGCAGTTTTAAGGGTGTCATTTTTAATAATAAAAACAGGGGATTTTCTTTACAGTGTAAAACTTTTTAGCGTAATAAATTAATTTAAGCCACTTTTAATACGGTATATTCAGTATGTCCACGGATAGGGTAGACAAGGCCACAAATGGCCTAAAACAGTTGAAGTTACGAAAAAGGGTAATTTTTTATAATATTTTCTGCTTGCTTTAAAAATAGGATGCCAGATGCCAAGAATTTATAAAATTCCCATTTTAAAAGTTTAAACTGTAAAAATCACAATGCAAAATGTGAAATTAAAAAAAAATTGTTTTACATTTTACAGGAATTCTTAAAGCAGCCCTTCACGCTTCGATAAAGCCTGCGGGTCGAGATACACAGTTTCGATCTCAAAGCAAGATTAATCTCGCCCTTTCTCACGTTGATACCTGACGAAAGAAAATTTCGGTTGTTGCTTTATCGTGCATCCTTGGGAATCCTAATTATTAGTAATATTCACCGTTCCAACACTTGTGATATATTTTGGTATTTATTTTATTAGTAGATACCTAATACTTTTTACTACTTACGCTTTAAAAGTCACATTCTCACATTTTTTTCAAATATTTGATAACTGTGAAGTACTTGTCATCCGTAAAATCCCAAGAGCTTTGATAACTACGAGATAATTTTGTTACAGGTCTCGAAAGCATGTTACTTGATAACAGCCCGACGCCTTAGGCACTTGAAAGATATTCGGTGAGAAAATTTAACGATATTTCAAATTGTAATATTTAGGTGTCAAAAAAATTTATGATGGCATAAGTGACACCTATTCATTGGCCGTTATTAGTGTAATGTTACTGCCATTGGCTGTTTTTGCACACGAGATTATAAATAGATGAAATCAGTACAATTATTGTTACGTCAAAAAATTTTCAAAATAAGAAATATTTTACAGTTGCCAAAGTTGTAATCAAATAAAAAAGCCGATAATGTGACTAAGAAAAACGTTTATTTTTTAAGCGTAATTCGAAACTAAAATTATAAATTTTTGATTGACAATTTGGAATCAGACATGTCCTAAAATTAGAAAAAAAATGTATTTGTTGCTTTGTATTAAAACTCTAATGAAGACAACTTTACTCGTCACCCCTTACTCGACTAAATATTATCCCACTCATATATTCTTATTCTCCTAAATCAGTTGATTATGACCAATTTTGTCGAAAAAATATGCAGGGTGTTCCTAATGACATGCTAACATTTAAGGAGGTGATTCCTCGATATATTTTAAGAAAAAAACTTTATATAAACGTATGTCCTAAACGTCTTAACTTTTGAGATGCAGGGTGTTAAAATTTTCAAAAAAATAATTTATTTTTTAATAATAACTGTGATACTATTATAATATCTTTATAAAATTTGGTGCACATCTTATATGCATTAAGGAGCATTTTCTGATGTACAAACAATTTTATTATTTTTACCAGTGGCGTCTGTACGGGTTTTGCATTAATTAGTTTTCGAGAAAATAATGGTACGCCACTGCTTTGTTTTTAAATAAAAATTATTTTTGAAATCCTCATTCATTTCTGAGCAAATTTGATCTCTTGATTTTCTTTCGTCCGACGCATGGTTTTCGCTTAAAAAATAAATTTAGTTGAACACAGACATAGGGGGCTATCTAAGGAAAAAAAAACGATTTCAGCACAACAGTAACCGCTTTAGATTTTCAGCGATTCGACTCTGAATTGAAACAATTTTTATATTCTTTAAGCGAAAACCATGCGTCGGACGAAAGAAAATCAAGAGAATAAATTTGCTCACAAATGAATGAAGATTTTAAAAATAATTTTTATTTAAGAAGAAAGCAGTGGCGTACCATTATTTCCTCCAAAACTATTAAATGCAAAACCCGTATAGACGCCACTGGTAAAAATAATAAAATTGTTTTTACCTCAGAAAATGCTCCTTAATGCATAGAAGATGTGTACCAAATTTCATAAAGATATTATAATAGTATCACAGTTATTATTAAAAAATAGATTATTTTTTTGAAAACTTTTACACCCTGTATTTCAAAATTTAAGACGTTTAGGATATACGTTCATATGAAGTTTTTTTCTTAAAATGTATCATCGAGGAATCACCTCCTTAAATATTAGCATGTCATTAAGTAACACCCTGTATACATATTCACATTATACTAAAATCCATACTTTAAATTAAGATTTTACACTTAAGACTTTTAGACTTTCTTTTCCCATATACTTTTAACTTTTTCCCATATACTTTCAACTTTCAAATTATACAGAATAAGTTTTCGTCGTAAAATCAATAAAAAAAAAGGCCTTTTATCAATAATTGTCAACTCCATTCGGGGACATGCTGTATAAGCATATTAACCCGCTTGGTAATATTGTCTTCTAAATAGATGACAGTCGTCATTCGTAATAGCCACCTTGAGTTCATATTGCAAAATACCGCCATATCTTTTAAAAAACGACTGAGAAGACGAGAAACAGGAACGAATGCAGGCCGCATCTCCGGTTTTTCCGGCTCATATTTCACAGTTAACATCCGCTGAAATGCCATGAATTATTTTGTTAGTTTTGGTGAAATATGGTCGTCTAGAGAGGCCGGCAGTTGCGAGAATGAAAACATTCTCTTTAAGGAGAAAAGCGTTTTTAAAACTGATTTGCTTGTCTGTATTGCAATTTGGTGCTTTCTATACAGTGCAACGCGCGCTTAGTTGTTTCTTTTGTTAAATAATTGTTTTTAGTTTTAACATTGAAAATGTTTATATTATCGCACGGGCACGTAGTATGGGTACGGAATTCGAAATTCTTGTGTTGCATTTGTCCCTGACGTCACACTGAGTTAAATGATCGGGATCAGACTAAGTCGAGAGTAATCGTATGGTTTCGCTGGAGCAGTCAGCGGGTGCAGAGCTGGCGTTCGCGATCGAGCGTAGCATCGTAACAATCGGCCGTCGCCACAGGGTGGTTCGGCTGGCGCGGCTGGAGCGCACTTCAGATCATATTCGTATTTCGTAGTGAAAGCGCTTATGTATGACTTATAATAAGAACGCCGATAACATTAGCTTCGTTTTGGTTCTGACTTAGAACTGTTCTAGAACGGTTCACACATGCGCAGTAGTGGATTTGTGTTTTGGTTTGCTGAAAACCGATTCCGGACTGAATTTTCCTTATTTTGGTTAGGATCTTGAACTGGTTCATAACCGTTCTAGAACCGTAATGGCGGTTCGCACTTTTCAAGAGAACTGGTTACGAACTTACATATTATAGATCATGCGCAGTGAAAAGTCGGAACTAAACCTAGAAAATAGAAAAGAACAGTAAACTTAAACAATTTGAGATTTGAGGCCACTTCAGTTGAGAACGATACAGAACGAAAATGCCGAATAAAGTAAACTTGAAAAATGCCTAGAAGTTTGTTCACTATATCCGACAAAAGAAAATTTCGGGTTTGTGATTAGCGACCTTAAAAAACCTATAAAAAAACAAGCGAAAAATTCGGTGTATGCTCTAATCCGATTAATTACCAAAAAAATATACATGTTATATAATAATATAGAAACTACTAAGATAGTCGGATATTTTAGTTTATACATGAATGCTAGAAATTAGAAAAACTAATGTTACTTATAATCAAAGACATCTACAATGTCTTTGCTTATAATAGTTATAATACAGCTTTCAAGGTCACAAAAACGATTCCAAATTTTTCTGAAATTTCATACACAGTCCACATCCTTAAGTTTAAATCGGTGAACCCCCGAAAAGTTTTACTTTATCCAGAAATTTATTATAAGCGGGTTCAGTAGGTATTATGTGAATAACTTAAACACAGAATTAAACAAGGTTATGTTGAATGGCGTATTCGTCTTCTCTTTTCAGAGAAAGCAATTAATACTGTTTTGGTTTTTCCAACTTTAAGATCAGTTCTGAACCGTTCAAGAATTCACTGCTGCGCGCATCTAGTTCTGCTTAATTTTCGAACTGTTTGGAACTAATCCTTAATTTAGAACCAAAACGAAGCTATTAGTTGCATGCTGTTGTTGGAGGAAGAAGACGAAAAGGAGATTTTAGCCCAAATTCCTCCATTTCGACAAACGTCATATTAACACTTGAATTTATTCTATAGGTACCATATTTAAATCAAAGCTGCAGCATACTAAGTAAACAAATCAATTTGATTATGACGTCAAAGTATTAAAGCATTTTAAAATTGTATCATTAGTTGGTATATCCGAAAAAAATATCAAAATTAGAAAAAAGTCAGTGGCGTGCATTTTAACATTGAAAATGTTTATATTATCGCACGGGCACGTTAGTATGGGTACGGAATTCAACAAAATTCTTATGTTGCATTTGTCCCTGACGTCACACCGAATTAAAATGATCGGGATCAGACCAAGTCGAGAGTAAACGTATGGTTTCGCTGGAGCAGTCAGCGGGTGCGGCTGGCGTTCGCGATCAAGCGTAGCAATCGGCCGTCGCCACAAGGTGGTTTGGCTGGCGCGGCTGGAGCAGCGCGTTTCAGATCATATTCGTATTTCGTAGTGGAAGCGCTTATCTATGATTTATAATGAACGCCGATAACATTACTTGCATGCTGTTGTTGGAGGAAGAAGACGAAGAGGAGATGTTAGCACAAATTCCTCCATTTCGACAAGCGTCATATTAACACTTGAATTTATACTATACCATATTTAAATCAAAGCTGCAGCATACCAAGTAAACAAATCAATTTGATTAAGACGTCAAAGAATCAAAACATTTTAAAATTGTATCATTAGTTGGTATATCAAAATATCAAAATTAGAAAAAAGTCAGTGGCGTGCATTTTTTTGTCAATAATATCCGTTGAAGTGTTTCCCGGGACGCCACTGGACTTTATAAATTTAATCTAGTTAGGGCTAATTAAGCCTCTTATCATTATGAATGACGGTACCAAATTGCAATAAAATCGGAAAAAGGATATTTACAAAAATAAAAAAAAAACGATTTTTTTAAAAAAACTTTAACACTCTGTACATCAAAACGGGGCAACTCCGGACACATATTTAGGTTAGTTCAGGTTAGCACTTCTGAAACACCTTGTATACAATTAAATACAACGGTCAAAAACACAAATATTTATATCAAAATATGGATAACAAACAATAACACCAAACGATACAATGCAATAATGCGAAAATCACGGGTAAACTAAATTTAACCCTGTCGCCCAAGGCCCTCTTAGTTTTATTGCCGCTTGACCAATCGAAATAGAGTTACGGTTGTCATTAAGTACTGATCAATATTTCCTTCGTATGCTTAATCTTGGATTTGAATATGGTATAGGGTAGACTGGGGCAAGTGTAAAAATGGGGTAAGTGGAAAATCAGAGCGCCAATCAGGCAATATTGAAAGTTTACTTGTCTGTGTGGTTCGAGGCAACTAACTATACGTTAGCGCTGTTGAATTATCTACTCCCGGCGAGTTACCAGGTGTTTTTTTCTTTCTGAGTAGTCATTTGTAACATAACCTCCGAATCGGTCCGTTAAATAGTGTGTGATATCTCCATAAAAAATTGGTCAAAGGTAAAAACTTATAATATACTTTTAGTTTTATTGCATTTTCTTATGTTTAGTCAATTGTTGTAGCTTTAAAATCCTATATACCGACCAAATCTAAAAGCGGTTTTTACTCACGAACAGGTTTGCACTTCCCCCATAAAAAACATAATGTGGGGCATGTGTGAAAGTTGTAATGGGGAAAGTGTAAAGGTTAGTTTACACTTGCCCCATTTTCCTGGGAATGCTAAAGTTCATTGGCACCGACACTTAAAGCTTTTATTCTTTACAGAGAGTTGACGTCATGGTACGAAATTATAAAAGAAAGTCCGATAGGGCTGCCTATGGAAAGGAGCAATTAAATGCTGCAGTAAATGCCGTCAATCAAGGTCAATTAACCATGTCGATGGCTGGTACCGAATTCAGAATCCCATACATTACAATCTACTGTAGAATAACTGGCCGCCGTGGCGAAAAAAGCAAGACACAGGGCCGACCTCCAATACTTTCTTGGCAAGATAAGTGTCAACTGGCCGAAAATATAAAAATAATGGAGAAGTGGGGATATGGATTAACTTCGAGAGAGCTTCAAGAAAAAGGTCGGGACTTTGTAGCTTTAAATAATATTCCCAATCCTTTTAAGAACAATATGCCAGGCACAGACTGGCTAATAAAGTTTAAACAACGTCACTCTTTAAGCATGAAGAAACCGCAAAGCTTAGAGTACTGCAGAAAGAAATCTACGGACCCATTCATAATAGACCAATATTTTGTTTTATTGGAAAAGGCTATATTGGAGTTGGGTCTTCAGGATCGTTCTGAATGTATTTACAATTTAGATGAGACTTCACTGTGTACAAATCCTTCTCGTCTTAAAATTGTTGGCGCGAAAGGCAACCCCTCTTCAAGCATTATTGCTGGATCGGGCAGAGAAAATATAACCGTCCTGGCAGGAGCAAGTGCTAGTGGTAGAAAATTGCCACCATTGATAATATTTAAATGCAATAACATTGATAATATTTAAAGGTAATAATATTGCTGGATTTCAGAAAGAAATGAAGACTTCTTCAAAGACACCGTAAATGCAGCCAGCGCTAATGGATGGAAGACCTCCGAAATATTTAGAAATTACTTTCTAAAGACTTTTATTCCTTTGGTTCGTGATCAGGCATCAATTATTGTTATATATGATGGGCATGTCTCGCATGTGGATTGCTTATTAATTCGAGCCGCAAGAGAAGAAAATATTCATATACCTAAACTGCAGCCCATACAAGTCATTTACTTCAACCTCTCGATTTGAGTATGTTTAGATCCTTTAAGGCAATATGGGAGAGGGAAGTAATAACATGGCAAAGACGTCATCAGGGACAATGACTACCAAAAAGGGACTACGCCACATTGCTAGTGAAAACCTGGGCTGAAGTAGATTCCGGAATCATAAAAACAGGATTCAGAAAGGGTGGTATTGTTCCATTTAATAGACATGTTATTCCTAAAGAAAAGTGCGACATCTAATCCTAAAAAGATGGCAGGAACACTTAAAAAATCAAAGATCTGTAACAGATTTACAACCGAGGCCAGAACGCATTGATATTGAAAGGAATGAACATGATGCTGTAGCACTGAATGTAACAGAAAAAACCGCTACTTTCGAACAGTCAATATTAAAAACAGTAAAGCCTTCTACATCTGGCGCTTCATTTAAAAAGAAACTAGCATCTAATGCAGAATTACTTACAGCTCCTTCAGCATCTAGTGCCACCAATCTCAAAGTAATTGTCAGCTCTGATCAAAATGAAGAAATATACTAAATAATCATCAGGAGCATATAACTGAACCTGTAGTACTAGCTACAACCGAAAATCGGCAAGAAAAGAAGGCAAGTTTTGATGATCTACTACTTGATTCGCTCCGACAGAGTCCTTCTTCTAATCCAAGGAAACGAAAGCGCTTAATTCAAGATGGCCAAACCATTGCAGGTCCTATCGCAAGTAGTCAGTCAAAAATCTCTACAAGTTCATCTACTATATCTAAACCAGCTATGAAAATTGACCGAAAGAGTAAACAAAGTCGGCCAAGTCCGTATCAATTTGAATCCAGCTCCAGTGAATCAGATTATGAAAGTGTACCTTTTATGGAATCGGATCAAAGTTTCACTTTAGAATCGGATTGCGAAGATCAGATTCCTGAAATAAACAAAGACAATATTTTCATTGAAGACTGGGTGCTGGTTAAATACACATTACCAAAAGCAAAGAAACATTTTATTGGCCAGGTAAATACTGTTGACAACGGCTTTGAAATCAAGTTTACTAGAAAACTAAAATACAATTTTTTTATGGCCACTCACCGATGATGTCGATGTAGTATAGCTAGACGATATAGTGACTCGTTTACCTGAACCGGTAGTAACACGGTTTTCATTTTAATGTGAAATTTGCGGGATACAATATTTAACAAGTTCCATAAAATTATTCGAATTTTTAAACTTTAATTTTCTTTTCTGTTTTAGTTTCTCCTTGGGAATAACTCCTACTGCTTTAGAGATTAAAGCCAAACATTGGGTTTTGAACGGATAAATACGTTTATAAAAATATTATTCTTGTTATTAGGAATTTTTTGAGGGTTATTTTGGATTACTTATTATTTTTCAGAGGTACCTTTTAATTTTTCGTTTTTATGATTTGCTTGGCTAACTATTTCTCAACAATAAAAAGTTTATAACTTCCCAGATTTTTATTCTTTTTAGTCTGTAAAAAGAAAAATTGGCATGGGAGATATAAACTTCATTTACACTTTCCCATTACCACTTCTGCGAACATGCATGAAAATTGTATTCCGATTTTACACTTTCCCTTTTTGGGGTACCTAAGTGTAAAATTTCGGTACAAAAAAAAAATCATTCAAATCTCAAGATCTCAAAAATAATTCATGAGTGCCCTATGCAGTATGAAAAGTAAACATATTAAACTATTACTTTCTTACAAAGACACTTTTATAAATACTGTATATTTAAAGTAGGAAGAAAATAAACTTGAACTATTAAAAAGGGCTTCGCAGTTGCCCCAGTCTACCCTAATTATAAGCTTTGTAATGTAATGCTGAAAAATAAACAGAATGGTTTTGTACACTTTACCGTTCTTCCCTACACTTGCTGCCACTTTCATGCATTTTCTTTCATTACAACATTTTTGTAATTTTCGTTCTCATAGTTGTATAAAGGGGGGTACTTTTGCACCTCCACTATCAAACACTCGTCAGCAATTGCCGAAAACGGTGGCATTCTGCTGAGCGATCACGGCTGGACTGGTCTCTCTAGCAGTTCGAACGCAGCCACTGCAATTGACGGCGAACGCTGTGTCGCTGAGCTGCGGCAGCGAAACCGTGTACATACAAATCGCATTATACCAGTACCGAGCTACTAATCGCGAACGCCAGCCGCGGCCGCTGACTGCTCCAGCCAAACCATACCTTAGAGGCGCGTTAGAGTTTATAACCTTTATTTTACTATTTTTCTATATTATGAATCAATAAACCTTATATCAGCTACCTAAATATAACATTCAAATCTATGAGTTTTTGCAGATCACAAATCTCACAATAGTCACAAGCGTTGCACTCTGCTTCGGCATTTTCAATGTCCTCCCCGGTTGCATCTTTGTAAAGGACGGTAAATTTTTTATTTATTAATTTACGATGCTGTGATAAGCACCGCTGAACAGAAATGGAATGAATAATTTAAAAAAAAATCTTCAGGTTATTATATAAAAAGAAAACTGACAAACCACATGTAGACTTGATTAAATAAATAAGTGGTAGTCAGAGAACATGAGCAGAACCAACTTTGGAAAACGCGTGCAAATTGCTCTAGCTCGCGTAAATGGGGTTTAGCAAGGGTCATCAGCTTTGCTGAAGCTAGAAACCTCCTAGATGGTCGTGGAGCTAGCTCTGACCGCGTGACCTGACACCACACAAACACAAAGTAAAAAAATAGGTTAATCAGAAAAAAAGGTATAAATAAAACGCAGTAAGTAAGAGTATTGATGGCTTTATTAATTAAAAGTCTATGAATGGGGGCTAGTACTTAACCTTAACTTAGCTGTTTCGTATTACTGGAAAATTCTTGGAAAAAACCGAAAGTCCACTCCCAGGTCTGATGAGGGAGAAAATACTCTTCAAAAGAAAGTAAGACGGGGATAAGACCCTAGCAGAAGCTTCTAGGGCCCTAATGCTTAGCTCAGGAATTCAAGCACTGGTGTTGGGGTGTTCCTAAATGCTTTGACCCCTTTAGGTCTCAGTAACCTTTGCCATGACTAAAATAAAGCCTCAGAAGGCACTTTAGGACAAAGTTGACGAGATGATAGGAAACAAAGCAGCATGGTATGCAATAACTTACCGTTTAGCAGCGAAATGTGCACTCACAAATCCACCGAAGTGATTCGTTCTTCGCCCAACGTGCAGCAAAGCAAAATAATCAATTTATAATAAATAAAATCTAACAGCGGCAAAAAAATAAAGCCTCCCAATCTCAAATCCTGGGGAAATGAAATGAAATAGTGCTGGATTGGAAATACCTCCTGCTTTTTCTTTCGGCTGCTAAAAGTCGAGTGAGATCTAATAGCCGAAAAATTAAGGGTCACTCATCAAAAATGTCAAAAAAAGCAGGAAACAAACGCAACCTCGAAAAGAAGATAAATCAATTGTAGAGCACAACTTGAACCATGGACACTTGGACGCAGACGCTACACGAACCGAATGATAAAGGAAAAGGATCACATACCAGCGCTACCCTTTCCTTAATGTTGAAATAAATCAAATGGTTCCTGACAACTCGGTTACAGGTAATTAAAGTAAGTTAAATAAAGCAGACATATCTAAATTTAGTTAATGTTTATTAATATTCATATTTCCCAAATAAACAATATTCCCAACATCCTGGTCATTCGACAAATCCCAGCTTAACATACAGGCCATTTAGATTCACGAAAAAAAGAAGAGAGCTAGCCTCTAAAATTTTGAAGTAAAACTTACACTTAATATTCAAAATCAAACAAAGAAGAATTTCCACGAAAAACACAGTTAGGGATCAAACGATAAACGGAAAAAAGGGTGATTAAGATATGAGCAAAGTATAATCCCAGACTTAGCCAAAGACACCAAACGGAAGGTCATCAACCTTAAGTAAAAAACCAAGGCAGGGTAGGTGGTATACGGTAACCGAAACGTAGTAAGACAAAGGTTATCTGTTTTTTAAAAAGCACCGTGCTCACACCAGACCTGAAGCAAGGCCTCGGGTCAATGAAGTCTAACTATTGCCAGGTGGTGAAATATTTAAGACTTATATTTGACCAAAGGCTGAATTGGAGGATCAATTGAAATAATAGAGTAAAGCTTGCATTGCGTCAATTAGGCTCTATCTATCTACCCCTGCTACACAGGCGAAGTAGACCTGCAAATAGGACTAAGGTCGACCTTTGCAAGGTATTGGTGAGGTCGAGTCTTACTTATAGTGCACCTTCGTGGTACAACATAAGTAGAACGGAGCCTAATACATTCCAGGTAGTTTAAAATAGAGCGTTAAAAGCTGTGGCGAACGTACCTAGATACACACTGAAAAGAGTGCTTTAACGTGACTTTCAAATGCAGAGGATAAACGAGTTTTTCTTGAAAATTATTAAAGGATATTACAGACGCACAGATGTATCGACCAACCCACTAATCGCAGACTAGCATACGAAATCTAGACAAAACACAAGAAATCTTGTGTTGAGTGGCTATTTCTGGTGTTGTCTTGAAAAACACAATCAAGAAACGAAGAAATCTTGCCATGGTCATTTCTTGACAATTTCAATCTTGTCCTGATTCAAGATTTAAAAATTCCTTGATAAATCGGGAATCCGTTTGTGATTATGTTATGGGAAATGTTATGTCAATACTAAGGTTTATTTTCAAGATTTCAACAAATTTTGATCCAGGGTTATGAAACTTGACTTAGGTTGGATATATCTATTGTCCGAAAAGCGAAGTTCTAGCGAATAGCCCAACTTAAAAAGACGAAGAAACCAATTAACGGCAGTGTTGCCAGTTTCGAAGTTATTTCAGAAAACCATTTCCGTAAATGGCTCTGCATTTCTATAACAATTTTTAATAGGTTTCATGCTTCTAAACAAAACACAGAGAGCAAATTTGGTAAAAATAGTAGTTTTAAAGATAGTGTTGCTGTATTTATTGCTAATCAATTCTAAAATAAATTTAGCTTTATTTTGCAATCGCGGTAAATAGGTCGTAAACTGCAATTCTAATAAAAAGTTTTTATTCTTTTTGTGTCCTGATTAACATTATGAGTTATAATTAGTATTAATATATTAAAATTTGAAATGCAGTGTCGCCATTTAAGAAAATATGTTTTTCTGAAGTAACTCCCAAACTGTCAACACTGTAAATAATTAGTTTTCTCATATTTCTTAGTTGGACAATTATCTTAAAATTTGCTTTTAGAACTATGGGTCTGTCTTTTTAAATAAAGAAGTTAGCCTATGTCAGGTTTTATCGGATAATTCGTTTGGAAGTTACAGTGATCTAAATGATTACATTTTGAACAGCTTCCCCCACTCTTATCAAAGTCAGTACGCCAGTGAGCCTTAGACCAAAATGATGCAAAATTGTCCAAGCTTTCTAATGATGTTACCAAAGGTAAGGACCATCAGTCTTGCTGAATGGATTGTTGCGCAAACGTCATTTATACAGAGCGGGAATTGGGGAAGTTACTGACTTTGTGCTTATCCCTTTTTTATTCATAAGTTATAATAATAATAATAATAAGTTGATTTCAAATAGTTATAATATAATAAACATGTTAATATGATATTCTTGAATAAACTTATTCATAAATTCCCCAGAAGACGTACTGGTTAGGGGCAAATCTTATTTATTTAAAAGTATTTAAAGTTATAAATATTTAAGGATATTTCTATAAAAAGTTGCAAGTATTCAATAAACGCTACTTTCTTGATGATAGATCATTAAATTTCTAAGAAGGATCAATTATATAATTGATTCACAATGATATTAAATAGCATTAATTAGTTACAGCATTTCCAAAAATATTTTTAAAACGTTTGTCTTCAATATTAATGTTTTTATTTCAATTTTATATTTTTTAATGAAATAATATTTTTAATATTTGTTGGTAAATAATCGTTTAAATAAAAGCATAAATATTTAAAAGTTTTTTGTCTTACGGACTTATTTATTTTAGGTTTTATGGATATTTCATTTTTATAACGTGTATTATGGTTATGGTCTTTAAATTGTATAATGTTTTTATTTTTAAAAATATATTTTAAACATTATAAATGTAAATTTGTCTAACGTTCATCTTTTTTGTTTCTGAATATAATTCTTTTGAAGGATAAAGATAGTCCTTATTAAATATAATTTTCAAAAATCTTTTTCTTAATACTTCTTATTCTTCAACCAAAGTTCCGTTTATTTCTCCCCAACCTAAAATTCCGTAGTTTAAATGAGTTTTAACTAATGCATAGCATAATATTTCTAGATATTTTATGTCCAGAAATTTCTTAATGCTTTTAAAAATTGGTAATAAAGTTCTTAATTTTTTAATCAAATATTCTACTTGAAAATTTCAATTTAATTTACTGTCAAAAATTATTTCTAAATATTTTACATGATTAACTTTTAAAATTTGAATGTCATCGCTTATAATGATGCTATTTTTATTTTGTGGTACTTTATTTAGATTTAAAGTAAAAGGAACATAATTTGTTTTATTAAAATTAATTGTTAATAAATTAGTATCAAACCAATTTTTTATAATTTTAAAATCTTTTTTAATTTTCTGATTTTAATTGTCCCAATTTGTATCGCTATAAAAAATAGCAATATCATCTGCAAAACTATGAATTTTCCCATCGCAATTTATACTAAATAAATCATTAATATAAATATTAAAAAATAATGATCCTAAAATTGTCCCTTGAGGAACACCATATTTAAATACTTTTGAATAGATTTCCTCTTTATCTATTTTAACATCTATTTTGAATTAAAATAAAAACAAATCAATTTATTGTAATTATAATTTATTGTTAGCTTAGAAAAAAAAGAAGAATTTTTACTTTTCGAAAAAGGCATTTTTTAAATGACGGTAATTCCGTTCGCGCGACTCCTCACAATTTCTACGGAGTCTTCTAAAAAGTTAGCTTTATATATTTTTGTCAACGTTTCTCTTTATATCGGCTAGATTTCGTGGCTCATTCTAGCAGTCAATAATTAACTGACAACTCCCTCCAAAAAAGTAGGACAGAAAAAGATTAATTGGCTGATTCCCAAACAACTTCTTGTAAACATTCCGTGAAAACTTGCCGAAAAGGATATTATAGTCATTTTAAGAATGTCATTTTGAAGAAATAAACAAATATTTTTCTTATATTAAGAACAATAAATCATAATTAAAATAAACAGATTTGTTCTTCTTTTGATTTAAAAACGTTAAGTCATATTGTCGCAAATTTAGTTACAATATCTTCCTATAGCCTATATTTAATATTATTAACATAATTTTTGTGCCAAGCCTTTATGGCATGTGGGCTTAATTCGGTTACTGATGTATTTTTTTTGTAACCATGTATTTCCTTTGTATTTAACTATTCCAGGCACAGAATAAAACTATTATTTTCTATGCTTTATTTGATAATATAATGACATTATCTGTGAAAATGTTTTCATAGAATCATGATAATAATACTTGGGATCTCTGTCTTTTTTTTTAGGTTAGGAATGCTCCTGCGACTTCATTTGAATCTTCGCAAACTGTTTAGGTTTTGTCAGTTGTAGAAATTTTGAAATTGACTTAGGTCTTAATTATTCGTATGTCTGCTTGTTTGATTTAAAAAGTTTTCATACTGCAAAATGCTGGCGCCTGTTCCGTTGATTCTGATGTTGATTGAGTGATTATTGGTAGTTAATTAATAGTGCCTCACTACTATGGGATTGGACCAACAGGGAGCCAGTCTCTCGGTAGCTTGTACGTACTGTTTGGTCTAGATCTTGTGTGTAACTCAGCGATTAATGGGTTTGTCGATACGTCCGTGCGTCTATAGTAGGCTGTAATACCTAATTTTTGTGAAAAATTCATTTATTGTCTGCATACGAAAGCCTTGATGAAGTATGCGATTGATCGTGTACCTGGGTACATCCGTAATAATTTTTTGCGCCCTGTATTGTATTATCTGCAACTTACTAAGCTCCGTTCTTCTTATGTTGCACTAGAAAGGTGCACCATAAGGGAGAACCGGCCTGACTAACACCTTATAGAGGTTAACCTTAGTCCTATTACCAAATATACTCCGCCTGTGAAGCAGGGAGTAGATAGAGTGTAATTGATGCAATAATTACTCTATTAATTGAATTGCGCCTCCAGTTCAGTCGTTGATCAAATATCAGTCTCAGGTATTTTACCTCCTGGCAGTGCTGGCACCAGTTCACCTGGACTCCGTTGACACGAAGCCTTGTCTCAGGCCTACTAACATTGCTTTTCGAAACCCCTTATCTTGGAGGGATTCAAGCGAATCTTCCAAGCCGACACAATTGCTCTAGCTTGATTATGTGGCGGTGCATCCGGCTGACGATAAGTCGCGGCTCTTTGGCAGTTGAAGTGATTGCGGTATCGTCTGCGAAAAGATAGAGCTGAGTAAATTTATCGCGCGGAATATCATAAGTATCAGTAGGGGTACTCCCGCCCTGATGTGTTTATTCAAAGAAAGTGCATTTTCTGACGAGACAGCAATATCTTTATTTTCCAAAGAAGAAGCTACCACCTTGATTAAGTACTTTAGAGCTCCAAGTCTTATTAATTTCAACAAGATCATGCCAGACCTTGTCGAATGCTTTGCTTACGTCAAAGAAAACCGCTCCTGTATGCTCCCTCCTGTTAAAGCCATTCATTATGTTTGAAGTTAGTCGCGTCGTCTGCCTGACTGTGCAATGTTCAGATAATTTTACAAGAAAAGTATAAGTCCGGAGCTAATTAGCCAGGTACCGGTCTATCGTTTGCAATATCGTCGCGAATGCACCAGAAATATGATCGAAGTGAATAAATTTGGCCTAAACTTTACTGATTAACTTCAAAGACTTTTTAATCAAGAGCGGCTCCTAGTCTCTTTATGCTGTAACAAGAAAGTTCGCCACACGGCTAGTGAGCTACGAAAGGAATCCAAGCAAAAAACTTAACATTGTTTCCAGACTTCTCTTTTTAAATTTCAATCAAATGTTAATTTGTATATGTAATTCAAAAATATTACTTAAAACAATTAACGGTTTTGTGTCTTTTTATATGATATTGAATTAGTGGAGATACAAAGTATATCTCGATTGTTTCAAAAATCTTACAGGCATTGCCGGAATTTAAAACGATTGTATTTATTTTATAACTAATCATATTTAAACCTTGATGTTTGTAAAATGAATAAATATGTAAAAGGTAAAGTTATTCATAGTCAAGCTAGGGCAGTAATTGTCAATAAATCAGTATGTATTTATTTTTATATTTTACGTAATTTAAGACTAAAACGCACAGAAAAAGAATTATTACGCACGCCTACTCTGCCATCATCACAGCTCTCTATATTATTCTTAAGCATTTTACCGCCCTATCCCCTCATGCGTAATAGCTCTAGAACTGTATGGCGAACCATACCTTGATTGATTTACGTGGCAAAAAAAAATAACAGCTACTCTATTATTATAAATAATATAGCTTTTAAAATCTAAAAATTAATAACTGTGCAAAGGTACTTTTCAATATAAAAAGCAATCGCTTTTTCATTGTGTGGCCAAAAATGAAACGTTTTCAGAGAGTTTTCCTTCCGACTCTAATATCAGTGTCATCAAAAATTCATAGACTTTTGTATTATTTCCGCCGGTTCTGAAAAATAAAGCTATAAAAAATATTGCGCGACAAGCGTCATCCTTTACATTGTTTGATGTTATTCTTTTCAGTAAAAATACGTTTTGTTTGAAAGCTTTAGCGTGGCGTTTACAATGTAAATACGAAGATTCTATTTTAATGTAAGTAATTTTACAATTAAATTACATTCATGATAGTTAGGGACCGTGTATTGATGTAGAATATAATCATGAGTATCTTGGCACTTTTAACCCCTTGTAAATAAGTTTTATTTTTAATTTTATTGAAAATTCCCAAATTAATTTTACAGTACAGGGTGTCCGGATTTTGTTGTACCTGATAGAACAGAGTGGGGCAAAAGTCTCAAATACTGTTTTTGAAAAAACCAAATATAAATCCGGCAATCCTGTCATATTATAACCTTCAGCAGCGGCATTCGTGTCCGCCAAAGTCATCTTCTTTGCGTAAGGCACCGTCTGCAGGCCTGAAACAAGGCTACGGGTCAGTGAAATCCAAGTGAATTGGTGCCAGGAGGTGAAATACCTGGGACTTATTTTCGACCAAAGGCTGAATTTTAGGTAAAATCCAATTAACAGAATAAAACTTGCATCGCGACAGTTAGGCTTTACCTTCCCCCTGCTTTACAAGCGGTGTAGACTTGCTAATAGGACTAAGGTCAACCTCTACAAGGTATTGCTCAGGCCGGTTCTTACTTATGGTGCACCTATGTGGCGCAACATAAGCAGAACGGAGCTTAATTAGTTTCAGGTGATTCAGAACAAGGCGCTGAAAATCATCGCTAACGCACCCAGATACATTGTGAATGTAGTGTTACATAATGACATTAAGATGTTAACAGTTAACGAGTTTTTCTTGAAAATTTTAGAAATTATTACGGACGGAAGGACGTATCGACAAACCAACTTATTACCGACTCACATACAAGATCGACACAGATCGGGGCGTACAAGTTACCTAAAGACTGGCTCCCTGTCCAAATCCCATCCCACAATAGTAGAGAGGCACTAAAATTGACATGCATAAATATTATATATTTAACAAAAGGGCGCCAAAAATTTTGCAACATACCTTTTAAATTAAATCCGTAAAAATCACAAACATCTAAGCAAAGAGCTTATTACAAATTTCTACAAACCATAGAGTTAAATAGTAATAACGAATAATCAACAGATGCCCAAGGAGTTTCTCCTGACGTAAAAAAAACATTGAAGAACCTAGGTATATGATAAGGTATTTTACAATTACTTGTATGTTTAAAAAAAAATTCCTGTATATTCTATTATACGGGGTCAGTCGGAAGGAATGGGCCTAACTCCAAGGGTGTAATCTATGCATCAAAATAATAAGAAAAAACTCAAATGTTGTTATCCAATATTCATTTGTTTCCAAGTAACAGCGTTAAATAAAATAATAATGTTGTTAAAAAATCATTGGTTTAGTAAATTTTCAAAAATACCGCCATTGACTTCCAAACAGTTCCTGCTTCGTTTACGAAGGGCGCGCGTGGATCTTCTAATTGATTCGTGCCTTTCTTTAATATTAAGTACAGCATTTCTAATGCGTCTAATTAGTGCATCCCTAGTATCTACATTTACTTTGTAAACCTCAGTTTTTAACTAACCCCATAAATAATTGTAGTCCAACGGCGTGAGGTCTGGCGATCTAGGAGGTCAACTAATAGGACCACCGCGACCAATCCAAACCCCTGGAAACCTTTGGTCTAAATATTGCTCGACCCGACGATCGAAATGGGCAGGCGCTCCGTCGTGTTGATAATACATTTCAATTCTGATGTTTAAAGGAATCTCCTCCAGTAGTCCTTGCAATTCGTTTTGTAAAAAACTTGAGTAGTGATCCCCTGTAAGGCGATTTTCCAAAAGAAAGGGGTTAATTTAATTATTATCGATCATGCCGCACCACACGTTTACTGAAAACCTGTGTTGAAAATTACTTTCGACTATTGCGTGAGGATTCTCGTCCGATCATACATGGGAGTTTCGATTATTATTGATGCCGTCACGGGTGAATGTAGCGTCGTCAGTAAAAAGTATGTGCGATAAATCCACTCTCAAAATGGCATACGCTTGGCGTAGTCCCAAGGTTAAAGATTCTGTACACGCTTTACATGGCAAAACTACGCCTTTGAAATTATTTTACCTGCCCATTGATAAGGAAGTGTTGACCAACATAGAAAAGTAAACCAATCTTTATTCCTAGTAGGAATATCAGGATTTGAAGATATCTAGAAGTGATCGTTCTGGTTTACGGATGTGCTGGTCAAACAAGAATGATGTTACAAAAATATTAACTGAAAGCATGCGAATCAGCAGGTTTCAGGATATTTTGCGACTTTACGCCTCAACGATAACAGCCAAAATAATAATGAAAATAAGTTTTATAAACTACATCTATTAATTGATAATTCGAATCAAAACTTTAAATATTATGGTGGATTAGACGAATTCATAAGTATGGTCGAGAGCATGATCCTATATTATGGAAAGTATTTTGCGAAGCAATTTATTAAAGGTAAACCGATCCGGTTCAATCTAGATAGCTGAGCATTGTTCACAAATAATGGATATATGATTAGTTTTGATATATATATAGATATATATATGTATCGGTCCATCGTTGTTCCCTCCATGATAAACACCAGGCGGACCGACCTCCGGTATTTCTATTAGAGTTACAACGTAATGTTTGTATATATAGATTTGGGGGAGGAGCCTTATTACGTCTTTTAAGTGAGGGGTAAAGAATTGTACCAAAAAAATTATATATATTTCCAAGTTAAAATGTAGTATTAGTTCCCTCTGAATTTATATATTTTAATTATGGTAATTACTTGTAGTTCCCTCCAGCGCAGTTGACATTTTGTGGAGGGCGCTTCGTGTTATTATTATTGTGTCCTTATATTCTTTAAAGATGTAATGAAATAGGGTATTCGTGGAGGTTTAGCTGGGGCGAAAAAAAAAATAAAAGTATTGAAGTTTCTAAGACAAACATATTTATTTATTCTTTTATCTTAATATTTATTGAATTTTGGACTTAACTGGACCATTTCGTTAAAGTTTTTGATTATAATAAACTCTTTTATCTATCACCTTTTATCACAATTCGCTAACGGGTTTAAGGCGGCCGATTTGTACCAATCCTGAATAATTGATTGTTGACAGTAAGCTTTATCATCTACCAAAATTTCAACTCGCCAACCCCTTAAATAAGGATACTTCACCTTTGACATTTTTTACATTACAGAAATAAGTATCCAACTTTTTGGCGCTATTTGGATTTTTCTACGCAGATTCAATTTTATTTTTAATCTGTACTCTGCAGGTAGAAAGGGTATAATTGTAGTGATGGTCTAGAATACTGATTTGCCCCATAGCTATGATTGCGGCAAATATATAGACGTACAAACCACAGTCATAAGGGTTGTATTGTTTGTGTACCTCTTTTGGAATGTATAATTTCCAATCTTCAACGGTAAAGGTTTTTTTTATAAAAAATATTGTATGCCGTATAAACTGGAAATAAACAATACAATTCGATTTATTTTGAGGCACTATAGTAATGCTGTCCAGATATAATTTATTGCCTTCTTAATATAACACCACAGTCTTACAGTGGTTATATTTTGTTATAGGACATAAATACTTAATCGTTATATAACACTCTAATGAAAATATTGTTATGGATAAACGGAACCTATCCATGATAAGTAAGAGTAAAAAATATCAAAAACTGATTTGGATAGCTTGCCAGATTGAGCTAGTCGGCCAATTCGCTGTAGATCCATTTTCTGCTTCTATTCCGACAGTCGCCTAGCTGATGTATATTTCTACTGGTTCTATGCACAAAAATTTTAAGAAGTATAAATTCTTTCCTCACAAAATACAAATTTTACACGAACTCGACGAAGACGATTACGATAGAAGGACCAAATTTTGTGAATTAATATGCCAAACGATTGACGAAGACCCCACCTTAATAAAATAATGTTTTGCTTTAGCGACGAGTCAACTTTCTTTTTGAATGAGTATGTTAACAAACACAATAATTAAAGGTATTAGGATAATAAAAATTCGAGAATTTTTTCGAGAAGACCACACTAAATGTTATGATGATGGTTCCAAGACCAAAATGTTCCGGAGTTAAAATCGCCCCCCCCCCCCCTCCGATCGATCTCAAGCGAAATTATCCAAACATCCACCATGTCCAATAGGCGGGTTCTTCGAACAGCATTCAAAATGAAAATGGTGTGACAACTTATAGTTATTAAAAGACCCGAGATTACCAGCTTCCAAATTGACTTCTGCAATTTAAGAGGACTGAACTCGAACATCAATGCAGTCCATCAATATCAACAATCTACCAAACCTCATGTACTGGCACTAACCGAAACAAAGGTCAGATCATCATTTAGTACGGTTAGCTATTTATATCCTGGATACGACTTTCATCACAGATTTAGGCGCCATTTTGGCCTTTGTCTCTTTGTCCGCAGTGATATTTCTTGTCGACGGGAGAAGACACTCGACCCTAATGACTTTGATGTAATGTGCTTTAAAATATTAATGCAGGGAATTACTAAATTCATCTGCTGTCTTTACTGGCCGCCAAGCGATACCCATTGAGACTTGTTCTCCTCTCCTGCTAAGTCGACTTCTTGCAAACCCACCATCCCAATTCCGAAGTTGTCATCCTTGGCGACTTTAACGTTCGTAATATTAACTGGCTCAAATACTCAAACGCAACCGACAAGTAAGGTCACGAAGTCATCAGTTCTAACCTCATCCAACTCGTAAGTGAACCAACTCGGATTTCAGGCCGAGATGGCGATGTTGCTAGTTTGTTGGATCTTTTCTTAACTTTAAACCCCGAGTTTTACACTGCCACCGTGAGGCCTCCGCTAGGAATGTCTGACCACAACCTCATTTCGGCACTAAGCAAACTACCAATTAGTGCCGAACAGCCTTCTAAACTACGCAAAATCTGGCATTATACATCAGCTATATGGGATGACCTAAAGGACCATTTTTGAACCTTTCCTTGGCAGAACGTTTGTTTTACCTCTGATGATCTACCCATCCCTATCTTAAGAAAGTGCCCTTCTAACAACAAGCCTTGGTTTACCAAAAATTGCGAAAGAGCTGTAAAATTACCAAATTATTTCTACCGACAATGGCATCAAAACCCTACCTCCGAAAATCGTACCATCTTTGTTAACGCTCAAAACTAAAGCAAGCAAACGATAAACCAAAGCAAGAAAGCACACAACCAGAGAATCAAAGACAAACTTCTTAAAGGTCCTAACGGCTCAAGATCTTTTTGGTCGGTAGCTAAGACCGTCAGTCAGAACTTTACCAAGTCAACCATTCCACCTTCGACATGTTCTGATGGCACCATTGCGACCAAAGCACAGAAAAAAGCAAACTTACTGGCGGAACTATACTCTTCACATTCAACGGATAATTTTCAGGGAAAAGCTCTACCGCACACTCCCGAGTATGGCATGAGGGGCTTCTAAAGTGAGAGCATACGGGATGCCGGTTCAGTTTTGTTAATGGCTGTCAAGCTTTCCTAAAGACCGTTCTCTGCGAGTGGCGATGGACGGATTTATTTCAGACACATTTAACATCAACGCCGGAGTCCCTCAAGGTTTTATATTGTCACCCACCCTCTTCTTACTTTACATTAACGATCTTTTGGAAAAAACTAAAAATCCTTTGTATCGCTTCGCCAATGACAGCACACTTGTTTCATCTTTTACTTTGGATGCTCGGACATCGGCTGCCACTGCCCATCTCTATAGGCAGCAAGCGGTCTCACATCTCAGGAAAGACCTGAAATAAATTCTGTCTGAGGCTGACAGTGACCAAGTAGAACTTAACGCTAAAAAACCCAGGCGGTAGTTTTTTCTAAAAAAGATAATGTTGAAAAACCGGATATAGTCATGGCGAGACACTCGATTCCCTTGGCTTTATCAATTCATTTATTGGGCGTCAATTTGGATAGTCATATGTCTTGGCATAGTCACGTTGCGGCTATTGCTAGGGCAGCCTTGCCGACGCTTGGGATACTTTTCCGAACTAAGAACCTCTATACACTTCAACAACTATTGATGCTCTATCAAGCCCAAGTTAGAGCATCATTGGGGTACTGTTCTCATATTTGGGGCTCTGCTCCTAAACGATCAAGCGTGCTATCTATAATAAATATACCAAGTTTGGTTTGGATCGGCCGTTTTTATATCATTGGTCAATGGTTTTTTGTAAAAAATATCAAATGTGAGGTTCCCTTATTTAAGAGGTTGGCAACCTAAAATTTTAGCAACCGATAAAGCTTACTGTCTACAATAAATGTGTCAATTTTAGTTTGAATTGTTCGTTTTTAATTCCCTGGTCAATGTTCTTTTGTGAAACATATCAAGGATAAAATACCCTGATATAAGGGTTAGGCTAGTTGAAATTTTCTTAGATGATAAGGCTAAGTAGCTACAATAACTGTTTCGACTTTTGTTCAGATTGGCCGTTTTTCAACCCTAGGTCAATGTTTTTTTGTGAAAAAAATTAAGGGTGAAGTAGCCTTATTTAAGGGGTTGAAGAGCTGAAATTTTAGCAAACCATAAAGCTTACTGCCTGCAATAAATGCTCCAAGATTGGTTCGGAGTGACCCTTTTTAAACCCTTGATCAATAAATTTCTAGTCGATAAATAATTAGGTATTCCCCACTCGCATCTAATATTTGATCATCATTTTTGCGGAACAATGTTAAAAACACATGTAAAACATTGTTGTCGGATTTCGGAGGGAACTAAATCGACTAATTAAATTGAAATCTTCTATAACATTCTGGAGGGAACTTGGAACGAAATATTTAACCTACAAACACGATTACAGCGCCGCCGGCAATACGGAGGGAATGGAGGGAAGAACGTAGGGGTTATACATATATATATATATATATATCGTCGCCCGAGTTCCACAGGGTTCTAAGTACATTTTTAAAATTTTACAGGAGAGCAATTATTATTATAATGGCTTGATTTATTATAAAAGTTGAATTTATTTAGATTTCTCATGTTTTTGAGTGGGACGCGATAGAAAATTTTATTATGAAAATAGCATATCAACGAACTTCTTTGTGACTGACAGTTTAACCATTTTATACAGAGTTTTTTGAAATCGTGTACTTAGAACCATGTGGAATCGTAAGCTCTTTTTTAATTGACAATAAAACTAAATAAAATTTAAAATCGTTTATTTGCTACATTGAATACAAAATAATAATATGAGTAGTAAAACATTTTGTCATAGTACGTAAACCTAACCTTTTAAACAATAACAAGATAGTTAGAACACCATGCAGGAGATTCTAGTTTTGAGATTTCCGATAATCACTTATTAAGGCTTTCATGTACTCCTTATCGTTATTACTCATCCATTTATAGGAAAATTCAATATGGTTTAACTTGTCTTCCGGAATTATATAATATTCGAATATTATATATAATTCGAGTTTGAACTTCTTTTACATTTTCAAAAAGTAAAACAGCATTTTTATCAAATGTTTTGTTTAAAATATTACCACGAGTAAAATTGTGAGAATAATCGTTGGAATACCAAACTGAAAAGGGATCATTTTTTAAAAATCTTATCTGTTTAACCTTAGTGTAAGAAATTTTCTTATAATTTAAATTTTTAGACGCATTGTGATAATCAAGAAAACTTTTGTTAGCTTGCATAACATGAAATGGTTGTTTCCTGTCAATCTTAAGTAAAAGACGCACTAAACCCAAAGGAGACCATATGTCAGAAATCCTTAAATACTTTTCTATTCTGGAGTGAATATTATCTACTTCTTGAATACAAGAATGCCCTGGTATAGAATATTTCATGGTAACACTCTCAATACTGGGATTTCTACACAAAAAATATCTAACAGCAAACGATATAATCGAATTACGGTTTTGGGGAACACAGCTATCGCTCCAAGTAATTATTTTTTTAACATTAGGGTGTAAAATACAAACTTTTTTAAGAATTTCTATAAAACCGTTAGCAATGTCATTCCCCGATCTTCCACAAAATAATTCAGGCCATATGACACAAATCTTATGTTTCCCTAAAGATTCATGTCCTGTAAGATTATATACGTTAAGCTTTTTCTTATAAAAAAGCTTTTCTATTTCGCAGTTTGGTAAATTAATTACATTTTGCAAATCAAAGCATATGACAACTGTATTTGGATCTTCTATTTGTTTATCAGTATTTCGTGCCCTTCTCATCTCTTCTTTGCTCTGGATGTGACTGCTAAACTCTTCTTGTTTTATCTCACTAACGTTCTTTTCTTTTTCCAGTTTCCTATATTCTTCACAGATGTCACATAAATCTTTTTTTGGTTTAAAGAAATCGATGTTATATTCAAAATTGAAGATATGGCGATAGAGATGCAGTTTAACAAGATTAGCTCCTTCTTGAACACAATCTTCACTATATAAATCATACATCCTTTGTATATTAAGCTAAGGATTTAGATACTTTTTTGAGCTATTGGACCTGCAATAATGTGATTCGACGGCAGGAAAGGATTCGATGTGATTTCGAACCCTGTCCTTATCTTCTTTACTAATCCTATCTTTGTTTACTTTTTTTTTCTGCGTAGATGTTCCATGCATACTTTTGTTTTTATGTGCGCTATAGAGACGTTTCTGGCTTATTGCAAAGGTTGTTGAAAAAAAACTTTTACATGCTCTAAGTTTGGTTTCATTTTTTGTAAGGTAATATTCTAAAGAGAAGGAACGATACCCAGATTCAATACTTTTTTACGTTTTATCGGAGATCGCACTGTATGATTTAAAAGAAAATAAGTTTTTGATTTCTGATCAAGACCGTAAAAGGAATCTCTATATTTATTCCTATCCGCATCAGTAAAATGTATCATACATTTGAATCGGCATTGCAGACCACAACCCATAGCAGGTTTAACAGACTTTTTTAAAGCAACATTTCCTCGTGAATTTTTATGTTCTTCACCAGACTGATATTTTTGTTTTCTTACATTTTTCTGCCATGCACTAGGATTTCTTGCCCTTTTCCGCGTTTTCTTTGAAGCTGCCATTTTTTATAGGTGTTTTATCACTTTCACTTTCTGAAGAAGTGTAATCGACTAATTTTTTCCTGAAATACACAAAAGGCATCAATTATATTTATGAAAATGTTTTTGATGTTTTTTAATAGACTTACATGTCGGACTGTTTTGTTGGTTTGGAACGAAAAGGTTCTTGTTTTGAAGTTGATGGACTGCAAAAAAAAACATTTAAAAATTATAAATTCTCAACCAAAATTCTACCAACTGGCTTTGCTCAAACATAAATTATAATATTCATAAAAAACAAGCTAAAAATTAAGAAAATATACGGATATTCTTTTGTAATCTTTTTTTTTTGTTATTTTTTTACGGACACTCTGTATACATTAACTCCATTAAAACCTCATTATTTTAAAGTACTCATAATTCATAAATTTATTTTACTTTTTACAAATTATCCACATACAAATCTAAAAATTTGAACTATTGGTGAATAAATTATTTGTAATTATGTATTATTCTGACATTCATTTTACTTACCCTGGCTCATTAGGGCTTATCACTTTAGAGACATTATGTTGTGCGACGCTTGAATCACTACTACTTGATACCAATCTAAAAATAAACAGTTAGTAACTGGTTTCTGATTTTATAGGTTATAGTTTAATAATATATTATTTGTTTACCTTCTTTTAACCCTATTCTTTTTATTTTCTGGTACATATTCAGAACCAGAACTTTGAAAATCTGACCACTCTTCAGAATCTGACATTTTCTTGCTAAAATCCTACTAAAATGGCACAAAAATACAGAACCATAGGCCGAACGAATGCAAACCGTTAAAATCTGTACTTAGAACCTTGTGGAATTTAAGATAATTTCCCACTTGTGTTACTTGGAACTATGTGGAACTGTTGATAACAGCGCCATCTCTTAACCAATTTAATTTTTTTCGACATTAGACGATGTAGAATTCTATTTTTCTATAGAGTAATGTAATAAATTGATTTTTGATCAAAAGCGTACTTAGAACCCTGTGGAACTCGGGCGACGATATACAGGAAAAAAGAGAAGTACACAAACTCAACTAGGTATATTCGGTCTTAGAGTAACGCTGTATGTTTAATAAAATAAATAATAAAATAATAAAAAAAAATCAATTAAAATACCACCTAATTGTGGCAATACATTTTTTTGTGGAAAACGAAGTAAAGTAACTTCCATTAAACTTTTGAATCATCTGTCCTCCTTATTCTATTATATAACGGGTACTTTTAGAGATACTAGGTTGAAAGATTGTCTACATTGTCCATATATATCCAAGCAGTGATAAAGTAATTGTATTGTAATAGAAGGACATTAAAGATGTTACTGCAGCGTCAATTTTTCAATCATGTGACGTAAATGACACCTCACGAAACTGTAGGGAGCGTAAATCAAAAATTGCGGTACCACAGCCTAAAATATTTCATAAATATAAATAACAAGGGTATTGAAGAACTGAATAAGTAAGATGGCTTGGTTGCAGTCTATAACACAAAAATGAGGCAGCGGAAATGCTGGTGGCCTATATTTTCTTATTTATTTGACGTGTGGTTTATCAACGCTTGGATAATATTCCGGAAAATTAACCCATTTCATAAAATGTCCTATTGAAATTTGAAATATATTAGGACTTGAGCCTTTTAGAAACTCAAAGTAAATTATCAAAAAGGAAAAATTACACCATCTCCAATTTATGATGTTAGGTTTGCTCAAATAAACCACTTCCTAGAATACATAGAGTACCAAAGAGCTCTGCATCCAAAAAAATGTTTTCTTCAACATCATATACTATACTTTTCTTTATTATACAGGATGTCCTTGAAATGACTGCACAACGCTTATCCATAAATTCCTTAACCAAAGATAAGGCGATCTAAGCAAATTTACCTATATGCAGTGTTGCTTCGCTTTGCCGGTAGAGGGCGCTAAAATTCTTAAAATAATATCGTTTTTCCGCAATAATTTCTTAACGCCTTAATCGATTTTCACTAATTTTAAGACTAAGAATTGCTACTATTATTGGCGTGTTTTGACGTGAACGTGATCTTTTTTTTAATGCCTGAAAATTTAAAAAAGCGCGTGATTCGTAAATAAAAGTTAGTATTTTTGTTACCCCCTGTACAAATGACTTCAATTGTTTCTTTAACACTAGCTGAACTCATTTTGAAACTTTTTTGTCTTTTGTAAAATTTTCGCCAGACATACAGTTTCTCTACCAAAAAATTATTTACCGTACCTCATCATTGCTGCTATTCTGAACAATGATACAAAAACTGTCTTTTGTTAGTTTACTATGCAACAGTAAAATAAATCTGACATACCTACTGATATCGTTTACTTGTTGCTGGTGTTGAGCGGAGTCAAGTTTATTGTAAATTGAATAATTATTGGTTCTTTAAAATGTAATATTATTATATCGCTGAGAAGGTTGACATGCTTCTAGTATATGGATTACGTGAGAGAAATGGACGTATGAGTATCAGAGTCTAACCTGACAAATATCCAGACCGCAGAATTCCGAACCATCAAACTTTCGCGAGTATTGAGAGGCATTAAGTTATAAGCAGAATTGAAGATTCGGGGTTCGAATTGGCAGTTTCTAAGAATACCATTATTAACATTCTACGAGAGCAGTTACTCCATCCGTATCATGTGTAACATGTGCAAAATCTTTTGCTAATGGATCCTGAAAGTCGGCTGACGTTTTGCCGTTTCATCGAAACCTTTCATAAAAAAATTTTATTTGAGGACGAAGCTGCGTTCACGAGGTCGAGAGTTAGAAATGTACATAACTAACATGTGTACGGCGATGTAAATCCTCATGCCCTCATGGAGAAACATTTTCAGCATGAATTTAAAATTAATGTTTTGGCAGGTGTGATTGACAATTTCATTACTAGACTAATTGTAATGTCAAATCGGTTAAATAGGGATAACTATCTACTCTTTTTGCAGGACACTTTACTCAATTTATTGGATGATCTTTCGTTACAATTTCGTACCGAAATGTGATTTATGCACGACGGGGCGCCACACCACTTTAGTATTAATGTTCGAACATCTTTAAATGAAACATATCCTAATAGATGGATCGGAAGAGGTAACGATGCACCCGTTAATTGGCCAGCAATGTCTCCGGATTTAACGCTTATAGACTTTTCCGGTGGAGCACTCTTAAATCAAAGTGTATGCTTCCCCTATCGCTACGGAAGCTGAGTCATTGCAAAGAATTATCAATGCTGCAGATTATTTTAAAAACTAGCCCGACACGATGCCCAAAATATAGTTTAATTTTCTGAAAATAATTACTTTATTTATTCAGGAACACGGTGGACATTTCGAACATTTTTGTTAAAAGAATTAAACTAGTTGTTAGTTATTAGAATTAAGACTTTTTTCATGTTTTTCATTCCGAATAAACAATGATGAATTACAAACTATCATAAATAATTTTTGGGAAGAGAAACTGAATGTCTGGCGAGAATTTTACAAGGGACAAAAAAGTTTCAAAATGAAGTCGGCTAGTGTCAGGGAAACAATTGAAGTCATTTGTACATAGGGTAACAAAAATACAAACTTTAATTTGCGAATCACGTGCAATTTTTACATCTGCAGGCATTAGAAAAAGATCACGTTCATGTCAAAACACGCCAATAATAGTAGTAATTCTTAGTCCCAAAGTTAGTAAAAATCAATAAAGACGTTTAGAAATTATTCCGAAAAAACGATATTAATTTGAGTACATTAGCTCCTTGTAGCGGCAAAACGAAGCAACATTGCATCTAGGTAAGTTTACCTAGATCGCCTTATTTTTGATTAAGAAATTTGTGGTTAAGCATTGTATAGTCATTTCAAGGACACGCTGTATTTATGTAACTAGTTCTTCTTTGCATAACGTTTGATAAGACGAAGATCCTGTATTTTTGGTAATTATATCGTTTTTTAAATATTTTATTTTCAAAACCTATTTAAATTTCTCCCAACATGCATGTTTAATCAAAAAAATCACTGCATTCTATCTTTCATAACATTATTCACTCATGGGTTAATATTTTATGTTGCACAATTTCGGGTGCATAACTGTGCTGTGGTTATTGTTTTAATAATTATATAACGATAAAATCTGTGCAAACACATATTTTTGACAAGCATAGATTTCTAAACATTACGATAAGTGTAGGATAAATACACTAATCTAGCAAACTAGATATGGATATTGAAATTTTTATAATATGGATTTTTAATAACTTGGTATAGTTGACACGTCCAGAATGAGATTACAAAATTGCATGCACTGACATGCCGAAAATTTAGGTGGAAGCACGAAAATTAACAAAAATATTATACAGGGTGTTTATTAAACACATTGCAAAAATTGAGGGGGTTATTCTCTGGACTATTCTAAGAATATTTTGTCCTTGGATGATTTTTCAACAACCGCTTGTTAATCTACAAGAACCGTTGTAAATTACTACCTCCAGCTAGGATGCAAGAATCCAATCTCCTCCATATTGACCGCCGAACTCTTTCAAAAACACCAAGTTGGTTTCATATTGAGTTACACCCAGCAATTATCCGATTTCTTAAATCTTTCACGTTTTCCACTGAAGTAGTATAAACTAATGACTTTAGATAGGAAATAATCCAGGGGGGTTTAAGTCCGGGGATCCAGCAGGCCATAATTGAGGTTCATCTCGACGAATCCAGCGATCACCGTATGCTACTGGTTAAAACTCACAAGCAACCACATTAAAATGCGCTGGTTCATAAATCACATTGCATTTCTTGTTGCCAGTGATTCATCCTCCAAAAACTGAGGTAGCGTTTAGTCCAAAAAGTTGCGATACACCTCGCCGGTCAGTTTTCCTGGTAGAAATACAGGTTCAATTAGCCAGTCACACATAATTCAAACCCAAACGTTCAAAGAGGACTGATGTTAAAAACGATCTTCAGATACCTCATGTGGATTTTCCTGAGCCCACACATGGTTGTTGTGAAAATTTCTTGTTGCATTTCTCGAGAAGTTCGGTTTATCCGTAAAAAAAATCAGTGTCAGTAGTTTAAGGATTTGAACCAACGCAATGTGTACAAAGGCGATTGATTGAATGCAATCCATAGAGGAAAATCAGCAGGAAGAAGTGTCTGAAGGCATTGTATGTAGTATGGGTACGACAAATAGTCACTAAGGATTTTCCAAACAGTCCCATTACTTACATTTAAAGTGTGTCAAAGTAACTCTAATTTGACATACAAAAATTCCTAAAGTGCCCTTTACCTTAGATACTGAGCCCCAAAGGGGTACCCAGCGATTTACTTCTTTGGTTCTAACTTTTGAACTTGTATAATTTAATAAAATTTTAATTTCTTGTAGAGGCCATAAACAGTCATAAAACCATACTACAATAGATGTTTTACATTCTCAAGGAAGTCAGGAACGGAGTTGCCACCGCACTCGTTGGTACAAAATTTTGACCGGTGTCATTTGACAGAGCTGAAAACTGATTTTTTAAATATCATCATTTCCCTTCAAAAAAGGTACTAAGGTTTCGATAAAACTGGCGGTTTTCGAGATGAACCGGTTTCTATTCGAAACACTCAAAAGTTACTAATGCTAAACACAAAGAGGTAAAAATAAAATAGGTGCGCAGAGTATGCTGATGTGCATTTAATTTTTCGAAGGCAAGAAGACTTTATGCTGAAAGATTTCCAGCTCAGACATTGTCAAGTCCATAAACTTTTCAAAGGGTTGATCGGAACCTAATTAATTTAGAATGTAATTAAAATACAAAAATAATATAAACGTATAAATGTTATTTCATCAAATATTAAATATTGGCTCGACGTTCTTCTTAACTCTAGACGCTAACTTCAAAATTACCTGTCTTAAATCACAGTAAGAAATTAATAAATAGGATTTTTTCGTTTGTTGTCATGGAAACGGTACGTTAAACGTTAACTTGTGTGTTTGATCATAGGGCCGAATGAGAGTAAAAAAATATTAAATTTGATAAGTTTGTTTTCTTTTTATCGTATGTACAGGGTGTCCAGTTTTGTGAAACAAAAGATGCCGCGATCAGAATTTTTCTAGTCGTTCTTGTTTTTGATATACGGGATGTCCTTGACAATTTTACATTTTGGGACACCCCCCATATTTAGGTTACCTTGTAGCTTATTAAAGAGAAAACAAATGTTCTATTTGTGGTTCTTTACGTAGAGTCCAGTGACGTACTAAGATTTTTTCTACGTTCAATAGTTTTTGAGAAAAAAAACAAACTTGCTTTCTTTTAAATGGGTCATAATTTCGTTTATAACAAGCTTCTCAGCAATATATAATACCTTATTTTATTTTTAATATTAAGCAAGAAATTTAAATTTTATTAAAAAATATACATTTTTTATTAGTAGGCCATGACGGGTATTTAAAAAAACTATTAGTGGTATGATAATTACTGCAGAAGAAATATATTTTAGACTCCTTAATCTAATTAGCAGTTATATTTCAGTAAAAATAATAACAATGAATAAATCGAGTTGTGTTTTACTAAGTAAAACATGAGAAACAAAAGCTGAAAATGTATAAAACTTTCTCATAAATATTGCTCAAATTGTTCTCCATTATACCTTAGGCATATTTCACACATAGTTCTTATTCGCCTTAATCATCATCATCGTCATCAGCCTTGTCGCGACCACTGCTGAACATAGGCCTCCCGTAATCTATGCCACTCCCCCCTGCACTGCACCGCCTGTATCCAGTAATGCTTGATGCGTTTTATATCATCAGTCCATCTCGTCGGTGGTCGTCCTCTATTTCGGTAAGCCTCATGTCTCGGCCTCCATTCAAGGATTTTCTTGGTCCATCTGTCGTCAGTTATTCTTGCAATGTGCCCTGCCCAATTCCATTTTAATGTTGTTATTCTCCTGACGACATCCGCTACACCTGTTCTTCTTCTTATTTCGTTGTTCTGGATTCTATCTTTAAGAGAAATGCCCAAGATGGCTCTCTCCATAGTTCGTTGTGTCACTTGTAATTTATTTATGAATTTTCTTGTCAGAGTAAGTGTTTCCGCTCCGTATGTCATATCAGGCAGGACACACCGATTGAACACTTTTCTCTTTAAACATACCGGGATGTCGGACCGGAATACCTCTTTTAGGTTTCCAAAAGCTGCCCAGGTGTATGGCTTAAAATTGTGTTTTTTAGGATTGTTTGAACTTTTGATTTAAGTACTCCGACCAAACCTTCAAGCATCCTCCAAGAACTAGTTGCATCTGTTTCAATTGATGTTAAAACATTAATTACATCCGTCTCGCGGAAGTAATTTAAGAAATTTAATAAATGTTTATAGAGATACTCCAAAAAGGCGTATATTTACCTATTGAAATATACTTCTAATGCTTCATCTGCATTTTCATTACAATGGTCATAACAAACGAGGATGCCGTATTTTTCATTATTTTCAAAGTTTACATTTTCTGCCATAATTAGGACAAACTGATTTTTTACTATTATTAATAAGATATTTTAAAACAACTTAGAGAACCTGAATACTCTGACAGAAGGTAAAGAAATTTTTAATGTAACATAAATGACTGTGTTCTTTTCTTTTTTAAATACCCGTCATGGCCTACTAACAAAAAATGTATATTTCTTAATAAAATGTAAGTTTCGTGCTTAATATTATAAATAAAAATAAGGTATTATATATTTCTGAGAAGCTTGTTATGAAGTAAATTATATTATTAAAAAATATATAGGGTGACCCATTTAAAAAAAAAGCTAGTTTGTTTCTTTTCCCGGAAACTATTGAACGTAAAAAGAAAATCTGAGTAAGTCACTGGATTCTGCGTAATAAACTACTACAAAAAAAAACATTTATTTTTTTTTTGATAAGCTACAGCGTGACATAAATATGGGGGGTGTCCTAAAATGTAAAATTTTCAAAAACATCCCGTATATATCAAAAACAAGAAGGACTAGAAAAATTCTAATTGTGACATTTTTGTTTTACAAGAAAGTAGCACAGTGCTGCGAAAGCCGTATCCCTCTATCTTTACTAAGAACGGAGATATTCCGTAAAACCATCGAAAACTAAACACCTTGTTCACATATGTTTTTGGTAAAGTGCTTAATTTAACATAAGGTTCCAAGAAATACATATCTACAGTAAAACCTATAAATGCATATTGAGGGTACTTTGATGCCCAATAAATATTCCCAGGAATATTTTTTCTATATTTACATTGCGCGCTTCTGATGCTACTTTGCTTTACAACTAGCAAATTAAATTTCCTATCGCATGGTAATCTAATCATATAGATTTATTATAAAAGATCAATCAATTCATAATGTGAAAAAATATTAGTTTTTGGTGCATTGCCTGTTTTCTCTATAATACATTGGTACCCTCGCCGATTATAAAAACAAAACTACCCTAGTTTGTAGTGAACCGTTACGACTCCAACTTACAATCACTAAAAAATTTAGTGTTGAAATTTCTGTTAAACTATTATTCAAACTATATTTTTATATTCGTCTTAGTTGGATTGTTAAGAAACATATCAATAATCTAAAAATGACGGAAAATATAGTTCGGCAATGGTAAGTGTTTATTTTAGTTTTGCCGTTTTTGGGTATGCGTTATGCAAGACTTACCTAATTGAACATGTATTATAAAAATACAGGTTGTAATGGAAATGGTGGCATATAAACCCCTCGACAAATTACAGCAAGGAAAATAATCTCTTTAGTCAAACGATAAATTCAATTGTTTTTTCATTTTTAAGACAAGCAATATTTTTTGAGAGTTGAATAAACCATTCAAAAATGTTACATTTTATTACTTAAATAATCAGTTAAAAGCTGTCTATTAAAAAATCAGAAGATAGTTACAAAAAACTAAAATCTTGCTTAATTTAAAATATTTAATATGTTGCTTTGAAACACACTAAAATCTATCAAAGCGACCACCCTCGGGGAAAGAAATGTTAGCCGGTTAAGAGGGGTGGTCGGTTAATAGAGAAAAATTAAAATAGCTCGTCTGGCTTTTACTGTGTTTGTCTATTAATAAGTATCTACATATCATATGTAAATAATTTTAATTATTTTTGTTTCAATTTATTAGAATTAAGAATTAAAGAAACAAAATTAAATGAGATGAAGCCTATTTACAAATATGTATGTGAGAAAATAAGACAATCTTGTATTTTCTCTAAATGTTTAATTTCAGTAGCAATTTTAAATTACAATTAAATCAAGACAAAGCTAGAGCGTCACTGCTCATATGACGTACAGTCAACAAGTGTTCCTTCAAACTTTCTTTTTCTATCGCCTACCCTAATAATTTTAAAAACTAATAGCCATACATAAATCTGTCACTTAAGCTCTAAATATAAAGAAATGCTTGAATAATACTTAATGGCCTAAAACCGTAACGATAAGAGTCCATCCTAAGAAAAGGGCTCTGTTGGCTTGAAACATCATCTGGTTTTCTGCCATCTACAGGGTCGTCGCTCACACGGCCAACCTGACGCCGTAATTCGCTCTCGAATTAACGTTTTGAAGAAAACTGAAACAAAAGAAAAACAACAACAGAAATGTGCCATGATTCATTATAGAAGCATAAATAAGGCCTGGCGAATCGATCGTGGCAAGATCAACTTCTTTAAATTGTTTTCGTTATGTCTCGCTCTCAACATAAAACCAAACATGGAAAAATAATTGTTCCAATGTCTCATTTCCGGCACACAAAGACACAGATTTGTGCAAAGCGTGTCGCTTTCAACACACTAAACAAAAAAATTAATATTTGTGCAAAGCGTCCCGCTTTCAACACACAGAAAGCAAACAGAATAAATATTAGTGCAAAGCGTTCCGCTTTCAACACACATAAAAAAAATAATATTTGTGCAAAGCGTTCCGCTTTCAACACTCACAATAAAAACTAATATTGGTGCAAAGCGTCCCGCTTTCAACACACACAAAGCTAACAAAATAAATATTTGTGCAAAGCGTCGCGCTTTCAACACAATATTATTTCCAACAACAAACAAAAAAAATATCTCATTTCACAATCGCTCACGCAGGCCAGACCACTGATAATATGTTAGTTACCTAGTATTGTCTAACATTCGTCAGAGAGCTCTCCAGGCCATACTCTAATCATATCCTTTGCGACTGTTCGTTTTCGGTTTGTTGCCAAATTTTTTAGCTCAAATCTGTCATTAGGTAAGACTTGAGTAATTTCAAAGGGTCCCTCGTATCTGTCATCCAACTTTGACAGGTGGCTATTACCCGAAGGATGATAAACATGATCGCCCACATTAAAAATTTTATTCGACCTCCTCTTTTTATCAAAGAGATTTTTAGTATAGTCTGCATGCTTTCTAATACGTTGGTATGCCAGATTTCTGTCATTTAATAAATCTTTAGAAATATCTTTTAATGGAAGAGAGTCGGTTAATGTCTTTATTTCTGGAATGTTACCCTCAACACCGGTTAATAAATAAACAGGTGAAAAACCAGTAGTTTTCTGAACCGTGGTATTTAATGTATTTTGTAACTTTAGAATCGAGTTCGGCCATTCTGTTTTTTCGTCATCAATTTCTGTTCTAAGTAAGTTCAAGACTGTCCCGACGTACCGTTCTACCTGCCCATTCCCGGGGGGTGCGCTTTTTGCAACCAGATGTTGTTTTATACCTAATTCTGACAGTACATTTTTTACTGATTGATCAGTAAAATTTGTACCCCTATCGCAGATTAATGTTTTCGTAATTCCGAAAATGTTTAAATACAGCTTAAAGGCATCCGAAGTCTCCGTACCTGATAAGCTTTTTAACGGTATTAGAAAGAGAAATTTTGTGAACGAATCGATTAGTAGTAACAAATGTTTGTAACCTTCAGGAGAGACGGGAAACGGACCCACGCAATCTGCGTGGACAGTATGAAAGGGTATGGGTTTTTTATCTATCGGGTGTAGAAGGGCTTGTTTGGAGCCAGTGTGTTTTTTTTTTTGACGATACATTTTAAACAATGATTACAGTACTTTTTCACAACCGTGGAAACCAGAAATAGTGGTTAATTTTTGCGAACGTTTTATCTGGCCCGATGTGGCATTCCTCATCATGAAATAGACGCAACAATCCCAATCGACTCCCTTTAGGGATAAATGCACGGTAAATAGGAGGGTTTTCACTTGGATTAATTTTGCTAAAAAGAATATCATTTTGACAAAAATACTCAGTGGTTAGTTTACCGTCGTTAAGGTTTAAAATTATGTCTTGAACTTCTTTATCATGCTTTTGTGCCCTTCTTAGCCAGTTGTCAATCGTAACGGTATTTATTTGAACTTTTTGAATAGTAGTTTCTATTGGGTTTCTGCTAAAATAGTCAACGTGTTGAATATATTTGCCCTTTCGATATTCAATCTCAAAGTCAAAGGATTGTAGAAATAACCACCATCTAGCTACTCTTGGTATTAACTCCTTTTGTTTTACGATAACTTTAAAGAATTGCAATCTGTTATAAGTTTAAATTTTAGCCCCATAAATAAACACGAAAATGCTTTATAGCATAATAGGCTGCTAAAGTTTCAAGCTCGTAAGAATGATATTTTGATTCCTCATTAGACGTTCGTTTTGAAAAATATGCTACTACCCGCTGCTGGTTATCATGTCGCTGAAATAATATACCTCCATAACCTAGTGAACTCGCATCGGTGTGAAGCTCCGTTGCTAATTTTGGATCAAAAATGGCTAATAAAGGTCTTTGACTAAGAAAAGCACACACGTATTCCTTTGCAATTTTTTGATCATCTCCCCACTCGAATTTTTCATTGTTTTTAGTAAGTTTAGTAACACAAGCTGTTCGAGCGGCCATTTCTGGAATGAATTTACGGAAATAGTTTGCCAAACCCATAAATTGCCTAACTTGTTTTACGTTCTGTGGATCGGGTGCTTTTAATAGTGCTTTAACTTTATTTTCACCTGGCCTTACACCTTTTTCTGATATCTCTTGACCCAAATATTCGATTTGTTTTTCAAAAAAATGACACTTGGTAATATTTAAAGAGAAACCTGCCGCTGCTAGGCATTCTAAAACTTTATTTAGTTTTTCTAAACCTTCAGCTATAGTTACAGACGGAATAAGAATATCATCCAAATAGACCAGAGCGTCCCGGTCCTTCAGATCCCCGAGTGCTTTACAAATAGCCCGCTGAAAAACCGCTGGCGCATTGGAAAGGCCGAAAGGCATTCGCAGGTATTCGTAATGACCATCCGGTGTTACAAACGCGGTTTTTTCCATTGAGCAATCCGCAATAGGGATTTGATGAAAGCCGGACGCCATGTCCAAAGTTGTAAAATATTTTCCTTTGCCTAACCTATCCAATTGGTTTTTTTTTTTTTTTTTTTTTATGATAAGGCACAGCACTACAGGATAAATCCTTTATGGCGCTCTAGGAGCGGTGCGTGTGCGCAGGAAACGATTCACGTTGGTCTTGAATCTTTGGAGACTATACTCGTTGGGGAAGACGATCTCAGGGAGGTCGTTCCAGAGTGATGACGTTCTCCAGATGAAAGAATTTTGAAACAATGTCGTTCGAGGGACACTAAGCTGAACCACGTACTGGTGGGCTGCAGTGGCTCGTCGTGTATTTCTACCATGCACCGCTCTGGGTGGTATTAAGCGGGCAACCTCAGTTGAACACTTGCCATGAAAATATTTGTAAAATAGACTCAAGTCGCCAACCTGCCTTCGATGTTCAAGGCTTTCCAGGTTGTTTGTCAGACTATGGTCACCGATCAAGCGAATGGTCATCGATTCTAGGTAGTGGGAATCTATCTTTAATTGTTATTTTATTAAGAGCGCGATAATCACAACACATCCTCGCGCTACCATCTTTTTTATGAACGAGTACAATTGGACTTGCGTATGGCGAAAAGCTTTCGCGTATAATGTTGTTTTTTAACAAATCCTCAATTATTAGTTTTACTTTTTCCCGTTCGGTTAAAGCCATGCGATAAGGCGAAACATTAATTATTTTATCTTCTTTCAAAGATATTCTTAAATGTGCAGTTGTTATTGGTGTTACCGAGTTTCCGGTAGTTATGTTTTTTTTATAGACCTCAAGTAAACTCAATAAATCAACCCTATCCTGACCTGTCAGAGGCGTATTAACGGCATCGGTAGAAAGTAAAAAGTTATTTATGACCATCGGACTCAAACTTTGTTCGGGGCTTAAGTAGAGGCAAGTGCCACTATTGTCAGTATGAATTTCAAGTCCTTTATGTTTAAAAAGATCACGGCCTAAAATCGCATCTGGTATAATTGCTGCACTGTTGACAATGTAAAAACAAATCTCGAAGGCTGTACCGTTACATTCAATATTTACGGTGGTCCTACTATGTGTAAACAAGGAAACTCCTCCAATACCTTTCAAAGTCATAAAAGCGGGTTCCAGCTTACAACTTAGTTTTTTCGCGATAGAATCTGATAATAAACTGCATTCAGCTCCCGTATCTATTAAACAGTTGACAAGTATGTCCTGAACCCTAAACTTAGTGCAAAAAGATGGATCTACATCCAGACAAAAGAAATTGACGTTATGAGAGGTAGAAGGTTGCTCGCGTTTTCTACGAAAGCAGTCTTCAATTTTATGTCCAACCTTTTTACAATACACACATATAATTTTACTCTTAACGAAAATAGTATCATTTATGGCTCCCACAGAATGGTCAACTCTCCTCTGTTTTTGGCAAGAACGCCTAATGTGCCCGGGTTCATTACAATTAAAACATATTTTCTGATCTCTCTCTTTACTTTCCCTTTTAAAAGTGGAAGGATAAACCCTTTTATTTGAAATCTTGTCAAATTTCCCCTTTTTATAATTATTTAAAAGAGCTAAAAGCTCACTAACAGAGTCGACTTTACTATTAAATGCAGCTGTTTTAACTTGAACATCATTAATGTCCCCGATAACAATTTCTAGCAACTGACTCTCCGACAAATTAAAATTTAAAGATTTGATCAAAGAAACTTTTTTTCTGGCATACTCACAGTAGGACTCAGCATTTTCACTAGTGTAGAGGCTGACTTTGCGTAGTTTTTCGCTCAGGTTCCTTTTCGGTGGGTATAGACTGCACAACTCCGCTTTAAACGTTCCCCATGACTTGTCCACAGGCTGCCAGGATGAAAACCATTCAGCTGCTTCGCCCTGAAGACCAGGAACACACCTCACCAATAGCTCAAAGTCCGTCCAATCGAAAAGTTCGCCTAACTTCTCCATTTCAACACACCATTTTAATGCCGAGTCATTGTCCGAACGCGGATCAAATTTCGGAATGGACACCGTCGTGGACACGGCACTTTTACTACCCTTCTCTTTTAGAGCTTTCACTGAATTCGTGAACATTTTCACAAATTCTTCCATTTTGAAATTGCGTACCTACAATGTTTTCGAACGAAAGCACAATTTATTACAACGATATGATAGTTTTTCTTAACTTAGTCTCTTAACAACACTGCACAACTCGGGTAAAACAGTTAGCACAAATACGCCGTTCTCACGTGTCCAAAGCAATTGGGATTTGTGGTACTTTTAGCAAGCGAATCCCACTTCTGATGCGAGAAAATAAGACAATCTTGTATTTTCTCCAAATGTTTAATTTCAGTAGCAATTTTAAATTACAATTAAATCAAGACAAAGCTAGAGCGTCACTGCTCATATGACGTACAGTCAACAAGTGTTCCTTCAAACTTTCTTTTTCTATCGCCTACCCTAATAATTTTAAAAACTAATAGCCATACATAAATCTGTCACTTAAGCTCTAAATATAAAGAAATGCTTGAATAATACTTAATGGCCTAAAACCGTAACGATAAGAGTCCATCCTAAGAAAAGGGCTCTGTTGGCTTGAACCATCATCTGGTTTTCTGCCATCTACAGGGTCGTCGCTCACATGTATATACTGCACGTGCATAGTAACATACAGTGCGTCCATAAAGTCTTGCACAAATTCATTTAAAATTCAGGTATTTACTTTTTAAAAACGCTCGGACACGTCAATTAGTTCTTTTGTTTGCGCATTTTTTAACGTAAAATGTTTTTATACAGGGTGTCGCACGTATGAGGTATGAGGTCATCAATAAATGTGTTTAAAATAAATTTTCAAACGTCAATATTTCGGAAACCGTGATTTCCAGAGGTGTTAAGTGTTCATCATAGAATTCAAAATTGATATAATATACAGGGTGTTCCATTAAAAAAAAATCCTTGATGACCTCATACCTCATACGTGCGACACCCTGTATAAAAACATTTTACGTTAAAAAATGCGCAAACAAAAGTACTAATTGACGTGTCCGAGCGTTTTTAAAAAAAGTAAGCCCCTGAATTTTAAATGAATTTGTGCAAGACTTTATGGACGCAGTGTATATATTATTATACAATGTACTGTATTTTTAAATCGATCAGAAATTAATGAATGCTTCATATTTTTTATTTTATGTTTATAAAATTCAGATTCACATTATAATAGCAATTGAGAAATATCTCTCAAACTTGCGCAGGCTTCAGATAGGCTTGATATTTTCGACACTGGAGCAAGTTTAGGTTCCTTTTTCTCTGTCTCAGAGTTGGGAGTAGTTTCATTCAATACTTGGATACCTTCAGTACACTCGATAATAGTCAATTCTGCACTTTCTGATGGCAAATCGTTATCAATAGAGGCAAATTCTTTCAAGTTCACCAATGAGTGCTTAATGTTAGGAAACAGTTGTGCGAGCGGAATGTTATATTCTTCTTCGATGTCGTCAATATTATCTGTATGACATATAAATCCGGCTTTAATAAAGCATTTTTTTGTTGTCACTGGGGACAAATTGCGCTAGGCCACCGAATCCCATATCAAGGCGTTGGTTATGACAATATTATTGTCGATATCTTAAAGAGGACAACCACCGTCTATACATGTTAAAAGCCTCTTAGTAAGGTAATTTCTGTAGAGCATTTTAAAATTATGAATAATGCCTTGGCCCAAAGGTTGGCAATGTAAGATAGTATTGGGTGGAAGAAAAATAAGTTTGACATTATCCAGTCTAATTTTAGGATGAGACGTTGCATTATCCAGAAACAATACCACTCTTCTATTTTGCCTCTTGCTTCTTCGTGTTGGTATCAAATCTGTGAAACTATGCTGTGGTGATTGAAAGAAAATATGACATACAAATTTTATGAATTGCTATACCTATATATTATGTTTGTTGTACTATGCACGAATCAGAGAGATCTATTGTTTTAAGAACATAGATTTTCTTGGAGTATTTACTTAGTATAAATCATTGTTATCAAACGCCTTAGCCAAATCAACAAAAACCCACAACACCATTTTTGCATTGCTGTACATTTGACCATATCGTCCTCAGTTAAAAGCCTATCCTGGAAACTTCATTGATCTGCGGATAGGATTTTATATTTTTTTAAAAATTGATTAATCGGTTTTAACAATGTTTTTGAGAATCTTGCTAGTAGTATTTAGTATAGAGATAGGCCTATAATTTAATAGAGGTTATGTGTTATTTCCTGATTTAAACATAGGTTTGCTAATAGCTTTTTTAAGAATTTTAATAGATTTTCCTGGCTTAAAACATTTGTTTATTATACAAGGAGGGTACTAAGAATACCTTAATTATTCTTGTCTGGCTTTTGATTCTGTCAATTTCAGGAGACTTGATTTAGACGTTATTGTTTCTGTTACCTCTTTGGTATTTGTCGGTAACATGGCACCATTTCCTATCAATCGGCCGGGTAAACAGGATTAAAAAGCTTTGTGTTTTTCAGATAATATTTTTATTTTATTACTTTTAGTTTTTGTGCGTGTGCAAAATCAATCTGCATCAGGATCGTTGCCGCTATTATAGTTGGAGTAATATGCGTGGTTCTGTTTGCAGCAGGAGTACTTAGAATACAAGACAAGGAGGTTCCAGGTTCCAACAATATACCTCCCCCTTTACCGAAGTATAAAATATAAATATTAAATATAATTTGCTCCAAAGTAAAAGTGAGTAGTATAATTAACAGAAACTAATTAATTAAAGGTTTTGTTGTAGTGATTCACAATGTATATTTAAAGAAAATTAATGTTATAGTTATGCTTTAAGGCTCTGTATACCTACTTAATATTTAATATTTGAATAGAATATAAATAGGGAGAACTTATTATTATAATTATGTTGAAGCCAAGACCAGTTTAAAGTTTAGAGACGTACTTAACTTTGGTAAACAGTATAGGGTATTATAGTTTTCATTTTATTTTTAGATTTTACTTGTTTCTTTAGGCTATCCTGGTTTCTGATTTACTATGCATACATAATAACTTAATTGTAATGGTTATTCTGTAGATCTTGAAGCACCCTCAGAGCCTTGATTTCAAGTCCTGGAAAGTTACAAAAGTTGAATGTTTATTCCTGAACCGTCAAAATTTTTATCGGATAAAACAAGTGAACGGACAAGGTTTTGTAGCTTGCCGTCATTTTTTACTATTCGCTATAGTATAAAGCTGGTTCGTCTATATCTACATAGATTCAGTTAAACTCAGTATTATAAACAAATAACATGTATTTACTGCACTTTCACAAACAAAACAATCGTAATACCCTATAAGCTTTCTTAAGGGTCTACTACACTTGATGAGTAAGAAATATATTAACGTGAAAACACACTGCACTTTTGCGATCTGTGGGATTTATGTACAGGGTGGCTAACTAAGCGAGGTAAGCCGCTGTATATTAAAAAGTATTTGTCGCACAACTTCCAAAAAAAAAAAATTAATTAACAAAAGTGGCCATAAGAAATAGCTGGAAATTATCTTTAAGTATCTAAAATGGCCACCAGAGGGCGTAACATCTATGGTCAAGTAAGAAAAGGATTTTTTACAAAATTCACCCCATGATGATATTATGAAGATAATTGCTCCTCATTGCTTATAATATTTGGGTTCTTTCTTGTTTTGCACTTTTTCCTCTAACTCTAAAAATAAGGTGGTGAGGGAATGTTCAACTTTTCTTCATTTAAATACTAATAACTCAGTTTCGGCTTGATCAAATTTAAACAGCTTGGTCTCGTTTAAGAGGTCTATTTTGCTCTATTTGCTACAATTTAAATAATGTTTTTGTGACTTTTATTTTAACCGCTAAATGGCGTTCTTTGACAACTTACCAAATATTCCCAACTTTCTCGGAAATTTTTAATTAAATGTTATATATTATTGAACATAACTACAAAGACGACAGAAAACGGATATATTATTATTAATATAAAAATCACTAAAAGGTCTCCAAACAAATCGCGGTAGGTAATAATATCTAGTAAGTAGGCTTCGGAAACAAAAACATGCCTATTATAATATTGGAAATCATTCAATTTCAGTTTTTTTGCATTGCATTTGAGGGTTGCATTTTACTTTAAAAATGCGTTTTACAAACTATGAGGCTGTTGATCTGATTGCCGTTTACTTTGAATGCTTATAAAATTCAGCAATAGCTGAAATAGAGAATGCAGTGCGATATACAATTCGTCGTCATTATGGTATGTAGATGAGTTTTTCCGAAGTTAATACATCGCCTACGCGTCACTGGAAGCTTCGCCGTCCTATATTTCAAAGACGTCGTCGGAATGACAACGGTAGGACCGTAGAAAATGTTACCAATGTTCGGACTATCTTTCAAAACATTTTAAAATGATAAATGAAAACCCTGAATTTTTATCCCAAATTCTTTGGACCGACGAGGCTACTTTTCATAGCAACGGTAGGGTAAATTTAAAAAATATTCATTACTGGTCTGCCGAAAACTCCCAGTATTTGCGAGAAGATCAACATCAGGGACGCTGGAGTGTTAATGTGTGGTGTGGTATAATAGGGGGTACAGTTATTGAACCCTATTTCTGTCACCAACCACTAAATGGTAACCGCTTTTAGACTTCCTTAGGAATTGCAACCAGACAAAATATGTTTATACAGCTCGACGGCTGCACTGCCCATTTTTCAATTAACGTGCGGGAACACCTAAATGACGTATATACAAATCGGCGGATGGACTGACCTGTTTGAACTTTTATTTGTGGGGTCGAATAAAAGATCTTTTTTTCCAACTAGGGCATTGACCAGGGATGATATGAAGATCAGAATTTAAGAAGCAATTCATGGCATCGCAAGAGCAGAAGTAGAAGCTGCCGTTTTTTCTACTCGAGAAAGGCTCAAGCGATGTGTGGAACATGATGGCAGACACTTCGAGCACTTAAGACACTAATCTGTGATTTTAATTTTTTTTGTTAGTTTTAATTAGAGATTATTACAAATATTTACAAATAATTGAATTATTAGTATTATTATAAAACTAATTTTTGTAGTAAATTATTGACTTTGGAAAGTTGATTTTTTTAACATAAGGTTAAGATAACAAGTGACAAACAGGTTCATTGCCATAATAGGTAATTAAATGAATATTCCTATGTTGCTTAGCCCAACGCACCACCCGATATATCGCAGTCTTTAAGGCTAGGGATTTGTCGGAGAATTTATTTTTCTCCTCATATTTCCGTTAAGAAAAGATAGAGAGTTGCGGTTTTTACCACTTTTTAGGGGTTTCTGTCGCCTTTCTAGTAATGCTAAATATGTATAACATTTAATTTCAAATTTCCGGGAAAATCGGGAATAATTGGTAAGTTGTAAAAGAACGCCATCTAGCGGTTAAAATAGAAGTCACAGATAAATTTAATAAATAAAAGCTGTTTAAATTTGGTCAAGCCATAATTGAGTAATTAATATTTAAATGAAGAAAGGTTTAACATCCCCCACCACCTCATCTTTAGAGATTGAGGAAAAAAGTGCAAGACTAGAAAGAACCCGAATGTTAAGAATGAGAAGCAATTATCTGTAGTAATATATTAAGGGATAGGGAAATTATCGAAAATCATTCCGAAGATTCTTTGCCGTGGAAATCGCTCGAGGGCTTGCCCGAGAGCGATTTCCTAATGGCAAAAAATCTGAGAATGATTTTCTGATTATTTCCCAATCCCGAAATGTATTTTAAAGATTATTTACCAAATAAAAAACTAACGATTTCTGACGGGTGAGATTTTCACTTTTGACAAGGGTGATTTTCACCGGAGAGCGGGAGATTATCGCTGGATTTCTGACGGGTGAGATTTTCACTTTTGACAAGGGTGATTTTCACCGGAGAGCGGGAGATTATCGCTGAATAATCAGGTAAAAATCAACCCGCTTTTATAATGGATGAGGTAAATAATCTTCATAATAATATCATTATGGGATGAATTTCGTAAAAATCCTTTTTTTACTTGACCATAGCTGTTACGCCCTCTGGTGGTCATTCTAGGAACTTAAAAATATTTTTCGGCTATTTTTTATGGCCACTTTTGTTCACTTAATTTTTCTTTGGAAGTTGTGCGACTAATACTTTTCAATATACAGCCGCTTACCTCGATTAGTTGGCCACCCAGTACATCGTTGTGAACAATACATATTTGTGTTAGAACGATAGTTACCGTAAACTGGCAGAAAAACAAGTCTACTTTTTTCATTTAAAGTTTGTGAGAGAATTAAATGATTTTACTGGAGGGCACATTTTTTTTGTTGCGAGAAAAATTTGCCGTGGACTAGCAGGAAGAAATCAACTTGCTTCCATGAGAAAATTTTCGTTGTGTCGAAGTGGCCCACCTACCTGTTTTTGAGGTTGTCGGTGGTAAACCAATTAGGGTCCAGTCCATTAATCCGTTGATATTACAATAGCGACCTTTAGTTTTACTTACCACTACTTATGGATTTACATTATATTGTTGCCACGATCTCAGGGTCGTTTAATATAAACAATAAAGAAAATTTAATGTGGCTTAGACCCAGGCTAGGTCTATAAAAGGAAACTGGTCTGAATTTCTAATATTTTCGTTACTTTGGAGTGGCAGTAATTCAAGGTCTTGTTTTAACTAAGGTGAACCATAGCCCAAAATAGAAATCAGCGCCACTGGGTTTATTGGTATCTCTGGTACCTATATAAATTAGTCAGTGTGATCCACCTTGCTGATCAATTTATCCCTTGGTAATCCCTTGAACTAACCGCAAATCCATCCCAGAAAGTTATTCCCCAAAAATAATTAAATAATTAAAAAACATGCATTTAACTATAATTTTAATTTTAATGATACTCTAGTTACGATGCATTTTCGAGAAAGTAAGAAATATAATATATTTAAATAAGAAATATAATATATTTAAATAACTCGCAAAAGAGAGACAGTTACTTATAAGTTACGCCAGAAGCTATAGAGGTTATTTAATATTGACTGTTATAACAAAATATACATATGTTTTTGGGCAAGCAACGATTTCTTTAAAAAAAAAATTAATAAAGACTTTATTATCCAAAACTTATCTGTTGCGTAACAAAGTTGTTGATTCGCCTCGAGCATCATATAGCAGTCAGGTATAGTCCAGGTAAGCAGTAAAGCAGTATACGGATTACCGCTCTGCTCAGAAACCTTGTAGTAAGCATCCTCTAAAAATTTCGATAAAGGAAAACCGGGTGCAGAAGAGGAAAATTCCGAGTAAGACAAGAACGTAAAGAAAAAAAAGCCTAAAGTAATTCGGGGCCCATTAAAATAGAAAAAAGAAACATGGGTTGATAGAAATATAATACGAAACCTACCTCTTTCGAACGGTTTTATCAGTAATCAGATTTTGGTGAAACGCCCTTGCGTTTATAAAGGTATATGATGGATGTGCGAGAATCTGTCACAACTTGGATTCCAGCAACTAAATGGAAGACATAGCACGTCATTATACAAAAATGGCCATTTCTTAAAGCAGTCACTTACTTGAAGGCGTATTTAATCCCCTTTCAAAAAGATTCTATTGGAACATCAACAATCAACCAATTCTAATCGGAAATCTGAATCGAGCCGTAGTTCCAGGTTAATCCCAACACGGATGAATTTGGATTCCACTATCACCCAAAATCATAAACCAGAATACTACTTTAGCCAACAATGCTGGAGCACAATTTTAGATATCAATTGGTGAGTTCCGTTTTTGGCGCCAGAAAATTCCCCAACAAAATGCTCAGTTTTACCAGTGAAAAAAAATCCCAAGATAGTTATTTAAACTTTTGAGCCCAAACCCCTGAAATTTGCATAGCAATCAATTAAATTAGAGCAACCCCTAATGTTATAAAATTTATTCTACCTAATCAACATAAATATAAATTTTTACACGACTGTTTAAAGATAATAAATTTATCCGGCTTTGAAATTTGTGCCACCTCTGACGGCGCCAGGCTAGTTACTTTTCTGGGAAATGAGTGCACTTTAATATAGATTGGCGCCAAAACTATTAAACGAGAAAAAAAAACGATTTTGTTAACACTTGATTGCATGAATTGATAATTATTGAGGTTCTCAACGGTATGAAAAATAATATTTAAATTTATTAGAAATAGGCAAGGCACTTTGCCTTTACGTTTAGTGAACCAACTGCTTTTTTGACACTTTTAATTAAAATTTTTTTTTTCAATTAGAAAAGAAAAGTAGAAACAAAATTATTACTGAAACTAATTAAATGATTCCAAAAAAAAAACAAAACGTTACATTGTTTCTCAAACATTCTCCACCGCGTAGTAGCATTTATGCTTTAACTGAACTGAAAATAAGACAGATCAACAGATTTTAAATTTAAAAACATTCATTTAATAAAGTTGGAATATATCAATTCAGATTGTCGCTCTTAAGCTTTACATACAGTTTATATATAAATTAAACAAAAAATAACTTGAATAACGGCAGATGTAGCCTTCAAGCGACATCTCGTGGTAATCAAATGTATCACCTGGCCCGTCTAACAAAAATCAGTCAGAAGCGGAGAAGCAAACACCTGCGAAGCCCCGGCGAGCCGGTCAATATTTCAGGAGTCGCCGCCAGGAGCGCAGCATTAAAAGCCAATGGTATACGGACCGAGTACCAGCAATTAAAAAATCTAAAGGTTAGTTGCTTCCTTTTCAAGAATGACCGGCTCGAGTGGTTTTTGCAGGTGGTTGTTTCTCCGTTACTGACTGATTTTTGTTAAACGGGCCAGGTGATGCACTTGATTGTAACGAGATATCGCTTGAAAGCTACATCTGCCGTTATTCATTTATCTTTCAGGGTCAAGTAGGCTCTACGGTGTTGCTTTTTTTCGTCGGATTCTATAGCCTCACTGACGAGCTGTTATACAGCAAAACGCGTCTGGGGATAAATTCGGCGAAAGGAAGCAACTAACCTTTAGATTTCTAAAAAATAACTTGTTATATAAAATCGAGGGGTAAATATCTGCCCAAAATGTTGTACACCATAAATCCTTTTTGGCAATTATATCCCTAGAAATCCTAATAGATCCCTAGAAATCCTGTTAAATCACCAATAGTTTCCTATAAATCCTAATAAAAGCCCATTAATCCCTATAAATCCCAATAATTCCGAAGAAATCCCTATAAATCCCCATAAATCCCCATAAATCCGAACAAATCCCGTAAATCCTATATAGCTTTACTTTACTTGTTTTTAATTTAAACCTGGCTTATTACCTGACGGCTTAGATGCGAGCGAAGGGGCAAATATTAAGATACGTTAAAAGATTTTAAAACATTTTTTTATTAGCATATAGTACCCTTATGCGGTAAACAAGGCAAGCAAATAATAAAACAATTGAGATTAACTAATAATATGTCAACAGTTCTGCTTTTTATTTGTGTAAGCGATATTAATCTGACTTAATACATCTTCGGTAATATTGAAAATATTCGATTCATTTTCCTTTATTGATATAGGTCCGAAAAATATATATTCTGTTTCTACGTTGAACAAATCTTGTTTCCCAGGCGATTTAAATTCACTTTTTTTTCGTTTATTTTCTCTTAAAAATGTAATTTCGACTTTCGGATTATCGGCAGTACCATCAATATGTCTTACAAGTTTTCCAACAAACCAGCCTTCGTCATAATACACTGCATAAAACTTATTAATCTCTAAGAAAATTGTCAAGGCCGATGAACTGGAATGTTGGGGGGAGTATTGTTTTGGTAAATTTTCCCCTTGATATTCGCCTTCATTAACGTTAATTTCCATACCATTTTCCGAGTCATTTTCAGAGAACGTTTCTGTACTTGGGCTATCGTCATATTTTATGATGGTATCATCTTCTGAACTATCTGAGCTATCTCGAGAGCTGTCTCGTTTACCTCTATTCGAGCTTCTCTTTATATATGTTCCTTTGGACTTTAATAAATTTAACTTTATGTGACCTACTTTTAGTGTCTTAGTCTTTTGAGTTCTTCCTGTACTTTTTACAACAAAACGTTGTAGTCTGTCTGTGCTAACCCTATTTTCAGTTTCCTCTAGCAACCAACAGAGCGAAGACTTTCTGACAATTTTCGAGTTATTACCAACAGCGACTCGGACAAATGGACCATCTTCAATCGTTTGATCCATTAATCTCTGATCATAACTTCTCAAAATTAAGTTATTTATAACTCCGACACTGTATATATTGCATAAATCCTTAAACAATTGACTATTTGGATTGTTCAAGTCATCGCCGTTAATTTCTTCATTTTCTATTGGTAGAGAAGTAAAATGTTGAAGCTGATTAGGTGAAACATATGCTGAACCTCGGGATGAACTATCACTGGTGTCGATTATTTTGTCGTCTATCTGTATATCCTCTTCATCTTCTAGACTTTCATCCTTGCTTTCATCTTTTATAAGGTCTTTTATTGGTGGAATTGCAGCATAATACAAGCAGTTTTCTTCGACAGACATGCCCAGTTCTCGCGTATGCGCTAGAGCATCTTGTCGTGCTCGCTCTACTGCGTCGGCTATCATAGTATCCGTATAGTGTTTTAAATCTATAACCACCAGCGAATTCGTGTCAATATTCATTTTCTCTTGCCGTTTTTGTTCCCTTGAAAACGCAATGACATTGTTCAAATCGTGTATAATATTATTTACTGTCTTAATTCTATCTAAACGCCTCAAAATATCTTTAACATCAAAGTTAACCACCGTCGAATATGTAGAGGTCATGGATCTCATAGTCCTAAACGTCTGTTCACATTTCTGGCTTTCAAAAAGTACAGGTAGAAACATGTCGCTTGACAGAGATGGATTTTCACGGATGTTTATGACAATTATAATTAATGAATGTGCATTTAACTCTACGCAAGCATAGTAGTTTGATGAAATGAAATGCTCTCCGATTTTGTATTTATTTGTTGTAAGCCACTGGCGCCAAATTCTAAGAAAGAAAACGCAATACCAAATTAAATAAATTTGATGCGTTACATCTATTTTGGGATCTAAAAACGAATCAATAACTAAACGCATCAATTTCAAATAAGCAACAATACCTTCATTCTGTGGAGCCTTTTCTAACAAATTAATAACGTCATTTGAACATAATTTCTCTGCGGCTTTAAAATTCATCTTGTCTTCTAATTTTAAATCAGATTTTGCTAACAAGTGTTTTCCTTGGAGTGCTCTGCAATTAGTTGTTACGATTGTTTAGCAGTTGCATAAAAATCACCAAACCTTAACTTGATTTTATCATTAAGCAGTCTAGTACGTAACTTGGTGGCTATATGCACCGTATCTTGAACATAAGAAGCGCAATCTTCTGTAGAGTAATTTGCTTGAAACCATCTCCATTCAGATCGTAATGGATCTTTAGTAGAAGGTAATTGAGCGCCTTGTCTCATTGCCTTCAGAAGACGTGTATCTCCATCAGATCCAAAACCCAATACAATAACACCTCGCTCCTTCAAATTCAATTTTATATATTGCCACCTTTTCGTAACATCAGCGGCTTTAAATCTGTTATCTGTGCCGAAGATTGCAAGACAATAACCTGGCGCGGCTGGTGATATAGGCTGGGCCATAATTACATAGGCATAATTTGATCTCATAGCGTTTTTAAAGTGGTCCTGTATTGCTTTTGCAGATGTTGCTAAAAACGTGTCTCTTGCCGGTATTCCATCAACCAATGGCATTGTGAATCCAGCTAACTTATTAGTCCTCGAATCAAACTCAATTTTACTGGTTACTCTAGTTGCGTCCTCGCTAATCCACAAAACTTTAGATAAATTCCGTTGCTCCATAAACTGACAAAGGCCATCAAAGTCGAAAAACCCTTCCTTACCTTATGTTAGAAGAATTGTTTGCAATAATCTTATTTAAAGAGCTTATGGATGGTAAAGTGCTCTTCATATTTTCGTAGAGCGTTTCGTATAGCAGTCTCCCCTCTACTTACATAAAATAAATATAATGAAAAGTATTTAATTCTGTCATCATATGTATTCCGATATTTTGACTGGCTGGAGTTTTTGGCAGACAAATCAAACAACCAGCGCAAAAGTTGGCCTGGTAAGTTGGTATCATCTTGATCGCGAGGTTTTTGTAAAGTAGACTCAAAATTGACTAAAACACTTTGTAGTTGCATTCCCATGTCATCTTTTCGTTCGATGATATTCTTAGTAAAATTGGAAACTTCATCGACGACAGAAAAATAGGAAGTGATGCAAGTTTGGTTATTCTCAGGACTAGAAATTTGGCTCAGTCGTTTGCGTTTAGCCCTTTCTAACCTTTGATACTTGGGAGATGACCATTTAGATAAAGTGTTGGATAAGGTTGACGATGAGGATTGAATGCTCGATTCACCCATATTCTAGTCATTGGAAGACCCTGAAAAGGACCCTTTAGGAGTACATATATTGCTTTGGTTACTTTGAATGCATTTCTGAATGTGATAACTATCGTCGCAACTATGTCTGGATGTACTCGCCTGTGCCCTCGATATGCTCTTACAGGTTTCATAACTTTCTCGAATAACTTGGTTGGATACAATGTTGATTTTGGGTGCATTTTCCACTTCATCCGAGACTTTATCTTTAACAGGGGATGTGTTGGAAGAGATCACTGTTGAAGATTTTTCAGGGGATATAAGAATCATATTATTCGGCTTATTTGGCTTTTCACGCAGCTCCTCATCATCTCTAGTGAGGATATTTACAACTTCCCTATCTTTTGTTTCAGTTGATAGGTTTTGTCTCAGGTTTTGTTGAAGAAAAGTAGTCAAAAGATTTTGTCGAGGTTGATTTCGTTTTTCCTTGCAGTCACGCTTGCAGTATTGGTATTGTATAGGTGTGGCATCAGATTGCTTTAAGTGTGTCATTAGATGCTTGTAGAAGTTTGCGCAGAACATGATTTAAATCCTTGGTAAATCCTCGGCAAATCCTTGGTAATCCACTATAAATCCTCGTAAATCCTCATAAACCTCATAAATCCCGAGTCAATCACCGTAAATCCCAGCAAATCCCCGTAAATCCCTATAAATCCTTCAGACTGTACACCATAAATCCTCAGATATTTACCCCTCGTATAAAATAGAATATAAAGCAGACCTTGAATCAAAATTAGCAAATTGAGAACAAAGAATAAGCGCCTTTCTACTTTCCTTTTTTTGAACCGATACGAAAACATTTATCTTAAGTGGATAGTCAAGAAACTTAGTATATGCGAATGCAAAAAATGATTATAGAGCGAGAACACCTCACAAATATTTCTTTTTGAATAAGTATACATATAAAATAAAGCAATACAAAGGAGGATTTCTTTGAGCCAATCCAAAGAGGCTCACTTGAAGCTAATACAAATGGGACTCACTTGGAGCGTATTAATTCGGTGTGAATACACAGGAAGCTCACTTAGAGCGAATACAAAGGGAGCTCACTTGGAGCTATTATAAAGGGGCTCACTTGGAACGAATACAAAGGTGGCTTATTGTATTCAATACAAAGGGGGCTCACTTGGAGCTACTACGTATTGAACCTACTTGGAGCGATTACAAAGGGACCCACTTGGCAAACTTAGTTTAAGCGAATTGATACGGACGCTCATAGAGCGGGAACACATCAGGAATATTTCTTTTAGAATTAATATACAGGGTGATCTTTAAGTACATGAAGAAAACCTAGGATATGTTTCCTGATATTATTTTAAGACGAAAAGTTCATATGGACATATGCCCTAAAATGGTTACCCTCTAAGATACAGGGTGTTAAAATAATAAAAAAAAATAATTGTAGTAAAAAGTACTTGAAGATACGGTATTGAAAATTGGTGTGTCAGCTGATTTTGTATTAAACTGAACTTTTTCGTTAAAAAAGGTTTTGCTTACTTCCACCAGTGACGTGCGTGAAGATACCATCAATATTTTTTTTGTGAAAATATTTGATACGCCACTGATTTTTTTTAAGTCTGATGCATTTTTTTGCATTATGGATACATACAAGCTGCAACAAAAGTTGTCTCTACTGTGTTTTTGAAAAAAACAGTAGTTTTAAAGATAACTCTCATGCAGTACGGATATAAACTAAACAAAATTAATATACTAATTAAATAAGTACAAAACATATTATGAATTATTTATACTACAAGTAATTTATTTATAATTTTTCTAATTGCATTAACTTATTTACTAATCTAAATTTAAACATTCCGTCATTCATAAAAAACAACTGATTTCGCTTAGCTAATGGCAACTCTTCCAATAATATTCACAGCTTATTTTCTGGAATATTGCGACAGGTTTGGCCATCTAATCGCTGGGGAAGAAAGAAAGGACCTATTAGTGTGTTACCAACTATTCCTGCCCATATATTTAACGAAAATTGTTACAAAAAATGTCTTTCGCTAATAGAGTGTGAACTTACTTGACCCCAAACGTGATTGTTATGAAAGTGTGTTATGGCTTTCTTAGAAAAATTAGCTCCATCGGTAAAAAAGATATTATCTAAAAATTGTGGATTTCTGGTCAACCTTTCCAAAAACCATTGACAAAAATGAACGCGTTGAGGAAAATCACGTGGTAAAAGGGCCTGTACTCGTTGTATGTGGTAAGAATACATTTGATGATCGTAAAGAATACTCGAAACGGTTTGCTGACTAGCGTTTACCCCATGCGCAGTTTTTCAAAATCTGATTTCTGGATCTTCCTCAATTCTATTTAATACTGCTTCTTGTAATTGTGGTATTCTTACCGTACTTGACCTGCCAGGAATATTGGAAACTCTTGCAAAACTTCCTGTCTATGATAAACGACGATGAAGACTTACAAAGGTTGAGCACACGGTGCTACACGATTCGGATATCTTACCTGGTAAATGCGTCTTACTTCGAATGTATTTCTATCAGCAAGACCATAAACAAAATGCATATCTGACAATTGAGCACTGTTTTGTAACTCAGCCATACCTTAAAAACTTTTGGATTGATAAATAATTCTCAAAAACGGGGCACTAAAGCTTTAAATGACTTTTCTGTTATTTAATTTTCTGACATTCCCACAATTACTTACACAATCTGTGACATAAACCTACTTTGAAGAAAAGTCGAATCAGCGATGTCTTTACAATTTTTCGTTAAAACTACCGTTCTTTTCAAAAATATAGTAGAGACAACTTTTGTTTAGCTTGAATATACAGGGTCGTATGAAAACGGTCGATTATTTCTTAAAGTAAAACAGCTAGCAAAAAATATTTAAGACAAAAGTTTTATGGTTTTGTAAAGAATAAAATTAAAAAAGATAAGTATACAGGATGAGTCAAATAGCCGTAGAAGAATAAAGTTACCTTTTTTTTTAATAGAACACCCAATATCTTAGATAATTTTTGGATTTTACATAAAATTGCAATTATTTTTTATTAAATGCATTATAAGTCTAAACCTAATAGCTTCCGAGATATAGACTTATGAAAAATGACATTTTTGAACTTTGACAGCTTCTAGCTATCTAACAGTACGCTATAGAGCAAAACGGCTTACATGTCCCTATCTTACTTTTTTATTATCTTCCAGAAAATACCAACTTCCGGTTAAACCGGTAGTACTATAGTATTTCCTGCTTTTGAGCTACATCCGGTTTAACCGGAAGTTGACACTTTTAGAAAGAGAGTTAGAAACTAAGATAGTTAGTAAGCCGTTTTACTCCAAGACGTACCGTCAGAAAGCTACAAGCTGTCAAATTTCAAAAATATCATTTTCCAAATCTCAATTTCTCGGAAACTATTAGGTTTAGACTTATAATGCACATAATAAAAAATAATTGTAATTTTATGCAAAATTCAAAAATATTCTAAGATATAGGGAATTTCGTTGAAAAAAAAAGGAACTTTATTTCTCTACGGCTTTCTAACTCATTCTGTATACTTAACTTTTTAAAATTCTAATAGACTATAAAAAACCCTAAAACTTTTGTGTTTAATATTTTTCGCCAGCTGTTGTACTTTAAGAAATAATCGACCGTTTCCATACATACCAACGACCCTGTATAAAAATGGTATCTTCACACACGCCACTGGTGGAAGTTAACAAAACCTTTTTTTAATGGGAAAGTGCAGTTTAATACAAAATCAGTTGACACCAATCTTTAAGGACTTTCGAAATTTTAAAATAACAATCTAACCCCCTGTATCTTAAGTATCTTAAAGACAATACGATATTACCAGAAAATCGGCACTTTTTAGTTTAAGCACTATGAGCGCATGTAGTGGTAATGTCTCGCAATCTTAGCTATATCAAATTCTGGCACAAATTCCTAAGGCTAAAATATCTAGCCATACTTACCTTAGTCTAAAGGTTTCCGAAATTAAATTTATTATTTTTTCAATCTTTTTTCCATATATTTATCTTAATAATAGCAGAATTTGCAAAAAAATTGGTTTGAAGGGGTTATTTCAGGTTAGTTAGAAAACACTTTTCGAATGGATCGAGGAGACTCTTTTTGATAAAAACAGTTTTATACTACCCAAAAAAAGATTTAAAAAAATAGTACCTACGCAGTATCGCAAAAACAATTAACTTTTGGACTAAGGAAAGTTAGGCTAGATCTTCCATATTATTTTTCTTTGGGAATTTATGTTTGCATTTTGTATGGACTTTCTTTTAGAGAGTATATGGTATTTATTATTGGCGTCTCTAAAAAAAACCTCCTCTTGCTTTTTTTTAATGACATGTTTAAAACGACGTCATTCAAAAGAAGAAATAAAGTTAATAGAAAAAACGGTTTAAATATTAATATGTTGCACACTTTTGGGTGTGGCCAGCATAACAATGGTAAAATTATGTGGTTATTATTTTAAAATTTAACGAGAAAATCTTTGCAAAAACATACTTTTGACATGTAGAGATTTCTAAGTATTACGATAAGTGCAGGATAAATACATTAATCTAGCAAAGTAGATATGGTTATTAAAATTTTTATAACATGGATTTTTAATAACTTAAGTATAGTTGACACGCCCAAAATGAGATCACCAAATTGCATGGCGTTGAGACCACTAAAGTTTCATCGAAAGCAGGAAAACGAATAAAGGTGTCTATAACGGCCGGTAGCATTACAGGATTGGTTCATGGTAAAAGTCTAGACAAACTGCATTTCTTTTCTTTTTCTATTTCTGTTCCGATTTTTAACTAGGACAAAAAGAAGAATATATTCAGTTTGACTAAACAACAAAAAATTAACTCCATATTTAATTTAATAAACACTCATCTTGCTTATATTTTATTGGTATTCTACTCGGATCTGTTAAATCAGAAAGTTTTTTTATTTGGCATCGCTTTGCTTAAAAGAAATATTTTCGAAGATTTTACCAGAATATTGATATTCGTATCTAATGTTCTCCAGTTTTAACCTACCATGCGGTACCACATAACGTTAAGATATTTTACTCACTAATATTTATTATAATCTTTTATAGCCGGACCCGACCACCAGTGTACCTTTCAAATGCATCTAGGCGGAATCGTCAGTATGTGTCTGAGCTCTTAATTGAGACAAACATGGTCGTAATCAATGACGATAATTATCGTCATTGATCGTAATAGACAAGTTTTAAGGTCTTGCGGTACGGGATACCGTTTCGTAGTCTAAGTGTAGTAAAATTTAGTAATACAAGGTAAGTTGTAACCCCATAATTTGTTACATTTTTTGCGTTTTTTTTATACACTTCTCTTTTAAATGTTAACCCAAGCTGGACTATCCAAAATACACCCTATGGTCTGGGATTTGAAGAATGGTAAATTTGTGGTATACTATATAAAATGGAATACACTACTCAAACTCAACAAGGAAACAGCAGCGACAAATGGGCGAACACCAAAAAGCTTTCTATATATGCCGAGAATGCGAAAATCCTACCTGCCTGGGACATAAAAAATTTATAACCCGCGCCTTGAAAAATGAAAAAGTTAGTTTCAATCGTTTTTGTTCGTTTAAAAATTTTAGGTACATTGTTTTATTTTTAGTACAGTACTTATATATCTATTTACATTAATAAAAACTTTTGAATATAATCTGGTGTTTTGTTACCTAAGAAAACACGAAAATTCTTAACGGCATTACATACTGTTAGGTAGTCTTAGTGTATTCTTAACGGTAGCCGTTGCGGGTAAAAAGGGGGGCTTGCAAACAGTCCCTCGATGTCAATGAATTTATTTTGTAAAATTAAGAATATTACATCTGTTTGTTAAAAAATAAATTAAAAATCTCACGGTACAACCATCTATATCGTGGAGAAAGGTGTGTGGTGAAGTTGGTATTAAAGAATCAAGAACGCAGTTATACCAAAAATATATAAATTTAAGCCATACAAATATTATTTTGTTCAACATGTGCATCCCGGTATAAACGTAGGATAGTTTTTTGCAACTGGTACCTATCAAATGTTGCAGGAAACGTAAATTTTGAAAGAAGGGTGGTGTGGGAAAAAAATTTGAATAGGTAAATCGATATGGAGAAAATGCTGGAAATTAATTTTAAAGTTGTACGATTGCCACTAGAGGGCGTAATTCTAGAGTTAAAATTAAAAACTCAAATTATTTCAAAATTCGCCCCATAAGGTACCGTCTTGATAATATAAATGAAAAGCGCTTCCATTCTTGCGGCAGTTTGTTCAACCGTGTTTTTTCGTATCTCTGATAATAAGGGAGGGGAAAGCTGGTGTACACTTCAAAAATACTGTATATTTTAAACCTTCTATCCTATTTTATGAAACTTGGGCTCGTTTGATAGATAATTCCGCGCTTATTTAAAAACTGATTTTGGTGGTGCGTAGTTTGTTTTCTAGGAGGCGCTTTCTAAAAAAGTTTTGGTTTTATACAAGTTTCTTGAATAAACTAAATGATACAGTGTACTTTTTGTACAACAGTTTTAAAAGGTATCAAAATAACTATCTTCTGGCAAAAACCCCGTCTTAATATCTATATTGGCTTTTAAGTTAATTGCAAATAACCCCATATTCAGAAAAAAAAATTATTCCTATTGGGTTTTACTTTCCCTATTCTCTCATTATTCAAACGTTAAAATTCTACCAAAATTAAATAGCTTTTTTGGCTATTATTTATTCACTATAAGTTTTTTTTTTCTAAAATTGAATTAACTATGTCATTTTGTTTACTATTTGAGCGATCTTCCTAAAAGTTCCAACAATATTCTAAATGTCAAGGCGGCCATGATTAAATTTCCGAAATAAAACAAAATAATGAATAAATACTTTATGTGACTAAAAACAATTTATTTTAAATGTTCAAATTGTTTCCATCGTTTCAAATACAATTATTTAGTCGCCATCTCGTAGGGGTAACCGCTGCTTCATTTTCAGCCCAAGGTAAACTATCCAAAGCATTACTAATTCGAATAATCATATCTTCTCTAGTAGTTGGTCGAACTTTATAAACAATATTTTTAACTCTGCCCAATAAATAGTAATCTAAACATGTTAAATCGGTCGACCTGGCCAGCCAGGGAAATAGACTTCCCCTGCCAATCTACCGGTCGGGAAAATGTTCGTCAAGGAAATTACGTACCACAAGTGAGTAACGAGTGGGGCACCGATTAAGCTTCAACCACATGCTTCTTTTTACATCTAAGAGAATATTTTCTAGTAAATCTGGCAAATAAAGTAGTTAAAAATGTAGATATATTTCACCTGCTAAACTGCCTTTAAAGATATGCGGACCGATAATGATTCCGTTTATAACCCCACACGAAACATTAACTGATCACCGATGTTGATAATCAACTTGTATGTTATGCATGTTTACTCTATCATTGTTCGTAAATGATTCCTCATCTGTTCTAAATATTTGAGATACAAATTGGGTGTTATCTTTTATCATATTTGAAGAAGTAGTCCATACTTGCAGTGGAGTGTAGGTAATAAATTAAAACAACACTTCTGTCTTCCTCCACAAATAATTATTTGTGGAGGAAGACAGAAGTGTTGTTTTAATTTCTTATCATATTGTTTAGCCAATAGCAATAGTTAAATCTATTGTTAAAATCAGCACCGCTTAGGGCTTAATTAACTATATGGTAAGGATGTAATTTTGCGTCCCGAAGGATCCTTTGTATTGTACCATATGAAGTTGCTAAATCTCTGGAAATTCTCCTTCTACTAATATGAGTTTATGCGCGAACATATGCCATTATATTAATAATTGTGTCCTCCATCCTTTCAGGGCGGCGTCTTCTTATGGAGTGAACCTGCTGAACACGACTATGTTATCTCAAACGTAGAGCTAAACGCTGAAAAACTTTTCGTGAATGGTGCACTCTATGAGGATAACGCATTGCGTATTCTCTCGAAGCCATACCTATATTTTCAAGCAATTGAAAATAAATGGCTAACATATCATCATATCATCATATCAAAATTTTGTCCAGGGTCGCCTTGGCAATAAATGCTACTTTTAACTTTTAAATTAGTGTTGGAACTTTTAGAAAAATCGCTTAGATAGTAAACAAAATAATATAATTAAGTCAATTTTAATAAAATCAAATAAATAATAGCCAAAAAAGCTATTTTTGTAGGATTTTAATGTTGAAATAAAAAAAAATAGCGAAGCTTTGGTAAAAACCTCATATGAATAAATTTTTTGTGGATATACAGTTATCTGCAATTAACTTAGAAACCAATAAAGATATTAGACGCTCTTTAAAACTATTATACAAAAAGTGTACGGTACCATTTATTTTTCTTTAAGGACATTAATTAAAACTTAAACTTTTATAAAAAGCGCCCCCTGGAAAACAAAATACTGGTTAGGGAGCACCACCAAAATCAATTTTTAAATAAGCGCGGAATTGTTTATCAATCGAGTCCAAGTTTATTAAAATCGAATATAAGCTGTAAAAGATACAGTATTTTTGAAGTTAAGGTGTACGTACATCAGCTCCCCCACCCTTATTATCAGAGATACGAAAAAACACGATTAAACAGACTGCTAGAAAAATGGAAACGCTTGAATAATTTTGATTGAATATTTTAATTAAAATAATTTTAATTAATTTTTAATTTTTTCTTTGCGGTTTACCTATAGAAATTTTTTTTTGAAAATTACCAATACTTTTTGAGGTATAACCGCTCGCGACCTTTACTGGACCACCCGGTATAAGGGACAATACTACAATATTGATCAAGTTCGAGAAACTTTTAGGCTTTTGTAGGGAAGGCTAATTATTTTATGAAATGCATTGCGAATAATCGAAACGGTGTGCCGGAAGTGTTTAGAACTTAATTGAGTCCAATTCGAGCAATTTTTGCAATTTAGTAAAATAACATATTTGTAATATTGTTGACTTAAAATTATGTAATAATATTAAGTTGTATAATAAAAATAATGTTAATTTTGGTTTTTATTTGCGGTCATAGATGATTAATTTTACAAAAAATATTTAAATGATTATTTTTAAAAAGAAATAAATATGGACTATTATATATTTTTTAAAACCTCCTAAAGAGAGGGATAAGACAAAGGAGTGATATATAGGGTTTTCCATTTAAAAAATGCAAGCTTGGGTCATAACTCAAAACCAAAACTTTTTAGAATGAAACTAACTACGCCACTGAATTCTACATAAAAACTCTATAGTAACCCATTTTTCCGTTATTGATAAGTTATCAAATAATCAAGATACAGGAAAGTGTCAAGAACGACAAATTTTCAAGATCGCCCTGTATGCCAGAAACTGAGAGGTATTTCGTTTGCGGTAATGAATGGTGAAAAATGGTCCATTTTTGATTTACTGATAAAGTTCTACAAGTTTAATGACGTCGAATGAAAGGTTATAATATTTATTAAGCAATTCCACCAACAGTAATTTTTAGGGAATTTTGCCGAAATTGCATGGGGTATGCAAATAATTAGAACTATTTCGCTGCAACTTTCAGTCGCACTAACAAGCATAAATGTGAATCCCAAATTGCATGCAATTTCAACGCTAAGCTAAGAATTCAGAGTAAACACGCATAGGTGCGAATCAGCCTTTAACAAGCAAAAATACTAACAGGAACATTGTGGACACAATATTTTATGGTTAAATCTAAATTCAATATTAAACGAAATCTAGAACTTGAAAATTCTTCTAAATTAATTGCCTATTTAAAGCGACATAACGAAAATTGTAAACAAAAAAGGACAAAAGTTTTTTCTAAGGAGAGAATAACAGAATAACTCAATGGAAGAATTCTGGATTCGTTAGCGTAAGTCATAGCCAATCCTGCTTCTTAATAGATTTGTTGTTATTTGGTCATTTTCACAAATGTGGTCAAGTCACAATTGTGTTTGTCCATATTATGGTCCAATGGAATACAATTTCTTTTTCCTTTGGGTTTATAAAGAAAAAATGCAAGTTTTACTCCGAGTAAAATGCTCTTTATGCGTGCAACCTCGGATAGCTTCTCGGCAACGCAAGCTTCTGGGTTCCACAAGTAATGTTCGTTTTCACTCCTACTAAAGATACATTTAGTATTAAGGGATAATCAAAAAGGCAAAAATGTCCGGTTGTACAAGGTTTAAGTTGGATTTAAATGAAAGGTAACCTTGAGCTAGCTTAGACTATTGTACAATTATGACTTAGTAGTAAAACTAAGCTTATGGTACAAATCTGCCTAGTTAAAGTCAAGTTTTAGAAACAACTAACCTAAATAGCCAAGTTTGACTCTAATGATAAAAAGTTAAAATTTAAAAATGATTTGTATAATTTCGAAAATATTACTGACCATGAGAAGTTTCTAGAATTACATGATGTTCGGTACTCCAGTTCAACGCTGCCAATTTGTGCACTAAACTTTAGTCAAGAAAGCCAAGTTCAATTAATCTTGGTCTTAAATGTACAGCGTTCGATGAATTTAAGTAGCACTTTAAGACGCACCTCAGTTTAGCGCGAAATGTTCATCCGGGGTTATAATTTACTTTTATTAAGAAGGAGAGCAGAGCCATTATAGTTTAACTATTGCAAGATAATGTTTGATGGGCATTGTATCTTATGGACAATGGGCATAGTAAGTCAAAAAAACAGATATTGTTACTTTGATTGAATAACAATTTGTATAGTGTAAGTAGTAGTGTGTACATTATGTAAATTGTTATTTAAGGTCTAGATAACAATTTATATAGTGTAAGTAGTAGTGTGTACACTATGTAAACTGTTATTCAAGGGGAGTTTTTGACTGTTAAAAAATTAATAAATTTGATAAGATTGCTGCTCACTGATCGTATGTAGGTATACTTATGTTTTTCATAAGCCGGGTAATATAATATACAATAATTACATATCTACAGTAAAACCGATAATTGCATATAATAAACCTTGATAGCGCCTTGATGTGCAATAACTATTCATAGCATTATTTTTTTTATTTACATTTTGCACTTCTGACGCTACTTTGGCTTTACAACAAACAACCTAAATTTCCTATCGCATGTTAATCTAATCATATATATTTAGTATAAAACATTAATCGTTTTATAATGTGAATAAGAAGTTTGTTTTTTGTGCATTACCTGTTTTATCTATAATACATTTATTGGTACATTTACTGATTAATAAAAAAAAAGCGAGCTCTAGCTTTTAGTGAATCCCTAAGCTTCCAGTTTACAATCACTAAAAGATTTAGTGTTGACATTTACGGTAAATTATTATTCAAACAATAATTTTATATTCGTCTTGTTGGATTGTTATAAGAAACAAATCAATAATATAAAAATGTCCGGAAATAATTTGGTTCGGATATGGTAAGTTTTTATTTTAGTTTTTCGGTATGCGTTATGCATGACTGACGCAATTTAATACGCATCATAAAAATACAGGGTGTTACGGAAATGGTGGCATATAAACATGTAAACAAATTAACCCAATATTATACAGTGACCGGCAGAAAGTCCGCAGCATATGAGAAAATTTTTTATCTATTAATTAAGTAAATTTATTTTATTTCACAAAAGTTCTGTATATCCTTAAAGCAAAATAACATCCAGCAAATCCGGTAAAAGTCTTATGGTATACAAGGTAGAGTCAAAAATTGGATATTTCGCTAAGAGTAAAGTACCTACCTCCATTTTTTATTTTAGAGAAAAGTTTTATAAAGAAATATTGTTTCAATTTCAAAGATATATAAAAACACCCAGTTTCGCTTATTTTGGACAAAAAATAGGATTAAATCGTTTATTCTGAATTACCCTGTATAAAAAGTACATCGCAGCCACAGAGTACGCACATTGCATTTTCTGTACACTTTGTTAGAGATAACCCTAAATAGTATGTCAGATTAGTTAGTTTTAACAATGTTATTGCCTAAAATAAAACCTAAAAATATTAAATATTTTTGCTGCATACCGTATTTTATTTTTTGGGGAAACAAAATACTTTAATCTAACTGATATTTTGTTATACACTTAAACTTAAAGCACTTTCCAAATTGTATATTTATACGTAGAAGTGCAAAGTTATTTCTTTATTTGGACTTTAATTGTGATAATCGTCGTTACAAAAAAATTGAAAATTGAAAATATTTTTTGTACGTATTTTATTTCTCACGATAATTAATAATAAGGATCAATATAACTTTATATAGTTTAAATCGAAACATTTCAAACTTCATTTAAAATACAAAGCAATATGTCATTATTTCCGAACTTGAAGCCTAAATAATAATAATACAAATCATACAAAGCAGCCATGGAAACATTAAAATTAAATTAATGACATTTAGCTAGTTCTGTTGTTAAAAGTTGTCTATACATGAATAAATAGAAATAGTTCTAATTCATGGTGACAATTAGCACAGTTATCGCGAGACAGCAATTATTTTTAACAAGATGGTAAATCGACAATTCCCTCACAAACGGATCGAACGGTTTTCAGAAAATCCCTGGCCTGCAATATCACCGGACATTACTCCTCTGGACTTCTTTTTCTGCGGTTGCGTAAAAAACCAAGTCTATAAAAACTATCGGCCATTTAGAAATTTGAGACATCAGAAAAATATTATTAGGCAGTGTATCAGTAAAATTAATCCTATTTTTTCAAGAAACGCGCCCAAAGAATTTAACAAACAAGTCGTAAAATGTATAGAAAATGCAGTAGGACATGTAGAAACATAAAGTTATAATTACTGCTAATGTAAATAGTCTTAATTATAAATATTTTTTGTTCTCTTTTTTTGAGTTTGAAAGATTTGTTATCAGTTGGATAATCCTCAAAATGTATTTGATAAATCCGTATCTTCCGTGGCAAATAAAATCGTTACAAAAAATATTTTAATTTTTTAATTTTTTTCATATGATGATCACAATTAAAATCTAAATAAAGAAAACACTTTGTACTTTTATGTATAAATATACCATTTGGAAGCTGATTTAAGTTGGGTGCACAACAAAATATCAGTTAGATTAAACTGTTTCGTTTCCTCAAGAAATAAAATACGGTGTGCGGCAAAAATATTTAATATTTTTATGTTTTTATTTTAAAAGGCCATGATATTGTTAAATAGTAAGCATATAATGATGACTGTTATTCACACGGATGATGTTTATGACACGAGCCGTAGGCGAGTCTCATAAACCACACTGATAAAATTAATTATTTGATTTAAAAAAATTTACAGTTGACTCAAATAAATATTTGTTTCCTATTAGCCAAACAAATATGTATTTGAAAAATACCAAGGGATTATTTGCCTCAATTAGTATCATCTGATTTGATACAAATTACTTTTTATTTGGAACTAATCACTAAGTACAAAATTCAAGCAAATATTTATTTCCTTAACAGTAACCTAACTTAAATAAGCCGTTTCAATGACTTAAGTGAAATAGGTTAAAAGTTAAGTTAACAAAATGTTTATTTGATTGATATTTATATATATTTTATCAAGTACATATTTATTTTACTTTTGTTTTACATGTATTTGCCGTAACAACAACGTTCTTTAATTAAACAATTTAAGTGATTTGATTTAAATAAACCGGTAATTTCCATCAAAGTGTTTGTTTTTTTATTCAAGTACATAATTGTTTAACTTGTCTTTTATATTTATTTAGATCAAATATAAATTTATTTGGTTTAAATACCTTTTTTTAATTTTCAATAGATCAGAATGTTCATTCAAATCAGTTCTTATTTTATCCAAGTACGTGTTTATACAGACGTCACATAAAAATAAGAAATATTGAAATGTTGCTATTGAATATGGTTTAATCAGTACCTATACCTACCTTATCAAATTGTTTATAGTGTTCAAATAATAAGGCAAACCAACAGGAAAAAACACATTTTTGCCGAAAATAAAGGTTATGACAAATTACGCGCAGGCGCACAACTATTTTTACATAAAAATAACATAAAATTTAAAAGATAACCATCTCTTATTTTATTTCTTATTTTTATGTTATGTTATCTTGCTGTATAAACCGACCATTAGTTGTTGTTCCCCTTAAAATATCGTCAATAAAACATTATAGAGAAGTTAATAACTTTGATAAAAAATTAAATAAAGTCAAATTTGCAAATATTAGGTACAATAATTATTAATATTATATTAATTATATTATATTTTTTACGTTACGAGGTTTGATAGGTATTGAATTATGGTGAAAATTGAGAAAAACTGTCTTATTTGTAACCTAGGTAGCCATGATTTATAAATACCTGGCTACATTTTTCTAAAAAGATTTTGTGTTCGAAATTTCAAATTAGGTATTACAAGTATCTTTTCTTTGCCTCTTATCTTACTTCTTTAACTCGTTTCATGCGTAACTAAAATATTCAAATATAGTTTCCTACCTTGAAAAGTATCTAACATATGGGATATACCCCTCGATATACCCCAACTTCTAAATAATTATTCATATTACGTTTATTCCCCATATCTTTGTTTTAATTTTTGATGGAACCACTAACTTCTGTGCTACTAACAAAGAAGATTTCACTCTCACTCATAAATTTCTACAAGACAAAATCACAATGACCAATGACCAAAACGCGATGATCAGGCCACTTTTGTATAGCCAAACAAATTACTCAAAGCCCAAAGTAGGCGACAGGAGTTCATTTAAATACTTAATTATTTGTTTGGATGACCAAATTGTTTGAAAAGCTCGGCAATGAATGATTTAAATTAAAGTTAAAGGTATTTAGTTCTTAACTTGAAATGTACTTCGATTAAATAATTAGTTATTTGTAAATATGCGGTCGTTTTATATTCAGGATTTAATGTAAATACATAATTATTTAGTTTAAATGACCTTGACATTTAAATAGTTCTCTATCGGGTGATTTAACTAGCGATTAACGGGATTTAGTTCCTAAATAAAAATTAGTTCGATTAAATAATTAGTTATTTAGATTTTGTTATTTTAGTGGTTTTTTGGTAAGATATTTGTTTGAAGGGTTCTATGATTTGACACAAATCAACCAACAGTCAAATAACTTTGCAAATAAAACGAAATACTCTCATTTATTTCAGTTAAATCAAATTTAGTTAATTAAAATCACATTTATTTATTACCAATAATTATTCACCAAATAAATCAGATTATTTGATTAAGGGAGCACAGTTTTATCAGTGCATCCAAGTGAATAACAGCCATTATATGCGAGTAGAATACTTACTATACTTTGTCCAGGACTACCAAATAATTTTAGCTACAATTAAGTGCCACATATCTTTATTTTTAAATAACTAACATTGAATTAATAACATTGAAACAATATATTTAACTTCTCACTTACACTGAAAAAATTAAGGGCGAAATTACACAATAAATTGTAAATTTGAAAAGCAATATTAAAGCATCTACCTTAGTAAAAATAAAATTAGTTCTTACTTTTACAAGATCTTGTGATTTTATTAATGTTATTTAGCAAACTATTGTTATTATTACACAAAAATCGGGAATTTTACTTCACCAATTGAGAATGTTACTATAGACATTGTATAAGTACAACTGAATTTTAAAGAAATTTTTATTTTTTAGTGCAGATTAACAAAACCTTATTAATTTGACAAACAAAATTGCGTTTTTACTAAAGTTATTGCGAATTTACTTTAATAAAACTAGTAACGAAGGCGAAAGGCTAGCTGCTTGCTCCTTTCGGCGCCATTTATTTATTGTTAGACAAAGGAGATCATTGTCACGAGAGGCCGCCGAAAATTTTGTGGTTTTTGCCTTTGTTTTATTTAGTGTTGATGTTATTTATAATCGGTAAGTAAGTTATAATTTTTATTAAAATGTTATTTTGTGCTTTTTGTGGATGTAAGTTAAATTCTTTGAGAAAATATGACCTGCACCTGTAAGTATATTCATCGTAATTCGAATGGTTTTTTTTTAATGTATGCATGGTGGGTGTTTTATGCAATTTAGAACTTATACAGGCTTTTCTTCCCACTTAAACAGATTGCACAGTAATAAGTGTTTAAAAAATAGCCTAATAAGTAACCAATTTTTTAACTGTGTCAAACAGGGTTGTGTCCTGCAGAAAAGTTTTAACTCGCATATACATACCCATATTAGACAAAAGGAGTATTTGTAGTGCCCCATTAAATACGTGTGTGGTTTGAATGTAGAATTTAAATCTATCCCCATTATGCGGTGGTAGATACACTTATTTTCAACACCCTGTACATTGTACAGTACTTAAATACGTAACTAATTTAAGATTGTGAGTCCCGAATCTCGATATAGAAGCAGATTTTAATTAATGTGTATAATTTCACAAAACGAAGTTTACCATTGGAATTATAAATTAACTAAACTAGTATAAGTATGAGGTTAAGTTTAAATAGTTTAAGACTAAATAAGGTAAGGTACCTACCTTTTTTCATTTATAAGAATACTGTTGTAACATGTTTTTTTATCGTTTTAATACAAATATTTTTTAGTTTATAATGTGTTTTATTTCCAACTTCAACTTCAGTTACCCACATAAATGTTTCCCATTTTCGTTTCTTTAGGTAGTAGTTATAAATTGTGAAATTGTCCGCTTAATTTAATAAGAGAAGGCAGAGAAGCAATTAAAAGATTCGGTATCAGGAATCAATAAAAACGAGAGAAGTCAAGAAAGTAAACAGAGTGGAAGGAATTAGAAAAAACACAATATATAATTAACAATAAAAAATTGCAAAACGCCGCGCGCCGCACCGCACGTCTTTTATGGGATTTTGACCCGCTGTTGAATTTAATAAAGTTTTTGTGTTAGATGTCGACTTCTTTATAACAATTTTTCATAGGTTCAACTTAATCCTCTGACTAGTTAGAGAAACAGGGTGTAAAGTGTTGTCTTGCAAGTAAAGAAATCAATGTTAAAAAATAAAAATTAATCTAATTGCTGAAAATTAAAACATATTAAACAGTAGGTAAAAATAAACAACTTTTGCTAATACATTTTTATTTGGAGTCCTATATAGGAAGTTTCCCAAAATTTAGCGAAAACATGCCGTTGCAACAATTGCCTATTTTAACCTAATCTTTAACATTAATTAAATTTTTATATTTTAATACTGACTTTAAAAGTTCAAATTTTTTCAACCTGTATCTCTAAAATCAGTCATAGGACTCAGTTTAACCAATAAGTTTTTAAAATGTACAACCTATTAAAATGTCTTTAAATTCGACATCGAGCCAAAAATCCATAGGAGGTGTGCGGGGTCCTTACTTTTTTAATTTCGCAAAACTATTGTAAATTTCAATATTAATTTCGCAAAAGAATTGTAAATATCAATATTAACTTTGCAAAAGAATTGTAAATTTCAATACTAATTTCGCAAAAATAATGTAAAATTACCCTGCGTTTTTACAAAAATTAATGTACATTGCTTTTAAAAACGCAGTGATATATATTGTAAATATGTGAAACATTTGTAATATCAATGTGTAGAATTACAAATTCGTTGTCTCTTTTAAGATGCAAATTTAAAATACTTTTGTAATAATACTAAAAAAATGTGAAATTTGTTATTATAGATTTAGCAAATATAAACAACGATTACAAAAATACAATGATAACTTTACTCGTTTTTTATAAATTTTCAGTATTTTTATGTAATAATTACAATACTAATGTGATAATTTTAACAATTGTTTTGTGATTTTCAAGCAAAAAAGTAAATAATTTACATATTTTATAAAATAATTTAGGGTGTATTTTTACAACATTGTTTGTAAAATTATATAACGCTAATAAATTTACTTCGATAGAAATTGGCAAAAAATAACCCACGATAGTTATAGTAATGTTACAAATTAATTTTTAGAGTGTAGCAAGAAAAATTATTTGTTAACATTAATATTAATGTTTGTATTTACACAGTGTGTTAAGTTAAACGTAGGAATCGAACTTAAATCTACATTGATATTTTGGAACAACTAACCTTTTGACTTTTGACGTTTCAAATTAAAATTAAAAAGCGCAATTCTCATAATAAAAACAAGGTGCCATGATGTTGCCATAGCAACAAGCGCTGCGACTTGACATTCATGGCATGCTCTGTTTTTTATTGTACGTACAAAATCCTATTGAAATCATATGATTTCATGAATATTATACACTGGTGTATATTGGATATTATTATTATTAAGGAAACACATGTATAATGATCATGTTATATAGTAGTCGTGGACAAACTAACTAATTTGACATACTATTATTTAGGGTTATCTCTAACAAAGTGTACATAAAATACAATGTGCATACTGTATGGTTGCGATGTACTTTTATACAGGGTAATTCAGAAAAAATGATTAAATTCTATTTTTTTGACCAAAGTAAGCGAAATCTGATATTTGAGTATATCTTTAAAATATGTTTTAATCAAAATTTATTCTAAAATGAAAAATGGAGGTTTTTACTCTTAGCGGAATTTTCAATTTTTGACTCTCCCTGGTATACCATAAGACTTTTGCCGGATTTGATTGGTGTTATTTTGGTTTGAAGATATGCAGAACTTTTCTGAAATAAAATAAATGTACTAAATTCAAAGATAAAAAATTTTCCCATATGCTGGGCACTTTCTGCCGGTCACTGTATATAAATTTGCCACAAATTTGTGGCTATTATAGTGCGCTATATTTGCTTTTAGATTAGTTCATTGATAATGCTCAATTGAGGATTTAGCATAACAGAACATGCTCTGCCCAGCTAAAATATTTTCGCCAATGCAATTCTGCCGCTTCAACTAGAAAATAGTGATGATGTAGCGCACAAATGTATTAAGTGCAAAAATGTAAAATGTTCACGAGACAAAATTTAAAGTTCTGAATGATTCAGTAATCTTGCACAATGCTGAACTGCGATTTTGTTCAATAGGTAGGGTCCGGTTTTAAATGTTTATGGCTAATCAAATCACATGCACCAAAATATTTTCTTAAATATAAAAAAACGATAATTCTTTTCATACATTCACAGTACTTGCCACATTTATGGTTTTGAACTAATAGTAATAAAATGACATAATTACGTAAAATAATCAAAAATTAACTGTGAACTTAAATTTTATAAGGAAAAGCAACTAGATCATTTTTATTCATCCTGTTCATTTGCAGAATCCGGTCTGCAGTAATGGGATTTGTTTTGTTTTGTCTCGTCTAAAGTAGCATTAACAGGAATACTGTTCCTTCTTCTCGTCATATATAACATAAACGTATATTACCCCGTATTAAATATACTCTCTCAATACCCTATTCGAAACAGTCAGTGAGGCACAAAAGAACTTTAGAGTCACTCTGTTTCGAATACCATTAGCGTTTTCCAGAAAGTAGGATCTTGAGTTCTTTCTATTTTCGGTTTTTGGCCTACTACTCTTCTTAACAACAGGAATAATTTGCATGTGGAAGACTATGAACAGTTGTTGACAAACATAATCAGCCTAACCATGATATTCCTGGCTTGATTTTCGGATATGGTTTCTGGGCATTTATTACGACATATTGTACAAGTGACTTCTATCGGAATAAAATTTCTTTCCACTAAAATTTACGTATTTTTGTCCTATAATTCTTAGGTTTTTATTGATTCTTTTTTGCCACGTTTTTTTTTTTCTTTTCTGCTTCGTTTCTTACGGTGTTTCTGTTTACTTGTTTTAAATATTTGTTCCTCTGTGGGTTCCCGTATTTTATGTCTTTATGTTTTGGTAAAGTAGGTCCCATTTCATAATCAGATCCGTCATCTTTTTTCTAATGGTTGATATAAACTTAGGGAATTCTCAAATGGTTCTCTATGGTTATCTATCTTCATATTCGGATTCAATGCGTTCCACAGAGCAACAACAATTTATTTTTATTTCGTCAACTGAAAATTATACATTTTTATTATTGGTTAAACAACTCTTACTTAATTGATCTGGATCAACTAAAGAAGTTGTATAATAATAATAATATTAATAACTATCTTTATTTCAAAATTGTTACATAACATAATATAACAAAGCGAAATAACGTCACTAAAAACAAAAAAATCTTAGACATAAACGTAATTGCTACTATGTATTTTCATGTTGAGATAATCTTCCAGTTTATAGGGTTCCAGTTTAATTAACATTTTTTTGTATGTTATTTATGTTATGCATATTTCTCAGAAATTCTACAGCTTATTGTATCTAGCGACGGAACTATACTCCCTACAGGTGGATTGATCAACACGTTCGATATGTTGTTCACTCTACACCCATGTTCTTGCGAAGGATCTAAAAGTATAATAAGATCCATTGTAAATAAAAACAACAGCTTTTTACCTTAGTAAATACATAATTAAGACTTTGTGTTAGAACTTCGAGTCCCTTATATAATACCATATTAACTAACTTCTCGCCTCTTAAAGACATATTTAAATAACGATAGTGCACTTATGTTACTAAATAAAACTGTCCCAAATTTGTTTTACTGCACACACAAATGAAATAAATAGTTCATATATCATAAATTAAACACCAAATAATTCTATTTTAGGTTGTAAATGTTTGTAACAAGAACCCATTCGTGGATCCCACAGAACAATAAAGGTTTGAGAAACGTTACAACAATGTTAAAGTTTCGAAACATAGGCCATTTATGAGCCAACTGGCAATCTAATCTACCGGTAAAATAGAACTCTATTTTACTGATAATGTTCATAATGGCATTACCGGCATTATAAAAATCTGACATACCGACTAATAAAGTGCGCGGGAATATTTCTGTGGTCGGCGCAAAGGGTCATAAGTCAATTTTCTTGTAACCAGACGAAATTTTAGGTTGGAGAGAAATAAACGGAACTTTGGTTAAAAAAATAGAAGAATTATATTCAGAAACAAAAAAGATAAACATTAGATAAATTTGCATTTATATTATTTTAATATATATTTTTAAAAATAAAAACCTTATACAATTTAAAGACCATAACCATAATACACGTTATAAAAATTAAATATCCATAAAACCTAAAAAAAATAAGTCCGCAAGACAAGAAACTTTTAAATATTTATGCTTTCATTTAAATGATTCACTGGTCAACACATAATTTGGTGCCGTCAATTTTTTTACTGTTTCTAGGTAATTTGGGTCTGCTAAACTTAAAAATAACCTCAGATTTGCTCCATCAGATCGTTTTCAAAATCTGGGGCCATAAGATATGTTTTCGAGGTTAAGGGCATTCTATCCCAGCCAAGCAATGGAGGGACTTGGGTAGTCTTCACTTCTTGCGCGCAGGGGTATTTTATTAAGTTGGTTATGCACAGAGTTTATTACGGTGCACAAGCGTTTTTAGAACTGAGGGATGCACTTCGACAGCCCTTATATATTGGTAGAAATGATCATCTCTTTAAAATTAGACTGCCTATATTCAGGACAAATGTTGGGCTACACTCACTTGTCGGGGTCGGTGTCAGGATTTGGAACTCACTCCCGGGTGCTTTTTTTGCTGAAGGCATGCTCTCCATTGGTCGTTTTAAAAAATGTGTAAAAATGTAATGTAAATATGTTTATTTTATACTTGTATTGTACAAATATTATTGTGTGATTTGTTTTTTATTGTTAACCACAAGTTGTATCAAATAACTGCCGAATTGAGATGAATGAATAAATAAATAAATTACTGCTACCATCAAGAAAACAACGTAGGAATGGGCAATTATGTGAATGTCCCATCTACCCTAATATCTCTCTTCCATAGTTTCTATATCTTGTTGGAATCGTTTCCCCTGTTCTTCACTAAGGTCGCCAAGATATTCTGGGAATCGTTCCAAGTGGCTGTGTAGATAATGAATGTTAATGCTCATATTACACCCGTGTTGGTTAAAGTTGTTGAGCATATCTTCCACTATCTGTCGGTAATTTTCCGATTTTTTGTTTCCGAGAAAATTTTGCACAACTTTAATAAAAGAGCACCATGTATTAAACTCTTGTTTCGGTCATCGATTCTGTAAAATGTGAATCTTTTATCAGCTCTCTGATCTGAGATCCATCAAATATTCCGGCTTTCAATTTCTCCTTGCTGAGTGTAGGAAATTTACTGGACAAGTATTCAAAACACGCACCAATCTGGTCTAAGGCATTTACAAATTGTTTCATTAGTCCTAGTTTAATATGCAAAGGAGGAAATATGATTTTTTCCTGTTCAACCAACGTTAGCTTCTCCTTGACTAAAGCATCTCCACAAGGCCACTCTCTTCTAATCGAGTGTTGATCCGTAACCCTGCTGTCCCAAAGACACAGGAAACAAGGATATTTTGTATAACCACCTTGCTATCCCAGAAAAAAGTTCACCATTTTTAAGTCAACAGAGATTACCCACTGACGTTTGTCATATGTAATTTTTTAAACACTAACGATATTATTTTATATTCTTCTTTTAATTTCGTAGAATGCTTAATTGGAATACTTCCATATATTATGTTACCGTTATGTAGAAGGACATACAAGCATAGCAGTGGTATAGACCAAGTCCCGAGTAGTATTGTAAAATTGTCAGTTAGTGAATTAAAAGAAGTATTAGCATATATTATAAATTACTCATTTGAGGTAGGCATTTTCCCGGGTAATCTAAAAATAGCACTCATTAAACCATTGTATAAAAAAGAAGATCCCGAAAACCTAGACAATTATAGGCCTATCAGTTTGTTGCCAAGTGTTTCGAAATTATTTGATTTAGCCATGAGCAAAAGATTAATTTATTTTATGAAAGAATTTAAATTGTTTAATGAGTGTCAACATGGTTTTATTCAGGGAAGGTCCACACAGACCGCTGTTTTTCAATTTTTTCAATCGATAATACAACACATTGAGAGGGGTGAGTTTGCATTAGGGATGTTTCTTGATTTATCCAAGGCGTATGATTGTCTAGATAGACAGACACTTATAGATAAAGTTGAAAAAGTAGTCCATACTTACAGTGCAGTCAATGTAATGTAAATGAAACAATGCAGTCTTCCTCCACAGTTTAATTTTAAAGTAAATTTTAAGTTCCCAACATGTTTCGAATGCTTAAGTATTCATCATCAGGGGATACTAAAAGGATATTACATGATTGAGAATGAACAGTGAATACAAAGTAAAGTTTTAGGACTCACCTAACATCCAGTTTAAACATGTTGGGAACTTAAAATTTACTTTAAAATTAAACTGTGGAGGAAGACTGCATTGTTTCATTTACATTTACTTATAGATAAACTTGAAATGTATGGAGTCCGGGGAAATGTAAAACAATGGTTTATATCATATATGCGATCGAAGACAAACTGTAACAATGTCAAAGGAGACAGAAACTGGTAGATCACGGGTATTAAATAATGAAGTTAGAATAGCACAGGGAAGCATTCTGGGCCCGCTTCTTTTTGTTATATTTGTCAATGACTTGGTTTCTGTAATGCATGAAGAGAACCAGAATATTGTTAAATACGAAGACGATACTAATTTAATTATTGGCTGCTCAAATTTACATGACCTTGTAATTAAAGCTAAGCATTTCTTTAATCTTGTTAGAGATTGGTTTAATAGAAATAGATTAATCTTAAACAAAGGCAAAACAAACGTAGTACTTTTTAGAAATAAACAGACTATGACTGAGTGACCCTCACCTATCGAAATGGATAATCAAGACACACAGATTTCTAAAAATGTAAAATTTCTGGGTGTTCACATTAATGAATGCTTTGATTGGTCAGGGCATGTAAATAATTTGACAAAAAAACTTAACTATGTTTTTTATGGAATCCGTGTTGTTGGGAGATATATGAAGGAGGAAGATGTAAGGATTATGTTTTTCGCTAACTTTGAATCGTTATTAAAATATGGAATTATTTTTTGGGGGAAACACGGCTCAGTACATGATATTTTTGTGGCTCAAAAGCGGGTCATGCGAATTGTCAAAAAACTGGAATATAACAAAACCTGTAGAACTGCTTTTAAAAGTATGAAAATAATGACAGTGTATGCTATTTATAATTACGAATGTTTGATGTTTTCTTTAAGCATAAAGCATTTTTTGATTTAAAAACAACTCATAATTATAGGACAAGAACAATGGGCGTTAACTATTAAATACACCGGTTTACACTCACGGAGAAAACGCCCCATTATATGTGTATAAAACTCTGCTTTGCCAAACAAAATTAAAAAAGTAAATATAGAAAAATTGTTTAAAAACGAAATTAAAAAAATGCTTATCGATTTGGAACCTTATTGCTTGAGTGACTTTTGTATGTAGATATAGTATTAATATTTATGTGTGTTATTTCACCCTTGGTGATTATGACGTCATTTCTTTTCGTGTTTCCTTGCGGTTTCATAATTTGAAATAAAGAAGTTTATTATTATTATTATTATTATTATTACAAAAAAAAACTATTATCCTTTTGAGAGAAAAATGGCAAAAGATCTTTTTTTCTGTTACGGTAGTACGTAATTTTGGTACCTGGATAAAGAAGATTATTTTCATTCAGTCTGGAGGCAAGTAACTCGACAGACTCTTTTGGGAGGTTTAAATCTCTGACAAGGTAACTTAGCTCCTCCTGAGTAAAGCATTCGGGACTTGTTAAATCTTCTCATCTCCTGCAAAATCGATGTCTCCTTTTTCAAATCGGTCACTCTGCAGCTCGTCAGATGACGTTTCGACTGAATCCTCTGGTAACGTAGGCAGGCTGCTATATGTTGGAATTGGTATTTCTTCAAAATGCTGAACAGGTCTTCTTGCTAACTCCAGGTGAGGATAGTTCCACTTATGTCGATTGTTACGATTAATACTCTTTATCTTCACAAGACAAAAATAACAATCGTCAAAGTGGCTTTTTTGTTTCCCCCATACAATCGGAACACCAAACTTTAAACACTTTCTTTGTCCATTTGTCCATTGTCGCAGGTGTTCGACACAGGTTTTGCATACAACATGCGGAGCCCAGGGTTTATATGGGTCTCCTAAGTGAACACCAAAATATGTCAAATAAGCTTTTTTCACAAAGACAGAAATCACTCGTCTTCTTTCTTTTAAAATAAACTCGCCACATATGTAGCAAAAGACGTCCGGTGGTGTACACAACACGCCTTCTTGTAGAAGCCATGTTTCAATACCACTTTTCAAAAAACACACTCTTGCAATGAAGCTCAAGTTTTAACTAAATGCATGCAGGCAATATTCCGCATAATATAATCCCCATATTATGGGAATTATCTAGGTTCTAATACCCTAGGACACAAGTCAAGTTAGCGAATTAATTTATGAGGCTTACGGCATACAATTTCATTCACTTTTGTTGCCTCCTATTGTATATTTGGTGCTAATTGCAAATACGAAAATAAGAGATCTGCAGGTGCAAAAAAATTCCAGGAAAAATTATTTCTTATCTGTAATAATTATATGGCCTCTTGCCAATATAAGATAAGGTAGGTATTTCCAGTGTTTTAAGAATAAATAGGTATAATTAGAAAGGCATTAGTCATGGAATTAGTAAAGTTTTTGATAAAATGTATGACCATTATAATTGTCAAATATATTAATATTACAATTTATTATGAGTAGGCTCTATCTGAAAAACTAGAGCTGATACGAAGAAAAGCTAAGTGTTTTTGGAATCACTACATTCAAAATAACTAAAATCAGTTGTTTTTTCTTCGGCACCAAAACAAATTTTTGTTTTTGTTGGGCTGCCTTCTTTTCCAACCAATATTAAAAAAATATAAAATTGAAATAAAAACATTAATATTGGAAACAAACGCTTTAAAAATATTTTTGGAAATGCTATAACTAATTAATGCTATTTAATATTATTGTGAATCAATTATATAGATAATCTTTTTCGGAAATTTAATAATCTATCATCAAGAAAGTAGTGTTTATTGAATACTTGCAAATTTTTATAGAAATATTATTAAATATTCATAATTTTAAATACTTTTAAATAAATAAGATTTGCCCCTAACAAGCACGTCTTCTGTGGAATTTATGAATAAGTTAATTGAAATTGAAAAATAACTAATAATGTTTATTATATTGTATAAATATAATAAATATTTTATCTCTATAGTTAAGCATTAATAAAATAAATTCCGTAGGAAACTTAAATTAGTAAAATTTAAATTACCCAATAAAATTTCGTTTGAATTAGAAAAATATTCGGGAATATTATAATTTTTTTAAAATTATATGATTTTATTAATTCAACTAAATTTCTAAATTGATTGAATAAATTTAAGCTGTATTGCCACAGTTAACAAAAAATCAATTAAACGTTTTAATTCGCCCAAGAAAAAGTTTCTTCTCAGTGTAATATCATAAGTAATAATTTACTAAACTTAGTGATCCTAGACCTATAATTAAAGGAAGTGAAAACGGAACGAGAGAACAGCGCAAGTGTAACTTAAATGACTCAATTATTTTTAAATATTTTTCTAAAAACACATTTAATTGACGGAATCATTATTTTAATTGATTGAACTCGAAGTTTATCCCAATAAAATGTTTCTCTTAGTGTAGGGTGTTTTATGTGGAGCTGTGTTTTCTTATTGAATTAAACCAGGTCTCTTTGAGATTATGGACAGTTTCTTCGAATGTATTGCAGGTAGGTTCTTGTACGGCGGGAGTTTATACTATTTCTATATACAGGGTTCACCATTTAAAACGAAACAGGCTAAATATCTAATTCCACCTTAATTTTTAAAACAATCTCTCGTACACGTAATTAGATTTGTCAAGGGGGAAGTTTTTTGTTACCATTTTTAACGCTTGAAACTTAAACCCTCTAGGGAGGGTGGGACCAACCCTTACTATTTCAAATCGGACAAGGGATCGAGTGATACCTCTTTTACAAGGGCATTCAATTTTTTTTTCAAATAACATCTTATTCGTGAAATTCGGTCAAATAGTTTCAGAGATAATTCTAATCTATTATTTGAATAACAATAATACTAATGATTAAATCTAATACAAAACTAACGTCATTATTTACACAGATCTTGAAAATGACCACCACCGACTTCCATGCAATGATAAAGGTGTGATTCAAAAGTAGTGTATAATTGACAGAGCTGGGCCAGTGGTGCTGGTGGTGCGTTTTATGATCTAACCCAGGTGGTGCAGGTGGTGCGTTTTATGACCTAACCCGGGTGGTTCGGTGGTGCTGTTTACAAAATAACCCGAAATTAAACCCGACTTTTTACGACCTAACCCAAGTGCTTTCGTGAGGCGGCTTCTTATCTAACCCTAATTTGAACCTGAATATTTATGAACTGACCCGAGATAAAACCCGACTTTTTACGACCTAACCCAAGTGCTTTCGTGAGGCGGCTTCTCATCTAACCCTAATTTGAAGCTGAATATTTATGATCAGACCCGAGATAAAACCCGACTTTTTATGATTTAACCTTAGTGAAACGCCGCTGCTAAAGCGGGATAATTAAATCCCAATTTTTATAAGCCATCCTTAAACCCGACTTTTTAGGATCCAACCTGAGCCATCCTTAAACCAGACTTTTTATGATTTAAACTTAGTTGAAACGCCGCTGTTAAAGCGGTATAGTAAAAATCATGTTTTATATTTTCTAACTTAGTGAAACGCCGCTGGTGAATGGCAAAGCGAAATAAAACCCTAATTTATATGGTCTAACAAGATAAGTATATTAAGGCGGCACATTTGTCACCGCAATAATTATTTATACCTAAATGACCCTCTCAAACCCTCTGCCGACTCGATTTAAAAAGAAAGGGACATAAACCTTTATTTATTATTCCGAAGGACCCTCATTAAAATTCAGTAGCATATCTAATAATTGTTTTCAATTTTGCACCACTTATAAAAAATACAATAAAATAATTACCATCTAGAACCATTAACTAGCGATTTCTTTGTACTGGAAATGGATAAATTATAGGACTATCTTGTAATGAGAACAGAGTAGACAATAAATAAAACTTAAATACGTATAAAATACCAAGCAGGTATAGGTACTATACAACTTGTGTTCGCCATCAGGTAAAAGCCCTCATAATGCTTTTATAAAAATTTTGGATAATATCATAATATAAGTAAATAGGCTACAATTTCAGGAAAAAAGTAAAAAAAATTAATTCACAGTGTAAAATTGTAGTTAAATGGATTGTAAATACGAAATAATATAAAAAGCTACCTTTTGTTTGCGATGATGTATGCACAATAACTCTATATTATTCGATCCTTAAACTGAAAATACCCACTAGATAGGTATCATAAGCTGTATTTGTCATCAGGTAGAACCCCCAATAAAATTATGAATATTAGGCGTAGGCATCAAAGTACCAATCTTAACTTATTTTCAACACGAGCATAAAAATATGGGGTTGTTAAATATTTTACAACCTTAATTCTCAATGTCAACAATAAGCAAATCACGTTGGTTTTTTAATTTATTATTAATCTGGCTAACTTAAGAAACTGACAATATAACGACCATCCAAAAAAATCATAATACATTACTGGGTGTGAAAGCAATTGCGCTGCAAAATATAGTGTATACCGACTCTGAGGTAGTTAATTAAAATCCCAATTAGCGCTAAAAAAAAAATCAATTAGATATTTACTTTAGATATTTTAATAAAAAAATTCAATATTATTAGCGTCACCTACGCATAGGGTTAAAAAGTATGAGAAACTTTGCGAATATCATTTTCCATAGTTCTCTCGACCACCACATCGATGTCACATTACAATATTCTCGCCAACATTTAACTTTTGAAATTAGCATAATAACAAATCCTTTACAATGAATTAAACAAACGCATACATAGTTTTAAAATCTTATAATGCGTAACAGCTCCAAAATCTAACAAGTTTGGACTAGTCGAATGACGTCAGTTTACATCTGTAGAGAATACCCAACTCTCGAATCATAAAAAATGGTCAAACTTTGACGGTAAATACCCTTCTATGGTGCAGGGGAAGGACAGGTAACTCGAGATGCTTATAAAGAACATTATTTGCTTATTTCTAGACTCTTAAAAATTAGATGCAATCGAACAATAAATGTTTTCATTATGTATATTTATCAGTAACACATTACTTTCGACATACGTAAATTAAAATTGATAATTACTTGCCTTAGTACTTTTTTAGAAGCTTGAATCATTGCATATAACCGTCTGAGGGTACCCAAACTTCCCCTAACATATTTCTCCGTAACCGGGGAAAAAGAGGTAAAAAAGCAAAATAACAGCTCCAAGTGTCTTTGCGAACAATCGGCAATAAAATAGAGTATTTCAGTTTTTAATTTTTCGTAAATAAAAGTTGGTTAGATTAATAGTCTCTGTGAATATAATAATATAAGCAAAGTGATATGCCGTAAATTTAGGAGTGCAGTATAAATTATCCCTCTATTAAAATATACCACAATAACTAACTAGCAAAGGATTTTTGATATTTTGAATATATTTGATGCTCATAGCATTATCACATTTCCAAAGGCTCTAAATTTTAGAAAAATGCTCTAATAGAATATGTTTTTTTTTTTAAATACGACCTACAACAGTCTCTGCTACAGCATGGCTGACTCTGTAGGAATTTCTGTGAGACCATAATAATTATATCAATAATCGAGTCGTCCTTATGATAATATTTTCTTCCAATATCCGACTACACTATCCATAAAAGTTATGTTAGAAAATTCATAATTATTGAGCGCATTGTAATTTTTTAAAAAGAAATTCACTTCACACACAAAGATGAAGCCAATCAATTGATGAAAATAATGCAAGTCAGTATGCGTATGTTATGGCTAACTGTTTAAATGTCTATTCCTTCCACGTTTGTCGGAAGAAATACTTTTTTTGTACTAGTATTTTAGTTGAAAATAAGATCGTAAATCATCTGTACAAAACAAGCGTCCCTTATGGATTTGAACGAAAATCATAGATTCGACTATTTTCATGAAAAATAAATCTAAGTACGGAATAATGCAGCAAGATTATCTATTTTCTTGGTTTAAAAAGTGATGTAGTTAAGATTTATAACTTAGGAATAAATAAATTATTATTAATCTTTTCGACCTATTTCTCTTGCATATTTAATTTCTTTGATAGTAAGAACTAATCTTTTTATTTTACAAAGGTAAAAAAAAAGCTAAAGATCGGCGTTGTCAGTCAGGTATAAGAACTGATTTAACACGATGGTTTTTGTACAAACGTTCACATACAATTGTATGCTTTTTAACCGATTGTGTCGGAAAAAATGACGATTTATAGATTAGATATTTAGACGAAGAGCTAACCTTCTCAATAAAGTATTGATTATTGCCCTGCTAGCTAGACAACACTTTTTATGTTAGTCAAAAAAAAAATTTTTTTTCGGACGCTATTACAGATTTCATCGTTAACTAACAAACATTAAGACCAAAAAATTAGCGTGCAAGATGAAATGTATAGGTTCACTTCATTTCTACATTATTTTACAACTCTCAATCGCATTAAAAACAAGATCGAATAAAAAATAACTTATGACATATGGACGAAAAATGTTTTTCGGACTATTTAGGTTACGTAGACGTAATGCGGGCACGTCTGAAATACTACATTTTTCGAGCTTATAACATAATTTACTATTTTAACGTTAAAATAGGGGAAATGATGTATCGAAATGGGTACTTTTTTTTGTCGGTCACGAGATTATAGTTTCTTTTAAAATGAACTCTAATATTTACAACACAAATTATCCTTTAAGCCACATTAGTTTAAAACTCGTCTGTCGCTTTCTCTCTATTGTGAGTTTGATTAAAGTATAGCGTAGTATATATTTAGATGAATTTCGTAAATGTTGAATACTTTCAAAACTGAAAAAGCCGCCCTTTGCAATAAATATCTCCGTAGAGTTAGGTACCCTGCAGATTAAGGGTATTTCAGCGGATAATCATATACAAATTCAAAGATTTTGTCTATTTTAATGGATTAACAAACAATATCTATAGGATGACTTTACTGATAAAAAAAAAGAACAAAAATCCATAAAGTCTAGGCTCACATGAAATTCCATAAAGAGCAGATGCATAGCCTTATCACATCAAACTATATTTTTATTTCGTTCTATTGTCAAAAGTCTGTGTTTAGGAGATTATCGTTCATTTTAAAATGAACTCTAATATGTACATCACCATAAACTACCTCTTAAGCCATCTTAAAAATACACTTTTCGATTTGCCTCTATATTGATTTTCTAATATTAAATATCTACAATAGTCGAAATTCGCTCGCTAATACCTATGTATGCAAGGTTTCTTCAAAAAATGACAATTTTGTTGTTTAATGGCTTGAAAAAATGGAAAAAGGAGGTTTTTGCATTCATTTATTTCCAGATGAGTGTTAAAAATACTTATAAAACTCGGTATACCGAAGATCAAGCATTAATGAGAGGGTTGAGTCCTGTTTGCCAAATCCTGATTTTTAATTTGACGTTGGCAACGGTACAATTTTTTAACATTTATCATAAGAGGCGTATATTTTTGGGGCTTAGATCTACCAGTTTATCCACGCCCCATTTATTGTTAGTGCTTTAGTAATTTTACTTTCCAATTATTTTTTACCAAAACGCGTAGTTGAAACAGTGTCTATATCAGACGATATAATAAATTTTAAGGATTAATTTGCTTACAAATACACTTCAATTTATTTAGGCTAAAGCAGCCAGACATATACTGGAACTACGAAAACCCTATTACAATTTGGTTGCCTAGAGAAAATTTTGTAAAAAACATAGCTTTCTACACAAATGCTTGCACATTATGTACCTATCATTTTAAGATACCTGGCGACATCAATGTAAGCATTGACATAATGACGCAAGATATAGGTAGGTACTAGAATATTCAAGATTTCTATTAACGATACACTTCAGCATACATGCGAGATGTCATTAATGTCTACGGAAGGCAACAGACATACCAGCTATTTTTACATGGGATTCCATAGACTTGGACGCTTCTTGTTTAGAAATATTTGATGTGGTCTTGAGGAGTTCCGCATTGAAGCACCAAACCTACCTACCAAATAATTGACGAAATATGGGATATCATAAAATATGCCCCCCATCGAACTAAATGATCCTATAAACCAGCTTCACAGACCGTAATTTGTGATGCTAACACGATTAATACGCAATAGAACAAGATTAAGAAACAAAATTTAAAGTAGCTCTTTATCACACGAAAATAATTAAATAATTTACGGTTACAGAACAATAATTATTTTAAAAAGCTGTATAACTAAATATATTATGTTATTAGGAATATTCTGTCTAAAGTAACAGCTGATCTTAGTCGAAAATGAGATCGTATTATTGATTGTTGAATTCGTTAGGTATGAAATAAAATTAGAGATTTCGTCTATTTTTTCACGATTAAAAAGAATACCTCTATTTAGCTAAAAATGAAACGATTACAGTGGTAGATTAATTCACTTTACCAAGCATGTAAACTACTAATTTTGCAATAAATATCTTCTATATTTCTAGGTAGGTTTACTCGAAAATGTTGGGCTATTTTCATCAAAAATCTCGATACGAAATTGAAAAATTTGCCTATTTTTGTCGGTTTACAAAGTGATAGTGGAATATTGGTTTGATCAAAGAACAATAATTATTTTAAAAATGTTGTATAATTAACTAAATGTCGGTGTTATCAGGCAGGCAAGAAGTTATTTATCTGAATCTTATTTGTACCATTAGCGTTTATATACAAATGCTAGTGGTTTTCAAAAATTGATATCTTGGAAATTATTAGGTTTCGACTTATAATACGCTTATTAAAAAATAATGACTACTTTATGCAAAATTCAAAAATATTATAAGATGTAGGGTATCCCAGTAACTTAACCAAAGATTTTTCGGTCTTCGTAAAGCTTTATACGTTTCTTCAGCGTACCAAACATTCACTTTTTTAAATATTGACATCGGGTTAGGATTCTGAACATAGGATTAACATCACTCCAATAGTGAACATGTTGCGTTGTCACAGTTCCATTCGTCGAAAAGTAAACAAAACCGTTTGAGCTACGTGGGGAATAAATAAAGTTGGCTTGTTGAAAAATTTTAATATTTATTAAGGTAAAAGACTATAAATATATCGATACAACACTTTGGCATTTCTAACACTACAAACATTAATATCTAAAATATGATATTTACAACCATCAACATCTCCCTTCTCTAATTTTGGTACATTAATGTTGTCTTCTAAGTTTATAATATATGGTGCCCTGCAGTTTAATTCTGAAAATGTTTTAACTAAAAATTCCTCTTTGACACGTCCTTTAACGTAAATGATGTTTACGTCTATCAGATTGTTGGATATGATATTATGTAGTTCCTTGTAATCGGTATCACCATAATTATAAAGGATACCATGATGATTTCCAAATAGATATTTGACTTGTTTCTTGCAAGCCTTACTTAAGGTGTCGAATGGTTTAACTGGTTTAAAAAAGTAACTTTTCATACTATTCCCATCATAAATAGCCAATTCTTTCGCGCAAAATTCAGGTATGTTAAATCCTTGAATATCGACTACAACGAACTTCATTGTCTGAAGACTCAAATCAAACAAGTATATTTTCATATTTTTATCGCTCTTAAGTTCGATTTCAAAAGCACACCCCCACTTTTCGATAATTTCACAGTCTTAGCACATAGATCTTATATTTTTATTTACGATCAATTCATCTTTATTCGCCAATCGTCTCAAACGAGTCTGCTTTTGAAAGTAATATAGCCTTAGTATTCAGAAAATATTAATGATATCGGAGCCTAAAATATCCTTGACACTAAAAAATCATTGTGTTTCCTAACAAAACCCATCATCTTGTCTATTTAGCTTGCTTTCCTATTATTTAGCAGGTTAAATAAAATTATTATTTCGCTCTTTTTGTCTGTACTGAATCGTTAGGGGAATACGTTTCTAGTTCTATAAGAGAGACAGTTAAAATTTATGTAAGCAATCAAAAATCCTACACTATGAGCTACTTAGTTAAAATTTCATATTTCCTTCCTGGGTCAGGCAAAATTTGTGATGTGTCGGGCAAAATTTATAAAAATACGAAAAAAATGCTGGATGCATTTTTAGCGTGACTTTCTATTTAATACCATCTTATTTCAAGGTATAATTCGGTTGTCAAAATGAGAATAAAATAATTTTCCCATGGTTTATGTCATCTTAAAAAAGTCAAAAGGTTATATTCTGTAGAGGGTCAGATACATTCAAATTTAAATATTTTCTCCAAGAAGAATTTTAAGATAGTATTATAGTAAATAAAAATTCTATACCTCCAATATTTCTTGGAAACATATCGTGTTCTAGCGACATAAGCCAAAAGTACCTCTATTCAGAAACGCATCGTACTTTTCTTGTCAAACTTGACTTTGTTGTAATGTTGTATGCAGGACACTTTGAAAACAAAAATTAGATTAGAAACCGCCGCCTCTCAAGGTATACTTTTTTAGGTCTTACATAGGGTACACTGGTATACAGAGCAAATGTCATCTTTAATTGTCTCATTGCCCCATCCATTACATACATTATTTTAATCATCTTAAAGCACCTGTTACCAGCATTATCTGTTTTTATGGTTTTCATAAAACATAGCGATTACCGATGAAAATTAAACGAAAACTTAATAAATAACTTTTTTTTTCAACTGAAATAGACTGATTTTCGATGGAAAAATGTTACTTATAACTAAAAATGAATATAAGACATATACGCAATGATATTTAGAATAAATCAATCTTTTCTAAAATTACTATGAAATATTCACAAAATCGTTTCGTTATAACCAAAGTAGCAAGGCTTGCAGATTTCGTATAGAGTTCAAACGCGATACTGAGATGATCTTTTTTTATATTTTTGTAGGATAATTCACCACTACGTTGTACTTGAGAGAGGACTTTCTTGAAAAATCCTCAAATTTCTCTTCAATTTTGTTCCTTCTAGAGTTAAATTCACACAGAAAACCCCATATTCTTATCTTTCAGGTTGGTATATTAAAAAGGGGTTATTAGTATGGTTTAGAAAACAAGCAATATTAATTAACGGATGTTTTTTCGTCGTATGAAGAGTTGAAAATTTTTTTTTCCACTCCAATGGTTGCGATGCAGGGGGTCGGGTTTGATCATAATCTTTCAGGGTAGCTCAGGTTTGATTACATGTGCTTAGGTTAGTGCTCCTTGCATTCGGTTTCAGGTTTGACGCGCCCCCCTCAGGTTTGTTCAGGTTTCTCAAACACTTGAGAAACCTGAACAAACCTGAGGGGGGCATTTTTAAAATAATTATTGTTCTTTGATCAAACCAATATTCCACTATCACTTTGTAAACCGACAAAAATAGGCAAATTTTTCAATTTCGTATCGAGATTTTTGATGAAAATAGCCCAACATTTTCGAGTAAACCTACCTAGAAATATAGAAGATATTTATTGCAAAATTAGTAGTTTACATGCTTGGTAAAGTGAATTAATCTACCACTGTAATCGTTTCATTTTTAGCTAAATAGAGGTATTCTTTTTAATCGTGAAAAAATAGACGAAATCTCTAATTTTATTTCATACCTAACGAATTCAACAATCAATAATACGATCTCATTTTCGACTAAGATCAGCTGTTACTTTAGACAGAATATTCCTAATAACATAATATATTTAGTTATACAGCTTTTTAAAATAATTATTGTTCTGTAACCGTAAATTATTTAATTATTTTCGTGTGATAAAGAGCTACTTTAAATTTTGTTTCTTAATCTTGTTCTATTGCGTATTAATCGTGTTAGCATCACAAATTACGGTCTGTGAAGCTGGTTTATAGGATCATTTAGTTCGATGGGGGGCATATTTTATGATATCCCATATTTCGTCAATTATTTGGTAGGTAGGTTTGGTGCTTCAATGCGGAACTCCTCAAGACCACATCAAATATTTCTAAACAAGAAGCGTCCAAGTCTATGGAATCCCATGTAAAAATAGCTGGTATGTCTGTTGCCTTCCGTAGACATTAATGACATCTCGCATGTATGCTGAAGTGTATCGTTAATAGAAATCTTGAATATTCTAGTACCTACCTATATCTTGCGTCATTATGTCAATGCTTACATTGATGTCGCCAGGTATCTTAAAATGATAGGTACATAATGTGCAAGCATTTGTGTAGAAAGCTATGTTTTTTACAAAATTTTCTCTAGGCAACCAAATTGTAATAGGGTTTTCGTAGTTCCAGTATATGTCTGGCTGCTTTAGCCCGAGCTTTAGCCTAAATAAATTGAAGTGTATTTGTAAGCAAATTAATCCTTAAAATTTATTATATCGTCTGATATAGACACTGTTTCAACTACGCGTTTTGGTAAAAAATAATTGGAAAGTAAAATTACTAAAGCACTAACAATAAATGGGGCGTGGATAAACTGGTAGATCTAAGCCCCAAAAATATACGCCTCTTATGATAAATGTTAAAAAATTGTACCGTTGCCAACGTCAAATTAAAAATCAGGATTTGGCAAACAGGACTCAACCCTCTCATCATAAAACGCACCACCAGCACCACTGGCCCAGCTCGGTCAATTATACACTACTTTCAAATTTTTCACGAACTGCTTGTAACATTTCTGACGTTATCAGTCGGCATTTTTGTACAGGGTCTTCCAACGAGGACTGAACAGGGGCTCATTTTTGAGCTTCCTTCAAAATAGCCAATCGATGTACTTTTTCCTGCAGAATTCAAAAATGAAAGCAAAAATTTATTTGAACCAGAAACAAAAGAGTTACGCTATAGATAAGGTGTTTTTTAAATGGAACATAGCTTTTTTTATACGATTTTTGGAACAAGTGATTTTTTTTTGTCCGTTCTGATTAAAATATTTAATATTGTGACAGCTATTTTTATTAAATTTTAATGTTTTATCCAGTATAATTTAACTTTAACCTGTTTGAAACATACACTAGGTAATAAAGGTATAATCACCCTTGAATCCTTCGAAGTCAAAAAATTTGACAAGTTTACTATAATATTGCCGAAATGAAATATTCATTGGATGAGAGATTGCAGATTGTTATCTTGTTCTACAAATGCCAAGAAAATGCAAGAGAAGCAAGGAGAAGATTTATTGCAAATTTTCACAGAAATATATCCGTCAATACTATTCTAAGGATAAAGAACCTATTTGAGGAAAATAAAACATTACATGACAGAAAAACAAATCCAACTCTATACTAATTAAAAAAAAAACATTAATGATTTAATTGTTCAATGTGACCTCCGTTGTTCTCGAAACATGTGCGATAACCTCTGTAGTCTTTCCAAACTTGCTGTTATACTGTGATTTTCCTGGTTAAGGCGATTTATTTCATTCACAATTTTCTGCATGATCTCTTCAATATCGTGGTTTCGCTGCTTGTATATTACGTTCTTTAAATGGCCCCAAAGAAATGTGTCTAATATTGACAAATCGGGACTATTGGGTGGCCAAGCATAGGTTCCATTTCTACCAATCCACTCTTCATGGCGTCCGTTTAAATATTGAGTAACCTCACGCACGGCATGCGGAGGGGCCCCATCATGTTGCCAAATTAAATTTTGATATTCTTCCAATGGTAAATCTTCCAAAAAGTTCTCAATTTCGTTTTCTAAGAACTCGTAGTATCTCTGTCCATTTAAAGTCCCGTTAAAAAATATTGGTCCCAAAATTCTATTATTTTTTATGCCACACCAAACATGGATTAAAGTCCTTCCTTGAAATTTAATTGTCTGAAATTTTCTTGGATTTCCAACGGCCCAGTGATGATTATTATGTCTATTGAAAAGCCCCGATGTTGTGAATGTGGCTCCGTCAGTCCATAAGATATTTCTGAATAAATTAGGGTCTTCGTTTTCTTTCAGAATCACAATTTGGGAAACAAATTGGAAGCGAAGTTCTTTTTGTGCCGGTGTTAGATGTTGAAGTGGAAGGATATGATAAGACTTAAATTTATGATTTCTTAAAGTCCTGTGAACAGTTCCTTGGGTAACTCTTCTGCGTCTTACACCGCCGCCATATTGAACGTCCCGAACTGAGTCCGAAATTGATTTGGTTGGATTCAGTCGAAAATAATTCACAATGGCACGGTCTCGATTTCTATTCCTTTCTGGATTTCTTTTTCTGTCATGTAATGTTTTATTTTCCTCAAATAGGTTCTTTATCCTTAGAATAGTATTGACGGATATATTTCTGTGAAAATTTGCAATAAATCTTCTACTTGCTTCTCTTGCATTTTCTTGGCATTTGTAGAACAAGATAACAATCTGCAATCTCTCATCTAATGAATATTTCATTTCGGCAATATTATAGTAAATTTGTCAAATTTTTTGACTTTGAAGGATTCAAAGGTGATTATACCTTTATTACCTAGTGTATGTTTCAAACAGGTTAAAGTTAAATTATACTGGATAAAACATTAAAATTTAATAAAAATAGCTGCCACAATATTAAATATTTTAATCAGAACGGACAAAAAAAAATCACTCGTTCCAAAAATCGTATAAAAAAAGCTATGTTCCATTTAAAAAACACCTTATCCATAGCGTAACTCTTTTGTTTCTGGTTCAAATAAATTTTTGGTTTCATTTTTGAATTCTGCAGGAAAAAGTACATCGATTGGCTATTTTGGATTTTTCTTTAAATACAAGGAAGCTCAAAAATGAGCCCCTGTTCAGTCCTCGTTGGAAGACCCTGTACAATTCGTTCCATTAGATTTTCTAAATCGTTGGGCTTTATTGCATAAACTTTTGTCTTAAGATGTCCCCATAAGAAAAAGTCGAATGGCGTCAGATCTGGAGACCTAGCTGGCCACTCAATGGGCCATCTCCGGCCGATCTATCTTTCTGGAAATGTCTGATCCAAATACATATTAATGCGGAGGAGCCCCACCCTGCTGGAAAATAACTTCCTGTTCTAAAAGATTTTCATCTTCCCGTGCTACTCTTATAATAACAGGATTTATTGTATTTTGTAATAAATTATGGTAAATTTCTCCAATCAAGTTTCCATTGATGAAAATGGGATAAATAATATGGTTGTCAAGAATACCCGCCCATACAATTAATTTCTCAGGTCTTTGATTATTATGTTCCCTGTAAAGATGAGGGTTTTCATCGGACAAATACCTGCAATTATGTTTATTTACTGCCCCGGCAAGAGTAAATGTAGATTCATCTGAGAAACAGATGTTGTAGACAATAATGCGATTTTCTAATATGCGATTTGACATAAGTTCGCAACATTCTGTCCGGCGATCATAGTCATCTTCGTTGAGCTCATGAACAAGACTGATTTTATAAGGATAATACTTTGCAAGTTTTAATATTCTGTGAACTGAAGTTTTAGACACCCCAAAGCCTTCCGACAATGATGTTATGCTATTAAATTGAGTACGGTTGGCTTCTAAAAGTCCAAAAATCCCTACTTGCGTACCTTCGTTGGTTATCGTCCGGACACGATTGTGTTTTTTATTCTGCACAGAGTCAGATTCATCAAATTTTCTGACAAGTTCCATCACGTATTTCGCCTGAACATTTTTGTCAGGAAACTGCGTATTGAGAATTCTAGCAGCAGCTCTAGCGCAATCATTGTTGCGATAATACATTTTTAGCAGTTATTTTCTTTCTTCTAGAGAATAAACCATTTTTAATCACTGTATCTCACACTTTCAAACATAACTTACACTGAGTCAAGACTGAAAATGTTCAAAAATTACAAAAAATACTTTTGGTTCTCTTATCAAAACAGACAATAGAAAAATGCACATGCATAAAATATTTGTTTTCCTTACGATGCAGTGGCGGCGCTAGACCTCTTTTTTTTGTTAATAGACTCTCGCCGGAGAAGGATTTAAAAAGCACATTTTAACTAAGTTTAATTATTATCTCTGAAACTATCTGACCGAATTTCACGAATGGGATGTCATTTGAAAGAGAATTAAATATCCTTTTAAAGGAGGTATCACTCGATTCCTTGTTCCATTTGAAATAGTAAGGGCTGGTCCCACCCTCCCTAGAGGGTTCAAGTTGCAGTATTAAAAATGGTAACAAGAAACTTCCCCCTTGACAAACCTAATTACGTGTATAAGCGATCTTTTTAAGAATTGACGTGGAATCAGATATTTGGCCTGTTTCGTTTTAAATGGTAAACCCTGTATAAACGTAGTGTGGTGCGGGGCCTTAAAGTAAATTGTCTTTAAGCAATAAAATACATATGCTTCTTTCATGTCTCTATTGTTAGAACTGTCTGTATAAACTTAGCCTAGTTACCAAGTGGATATTAAAGCTGTGTTATCCACTATGAAGTTTAGAGAGTTAACCACCTTCGTATCAGTTTACTCAGCGCGCTTAGAGTTCGACTGCCTATTTTAGACTAAACAGATTAAAATGAAAACTTCCACAACGGCGCACTTGACATTTACGCCCGAACATCACGCAGGGTAACGTTATTGCACTCGCTACTTCACCCTTGCGTACTTTCATGCCGCGTTAGCAGGATCGCCATGTTATGCGGGGCCTTAAAAGGGAATTGTCTTTAAGCAATAAAAAACATAATAATATGCTCCTCTCATGTCTCTACTGTTAGAACTGTCTGTGTAAACTTAGCCTAGTTACCAAGTGGATATTAACGCTGTATCATCAGAAATATATTTAATAATTATACAGTGCGTTTATTTTAAGGCGAGGCATAGGATTTTACATAGTAAATCCTAAAGCTTATGTTAGGCACACAAGTTAAAATTATAAACAAATATTTCTTGTGGTATCATATCCAAGATAGGATCATGCTTGTATTACTTTACTAACACAAAATATTTAAAAATATCATTTTGACTTATAATATCACGCTGTTTTGCCCTGCCCTGTATGTTAAGTTTACTTAGGTATTTTTGACATAGGTATGTGACATTATTATAATATTAGACAACTTGTAAATTATACAGTTTTGATGACTATTTAGGATTTTTATTTCAATTGAGTTTAATAATTTTCCTAAATATAATCTACAACAATAAACTTAAAACTCACATAAACTGTTCGAAGTGCCCTCCATTTACAGCCAAACAGTGCCCCAAACAATCATAAAAATGCTTTCTAACATTCGACAACTGTCGCGCTGTGATGCAGAGTGAAGCCTCGATTATTCTGTTTTTGAATTCATCTGCATCATTTGGTCTTCATCTTACGTTATCAAAAACCTTTGATGTGAGGTATCCCCAATAGAAGAAGTCCAAGGGCGTGATATCCGGGCTTCGAGCCGGCCATTTAAAAGGTCCAAATCGTCCTATCCGGCTGCCCGGAAACATAATATTTAAATACTCCGTTACCATTATTGCGCTATAAGCTGGAGCTCCATCATGTTGAAATATAATTTCCTCCCTTCTGTGGGCTAGCGCAGGGCCTACTTCCATATGTAAAAGATCGATGTATTTTTTTTAATAAGTGTATCGTCTATAAAAAATAGACCAATAATCATATTTCCTAGAATACCTGCCCATACATTCACATTTTGTCGCCACTGGGTATGCGTTTGGTGCACCACGTAGGGATTTTCTCGCGACCAAATTCTAACATTTTGCATGTTCACTGTTCCAGTAATATTAAAGGAGCTTTCATTTGTATACAGTATGTTATCAGCAATACCTGGGTTATTATTAATTCGATCCATCCATTCTTCACAAACTGCACCCGTTTAAAATAATCATGCTGTAAAACACTCTTAAAAATGACTTGGTATGCTCGACTCATTTTTATTTGTTCCCATGTTTAAGTTACCAAAAGTAAGTATTTTTTGTCAAGAAAACAAATCCGGAATTTTTCTTAATACTCGTTACAATAAAAATATTCTGCCCTAACCAAAATCTAAAGTCATCTTTGAATTAGTTGCAGTAAATAAAATTTTAGCTCGACATATTTAGTTATCGGATGTACCTATTTTTGGAGTTACTTGGAGTGCATTCAAACTTGCATCACCTAAGCAAATTAGTCACAACAACCTAATAGTCAACTCATAATACTACAAGTTGGTAACTAAGAAATAAGTCATGTGCCGTAATTATTTTTTTAGTTGTCTAAACTATTTTTTTGTTTTTACAACACAGGACGACAAATAAACGGCAACCTCGGTTAACCCTGCTCTTATTCGCTTGTGCGGGTGGCGTGATGTGACGTGTGACGTGATGTCGAATGTCGAAAGCCGGCAAGTCGGCAACAAGAAGAAATAAGAATCAATTTCCCTCATTTTTGGTCGATGCTCGCGTTGGACTTTTACCTGTTTCATTTACCAGTTACGGGAAAGTGAGTGCCTAATTGAATATTTGCGGTTTTATTTATTACAAGCTGGGTAAGTAGGTATAACTATACATTATTACTATTATAATTATCAAATCTTACATGTTTCATGGTTTAGGACGGTCAGGGCCACTAGCTACCTACTGCCCACCATGTTTAACATTGAAAAATGAATATTGATGCATTGGCTACTTACTATATAAATATTATATACATTGTTATAATTTGTTTAATATTGTTTTTGTAACATTTAAAAAAGTTTAAAAAGTTATTATAATTTTATTTTGATTCTAATTCAGAATTGACCCTGTTTTATTTAATAAAAGTTAAAACAAATATATATCTTGTTTACTTATATGTTCCCCAAAAAGTCTTCCTACTACTAATAAAACTAAATGCTAAGGTAGTGATCTAAAGTCCCCCCTGGTAACTTTTTAATTAATTTAAATTCAATTAAGAAATTATAATAAAATTTTGTTAAGTAGGTACCTTCTGTAACTAAAATCCTATCTTGTAAGTGTCATTATGTTGACACAGTTTTTGAATAAAATTTTTAGATGGGAGGTGGGATTGAGTGATACCTCAATGCAAATCTATTCTCAATCTACAAGTGGGCCCAAATTTTATTATTACATTTGTTTATCGAAAAGTACCAAGGGGGGGACTGTATATCACTTTTAAATAAATTTAGTGCCTCTAAAAGGCTCTAACTATGCAAACAGCTACCTACCATAAATTTTTAAAACCAAAATAGGACGGATTTATTAATCGTATAAAGCTTATTTAGGTTAATAAAATAATATTTACTTTTCCATTATTTAAAGAGAATTGATTATTTTTAGCTATGAAGATATTCAATTTGGAATATGAATCTTCACTGAAATGAGCTATTAAATATGTATTATATTTTTTACAATTTACAATTTTAATTGAGTGTACCTTTTTTACTTTTTTACATTGGTACATCACTCTTGTCTCATTTAAAAAATGTTTTTGTCTGTCTATTCCGCAATCTGTCATAATTTGAGCTTTTCTTTGTTTACTTTAAGTAAATTTAATTAAAAAAAAAAACGCCTAAAACAAATTGGGATGGTTATATTAAATCATTATTTAGTTGACGATTTTTTCTGTCGGCTCTATGGGAAATAGCGAAATTAAGCAGAAGAAAAACATATTTTAAGTAAGAATACTCTTTATTGAAAAAATAAAGTTAACCAAACATGTAAATACTAAGTACTTATATATCATTTTTGTTATGAATGACTTAACTCCTTTGGTAACGTCGACGAGTTTAAGCTCCTGTACGTTTCGAATTTTAGAAGAATTGTAATTTTCTTTTTTTATAGCGTTGTAACAACTACTTCTGGATTTGTCGAAACGATCAGCAAGGTGTGTCAAATTAGATGATGGTTGTTCTTCTATTGCCATGCACAGAACCATTCGGAATTCTTCAGTTAACACAGAGGAATTTCTTTTCCGTTTTTTATGAGAATCATCAAGACATCCACTAATCATGAACTTTACATGCAATCGTTGTACGGTCGACTTGCTGGGAATTCGACGGTTTCGATAGACAGCGGCAAAATTATCAGTAACTTCCCGATATGACATTCCTCCTATGCAGTTTGAAACCATTTCAATTCGTTCTTTTACGGTGTAGATAGACACTGAAATAACGAAACTAATTTCATGAAAGTCACGAAAATACTGACAGCGGTGTCATAATATTTTTCTTTATCTAAGGTAGTTAATTACATAAATTACAAGTGGGTTAAAAAGTCCAATTTTACCAAAATGAAAGGGTCTTTTTTGGGTATCTTTTAGAGCTTCTTGAACAGATTGTACAATAACTTATTCCCCTCATCTCAATTTTGTCTATTCTCAAGTTTTAGTAATATTTGTTTTATACAAATGTGCCTAACATAGGCTTTAAGATTTACCATGTACCTAAATCCCTATGTCCCGCGTTAAAATAAACGCACTGTATATTACTTGTTGATTACCAAACTGCAAATCTTGACATTACTTGAGTAGATCACATGAGCCGCACCACGGTGTCTTAATTTTTGTATAATATGCCACCATTTCCTTGCAATCGGATGGGTAAACAGGTTTAAAAGGCCGTGCATTCCTTATATAATATTTGTTTTTTTATTTTTAGTTTTTGCTCGTGTCCAAGATTTTTCTGCATCCGAATTGTTGTATTGATTATATTTTTAGTAATAGGCCTCATTGGGCTTGCGGTAGGGTACTCCAATTACCAGACAAGGGAGACCGTAGTTCCAACTATACCTACCCTGCCCCCCATTTTTCCCAAGGATAAAATGTAAAAATCATCAGAAACTATATACTCACTTAAATTTTTTATTGTAATGATTAACAGACACTAAAAGAAAATGTATGTTTTGGTTATGCCGTAAATTATATTGTACCTTCTTAATGTTTATTATTTAAATAATAATGGAAAATAAATAACAGTACCTTATTGGTAGAGTTTTATTAAAGCAAAGACCAAGTGACGTCGACGTGTAAAAATGCGAAAAAAAACTATTTATTATTTTTTAAAAATAATTGTCCTTCGGTTAAATACCTGAAGAAATAGTTTAAGACACTGTAACAGCATAAGATATTCTATTTAGATATTTTAATATTCTAAAATGATTTGCTAAACAAAGAAGCTTTTAAGGAACAGCTGTATCCACATATTGCATTATTTAAGAGGAGAATAATATTGCCAAAAATAAACAAAGAATCTATGAAGCCAAAGATTTTCAACCACCCGTATTGTCTTTGTCAATGTTCAAGTGGATAGATTTCTGAGAACCTAAACAACAATTGTATCTTATCTTTATATTACACTAAACATTAAAAAGTCATGAAAGTCTATTTTATTTACGAGTCACCACCTAGAAAAATATCCTCTTCAAAAAACTAAAGTATAAATAATCCTTAACTACCCTCGACCCACCCGGGGCAAACTAAGGGAAGTCTAGAATTACATAAAACATCTGGAATGGTCATGGGAAACAAATATTTGTTCAAACGTTTGAATCATATATTTTAATATAAAAATAGATAAAACTCTAATTTCTAAGACTGCAATTTGTGACCTAAGCTTTTCAAACATTGTACAAAAGATTTTATATCTGTTTTTTTCCTACATAACAACTAAAGCCCGAAAACGAAGAAACGCGTATTAACTACGTTGTAGGTTTTTTTTTAAACATTTCTAACTTTCTTTTTAGATATTTAGTATTATGTATTAATCCTTTTTATATAAACTTAATTTTTAAGTAATTTTTTTTAAAGAGAATACAGAAGAAATTAAAATATATTCTTCCCGTGGATTAGGTGAGCCATCTTACGGCTAAACAGCTAATCACATGAGGGCGGGATTTTAGTCGTTAAGACAGAGGGGCGCATAAAGCTCTTTTGGAGATGCGAAAACCACCCTTATTAAAGCTTGAGAAATACAATTGGTTTTTAAGAAATAATATGTATATTATAATATTTCGGGGGTGTATCCCTAAGGTTAGGGGTTAAATTCACAGAGTCACTAAGTTTAGTTCCAAAGTTTTTTTTTAAGCTATCCAGTTGGCTTAGTTAGTGCTCTCTCTAGTGAAGTGACTCTCCTTAAAATCAAACTAAATTTATCTATTTTTTTGTTTTTTCTGTTAAAGTCTTGGTAAGAAGTCAATATTATTTTTCTATTGTCAAAGGGCCAAACACCCTGGGCAAAATTTGATTAATTTATTTTAATCAGGAACTTCGATTAAAAATTAACTTCATTAATTTTTCCTAGTTTCGGGGTTTATCCATAAAAACGTAAACTCATGTCAGTGAATCAGGTTAACACTGAGTAACTAATAGTTGGGAAAAAGTCTCTAGAAATTCTCTTTCTCTTTTAGATATAAGATTTATTATGAATATCTTAAGTTTTATCTTTGTAAAGTTCTCTTATCTAATTTTCTTTGTAAATAAATTTTAAGTGTTTTGAGAAAATAATTGAATTATTGAAAATAAATCTTGTTTCTCCCAACTATAATTAACAAAGGGTCACTTGGCAAAAGAGTTTACGATTCGCGCGAACATCGCGTACGCGAATCGTGAATCGTTGTGTCAGCTGCCTTTCAACATCAGAGGTTGCCACAACAAAAACTAGCTGTTGCTGAGTAAGGTCCAGTTTGGTAAGTGTATAAGATATACATACTAAAATTACTAATTATTCATTGATGATATATCTTCAAGAACCTACAAGACATCGTTTAAACATCCAGATTCTACAAGAGTGTTTTCGCCAGATATAAATGCAACCTTCTTATAGTTTAGATATTAATTAGGCGATGCGGAATTTAAGACTTGAAGACTTCGGTCACACCGCTGCCAAAATTTTGTTGATTTAAATCTCTAGAATAATTCCGTCCCGCCACAACACAGTTGTGGGGTGAGTCAACGATTGCGCGGAGTAGTTTTATGCCTTGAGGATAAGATTTGTCGATGATAAACTTTTGTGTTAAGTTTTTAAGGTATTTATGTACGTTACTTAAATATGTAGAAGGTGTTATTTAAGTACGTGGCCAAACTTCAAGGGGTGATTCTTTGAGTGATTCTATAAGAAGAAAAGTTTATATAAGCATTAAATCGTTTTTTCGTAAATATCTTAATGGTCCTTTAGTCGATTTTGTTGAAACTTGAAAGTGTTATTCAGGGTAGTAAGTGGCTAACTTAGCCTAAAGCTAGATCAAAATTTTTAAGTTCAGAAGCGTCCCAGCAGGCAGGATTTTTTTGCAATTTGGGTATTTTTCTCGCATTAGGCAAATAAAACTATAGCTTTCTTAATTTTAGCATTTTTTTCGAATCTTGCTTCGTTTTTGAATTATTCCAACTGATACGGGGTTCATATATATAGGTATCTTGAAAACGAAGCATTACCGGACTTATGTTTATATAAACATACCCACTATAGAATATTTGACACCTCATTTATAGGGTGTTTTCCTTCTAGGTCCACAGTCAGCAAATTTCAAATTGAAAAATGTCACTTTAATTAAATAGAACACCCGGTATATTTTTCTGTCATCTTATATGTCGTCAAAAATTCTTCAACTTTTGTAAAGAATATCCTATCCCTGTAATGTTTTTTGAAATATTTTGATTTTCCTGGATTCCTTCTTCGTGTTGCATGATTTTTATCAATGGATCTCAGTAGCCATGAAAAACAAATGAAATAATGTTGCTGCATGACATTAAGAATCGCGTGGGTTTTAAAGTTAAGCGTTTTAACTGTAAATTTACCAGCTAACGACTTCTGTCGCGTCGAGGTTGCAGAGACGAAGAAGAGGAGGAAAGCATTCAACATTTTTTGTGTGAATGCCATGGCCTTGCAAGAAGAAGGTTTAATGCCTTGGGCGAACCATTCTTTAATAATCTAGAGATAGTGAGCAGCTTACAACTGGGCCGACTTACTAGGTTTATCAACAGTAGTGGCTGGTTTGAGTGAGCTGCCAGGATTCTTCTACGCCGTACTTCGCACTAGCCATCAAGGGGGCTGATGCTGATAGGTTCCGCAAAACATGTGTGGTAACACAACGGTCCTTATAGGACTACGTGAGACTGTCTGGATAGACCAGAAGTCTGCCACTCTAACCTAACCTAACCTAACTGTAAATTTTATGGTCCAGTTATAGCTAAAATTAATTTTTCAAAAAAATGCATAAATCGAGGTACATGAAAATTGTCTTTTTGCCGAAAGATTTGACGTGACTGAGCTGCGATTGGGGTTTTCAAAATTTAATGTAACATTTTGATTCAACCGGCAGTGAGGATTACTCAAAACGTGAAGTTGCAAATGGTGAGAAAGAACTCGAAATACTGTTACAAGCTCAGGAGAATCCCAAGGTAGTAGAAGAAAATTAGCTTCACTGTGTGATACCTCACAGTCAACGGTGAAAGTATAAATACCACCTGTCAGTGGCGGGGGGTTAACCCCACCCTCTCCCGCTTCCAGAGGCCAAATTGATGTTTCCAACAACTTTTACAATGCCGCTTATACTCACTTTCTGTTCTCTTGGTTGTCAAACCCCAGAACATATTCCTGTCAGCGCCACTGCCACCTGTATCCTATTGCGTTGCATCAGGAACTTCAAGATAAAGACTTTGAAAGGCGCGTAGCTCACTGCCATTGGTTACGTGTCCAAATTGAACTAAACCAATTTTTTTTTATTTATAATGTATTGGGATGAGAATACATTGATAAGTAATGGTTCTCTCAATAGAGAACCCACACTGGGTCCGTGAATTTCAACACCAAAACCATTGGTCGGTCAATGTGTGATGCGGCATAATTCACAACAGAATTGTAGCACCATATTTTTTCATGAATATACAGGAGGGTGTTAATTAATGTCATGCAGATATTTTAGGGGGTGATAGTACTCGTCAAAATAAGAAAAAAATGCAAATATATGCATGATCTAAAAGGCGTTATTTTCGTTATACAGGGTGGCAAAGTTTCAATTTTTTTTCTTGTATTTTGCGTTTTCTCTCGGGTATTCTGTCATAATTGTTTCAAATTTCTAACATCAACCATTTTTTAGAATCTCTACAATAAAGTATCAAAATTGTCGGTCGCAGTATACAGGCTGTTACATTTTCTTGAATCGGCCACAATTTTATCTTTCAGAATTTTTTTTTGGAGCTCCCTGTATGAATTCCGGTATGAAATTTGAACCCTCTGTTGCTTTGTTTAGCGTTCTGGTCTCTCGCACTATTCTCGTATCTATGACCGTTTTCGATTTATTTGCAAAAATAGCCATCGATGGAAATTAAGTGTAGGCGAAAAAAAGCAGAGTAAAAAGCGGTTTTTATTTGTATGTATTCTAAATAATTATTTTTATTTTTATTTTAGATCAACCGACAGGGTTATCAACAATCAGATAGAAACATTACAAATTAAAAATAAATTAAAACCAAACAATTAATTACTTAATCAAATAAAAATAAAACAAAATTATAAAAACTGTTGAAAATGTCCGCCTCTTGCTAAAATGCTCAGTTTTCGCCTCATGCCAAATATTCCAGGAGTATTGCAAATAATGTCGCATGAAGCTATTATTCTGTTTTTTAAATCCTCTTCTGTCTGGACTGGGGTCTGATACACTAATGCTTTCAGGTCCCCAGAAAAAGATATCCAGGCTATTCAGGTCTGGGGATCTAGGGGGACGGGGCCATGGCTGAGGTCCCCCTCGACCTATCCAACGGTTGTTAAAAATTTGATTGAGAAAGTTTCTCACCTCTATTCTGAAGTGCGGTGGTGTACCATCGTGCATGAACCACATTTAGTTTCTGACAAGAATTGGTACCCCTTCCAGCAGCCCTGGGAGTTCCTCTTCAAGAAATTGACGATAATATTGTCCGTTTAGCCTTGCTGGTAGGGAAAATGGTCCTATCAAGTAATCTCCAATAATGCCGGCCCACACAATTACTAAAAACTGTTCTTGGAAATTATTTTAGCGTATCGAATGCGGATTCTCTTCTGCACAATAATGGTTGTTGTGAAAATTGTTTATGGCATTCCTTGAGAAATTTGCTTCATCGCTAAATAAAATCGTGTTTTCAAATAACAGATTTTGGGCTAGCATTTGTAGGAACCATTGGCAAAAATTAAAACGTAGTGGAAAGTCACGTGGGAGAAGAGCTTGAACCCTTTCGATGTGGTAAGGATACATTAAGTTGTCTATTAAAATTTTCCAGACATGCACAAATGAAATGTTAAGTGTTGCGGCAATTTTTCTCGTACTAGTAGCAGGATCATTTTCTACTGCATTCAGTACTGCTTCCTCGACTTCAGGAGCTCTAACCGTTCTGTTTGCTTCTGCTAAATAAGTGGATTTCTTGAAGGATCCATTTTCACATAGTCGATTATGTAGATTTGCGAATGTCCGTGGGTCAGGCAGTATTCGATTTGGATACCTTTGTGCATACAGTTGTCTGGCTTCATAACAATTGCCATCGGACAGTCCATAGATTAAATGCATCCCTGCAAATTGTTGATTTGTGAATTCAACCATCATTAACCAGTTGAAAACAACTCCGAAAACGTCAAACAAAAAAAATATTTATTACAAAATGCCAGAAGGACAATAAACAGAATTAACAATTGCCTATCCCAGCCTACTATTTTTTTTCCCATATTTATTATTGCGCTATTTCGCCTACACTTAATTTCCATCGATGACTATTATCGCAAATAAATCGAAAACGGTTACAGATACGAGAATAGTGCAAGAGACCAGAGAGTTTAAATTTTATACCGGAATTTATACAGGGAGCTCCAAAAAAAGTTCTGAAAGATAAAATTGTAGCCGATTCAAGAAAATGTAACACCCTGTATACTGTGACCGACAATTTTGATAGTTTATTGTAAAGATTCTAAAAAATGGTTGATGCTCCAAATTTGAAAGAATTATCACAGAATATAAGAGAGAAAACGCAAAATACGAGAAAAAAAATTGAAACTTTGCCACCCTGTATAACGAAAATAACGCGTTTTGGACCATGCATATATTTGCATTTTTTTCTTATTTTGACGAGCACTATCACCGCCTGAAATATCTGCATGACATTAATTAACACCCTGTATAAATGAATCGACTTATTTATTTTTCTTGCAACAGCAGTTGCCAAGACTATAAGCGGAAATAGACTTTCATCGTGAAGTGAGAGAATATTCGGATCAGCAATATCTACAAAAGTGGGTTGACCGCGGAGGTTTTGTCGCATGGCCACCAAGTTCTCGCGATCTTACCCCATTAAATTTTTCCTGTAAGGCTACATTAAAAATAGGGTATTTATGACACCACCTATGGAGAATAGGATTCGGGATATATGTCAAACAATAACAATTGTCATATTATCCAATGTTCAAGAACATATTACTAAAATTATTGACATGTGTATTAAACAAGAAGGACATCTATTCTAACATTTATTTAGAACTGACTTCTTTTATTTTTTTATTTTTTTGGGGGTGGAGGAGGTACAGTTACTAAAATAGTGTGTTCAATACGATTTAGTGTAAATGTAAAAATATTTATGTTTGTAAGATTTTTACCTCTATCGTAAAAGAAAGTACCATTATTCTCTATTCTCTATTCTCTTTATTCTCTCCTAAATCCAGAAAAGTCTAAATATTATAAAAACTACTAGAGATAGGGATAGGACATTCTTCACAAAAGTTAAAGAGTTTTTGACTAACTATAAGATGGTAGAAAGATATACAGGGTGTGCCATTTAGTAAATGTGATATTTTTTAAGTTTTGCTGATTTTGAACCTAAATGAGATGTCAAATATTTTATAATGGGCATGTTTTTTTTTTGGCTTACTTTACTTAGGATACAAATTATGAATCGCAGGAGTCACATTTTGAGAAGTATTTTCATAACAAATAGATGATTGCAAATAAAATTTTTTTATTAAAAATCCAATTATCTTGAGAACTATAACTTTTTCGCATAATAAATATACAATGAAAATCTTATGAAACTGCACGTAGGATTTAAAAATCCATTTAAATACTGGGTATCCTATTCCAAAAAATTTAACTTTGTGACAAACTACTTATAAACTTAAACGCACAACTGTACAATTCAAAATATTTTAATAATATATCTTATCCTCAAGGCATAAAACTACTCCGCGCAATGGTTGACTCACCCTGTACCAAAATGAAATATTAAGTTTGTTTTGAAAATAAAAGCTTTGGCTTCTGCGATTAAAAAAAAAATGAGGACATATGAGCTTTCTTCATAGGCTAGGGGGAAATTAATGGATATTTGAAATTTAAACGTTGCTGTTTCTTTCAAATGACCTAAACACTTTTTAAATTTAATTAATAGTAATTGTAGGCCAAAGAAGCATTGAATTATAATATTCCTGATGTTCCTTTTCCACGAAAGCTACACATTTTCTTATATCTTTAGGTTTTTTTGCTTTTATGGGAACTTTTCCCAATATACAACCTCAGCGGGTAATACAGCTGCACTTTTTGCTGGCTGTTGGAATTTTAATGTGTGTTTAAAGACTCCGCCTATAAACTGTAAAGCTTCTTTACAACCCATTTTTTGAGCATAAGAAGTATATTGCAAAAAGGTACTAATATTGAAATGGAGTTTTCGGTCAAGCGCTTATTTTGAAAAATCGACCACGATTAGTTAAAGAAAGAAACGAATTAGGGTTTGATTTGTATTTTTCCCCTAACAAATCACAAGCACATACCGACTAACGTTAAAGGGTAGCATAGGACATCACGATAAATTTTGTTTGTGTTATAAACATATATCCGCAAGTAAGCCGCTTGGGGTGTAGAGCAAAAAACCTTTTAAATCATATCCAAATAATTAAATTAATTCGTTTTTTTCCAATGTTTTTCTTTAACTACGTTTGTTGCTGCAGAGCAGAAACATTTCTTTATCGCAATAAACATTCTACAGATGCCAATTTTAACACCATAGTATAATTTGTGACTTATTTATTTTAACTTAAAGCTTTATTTAATTCAAAATTTGTACTGAAAATGGAAGTTAATTTATCATTTCAACAATCAATCGATACTTTGCTTATGGTGCAGCAAATTTTAATGGAAAAAAAGCTACACACCAGTATGAACTATAAACACAGATATCCGGAACGCCGCCAACCTCATCACATAACCTTTGCTTCCACCCATCGTCGCCTTAGAAAAAGTGGGAATCTAAAGCGTCCTGGTGATGATGGTCGTTCGAGAACAACTCGTATGATTGAATTTGAACAAGGAGTTCTATACCGTGTGGAGGAAAATCAATCAACAAGTGTTCGAGCAATTGCCCACCATATGAGATCCTTCAAGCCGACGGTACAGCGTGTCTTCCATGAACAACTTCTCTACCCCTACCATTCACAACTCATACAAGCTTAAAATCCTGAAGATTATCCACATCGATTCGTATTATGCCAATGGTTTTCGGGTTGAAATTTAATAGAACCTCGCTTCGGGAGAATAGTATTGTTTTTTAATGAGTCATGTTTCACGCGCGATGATTATTTTGGTAGTAAGATCAGACACATTTCGCATGATGGAAATCATCATGCTGTGGTCTCTAGAAGACACCAGCAATAATTTTCTGTAAATCGGCTGGTAGTCTTAAAGAGAATCTAATAGTTCACTTGCTGCCTGCTAGTTTAAACGCAAACATTTATCTCCACTTGCTACAAATGTTTTGCCTTTAATATAAGAAAATGTCTCTTTAGACAACAGAAGTAACATGTGGTTTGTGGCACCTCAATATTTTGGTCTGAACGTGCGCCAGTATCTGTACCAGCGACTTCCCTGCCGATCGATTGGAAGAGAAGGTCCCGAGGCCTGGCCCGCGCGTTTTCCCGATATGAACCACCTGCGTTTTCCTTTGGGGCTCTAAAAAATCTTAAGTCTACGAAATGCGTAATGAGGAAGATCTCCTAGCAATAACAATGACCAGTTGTACACATGTAGATGCTATTCCCAGAATATTCCATGGAGTTTGCGAGTCAATCGACCGACGGTGCAATCTTTGTATTGAAGCAAGTGGTCAACATATTGAACAATTATTGTAAACCATCCTTTAATGAGAAAAAGTCCAACACGGCCAAGAAATGATTTATTAATGTCCTCCTGGACATGTTGTTTAAATGAATGCTAATTATTTATGACTGAATTAAACAAAACTGATTATAACCATTTTTCCTCTTGTCAGCCAAGACGGTTCATTTGCGGACATAATATGTTCATTAAACAAAACAAGATTGTTTTGATGTCCCCTACCACCCCTTAACCCCTGAAAGTTTATCGGTATGTTTTTGGGATACCCTGTATAATAGGGTAGAGCGCGATAATAGGGGTATCTTTTCTATTTTTATTTTGGATATGGAATAGACTTAGAGAGTTACCCTATTGTGAAACATGATTACCTGCAAAATTTGAAGTCCCTAAGTGAACGTTTTTAGGTGCCTCCAGGACCTTCTTTTTGTAAAGTTTCTGTTTTGTGATACCCTCCTACCTTCTTAATTCCTTTTTCAAAGTAAAATGATATTAAAAGCGAATACAAGTGGCATACCGTAGAAAATATAACAAGTTTGCAATATGCAGTGCATGTTGTCCATTGTCCATTAATTATGAAATAGGAAAAAAAGGAATTTTAAACGTCTATATTCTCGTCAAAATTCTGTCAATCCATTTCTTTATTAGACTCTTATGTAGGTTGTCTCTTGTACTACTTAGAACGGGTATTGCTTGACCTCACTTTACGTCTATTTAATACAGGCTGATGGCTAAGATACCAAGCCCAGTAAAATCTGCTGATTATAAAATTAGTGATTAAGAAAAAATCAAACCACAGAAAATAGAATTTTGTTAGTGTGATGATTACAGCTTTATGTTAGATAGTTACTGTACGAATTATAGTGCAGTGCCGCGCGTGGTAATTAAAGAAAATCGTGGTATTGCCAATGTAACAATAGTAACAGCAATTGAGAGAAACTACTTAATTGTACGAAAAAAATTAATAATGCGTATTTCCTCCATGGGCATTGATGACAGCTTGACAACGATCTGGCATACTGAGAATCAGATTTCTTATAATTTTACATCTGATAGCAAAACCTTTTATAGTGTTCATCAACGTCTTCATGAAACAGGTACATTGAAATGAAGTGGGGGACCAGGAAGGCCAATGAGAGTAAGAACGTTAGAAAAGAATATGCTGTACATGATAGAGGAAAATCCAGGTACTTCTACTCAAAAGGCTGCAAATACTTTAAATATAAGTGATGCGACTGTTGTTATACCCATACCACATTAAACGCGTTCCTGCTGATTTTCCTCAACGGACTGCCTTCTATCAATGGCTTTTGCACACATTAGTTCAAGTCCCACAACTACTGATGCTAATTCTTTTTACCAATGAACCGAATTTTTTAAGAAATATAATTTCACAACAACTATGTGAGCTGAAGAAAATTCACATGAGGTACTTGAAGATCGGTCTCAACATGAGTTCTCGTTGAAAGTTTGGGTTGAAATTGTGGGTGACTGGCTACCTGGACTAGTATTTCTACTAGGAAAACTTACCAGCGAGGTGTATCACAACTTTTTTAGAATAAGCGCTACCTCAAGTTCTGGAGGATTCACCATTGGCAACAAGAAATGCAATGTGGTTTATGCCCGATGGCAGTGGCGTAGCCACAGGGGGGCGATCGCCCTCTCTTGGCCTGGCGCCCCTTTACTACTTAATAAATAATTCTTAAAAAACAATATCGGTCTTATTTTATTTTTAGTAAAGAAGAGCGATCGGAATAAACTTAATAAAACCGGTTTTGAGAGCGTCCCATCATATTTAATTTATTTCTTTTCATATAGCGGATTTTAACTTCATTTGGGGCCAGACCCCTGTTTCTTAGGGAGCATGAAGAAGGTGAATTCCTAGGGAGCATGAAGAAGGTGAATTCCTACGAAATTTGGGCGTGGTCCCAAAAATTTTTTGCCTGCGGCGCTTTAGCTCCACGTCTGCGCCCCTACGATGGTTCGCCCCTCCCGCCCCAAAATGCTGGCTAAGCCATTGCCCGATGGTGCATCAGTGTACTTTAGTGTGGTTGCTCGTAAGTTTTTAGAAGCAACACACGGAGATCGCTGGATTGGTTGAGGTGGACCTCACTTATGGCCTGCTCGATCCCCTGATTTAAAACCAGTGGCGCATCCAGAGTTTCAGTTTGGGGGGGGGGGGGTAGTGGCGCGGATCCAGGGAAAAATTGTGGCAGGGTTAAAATAGCGTCGAAGGCGCAAAAATAGCGCCACAGGCGAAAAATTTTAGGAGCCACGCCCAAATTTCGTTTTTGTCCACAAGTTCTGTGATTCTAATATTTGCATTGAACAAGTGTATAGGTAACAGAAATGCAGGCAAGATATAATTTAATTTTCTTATTCTGTGTAAAAAACATATAAAAAAAGTAAAATTTAATATAACATAACTTTTACATACTATATTAATAAATAGATATAAATACATATGAAAGAAATAGCAAATACTTAACGCAGTTATCAAAAAATATATTTTTATAAAAAATGATAAATTTAATAAAAACATGTTAAAGCAAAAAATAAGATAATATTCCCTTGAGCAAAACATAAGTAATTACTCGCAAGGCTAAAAAACATGAAATTAAAAAAAAATTATAATGTGAAATCAAGTCGTCTATTTTTATTATTAGCAAATCTTTTTATGACGTGGTCTACATTTACTTGGATGTCTCTGTGTATGAACAGAAGTGATAGCCCAACTAATCTATCCTGACCCATTGTTGAACGAAGCCGCGTTTTAAGGCGCCGCAGAGAGGAGAAACTTCTTTCAGCTGAGGCTACACTAACGGGTAGAGTGACCAAAACTTGTAGGCATTTTTTTATTATTGGAAAAATATCTTCATCGCAGGACGAATATGAACCTATACCATCTGTAATGCTTTTTTTTGTGTTTTTCCAAATACTAAATTCCAATTTTAATTTTAAAAGTATTAAGTCCTTATTTTGGGTATTTTCAAGTTTGCTTATATACTCCGCAACTACTTCAATCGACTGAGTAGTTTCAGTCTCCGTTTTTGAAATGAAAATGGAAAGAAAAAATATATTAAACTCATAGGTATTTAAAGATTCCTCGTTAAAACGAAATTGGAGATCTTGTAATATATTATCTAACAGAGGAATAGATATGTTAATTCTAAAATAAGATTCGTCATTTTCTGCAGATATTATATATTGGGGCGATGCGTTTGTCTCTGACGCTTGGCGGCTTGTCTTAATGTTAGTGGCACGTGGCACGTCCTGGCGCCATGCTCTGTCGACGAAAGTAAAAAAGCGCTACTGCCAGATCGAACAAAAAAATTGCTGCAGTTGATCTGATAATACTTTTTGGAATATTATAATTTCAGTGAAAGGTTAGGTCTATAAAATTCCTGGGGGGGGGGGGTAATTACCCCCATTACCCCCCCCCCCCCCCCGTATATACGCCTCTGCTTAAAACTCTCTGGATTATTTCCTATGGGGCCATCTAAAGTTATTGGTTTATACTACTCCAGTTAAGAATATGGAAGATGTAAGAAATCGAATAATTGCTGGGTGTAATTCAATAAGAAACGACCCTTGTGTTTTTGAAAGAGTTCGGCAATCATTGAGGAGAAGACTGGATTCTTGCATCCTAGCTGGAGGTAGCTTTTTTCAACAGTTCTTGTAGATTGAGAAACTTTACATGTTATTTTTGGTAATAAAATGTTGTTATTGTAGAAAAATTTTCTGGCCTGTATCTTCGAAACAAAGCGGCTCTCCAAAAGTCATTAAAGAACAAAATATTCTTAGAATAGTCCAGGAAATAATCCCTTTAACTTTAGCCGTATGTTTAGTAAACAACCTGTATACAGGGTGAGACAACCATAGAGTAAAGTTCATTATCTCATTTGCTTCGGGGATCACCAAAAAACGTTAAACACAAAAGTTTTAGAGAATATTAGGATGCACAGTTTAAAATTAAATTTGAGTATACAGGGCGGGTCAAAAAAGCGTGGCGAATATAACATACCTAGGTTTTTTTAAAAAAGAACACCCCATTTTTTAATTTATTTTTAGATTCTGCATGAAATTATATAACTTTTTTGCTAATAGTGTTATATACCTAAACCTATGTCGTAAGTGACGTACCTATAAAAATAAAATAGCTATGGATTTTTTTAAAAATCTATTAATTGACAATATTTATATAATGGGCAAGGCGGAAAAGAACTGTCTTTTGGCAGTAAGTAAAAATTTGTAATGCTTAATGGAACGGTTTGATGGTAATGGAAGCGTTGAATATAAGAAACGAAAAGTGGTAAACCGTAATGTTACCAATAAGAAAAAAAAATGAGATTTTACCTTAACTTAAAGATAATCCCCAGGTTAGTAGCCGTCATTTAGCTAACTTATGCAACACAACCCAATCTACCGCTAACCGCACCACGAGAAAATTCAAATATCATCCCTTTCATATGGAACTACGCCAAGAACTTCTAGACCGTAATTTCAAACAACGAGTAAACTTTTGTATCATTATAAATGAAGCTATTGAGGCCGATCCGAATTTCTTGTCCAAAGTACTGCTTTCTGATGAAGCTACCTTCGGCAATAATGAAGCAGTTAACCGCTATAGCATGCACTATTATTCGACAGTTAATCCATTCTGGGTTCGGGAAACTCCAAATCAAAACAGTTGGTCGCTTAATGTATGGTGTGGAATCAAAAATCTTCAAGTTATTGGTCCATATTTTTTCAGCGAACCACATAACGGGCATAGATATTTAAATTTTTTGCAAAATTAATTACCATAGCTGCTTGAAGACGTTGATGACATTGAATGGGAACAAATGTGGATTCAATAAGATGAAGCTCCTGCTCATTACCATCAGAAAGTTAGGGAATTTTTAAACAATCATTACCGACAAAAATGCATCGGTAGCGATGAATTCATGTTATGGTCCCCTCAATTATGTGACTTAACACTTTTCAATTTATTTTTGTGGGGTTACATTAAAGATCGCGTTTATGTAAATCCCCCTACAACACCAGAAGATATAGAAAATAGGATACGGGATGCTTGCAAGACAATACCACCCTTTATGCTAAGGAACGTGCAGGAAAATATAGTAAAAAGACTAAACATGTATATCCAAGTAGACGGGCATATTTTTGTACACTTATTACGTCATAGTAATTAAAAATTAAGTAAGTTAGTTAGCAGAGAAAGTATGGTTATTTATTTAGTAGCGTTAGTCCCGTTAGTGTAATAAAAACAAGGGTAAAAATGAGCAAAATCAGGATAAATCGCAAACTATTAAAAATAGGTATATGACATACTTAATGAATGTTAAGGAGTTTTAAAATCTATCAGAAAAAATAGTAATATGCAGGGTGTGACATTGCAAAAAGTTGATATTTTTCAATTTAAATTAGTCGAAATGTATAAATTTATTTTGCACGCCCTGTAACATCTAACTCAAATTTCGTTACACGTTTTTTTATTCTCATCCCAATAAAACGTTTGTATTAAATAATGAACTGTCAATTTTTTATAAGAGTAAAAACTAATATTTTTCTAGAAAAATTAAAATATTAGAACAACTACTAGGTTTAGGTACATAACATTATTAACAAAAAAGTTTTAGAATTTCAAGCAGAATTTAAAAATAAATTAAAAAATAGGATGTTCCATTTAAAAAAACTTATATTATATTCGCCACGCTTTTTTGGAACCACCCTGTATACTCAAAAATAATTTTAAACTAATATTTTTCTAGAAAAATTAAAATACTAGAACAGCTACTAGGTTTAGGTATATAACATTATTAACAAAAAAGTTTTAGAGTTTCATGCAGAATTTAAAGTAAATTAAAAAATAGAATGTTCCATTTTAAAAACTTATATTATATTCGCCACCCTTTTTTGATCCACCCTGTATACTCAAAAATGATTTTAGACTGTTCATCTTAATATTCTCAAAAACTTTTGGATTCAACGTTCTTTGGTAATTCCCAAAACAAATGAGATACTACTCTATGGTTGACTCCTGTACACTGAGAACATGTAACATAGAATAAATTCTGTACTGTAACTTAAGTAGATTTTTCAAGAAATCGCCCTGACACGTGAACTATTATCTTTTATTGCGCATTTTGTGAACTGAAATACGCGTATACAGGGTGAGTCAAGAAATACTTATAGTGACCAACTTTTTTTTTAATGGAATCCTCATATTCGCAAAGAACACCTAAAGTTGTATATAGATGCCGAGTTTAAGTTATCCATCTTTAATCGTTATTTATACAGAGCCAGTAAAAGATTTGCTGGAATTCAAAAATATTTTTTATTTCATACTGTATTGTAAAACACCCCTTTACATATTTGAATTTAGTCCAGAAAATAAGGTTTTACAGCAATAAGTCCGGTAAAATTTTTTTACCGGACTAGTCCTGTAAAATTTCTTTACCGGACTGAAATTTGCAAGTTTTAGTTTAATCAATGTCAAACACACAATGTTTCCACCAGTAAATATAAGCACTTTTTAAATATACGACGCAGAATAAAACTTCATTATAATTTCAAAACATAATTATAATTTTCAACAGAACAGTATGAAATAAAATATTGTACGTCATTCGTCCGGCAAATCCTTTACAGTATTCGTTTCAAAATTCCAGACTCGGCTCCTTCGTCGCCTCGTCTGGAAACATTTCACTCATACTGTAAAAGTTGATTTACCGGAGCCACTTAATGAAAAAATCCCTAATTTATTTTTATGAAATCACAAAAAATCTCAAAAAAAGTTAAAATCAAACAATTAATTAATTAGATGTTGAAATTGTCTTCCTTCTTGCGGCTGATAATATTCTAATCGATCAATAAGTTCTCGTGGCATATTACCTATAGTCTCTTCAGATATTTTAGCACATTCGATTCTTATCCTACTTTTTATATCTTCGACACGAGCTGGTCTACTTTTGTATACTACATTCTTCAAATTAGCCCACAGAAAATAGTCCATGGGAGTAAGATCCGGGGACCTGGGTGGTCATTCAATGGTACCACGCCTTCCAATCCACTTGTTGGGAAAAACTTGATCAACGTAATGCTCGGACCACTACAGCATCATGTGGACTGCAACCAACAAGTAGTAAATCCTAAGTTCCTTTCTACTTGGAAATAAATTAACGAGTTTAGGTATAAGAAAGTCTCACAAAAATTAAAGATGCTTATGCCCGTTTACGTTACCATCAAGAAAATATGGCCCCAAAATTGTATTTCTGACAAAACCCTCCCACACATTTATTTTCTGGGGATATTGTGTATGATGCCCTCGCTTCCAACTAGGATTTTCTTTCGCCCAGTATCTGCAATTTTGTTTGTTTACCTCACCGTTTAATTTGAAAGTAGACTCATTCGAAAATATTATATTTTTTTACTAAAAATGGTTTACCATTGCACATGTCATTGTCCATTAATGTTGGACAAAATTCCATTCTTCCATCAGAATCGCCATCCGACAACTCTTGAAGAAGATTTATTTTAAAACTGTGTCATTTTTCTCTCCTCTGTAAATTAAGCACTGAGATAAAAGAGATTTCTTGTTCTAGACCAACGTGACGTGTGCTGTTACGATGATTTTCTTCAAAGGTTAATAAAGTATTTAATTTGGTTTCAAGCGCTGGGCCTCCTGACTTTGGTCGATCTTCTACTTTCTGTTTTGCTTACAACTGATTGAGTTATGGGCCTTCCTAAATATTTAGCATTAAACAACGTACATACTTGCTGCTGTATCCGAACTTTATCACCATACCCAATCATCATGAGTAGTTTAATTCTTTGCGTCACAGACAAAGGCATTATATTTTTTGAATATAAAATAATCTACAACTGAAGCTAATTTGATTCGGTGAACCTTAAATGGAACAGAAAAAGAAATATCACTGTCAAAACATCACAACAACTCCATACCTGGGAAGTACACGTACAGGTAACCTGATTAAAGAGAATTTAATTATAAATTTAATAATAAAAATAAATTAGAGATTTTTCCATTAAGTCACTCTGGTCTCTTAACAACGAATTTTGGACCTTAAGTATATTAGGTTTCCGAAAGCGGCTCCTTTTTAGGAATCAAAATTTGGAGGGGCATTCCATTAAAAAAAATTATCCATACAATTATATCTTCTGTGTGTCAAAGAAAGCGCATTTTTATAAGTTACTCGACGTGTTTCAACGTTTTTCTCAAAACATATTATCTGAATTTTAGTCGAATCTATTTCATACATTATTTACGCACTATATCTTGCCAAAACTTTTTTAGACATTTCAAGTAGCTCTATAAAGTATAGTAAATCATTGGTATCATTAAGATAGACTACTATGTCATCAGCATAGGCTTAAACTTTCTATTATTTTTTTTAAATTAAATAAATAGCCAACAGCAGCAGTATTTTTAGAATTATTTTAAACATTAATATGTTCCCTGGAATAACGTCCTGGTCATCTACTTCCTGGCGTCAACTTGTAAGTTATCGACTTTCCTTAATATACCTTTTGCCAAATTACTTAATTTCGTGCTATATCCTATTTTCCGTTTACCCAATTTGTAAATACAAATACTTAGTAACACATTCGTATCATAACTCAAGCCTTCCTCCACAAAAATCCGGCTATTAGAGTCACTTCCGTGGATTTCCATCACAACATCAATAAGAATTACGCATGTTGATCCCTCTTTAACCCACTTTCGACTTCTTTGAGGCCTATAATATGATGAGGGGGACTTTGGCAGGCAGATTTAAAGGAACAATTTTCTGGAACAGTGATACCAAAGATAATCGCTTAACGTATTCTTTTTTCACTTTGTTTTTATGGCCTGGAAGCAGAAAAAACGTATCAGGCTGAAAGTGTTTTTTAATTTCCTTGGGAAATATATGTTAGTGGGCTTGTAAGAAAGAAAGAAAATCGTTTTTTACGGGAATGAGATTCGGAAATCATTTTGTGAAACACGCTTTGTATACAAAATTAACAAAATATACGGTTTGGACCATCAAAAGTGTGCAAAAAACAAGATTTTTTTCTTATTAGCTGCACAACCCAAATATAAATAGTATATATTTGGTGCATGTCCGAATATTTCCCTCCACAGTAGGTAGTTGTCAATAATAATCAAGTTTGTACTACTACTGTGTACTGTGTATTAACAATCATACAAATACATACATTCTTGACATGTATATGTTGCATATTAGCTATGTGCTTTCTAATAATCTAATGCTATAGTCTATTTTTTAATGCGAGAGACTAATAAATCATTATTGAACTTATTATTTTATAAAACATTCGGAGTGGCAAGAATAGTTGAAATGTGTTCGAATATGACTGGAGTCGGAGAGTCAACAGTATACCGACTTGTGCACGAGGGTAACCGCGGCCCCATCAGGTCACCAAAGAGAAGTACAGGAAGAAAAGCAACTGTTATAAATGAGGATGAAAAGCCTGCCATCAGAAAAATCTTACACTCGTTTTACTTAAAAAAAGAAATACTTACCTTGGACAAAAGAATGTCTGAAATGAAAAAGGATGATTTCATTCCACCCATGGATAAGAAGAAACTATGGAAAACTATGAAGGAAATCAATTTTTGTTATGAAAAAATTCAAAACAGAAAATCACTTTCAATAGAGGGCAGTTAGACAGTTTCGAAGGGAAAATAGCATTATCTATTATGTGGACGAAACCTCGTAAAATGAAGGTTATACCGTTGGTAAAATATGGCAGGATAAACATATAAATAGCGCAAGGCAAGCTTTCATGGAAGGATGGTCCACTGAAATAAAAGCACCCCAGGGAAAAGGTAAAATATTAATAATTACTCACATTGGTAGCAAATATGGATTTGTCAATGGCGGCTTACTAGCATTTAAATCAAAACGGACTGGAGACTATCATGAAGACATGAACGCTGATGTCTTTGAATAGTTTGAATAATACTTCCAACAAATGCTAGATCTTATTCCTCCTGGGTCTGTCATGGGTAATGCCAGTTACTACTCAAGAAAATCCGAAAAAATCCCAACCTCTTCTTGGGAAAAAAATGACATCATTCATTGGCTTACTGTGAATAAGAAGCCATTTCATAAAGACATGCTGAAAAAGGAGCTACTGGAGATTGTAAAGCTAAATAAACCTCTTTGTACGAAATTTGTTGACGACGAAATCGCTTCAAAACGAAATATAACGGTACCTCGCCTTCCACCAAATTAATGTGAATTGAACCCCATAGAATTGGTGTGGGCGCAAGTCAAAGGGTTTGTAGCAAGGTATAACACCACTTTTAAAATGAGAGACGTTGAAAATCTCTTGCAGGAGGGAATAAAGACAGTATATTTTGAAAAATGGAGTAAGTGCGTCGAACATATGATTGAAATAAAAGAATGTGGATAGCTGACAACATGCTAGAAAACACTTATCATTTCTTTGGATCCCAACGACGATAGTTCATCGAACTACTCGGAACATGATGACTAAAATTTAAAAATTAAGTTGTATTTTACATAGTAGATTTTTTTTATAAATATTAATATTTAAACTACCTGTAGTAACGCCGCTGTTACTACAGGTAGTTTTCATTTTATTTGCCAAACTGGTCTTTCTATTGTGTCCTAATTAGGGCGACCCTAATTGAGCACTGATTCAAGGTGTGTACGTCTTAAATATCTGAAAGACGGAATTTTTAAAAACTGCTATCTATTATCTATAACTATCATTGCAATTTACCTGAAATTTACAATGCCACCTTTAAGTTGTCCACCCTGCTTAATAGGTCCTGTCATTCCAAATTTACATTTTATCGCTCTCTCGCATTAACAAACAAAGTATATTAATCGTATATTTAAAAAATATATTATAATATTTTCTTTAACAAAATTAGAATAAAAAAGTTAAGATCTGAAACGTTTTGGTAGAAGAAATTCATATAAACATTAGTAACAGCATGCCTGTGAATACAGTGAAGAATAAAATGTTTGTATGGAGGCAGTTTGTGAATTTTAGTGAGAAGAGGTAATTCGCGCTAGACAGAAGCACTACGGTAAATAACAGTGGCGACTTTTCAGGGACGGCAGGGTCGGCAGTGCCCACCCAGTGTCAAACAGACAACAGGCAGTATATTATATTTTATGGAAGTAGTCCATCTCACAGTGGAGTAATATTTTAAGTGAGGAATGAAACACAAAGTCTGCTCCACTAATTTAATAAATAGGTTCAGATTAACATCCCAAACATGTTTCAAAGGCATAAACCTTCATCTTCAGTGGGTAATTATTAAGATGTTGATATTTATGAAGAGACCAATGACATTGTTACGTTTTTTTATAAACTAATGTTGCAGAAAAATTTTTATGAAACCATATGTAACTTTAATTCGGTAAAAATATATCTTAAATTAAAGTAAAATTAAATGAATAAACATAATTCATTTAAATTATGTTTATTCATTTAATTTTACTTTAATTTAAGATATATTTTTACCGAATTAAAGTTACATATGGTTTCATAAAAATTTTTCTGCAACATTAGTTTATAAAAAAACGTAACAATCTCATTGGTCTCTTCATAAATATCAACATCTTAATAATTACGCACTGAAGATGAAGGTTTATGCCTTTGAAACATGTTTGGGATGTTAATCTGAACCTATTTATTAAATTAGTGGAGCAGACTTTGTGTTTCATTCCTCACTTAGTATATTATATTATTTATCTACATCAATTTGCGATTTAACAACTGTCAATTTGCCAGCGAATAACTGCTCCACTTTTTAAATCGCCCTTGCATCCCCGAACTTCACCCTTGCAAACTACAGCCGAGCCGCCATAAAATAAATTGTTATACTTTTCAAGCAACCCAGGCTGGGATCGGCAAGCCGACCCTACATTAGAATCAGTACTGAAGTTAATGTGTTTCAGGTTTGAGGATAGGCAACCAAACATACACTATGGATGGATGGATCGGAATCTTGGGATCGAACTACGTTCGAATTTTAACACAGGGTCCGCAACCACTTTCCTACCGCTTAATTTAAAGTGAGCTTATGGTATGTCTAAAACACATTATCGACAGGACAGATTTTGTAATCCGTGATATCGATCTGTTGTTTTCGAAGTTGTTGTGATTATTCTTGACCGAACAGAACTAAATTACAGTAAAATAATTGAGAGTAAGGTGTCGTCATTGGATGAACAAATTAAATTAAGAAACAATGGTCTGCCGACCCCTAAAAATGTTGAATTTAATAAACACATGAGAGAGACAAGGAGTAATAGGTAACATTCAGATATCAAATGGACGGTATCAAAATTATGCATAGCTTACGGGGAGTGAAACCACAGATCTAAGTAGCTATATTGATCTGTGGTGTAATCAAAATTAAAGTGTTTTGTTGCCCAAATATTTTATTTTCAACTTCAAAAAGAAAAAATCAAAATCTGTAGTGCGAACTCTCTTCGGCACTTCTGCCGGTCCTGGCTGCTAACCAACAAGCCGTAACTGGTAAATAAAATAGCGAATATTGTAACAGATTTGGCATTTAACATGCGGAAACAAAACGGCGATGAATACAAGGAACATACAATTAAAACCATTTCGAGCGTTACCGCCAAACTGACAATGGAAAAATTTCATGATGAATTCGGGATTACCTTGCAGCAATTTTAAAACTGCCACTATTGACTCTGTGGGGAATGTTGGGCTTACCTTTGATTTTTAGAGTACTATTTCCACACAGTGCTTATATAGTAGTTATTTTGTTCAAAATTTATTTACTAATTGTGGTATTTGTTTACAGAAAATCATGGAAATATGAGGGATTATTAGTACTGCGTTCGCTCTCCGGAAGATTAAATTGCGCAGGGCGCAGCAAATAGGGCTGATCACGTATTTCCGTTCGGGTCTCCGGCAAGTCGCAGAACGCCCACTTTATTCTCTTGGCAATTTTATGTGATAACAAAGTTGGGTGGAATTATTTTCTTTATTTCATTATTCAATTTATGTACTGGCAAAGCCCAGGCCCTCGTATCGTTCTAATCTTTTAAAGGGTGACTCTAGTCCTTTTCTTTTTTTTGTGTTTATGTTAAGTTGTCAACACTTTTGAATCAGCTGTTTGTTTAAGCAGAAGGGGTTTCTTGAAAGTCTCGTGGCTCTTGGTTGAAATCCTTCGAACAGAAAGGTCAAACCACCTGCCGATTGGCAATTTTTTTCGAAAAAAGACCAAGAGATCCTCACTTCCCTTTTAGGGGTAAGCTCCATTTAATTCTTTATCACCTATTGTTTTAGTGAATATTTACTTTTTTCGGTTATTTCTAGGGGTTTGCTTTTTGCCTTTTTCACGGTTTTGGGCCGATTTTGCCGTTGGCATTGATATAAGTTAAATCACCTACAAGAAATTTTAGGGCCCATATAATAGCCTAAGAGCCTGGGTTGTAGTTGTCCTAAAGTAAATGAAGTTCCACCTAACCTACCAGGACTTAGGAGTAGCCCAGGCGAAACCACATGGGTCTATCCTGATCGATTGATGTAGCTGCACAGACTGTTAGAAAGTTATCTGCATGTGTTTTTTTGGTACTTAATTGATTTCTTAATTATTTAATTCACTTAATAATCAATTTAAATTTAATCAATAATCTATTTTTTTTTTCTGACAAGGTACGGCGATCTTGGCTTCAGGTCATACTTTTTATAACCTAAAGTAGCGAATTAGAAGATATAAGGGTTCTAGAATCTTTACAGGTTATATACATTTTTACATAAATCCTTGGGTCGAGAAGCTTAGTTCTTTCTCTTATACTTTAATCCTAAATGTAAATAATTTTAATTTAAACTAAATTTTAAACCCTTCAGCTGATCATAGAACTGGCATGAACCCATCTTATTTATTCACATATTTTTTGTGTATTTGTGTAGTATTTTTAATATAGATTTTTTTGTTTGTATGGGGAAATTTTAGTTTTATTTATTGTAAAGATTTCCAATAAGTACTGAGAGTCGGTATATTTTCCTGGTTTGGACTTCTATCAAGCCAGGTGGCCTCCCAAGGTAACAGACGACGAAGGGAAGGACGGGAAGGTGTAAGTAAGTAGCGGACCATGACCTAGTGCCTCCGCAATAAGAGCTACCGTACGCACTGAGTAACAACCTAATGTCCGCGACAGAAGGTTGTCACAGTCATAACTATAGTAAGTAAAGACACACTAAGTTTCGGTCTCAGACATATTATATTTTTAATTAGGTGGTTACATGTTTCGCCCAAACAATGGGCATCATCAGACCTAAAACCAGAGTCGTAAGAAAACATCTGATTTACAGTTATAAAATTAAAAGCCTAACCTACCTTAGGAATAATAACTTAAAAAACCAATGAAAACACAGTCACAAATGACACAAAACAGATTAAAATTTTTTAAAAAACGTTACTGGACCATTATAAAATGTAAAGCGATACGAAAAAGTAAATAAACAATCTAAAAAATTCTAATACTTGACAACTATGGCGGCTTCGGGAGCAAACCAGACGCTTGCGGAGTTATAATTTACCTGTCATAACTTTTAATCCATTTTTAGATATAGAGTTTAAGACCTCACGCAAAAAATTCAAAACAGAAACACCCACACAACACAAACATGTTTCAGAAATATTTTGTATTACTTTCTCCGAAAGATTTTAAATAATCCATAAAAATTTCTGAACATTTATGATATATTGGTGAAATATTTCAGAATTCCAAAAATGTCCCAAAAAAGTAATGTTTCATTTTATAAAAGAAAGAAGTTCGTCCTCTTTCTTCCCATCAGACCCAATTCCGTATTACGGCTCATCGGCAAGGCTATAGAATCTGACGAAAAGGAAAGTGCATTTCAACACATAATGTAACAATACATATGCGAGATATTGCACGTAACGACAACTGGTGGCAATCGAGCTATTCATCCAACCAGGCCAGCGAGGATAGGTGAATAACATGTCAATCAAAATTATTGTGACCTTCTGCATCTTAATATCATATCCTTAAATATACCAACCAAATATTATAGATCAAATATAATGCTTAAACCTGTAGTTTTGAACCGATTAATTCTCGTCAATACAGGGCAAGTTCGTATACCTATGAGCCTATGCTCGAAGTAAATGTAAAACGCGACGACATTTAACCACGTCGGCAGTGCAATAGAGGCAGCGACATCTTTCACGCATGCGCATATTATTATGTGGCGGCAAAAAATTAAATCTGCCAAATCAATATATTCCAAAGATATTTAGGCACAATATTATATTAAATAGATTAGTTAATTCGTACAAACAAGGTCAGGTTATATTTCATAAATATTTTTAAAACATTTATTTCTTACATTGCGATTTTACAAAACCATAATATTTTATAAATATTGCGAATATATTGACAATATTGCCACAACAATCAATATTGCATAAATGTTGCCTTAATACTTTATCAATATGCTACTAGGGTATAATTTTATTATACTGTTGTAATCAAAACTTTTAGTTCGGTTAAACGTTCAAAATCCATTAGGAGGAAATTGCTATACAATCTAACAATCTGTTTTGAACTTAATTTCAAAATTAGAAAAAGCCATAATAAAATCGTTTGCGATAGAAATCGGAAAATTGAATTTCGTAATGGCAATTTTATGATCCATCGGGTTTTTGTCCAGCCTAATTGGAAAACGATTGTGAAAAGTGGTGCTACATTTTTATGTGAATTTTTTGCTTTCTCGCTTATTTCGAGCTAAGTGTTCACGCTTTGTTCTTTGTACACAGAGATATATGCCTGCAATTACGGAGTGAGAGGGATAGAGGGAATCAATCATATTTTTTAAAGATATAGCAGAATACTAACCAATTAACCCTGTTTTTAGCCGGTATCAATTCTTGTTCTATTATTCCTATAAACACATATTAATAAGTATTATAAAACAATGAAAATCTTCGAAGCTCTGAAAGCGCAACATGTAATACCTATGAACTAGTTTTGAAAATAAAATCGCAACCATTATGACCTTATAAAGTAGTAACTGCCCCTCAAAAGGGACATGTTAAATGAGAGATAAATCAGAGTAGTAAAGTCCTATCACCTTCTTTCTTTTAAAAAATCCTATACGTTTCGATCAAAAGGTCATCCTCAGGGCGAGTGGCAGCTTAACCCGAAAAAACATCCACGTCAGACAATATAACGATGGGCACATATATTAATTACTAATTAAACGTATCAGTTATATTAAAATTTTCATTCACAAAGTAAAGATCACAAAACAAACACCTAATTACAAAACAAGTTAAAAACTTTACAACCTTGCCGTCATTAGTAGACTATTCGTCCCAGTATAAGGCTAGTTGGTTTATAACTGCATATATTCAATTGAAACTCTGTTTAACAAAAAATAACATCTATTTAGGTACTTCATTTAAATTAACACATTGTTGACAGGAGTTTACAATACTTTAACTTCTTAACTTGCTGATCTACTACACTTTATGATTTAGAATATTTTTACGTTAGGCACACTACGCACGGTATAAGATTTATTTATACCTTCCTACGAAAAACAGAAGAATACAGAAGAGCCGTACAGAATAACAACGCACCTTTGTGTTAAACACACAGGAACTTTGCCACACTAGGCCGTAGACACAAACAACTTATTAGAAAGCGGAGGAACAACAGATTTTTTGTACCTTCAAAACAGAACCGGTCCCGTGGAACTCGGTCGCGGAGCGAACCTATCTGGTCAAGATGTTGTTAGCGAGTTGTTGTTAAAATTTACGAATGTAATAAAGTAACCAACCTACCTTTCTCGGCGCCATCGTGGAGGACCAATTGAAAGTAATTAAACATGTGGGGTATTGGCCCACGTAGTCCGTTATCGTCATTACCGTCACAGCCATGTAAATATACGGTAAATCAGAAAGTTGAGCGAGTTGTGGAAGCCACCGCTATTACTGTGATGTGCAGGCGCTTCACAAAGACTCTTATTAGCATATCATAATATCCGACAAAAGAATTCTAAGTTCTAAGCAGATTTACTTAAGGATATTGTACTTTTTTATCTTAACTCAAAAATTTCTAGAACCGAACCTAATATTGTTGGTTGATTTGTTAAAATATACCGATTTTAACGGTCGTCTGAAGCTGTAACAACATTTTTTCCGGCGTTTGGGTGCAATATTGTTTATATAATATACAGGGTGTCCCACGACGATTTTCCCAGCATATTGCTCGGAAACGGAACCAGATAGAAAAAAAGTTCAGGAAAAAAATTGAGGGCTTGTAAGGGAGCATCTAGGAAGGGTTTTTTAGATATGTAGGGTGTTTTAAAAATAGTAATATTGCTTCCAAGTCAATTTTTTTAAATGGAACACCCTCCTGTATTTTGTTAGTTTTTCGAAAAGCTTGTTTCAAGAGAAATTCAACCATATCATACTTGTTACGTTTCTAATTTGAAATGACTGAAATATGAGCGATTAAATGATCAATTACGTAAGCATGAACAGATATGCAATAATAACAATAACCACCAGCGAAATATTGAAGAGTACGACGGGGGCTGTCATGTCACGAGTCAGAAGTAATTTCATTGTTAATTATTTTAAGTAGTGAGAAATGCCTTCGCTTTTTACATATCACGAGTATGTCGACATGCTCCTGATATACGGAGAATGTCACAAGAATGGAAGACGTGCTCAAAATCTGTATAGTCAACGATACGCGAATCGTGAAATACCAAGCTATAGAACGTTTCGTAATGTTGAACAAAAATTAAGAAGTGGTTCCTTTCCCAGTGGTAGGGCGCAAACACCAAAAAGAAAACGAGTCCTAACAGAAGACAACAATATTAACATCTTGGCCTATGTTCAATATGTTCAAGTGTATCCACATGTCTCAACTCGACTCCTCGGGGAAGAATTAGGTATTGGAAAAAGTACAGTTGAAAGGACACTAAAATATTATAAATACCACCCCTACAAAATTCATCTGGTGCAGGGCTTAACACCTGAAGATCCTGAACGCCGCCTAAATTTCATTGCTGAGATGTTAATGAAATTTGAACAAAACCGTATTATTTTCAACAAAATTTTATGGAGCGATGAAAGTAGGTTCCACAACAACGGCATAGTAAATCGCCACAATTGCCACTACTGGTCATCTGTAAATCCTCACTGGATGAAGGAGACTAATTTTCAGGTAGTTTGGGGGGTTAACGTTTGGTGCGGTTTATTTAATGGCTATCTTATAGGTCCTTACTTTTACCAAGGGACACTAAATGGAGAACGATTTTTAAATTTTCTTCAAAACGAACTTACCTTATTACTTGAAAATATCCCAATCAATGAAAGAGCCTCTATGTGGTGGCAGCAAGATGGAGCTCCCCCTCACTTTGCAAGGCAAGTTACAAATTATTTAGATACCACGTTTCCTGCGCGCTGGATTGGCCGAAATGGTGTGATCCGGTGGCCACCACGGTCACCGGATTTGACCCCTTTAGATTTTTTCTTTGGGGATATATTAAAGAAATTGTGTATGTAAACCAACCTAGAGATGTCGAAGATTTACAAAACAAAATCATAGCAGCTTGTCGAACTGTTACTCCAGCTATGATTACAGCAGCGTGTACCAGAAATCTTATAAACAGATTTGAATATTGTATTAGTGAGAGTGGTAACCAATTTGAACATATTTTGAGAAGAAGTCGTAATTAATTTCGTTTAGTTATCTTCCTATTTTCGATTGATTGTTACATAATTTAATAAAGTGTTATAAATCGCTCATATTTCAGTCATTTCAAATTAGAAACGTAACAAGTATGGTATGGTTGAATTTCTCTTGAAAGAAGCTTTTCGAAAAACTAACAATATACAGGGTGTTCCTGTTCCTGCTCCTCCCTTACAAGCCCTCAATTTTTGTTTCTGAACTTTTTTTTCTATCTGGTTCCGTTTCCGAGCAATATGCTGGGGAAATCGTCGTGGGACACCCTGCATAATATAGAAACTATTCCTAGGTGAATTTCTTTGTTAGTTGCGGCGTACAATTAAATACCTATTTAATATTGTCACGAATATGGCATTAGGCCTTTACTAAATATTTCTCGCCCTGTATTATGGTTAATCGTACAGTAAGCGTTTGCTGACTAATTATAAATTATATACGGTGAGAGATAGGTTTGGCTACGAGCGGGGGGTCAAGTGCTGGCCGTGACGGTGTGGGTGATATTGGTTAGTCTGCCTAAAGAGCTTAGCGCCACGGCAACATCATATCACTTATTTCTTTGCACTGTAAGCAAGGTTCTCTAGCAATTTATTTAACTTCTTCAATTCTTTGTTTTGTCTTTCTGTATTTAGCTTGTTCAACTTATTCAGCTAATAATAAATATGTATTGGTTCTGTACTAGTGACTGTTATTTAAATTCATCTGTTCTATCCCTCAAATAACGGCAATACCATTTTTTATTTGAGTTACCAGAATATTTCTATTTTGTGCTAAAATAGAATTTTATATCTAGATTTTCTTTAGATTGGCACACGTTTCTCCAACAATTTTATTTCCAACGAATGACCTACACACTTCTAATAAATATTTTATGACCAAATTATTTGCTATGTAATAATTTTAATAGCATTATAAATTCCTACTCTTAGTTAAATATATACTTTGCATAGTAAAAAGTCGTTAAGTAGAGATTGGTAGTAACTGATTGTGCGGTTCAAACTTGAAAACCAAAACACTTTATTACAGAAATTGGTTGATTTTTCTGGTGTATTGAAATTCATTACAGGAAAAACGCGGGTGTCGAGGTCTCAATAATTACAACACACCTAAAATGACCACCATTTTTGGAGCCAGATGAACAGGATTGCTATTTCGTTAGTTTCAGTCGATCTGTCAAGTCCGATATAATGATGGTCCTTTTGAGAATCGATATATCTTTGCGATGACATATTGGAATTTTTGGTTTTGGGTTGTTTCATTGTTTTATTGATTTTTCATGTTTCTTCTTTTCGAGTTTGTTGTTTCTTGTTAATGGTACTTGTTTTTATATTGTTATATATCTTTTTTAAACTCTATATTTTTAGATTCCTCAGTAATCGTGTCATTAAGGTGGGAGCGAGTGTTTTGGATATTTGGGTGTGTGGTGTTGTTGAGATCTTATGTGTGAGTTTTGGATTAACATATTGTCTGATATGTCTGTTCAAGTGTAGTATTTAGTTATTAGTTTCGTATGAAATGTGTTTCGTTCATCCATGTGTAATTCTCTGTGAAGTATGTCTGTCGGAAACCATCTTGGCGCGTTTGTTATTATACGTAATGTTTTGTTTTGTAGTCTTTGTAGTTTTGTCAGTTTTTTGTTGTTAAGGGTGTACAGGGACATTTTTTTAAGTGTCTCACCCGATTGGCGATTTTCCTGCTGACTATCATAAAAAACAAATTACATAATTCTCAATGATTTTCGATAAGGAAGCCGAATTTAATGTCAAAAAATACATAAATTTACAAATTTGACAGATGAGACGCCATTTTGAATTTTCTTAAATGGCAACCCCCATAAATAACCACACGATTGGATTGCATTTGGCGATCCGATTCTAAAACTATATAGTTGTTGACACTAATTTTCAGCCGTTTCGGAAATACGGGGGTTCCTAATTTGCCTCCATCGATTTTGTCTTTTAAGTGTCTCACCCCTTTAATAAATAGACCTTCTAAGCTGAACACCCTAGTTTTTTTCACAGTGACATAATTTCGCGTAAGCAAGCGATCTACGCTATAGTCAAATCCGACAGACGTCAAAAAGTGACAGATACGACGCCATTTTGAATTTTTTTAAATGGCAACCCTCATAAATAACTAGACGATTGGATTGCATTTGGCGATCCGATTCTAAACTATATAGTTGTTGACACTTATTTTCATCCGTTTCGGAAATACGGGGGTTCCTAATTTGCCTCCATCGATTTTGTCTTTTAAGTGTCTCACCCCTTTAATAAATAGACCTTCTAAGCTGAACACCTCAATTTTTTTCACAGGAAGATAACTTCGCGTGAGCAAGCGATCTACGCTATAGTCAAATCCAACAGATGTCAAAAAGTGACACATACGACGCCATCTTGAATTTTATTAAATGGCAACCCTCATAAATAACTAGACGATTGGATTGCATTTGGCGATCCGATTATAAAACTATATAGTTGTTGACACTTATTTTCAGCCGTTTCGGAAATACGGGGGTTCATGATTTGCCTCCATCGATTTTGTCTTTTAAGTGTCTCACCCCTTTAATAAATAGACCTTCTAAGTTGAACACCCTAGTTTTTTTCACAGTGACATAATTTCGCGTAAGCAAGCGATCTACGCTATAGTCAAATCCGACAGACGTCAAAAAGTGACAGATACGACGCCATTTTGAATTTTTTTAAATGGCAACCCTCATAAATAACTAGACGATTGGATTGCATTTGGCGATCCGATTATAAAACTATATAGTTGTTGACACTTATTTTCAGCCGTTTCGGAAATACGGGGGTTCATGATTTGCCTCCATCGATTTTGTCTTTTAAGTGTCTCACCCCTTTAATAAATAGACCTTCTAAGCTGAACACCTCAATTTTTTTCACAGTAAGATAACTTCGCGTGAGCAAGCGATCTACGCTATAGTCAAATCCAACAGATGTCAAAAAGTGAAACATACGACGCCATCTTGAATTTTATTAAATGGCAACCCTCATAAATAACTAGACGATTGGATTGCATTTGGCGATCCGATTATAAAACTATATAGTTGTTGACACTTATTTTCAGCCGTTTCGGAAATACGGGGGTTCCTAATTTGCCTCCATCGATTTTGTTTTTTAAGTGTCTCACCCCTTTAATAAATAGACCTTCTAAGCTGAACACCTCAATTTTTTTCACAGTAAGATAACTTCACGTGAGCAAGCGATCTACGCTATAGTCAAATCCAACAGATGTCAAAAAATGACAGATACGACGCCATCTTGAATTTTTTTAAAGGGCAGCCCCCATAAATAACCACACGATTGAATTGCATTTGGCGATCCGATTCTAAAACTATATAGTTGCTGACACTTATTTTCATCCGTTTCGGAAATACGGGGGTTCCTAATTTGCCTCCATCGATTTTGTCTTTTAAGTGTCTCACCCCTTTAATAAATAGACCTTCTAAGCTGAACACCTCAATTTTTTTCACAGTAAGATAACTTCGCGTGAGCAAGCTATCTACGCTATAGTCAAATCCAACAGATGTCAAAAAGTGACACATACGACGCCATCTTGAATTTTATTAAATGGCAACCCTCATAAATAACTAGACGATTGGATTGCATTTGGCGATCCGATTATAAAACTAAATAGTTATTGACACTTATTTTCAGCCGTTTCGGAAATACGGGGGTTCATAATTTGCCTCCATCGATTTTGTCTTTTAAGTGTCTCACCCCTTTAATAAATAGACCTTCTAAGCTGAACACCCTAGTTTTTTTCACAGTGACATAATTTCGCGTAAGCAAGCGATCTACGCTATATTTAAATCCGACAGACGTCAAAAAGTGACAGATACGACGCCATTTTGAATTTTTTTAAATGGCAACCCTCATAAATAACTAGACGATTGGATTGCATTTGGCGATCCGATTATAAAACTATATAGTTGTTGACACTTATTTTCAGCCTTTTCGGAAATACGGGGGTTCCTAATTTGCCTCCATCGATTTTGTCTTTTAAGTGTCTCACCCCTTTAATAAATAGACCTTCTAAGCTGAACACCCTAATTTTTTTCAAAGTGACATATTTTCCCATAAGCAAGCGATCTACGCTATAGTCAAATCCAACAGATGTCAAAAAGTGACAGATACGACTCCATTTTGAATTTTTTTAAATTGCAGCCCTCATAAATAACCGCACGATTGAATTGCATTTGGCGATCCGATTCTAAAACTATATAGTTGTTGATATTTATTTTCAGCTGTTTCGGAAATACGGGGGTTCCTAATTTGCCTCCATCGGTTAAATGAACATGTATTTTCATTGCTGATCAAGAACACACTGCAATATTGAAATAATATACAAAGAAAAAACAGATTCAACAATTACGACAATCTGCATTTCTACCAAAGAGGCTGGCTAGGGTCGACTAGTATTTTTATTTATAAAAGTGTATATAAGAATCTTTAACTAAGAAGTTCATGACTCTTAAATGGTAAAAATGCGTCTTGTTATTAATATTTAATTGTAATTATAAATAATATTGTCTTCAATGTTAGTTGCTTGGTTATTACTGTTATACTTTTAAAATTTATTAATTTTATGCTTTTATATTTTTTGTAATGTCGAAACATGTTCTGATTACAAATTAAAATATGAACCTATAGTTAAAGATGAATATAATTTTAATATGCCCAAATCCTTTGCTAACGGATTGGGTTAGTTTTTTTTTTAATTGCACCTGATAGCTAGAACTTTAAATATAAACCCCAACGTTTTATGAATAGTTTATACATATACAGCAACAGTGGCACAGTTATTTTTATATATTATTGCGCAATTTTCGTTATCGTTAATAAGTGTGTTTATTAAATTTAACATAAATGTAGGCTCCAGCAGTTTTTAGGCAAGTACTATAAATGTTTTGTTCAACCAAAAAGCAGCGTTTTTTAACCTGTGGGGCGAACCCCCCTAAAAAGGCGTGATACCTGTTAGCATATCGAAAAAAAAATATTATAAAGAAATTAATAAAGTTACTGAAACAAATGCGCATTAAAAAAATGCATTCTGCAAAATAAAATACACGTTCACACTGATATATTACACTTATATATAAGATTGTATTAGTAATGGATAATGTATTTAATATTAATAATTAACTTCAATACTACAATTAAAAACAAGTTTAAAAATTCTGGATTTGAATAACAAAATGCTCAATCTCCATTTCTAGCCGTCTGGAGATACTATCAGCACTGCTATAGGCAGATGGAAAACTATATATACAAAAAAGGCCAACTTCATATTATAGTTGGTTGCCAGTCTATCAGTATTTTTAATCAAGGCTAATTTTCAAATTAAATAGTAATAAAAATAGCCAGAGGGCACATACCGGATGATGCACCGCCAAACTGGCCACTGGAAATCACATGTAAATTTTGCTACCCTCAAATATTGGCTTCCCAATTTTTTGCCACAAAATTACATTCGACTTTTTTAAAGGTTCTCTTATTGACTACCACGAATTTAAGTATTGTCTAATTAATAACGAAATTAAAAGTTATTTAGAAAAAATTCTTAATGATAATGTCAAATGTTACTAGACGTTTAATTTTTTATTAGTTTGAACATGACGTTACCGATATGGCGAAGAGGAAAACGGGAAGGCAGTGAAATTATAAAGAGTTACTGGGCATCATAAATATCAAAAATTGTTAAAATTCAATATAGCATGCCTGATGCCTTAGTTATTTTCTTATATCATTTTACTTTTAGCTGACAATAATTATTACGTTTTATTTACATGTTACAACGAATTTCATTGATTGTGAAATTTCGATCTACGATGAGAATTGTGATTAAAAATTTGATAGCAAACAATAAAAGTTGAGAAACGCCGGGTTAAAAGTAATTAGATAATGCAAGGGAGAATACTTAAATTTGTATGTAAACTTATACTCTGACCAACAACCATAGAGAAAGGTAGGATATTCTATAAGCAAATTTCCTAAACCCAAAGTTTTTGTAATTTTATTTAAGTTAATTTTATTGTTTACAATTCGCTAATTTCTAAAAGACAATTGCACAAAACAAATAACAACGAATTTTAATTTCTATTCGTTAAATTAATAATCCTTACTTTTTATTTGCTTCGACTAGACATGCAATAATAGGATATCTTAATCATTCTAGTGGCACCCAACTGCCTTTTTTTACTTTTCCCAATAGTTATACAGGGTGTCCCACGGTGGATGGCGTATTATACGTTTATGGAGAACTAAATAACAAATCATTTTGAAAATTTGGCAACCGGGATAAACGATCATGATCTACAGTTTAAAAATATTTTTGATCATGCGGTGTTGCCGCTTCTACTCTAAACCGGTGAAAACATCGCTATTTTAAATAGAACACCCTGTATATTCTTCAATTTTTGAATTTCGAATATAATTATGAGCAACTTCTCTTAATATTTCCCTATACCTATCTGTTGCCGTTTTTCGGGAATCAATTAATTTCAATTTTTTTTTGACGAAAAAAAGAACTTCCAATAAATTTTAATATCTCCCTCATATTAAACAATTTTGAGCTGAAATTTGGGTCATACCTGAACAATGCATCTAGGCATTTGATCTTTTGGTCACATCTTAGTTTAAGTATACAGGGCGGTACAGAAATTAATTTATGTCGGTAACTTACAAAAATGCCAGAAAATTTATACCTAATACCTAACTTCAAGTTTCCGATTTAATAGCGTTTATTCATAAAACTTTATAAATCGACAAACTTTCAACGGTTTTAATAGTAGTGGGCTATGGAAACAAATTTTTTGTTACATAGTCACCATGGCAACTTGTTTTATAGAAATGTAATTTTTTAAATAAATGTGATTTAAGTACCTACGATGGCGGAAAATAATAATTACTCTAATACAGTTTTAATGAATTTATTTATTTTCCATGGACAGTGTGATCAAATAATTAGTAGAACCTGCAGAAAATTTAATGAAATGTATCCGAATTTGCCGCAGATGAATAACAAAAAATTTATTCGGCTTCAGAACAATTTTAGACAGTTTGGATCAATTTTAAAAGCACCAAGAAGCTTGCCCAGACCCGTGACTTCTAATGAGAAGAATAAAATTAATGTTCTGGCATACTTTGTTGCATATCCTTACGCTTCCGTGCGCAGCGCCGAAGAAGGCTTAGACATTGCACATTCATCGGTAGAAACAATTCTAAGGAAACATGGAATGCATGATTATAAATTTACCAGAGTTCATAGCTCTTAAGCCTGAAGATAGTTAAAGGAGAGTAGAGTTTTGCGAAATGATGCTAGTGCATATCCAGGAAGATCCAAATTTCTTAAGTAAAATTATATAGACTAACGAATCCAAATTTTCGAGGGAGGGCATTTTCAATCGTCACAATCGCCACTTTTGGGCGAATGAGAATCCCCATGTCACAAGGGAGGCAGGTTTTCAAGATAAATTTAGTTTCAATGTATTCTGCTTAATAATGGATAATCAAGTGAGGTAGGTATGTGATTTACGATGAAAACCTAAACTCTGGAAAATATGTAAATATTTTAAACACAATAGTTGAAATCTTTACGGATAGTCTCTCACTTGAAGAGTACAGGAGGTGCTGGCATCAACTTAACGGAGCTCCTGCACATTGTACCGCTGAAGTATCTGTGGAGCTTAGAAGGATATACGATGATTGATGGTTTCGACGCTTAGGACCATGGAATTGGCCACCAAGATCACCTGATATAACCCCTTTAGACTTTTACTTGTGGGGTGTATTGAAGGAGAAAATATAGAAAACACCTGTGAATACCAAAGAAGAACTGGAGCATTGAGTCATCCAAGCGTTCAACGACCGTGATGCGAATGAACTTTAAAGTGCTACAACGGATGGTGTCAATACCTGTTTATTAAAGTGTCTAGAAGTTAATGGCCAACATTTTGAACAATTGCTTAAAAAATAGTCCATTTATTTTTATTAATAGTCTATTTTACTTTTATCGTATTTGATTATCTAGTTCGATTTGTAATACTTTTTATTATTTTTGTTATTATTTGTTGCATTCAGAATTGATCCAAACTGTCTAAAATTGTTCTGAAGCCGAACAATTTTTTTGTAATTTATCTGCGGTAAATTCGGATACATTTCATTAAATTTTCTGCAGGTTCTACTAATTATTTGATCACACTGTCCATGGAAAATAAATAAATTCATTAAACCTGTATTAGAGCAATTATTATTTTCCGCCATCGTAGGTACTCAAATCACAATTATTTAAAAAATTACATTTCTATAAAACAAGTTGCCATGGTGACTATGTAACAAAAAATTTGTTTCCATAGCCCACTACTATTAAAACCGTTGAAAGTTTGTCGATTTATGAAGTTTTATGAATAAACGCTATTAAATCGGAAACTTGAAGTTAGGTATTAGGTATAATTTTTCTGGCATTTTTGTAAGTTACCGACATAAATTAATTTCTGTACCGCCCTGTATACTTAGACTAAGATGTGACCAAAAGATCAAATGCCTAGATGCATTGTTCAGGTATGACCCTAATTTCAGCTCAAATTTTTTTAATAGGAGGGAGGTATTAAAATTTATTGGAAGTCCTTTTTTCGTAAAAAAAAATTGAAATTAATTTATTCCCGAAAAACGGCTACAAATAGGTATAGGAAAATATTAAGAGAAGTTGCTCATAATTATATTCGGAATTTGAAATTGAAGAATATACAGGATGTTCTATTTAAAATAGTAATGTTGTCACCGGTTTAGAGTAGAAGCGGCAACACCGCATAGTCAAAAATATTTTTAAACTGTAGATCATGATCTTTTATCCCGGTTGCCAAATTTTCAAAATGATCCGTTATTTAGTTCTCCATAAACGCCTAATACGCCATCCACCGTGGGACACCCTGTATAATATATAATAAACTAAAGTGCATAAAATATGTTAAAGAAAATACTAAAACATTTTGTCATTTTAAGTGGCGGTAGGGGTAAAAATAAAACCTTTTGTTTAAAGCCATTCACTATAATAATCAATAATAATTCACTTTACTTGTTAGAGCTCGATAATAAAAATTTAATAAATTTTTTTAAAAAAACATGTACTGTTTCTTGTTGTTTAAATTAAATTATATGTGGGATAACATTTTCATTAAGATACAACTTACCAGCAAAAAGATTGGGGTTTTCAGCTTAGAAAGTCTATTTATTAAAGGGGTGAGACACTTAAAATTCAAAATGGCGTCGTATCTGTCACTTTTTGACGTCTGTCGGATTTGACTATAGCGTAGATCGCTTGCTCACGGGAAATTATGTCACTGCGAAAAAAATTATGGTATTCAGCTTAGAAGGTCTATTTATTAAAGGGGTGAGACACTTAAAAGACAAAATCGATGGAGGCAAATTAGGAACGCCCGTATTTCCGAAACGGCTGAAAATAAGTATCAACAACTATATAGTTTTAGAATCGGATCGCCAAATGCAATCCAATCTTGTGGTTATTTATGGGGGTTGCCATTTAAAAAAATTCAAAATGGCGTCGTATCTGTCACTTTTTGACATCTGCCGGATTTGACTATAGCGTAAATCGCTTGCTCACGCGAAATTATGTCACTGTGAAAAAAATTAGGGTGTTCACCTTAGAAGGTCTATGTATTAAAGGGGTGAGACACTTAAAAGACAAAATCGATGGAGGCAAATTAGGAACGCCCGTATTTCCGAAACGGTTGAAAATAAGTGTCAACAACTATATAGTTTTAGAATCGGATCGCCAAATGCAATTCAATCGTGTGGTTATTTATGAGGGCTGCCATTTAAAAAAATTCAAGATGGCGTCGTATCTGTTACTTTTTGACATCTGTTGGATTTGACTATAGCGTAGATCGCTTGCTCACGTGAAGTTATCTTACTGTGAAAAAAATTGAGGTGTTCAGCTTAGGAGGTCTATTTATTAAAGGGGTGAGACACTTAAAAGACAAAATCGATGGAGGCAAATTATGAACCCCCGTATTTCCGAAACGGCTGAAAATAAGTGTCAACAACTATATAGTTTTATAATCGGATCGCCAAATGCAATCCAATCGTCTAGTTATTTATGAGGGTTGCCATTTAAAAAAATTCAAAATGGCGTCGTATCTGTCACTTTTTGACGTCTGTCGGATTTGACTATAGCGTAGATCGCTTGCTTACGCGAAATTATGTCACTGTGAAAAAAACTAGGGTGTTCAGCTTAGAAGATCTATTTATTAAAGGGGTGAGACACTTAAAAGACAAAATCGATGGAGGCAAATTATGAACCCCCGTATTTCCGAAACGGCTGAAAATAAGTGTCAACAACTATATAGTTTTATAATCGGATCGCCAAATGCAATCCAGTCGTCTAGTTATTTATGAGGGTTGCCATTTAAAAAAATTCAAAATGGCGTCGTATCTGTCACTTTTTGACGTCTGTCGGATTTGACTATAGCGTAGATCGCTTGCTTACGCGAAATTATGTCACTGTGAAAAAAACTAGGGTGTTCAGCTTATAAGGTCTATTTATTAAAGGGGTGAGACACTTAAAAGACAAAATCGATGGAGGCAAATTATGAACCCCCGTATTTCCGAAACGGCTGAAAATAAGTGTCAACAACTATACAGTTTTATAATCGGATCGCCAAATGCAATCCAATCGTCTAGTTATTTATGAGGGCTGCCATTTAAAAAAATTCAAGATGGCGTCGTATCTGTCATTTTTTGACATCTGTTGGATTTGACTATAGCGTAGATCGCTTGCTCACGCGAAGTTATCTTACTGTGAAAAAAATTGGGGTGTTCAGCTTAGAAGGTCTATTTATTAAAGGGGTGAGACACTTAAAAGACAAAATCGATGGAGGCAAATTAGGAACCCCCGTATTTCCGAAACGGATGAAAATAAGTGTCAACAACTATATAGTTTTAGAATCGGATCGCCAAATGCAATCCAATCGTCTAGTTATTTATGAGGGTTGCCATTTAAAAAAATTCAAAATGGCGTCGTATCTGTCACTTTTTGACGTCTGTCGGATTTGACTATAGCGTAGATCGCTTGCTTACGCGAAATTATGTTACTGTGAAAAAAACTAGGGTGTTCAGCTTAGAAGGTCTATTTATTAAAGGGGTGAGACACTTAAAAGACAAAATCGATGGAGGCAAATTAGGAACCCCCGTATTTCCGAAACGGATGAAAATAAGTGTCAACAACTATATAGTTTTAGAATCGGATCGCCAAATGCAATCCAATCGTCTAGTTATTTATGAGGGTTGCCATTTAAAAAAATTCAAAATGGCGTCGTATCTGTCACTTTTTGACGTCTGTCGGATTTGACTATAGCGTAGATCGCTTGCTTACGCGAAATTATGTTACTGTGAAAAAAACTAGGGTGTTCAGCTTAGAAGGTCTATTTATTAAAGGGGTGAGACACTTAAAAGACAAAATCGATGGAGGCAAATTAGGAACCCCCGTATTTCCGAAACGGATGAAAATAAGTGTCAGCAACTATATAGTTTTAGAATCGGATCGCCAAATGCAATTCAATCGTGTGGTTATTTATGAGGGCTGCCATTTAAAAAAATTCAAGATGGCGTCGTATCTGTCATTTTTTGACATCTGTTGGATTTGACTATAGCGTAGATCGCTTGCTCACGCGAAGTTATCTTACTGTGAAAAAAATTGGGGTGTTCAGCTTAGAAGGTCTATTTATTAAAGGGGTGAGACACTTAAAAGACAAAATCGATGGAGGCAAATTAGGAACCCCCGTATTTCCGAAACGGATGAAAATAAGTGTCAACAACTATATAGTTTTAGAATCGGATCGCCAAATGCAATCCAATCGTCTAGTTATTTATGAGGGTTGCCATTTAAAAAAATTCAAAATGGCGTCGTATCTGTCACTTTTTGACGTCTGTCGGATTTGACTATAGCGTAGATCGCTTGCTTACGCGAAATTATGTTACTGTGAAAAAAACTAGGGTGTTCAGCTTAGAAGGTCTATTTATTAAAGGGGTGAGACACTTAAAAGACAAAATCGATGGAGGCAAATTAGGAACCCCCGTATTTCCGAAACGGCTGAAAATAAGTGTCAACAACTATATAGTTTTAGAATCGGATCGCCAAATGCAATCCAATCGTGTGGTTATTTATGGGGGTTGCCATTTAAGAAAATTCAAAATGGCGTCTCATCTGTCAAATTTGTAAATCTATGTATTTTTTGACATTAAATTCGGCTTCCTTATCGAAAATCATTGAGAAATTTGTAATTTGTTTTTTATGATAGTCAGCAGGAAAATCGCCAATCGGGTGAGACACTTAAAAAAATGTCCCTGTACCATGTCGTACACCGTAGGTAAGTATTGGTCATGATATTGTCTTGTATATTGTCGTTTTCGTTCGTAGGTCGATTTTGCTGTTGGCGCATGCAATTGGGTAACTTGCTCTTATTTTATTACACCAATTTATGGGGTTTTTATTTACTTTAGTACTGGTCTCGGGTATTTTTAGCCTGGCTTTAGAGAAGAAGATGGCGTGGGTGTCGTCCTCATTTAGTCCAAGTTTCCAAGCGTCAAGCCATTTTTGAATTATTTTAATATGGCGTTGCAGACGTGAGACAACAATCCAGGGTACTCCTGAGGTGGCAGTTATAGCAGTATCATCAGCAAATAGATAAAATTGAGTTTGGTTGTGTGTTGGTATATCGGCAGCAAATATATTGTAAAGGATCGCTGCTAAGGGTGATCCTTGCGGGACCCCAGCTTTGATTCCTTTATGGTTGATATTGCATTCTCAGATGATACTGCGAAAGTTCTGTCCTCTAGGAATGATATAATTAGCCTGATTAAGTAACCGGGCATACCTATCCCTATAAATTTTAGTATAAGGCCGTCGTGCCAGACCTTATCAAATGCTTTAGAAACGTCAAAGAAAATTGCTCCCGTTGACATGCGACGATTAGATCCTCTTAGTATGTTAGTCACCAACCTTGTCATCTGGCGCATAGTGAAATGAGCAGCTCTTAATCCGAACTGCTCTGGTGATAATATATTGTTGTTTGATACCAAATCAGAAATCCGATTTAATATCAATTTTTCAACAATTTTGCCTAGACAAAATAATATACTTATGGGTCTATAAGTGGCTGCTGACGTAAGGTCTTTCCCAGTGTTAGGAATTACTGCCACCCTGGCCATTTTCCGATTGTCTGGAAAGCAACTTGTTTTGAGTATTGCTTGGGCTTTAAGGCTTAACTGCTTTTTTTGCTTTTTTTGCCAAACTTTTAACTTCGTTGTTTTTGATCCCGTCAAAGCCGGGCGTTCTCTTTACGTTAATTGATTGTATAATGAATTTAACTTCTTTTATTGTTACTTGTTACGCACTTTGTTCGAAGGTTTGCATATTTTTGAAAATTTAAACTGTTCTAACGACCCCCGTATCTCTTACCGGATTGGTTGACTGGAATTCACTGAATTGTTCGCAGAGGCTGTCTGCGAAATTTGAACTGTTCTGACGACCCGCGCATCTCTTACCGGATCTGTTGACGGGTATTCACTGAATTGTTTGCAGAGGCTGTCTGCCATAATTCCGATTCTTTTTCGTTTAATAAAGCCCTTATGGCCGCTGTTTCTCTATTTTTGCTTGTTCTTTGATGCGCAGATCGCCAATTCTCTAGGCTTGTTTTAATAGCTACTTTTTGTTTATGATTTTCTGTGCTAGATCGCCCCCTAGAACGCCCCGCTTTGAAAACCTAGCCGTAGTTGTTACAGAGGCCATAGCAGAATTTATTTCGTTCGTCATTTTATTTATTGCATTTTCTATATCCATTTTTGTTTGGATCGGGGGTAACGAACGCTTCGCCACTTTGAACTTTCCTTTTGAAGTAGGACCAGTTTACCCCTGTCCTTGTGACGAAGCTATGCCCCTTCTGCTCAAGGTTACAGTATTCTACCATGACCGTTCTATGATTTGAGGACAGCTTTGACAACACAATTGGCTGTGAGAGCTGTCCTGTGTTTTTAATTGTCGATCTGTCAAGGTATTGTATGTAACAAATAATGCACCCTGTTTATTCTTATTTGTTGTGATATCTGAGTCTTTAGTTTCAGTTTCTACTCTTTTGGAATGGCTTCTTAATACCATAAATTTATCGATTTAGCAAAAAAAAATGCATATTTTGTAAATTTCGTTCGCATTAAAAAAAAATTTCGAAAATTTAAAACTTAAATCAACTAAAAAAATTCTTGTACTTTGCTGGCATGCGTTGCCATGAAATAAAAAAAAAAACGAATCTCTTAACTGAAATAATCATTAATATCTTTTACAATTCAACTATAATCAACAATCAATCCCAAAATGCATAAATATTCACGTTATGAATGAAAGAACAAGTTAACCCGTGCCAGCAATCACTCTCTTTTAAAATATTTTCGGCAAAAATAAAATAAAAATCTTCAAAAGTCCGCTAAAATATCAGACACTGCTTAACGAACGATAACGCTTCCAGTAAAAAAAAAAGCAAAACAGCACTTTTTTATGCTACTTTGAAATGTAGATACAGTAAAGGCTTACACACACCGACGCGGCCACGGCCGCGGTGGCGATCATATTAGCGGTCGGGCGTATTCACACCAAAGCGGTGAGTGGAGCTGTAAGGTAGTTGCCGTTTACAGATTTTATGTGTACGAAAATATATTTTTAAACGTTCAGGTTTCATTTTTATTTCTATTATTTGTTATTATGATAAGACGATGTGGAAGAAGAGACTTTCTTACTATTAGCTCTTTGTTCCACACCTTGTTTTTAGCCCTTATATTTTTATAATTTAGATGGCTTAAATCAAAAAGTTTGGTATATAATTTTACATTTTCTATTATCAATTCTATTATATTATTTGCCATTACTACTGTCACTTCCCGCAGTCAAAGTTGACACGTTGTATTTGACTGTCACCGCATATCAGAACGCTGCTCTAGGCCGCTTGATCTAGACCTGCCCGCGCTGGTATGATTTCATTAATTTATTTCCATGTGTTTAGATTGGCCGCCACCGTTACCTTGGCCGTGGCCGCGTCGGTGTGTTGAAGCCTTTAAGGTGGGTTTATAAGTTATAAAATACACTTTTATTTTACCAAAAAAATTAAAAGTTTTAAGAAAATAGTGAAGCCTGCAACAAGTACGATTAACACCTTTGCTTTTTATTTACTTTACGCCATTGTGCTAAGACTAATGACCTAACCAAAAATCAAGACGGAGCCTCTACCAAATTGTCACGAGGGGCACCGGGGGCTTGATTAAATGATGGTCATCATAATTATTGCAGCTTTTATTTATGTCAAAACTAATCAAAAACGAAGAAAGCGTCTCTGTGGGGTGCTACTCGCTGGTCTCTCTGCCTTGCCGTCGTTTACGGAGTTCCTTATTCAAGTCGCTCCCGCGGCGCCAAAGTCGGCGGGCCGGTTGACACGCACGACCGCTGCGCCCCACTTCCGCCCTGCTATGGGCGCTCTCTGAATGTGCAGATGCAGTGTCGTGCATGTGGGAATGAAAAAAGTATCTCGTGACAGTATGTAACCAACAAAAGAGATGAGTCGTATTTTAAATAATAATGTGCGGGTATAATATTGTTGTGGATTTATGCATTAAAAATTGGAAAACGTTTCCGTAGTTGATGAATACCTATGTGATTAATGAATTTAGTGACTTAATGATCTTAGTGAATTTTCTTTGTCATATACAAATCGGATGGAATAAATCACTGGCATCTTTTCAGGGATGGTAGGGTCGGTAGTGCCGACCTAGTGTCAAACAGACAACAGACAGTATAACATTATTATTTATCTACATTAATATACATTTTTAATGACCCGCAAACTGCCAGCGTTCAAACATTCAGTTTGTAAAAAATTGTATAAGACGAACATAAGGGACGAACCACTTTTAGAAAACTTTATCTATTAATTATCATTTTTCTTTCTTTTCATTTTTGTGTTTCACGTGGAAACGTGCTTGCGAATCGAAATTTGACGTCTCTTTAAAATTATAGGGATTAAATCTGTATTGACATTGACATTGTTGACGTTGATGAAAATAAAAGAGAGGGTTATTTGAAAGTTTGGTTAAGGTTGGAGACAATTAGATTTTGCATTGCATTTTAAAATTAAATTTAGAAGGCGTCTATGTAAAGGAATATAACTCCTGTTTAGGTTTACTTGTGTGTTTAAACAAAGGGGTAACTGTTTAGTAGCTCCTTGTTGATTTTTATGTCTATCATGAAATCGAGTCTGTTAAAATTGGTGGAAGATATATCATGGATGATCCTTGAATTCGAGGAATTAAATAATAAAACCATTAGACAGGCATCTGTTGTTAGATTTCTCGGAGTTTTTATATATTCAAAACTATCGTGGAATCATCAAGTAGACTTTATGATGAGAAAACTAGCTACGTATTGTTTTGTTGTCTGGATACTGCGTTATAAAATTGATGTTGACCTTCTAAAATTGTATTACTTTTCATATGTTCAATCCTGTTTGAACTATGGAGTTTTGACTTGGGGTTGCAGTTCCAGAGTAAATGAAATTTTTATTCATCAAAAAAGAATTATTAGAACGATAATGTTTTTCATGTCGTGAATTGTTTCCTCAGCTTTGAGTCATGGCATTTCATTCTTTGTTTATTTATGACTCCCTAACTTATATTAAGTCTAACATTAATGCATTTGTTTAGACTCGTGAGTTGAATGAGTAGTATCGCTTTAGGAAAAACTTAAATATTAACATTCCTCGTCATAGGCTATCGACGGTGGCAAGCAGCCCATTAGTTCTACCGATCAAATTATATAACAAATTACTCTTGCAAATTAAACAGATTAATCCTTTAAATAGGTTCAATAAAATAGTAAAAATGATTTTGACCAATAAAGCATATTTTTCTGTACCGGAATACCTCAACTCCCATTTTTAATTTCTATTTATATATATTGTGTTCATTGGATTGCTCCATTGTGTATTTTATATTTGCACTTGAGTTTTGTTTTATATATATTATTTTATATCTTGAACTATTGACAACAATATCCTATATTTACTGTTGTAAATCTCAAAGGAAATAAATAAATCTATTCAATGTAAATATTAGAATTCTAGACAAAAACGAAATGTGGGCGTGGTCTCCAAAAGTCTCTGCCTAAGGTGCTACTATTGCACCTACGATGCTCTTGCCGACCCTGACTACCAACCCGTTAGCCGCCACTGGTATAGATATTGAAAATGCGTAATAAAATGCAAGTTTCCGTATACCTTAAGAATATTTCGCAGCTATATTATATTATTATTTCAAATTATTTTAGTTTCAAATTGAAGAAATAGTTCATACTTTCAGCGGAGTCAAAGTAATGTAAATGATACAGTGCAGTCTTCTTCCACAGTTTAATAATTGCAAAAACAAATAGATATTTCCCTACATGTTTCGAATGCTTAAGCGTTCATTCTCAGGGGATTCTAACATTAAGTTGAGCGAAACTGTTAATGTTAGTTGTCTCAAATTTATGAGTATAACTTAACAGAACGAGGAATGTAAAATTAAAGACCTAATGTACTAACTACACTGATAAAACTGTGCTCCCTTAATCAAATAATCTGATTTATTTGGTGAATAATTATTGGTAATAAATAAATGTGATTTTAATTAACTAAATTTGATTTAACTGAAATAAATGAGAGTATTTCGTTTTATTTGCAAACTTATTTGACTGTTGGTTGATTTGTGTCAAATCATAGAACCCTTCAAACAAATATCTTACCAAAAAACCACTAAAATAACAAAATCTAAATAACTAATTATTTAATCGAACTAATTTTTATTTAGGAACTAAATCCCCATTAATCGCTAGCTAAATCACCCGATAGAGAACTATTTAAATGTCTAGGTCATTTAAACCAAATAATTATGTATTTACATTAAATCCTGAATATAAAACGACCGAATATTTACAAATAACTAATTATTTAATCGAAGTACATTTCAAGTTAAGAACTAAATACCTTTAACTTTAATTTAAATCATTCATTGCCGAGCTTTTCAAACAATTTGGTCATCCAAACAAATAATTAAGTATTTAAATGAACTCCTGTCGCCTACTTTGGGCTTTGAGTAATTTGATTGGCTGTACAAAAGTGGCCTGATCATCGCGTTTTGGTCATTGATGTTCGATTTTGTCTTGTAGAAATTTATGAGTGAGAGTGAAATCTTCTTTGTTAGTGGCACAGAAGTTAGTGGTTCCATCAAAAATTAAAACGAAGATATGGGGAATAAACGTAATATGAATAATTATTTAGAAGATTGGGGTATATCGAGGGGTATATCCCATATGTTAGATACTTTTCAAGGTAGGAAACTATATTTGAATATTTTAGTTACGCATGAAACGAGTTAAAGAAGTAAGATAAGAGGCAAAGAAAAGATACTTGTAATGCCTAATTTGAAATTTCGAACACAAAATCTTTTTAGAAAAATATAGCCAGGTATTTATAAATCATGGCTACCTAGGTTACAAATAAGACAGTTTTTCTCAATTTTCACCATAATTCAATACCTATCAAACCTCCTAACGTAAAAAATATAATATAATTAATATAATATTAATAATTATTGTACCTAATATTTGAAAATTTGACTTTATTTAATTTTTTATCAAAGTTATTAACTTCTCTATAATGTTTTATTGACGTATATTTTAAGGGGAACAACAACTAATGGTCGGTTTATACAGCAAGATAACATAACATAAAAATAAAATAAGAGTTAAATCTACAGATCTGCCATAAGACGTTTATAGAAACACATAACATAACATAAAAATAAGAAATAAAATAAGAGATGGTTATCTTTTAAATTTTATGTTATTTTTATGTAAAAATAGTTGTGCGCGTGCGCGTAATTTGTCATAACCTTTATTTTCGGCAAAAATGTGTTTTTTTTCTGTTGGTTTGCCTTATTATTTGAACACTATAAACAATTTGATAAGGTTTGTGATTATTATGGTAGGTATAGATACTGATTAAACCATATTCAATAGCAACATTTCAATATTTCTTATTTTTATGTGACGTCTGTATAAACACGTACTTGGATAAAATAAGAACTGATTTGAATGAACATTCTGATCTATTGAAAATTAAAAAAAGGTATTTAAACCAAATAAATGTATATTTGATCTAAATAAATATAAAAGACAAGTTAAACAATTATGTACTTGAATAAAAAAAACAATCACTTTGATGGAAATCACCGGTTTATTTAAATCAAATAACTTAAATTGTTTAATTAAATAACGTTGTTGTTACGGCAAATACATGTAAAACAAAAGTAAAATAAATAATGTACTTGATAAAATAAATAATGTACTTGATAAAATATATATAAATATCAATCAAATAAACATTTTGTTAACTTAACTTTTAACCTATTTACCTTAAGTCATTGAAACGGCTTATTTAAGTTAGGTTACTGTTAAGGAAATAAATATTTGCTTGAATTTTGTATTTAGTGATTAGTTCCAAATAAAAAGTAATTTGTATCAAATCAGATGATACTAATTGAGGCAAATAATCCCTTGGTATTTTTCAAATACATATTTGTTTGGCTAATAGGAAACAAATATTTATTTGAGTCAACTGTAAATTTTTTTAACTCAAATAATTAATTTTATCAGTGTACTCATATTAGCATATTATTTATATTACGACTCGAATATAAGTGAAGTTTTAATTATTAATGCGAAATTTTAATTAGTGAAGAAACATTATGGATAAGAGATAATAAATTGAGTTATAACAATATTGGAGGAGAAAGTTTTTTTTTTTCTTATTTATGAAAGCGTTTAAAATCTCTATATGAAGATTAGGAAATATTAGTATTTAATTGTTGAAAAAAAATTACATATTAGTGTTGTGAACGAACATGTAGATGTTTTTGAAAAAGAATAATGAAAATGAAATTTTTAGGAAAAGTTTTTTTAGCAAAAGGGTAGGTAGTTATAAAAAAATTGAATATAACCTGTGCTAACCACAACCGTGTTAACTACTGCAACATGATTGTTGCACAACCTACCCGTTTTTAAAAAACTTTTCCTAAAAATGAAAAAACTTTTTTTCAAAAATATGGGGCAAATCCCTATATCTACATATTAGTTAACACCACTAATAAATAATTTTTTTTTCAATAATTAAATACTTATATTTCTTAATCTTCATATAAAAATTTAAAACACTTTTATAAGTAAGAAAAAAACCTTTCTCCTCCAATAATGTTATAACTTAATTTATTACCTTTTATCCATAATATTTTTTCACTAAATAAAATTTCACTTACATTCGAATCGTGATTCAATTATTAATATGTTAATATGACTAGTTTATTACTAGTAGTTTAAGACAACTTACATTAACAGCTTCGCTCAACTCGATGTTAGTATCCCCTGAGGATGAACGCTTAAGCGTTCGAAATATCTATGGAACTATTTATTTGTGTTTACAATTATTAAATTTTGGAGGAAGACTGGGTTTCGTTTACATATTCTAGTTTCGTTCATGACGTCTTGTAACTACGCACTATAATCCCTTCATTATCTTAAGGTAAATACCAATTTAGAAACGTTGGCATTGACTGCCAGTCTAGACACTGTATGCCTCAAGGCGTAAAATAGATTAACCCATCAAACAGTTTTGCTTTTGACGGTAAAAGTTAACATCAAGTTTAATATTAATTAACGAAAGATAAACACAATAATAACGTTCATTTTATGGCAATTAAAAAGGGCGATGTGAACATTAAAATTAGGCTTAAAGTAAATAACTACTTTTAGTACAACATCTTGGTGACCCCAGAATTTTTTTCATGGAAAATAAATGAAGAATATTGATGAAACATTTTTTTAACAGTTTAGGTGTGTTATTCTTTAAGGGTTGAATGTCAAAAATTCATCTCATATTGTCCTGAATTCCTCGACTAATTCCCGATCGAATACCGTCATTTATTTACCCTACCGCAAAAATTTTTTTTTTTCATACATCGTTTTATCACGAGTGTTATTCAGCCAGACTATTCCACGAATGTCTACAAGGCCTTTAACTATACAATGAAAGTCGCCATTTTTAGTTTAGTGCCTACTTTTATTCAAGGAAATTGCAGAATGTTTCACCATGTTACCCATTGTTGCCGCGGCAAAATTTCCATTGGAAGTGGCAAACATCAAAGAGAGAGCGGCAATAAGGGTCGATAAGTTTAAATTGCGACGTATTATTTGCAACGCGCACTTCGAGTTGTTTTGATTTTTTATATGCTGATTGTGATATTTTTTTTTTGAAAAAAAGATGGTACGATATTGTGATGAGCACCGCTGAATAAGCAAAACTGAATTAAATGAATCACTGATTTAGTAAATAAAAAGAGGGGGTTTAACAAGCGTCACCAGCTTTGCCCCAGGAAAAGCTGGAAGCCTGCAAGATGATCGTGGAACCTGAGACTCTGTCCGTGCGAACTGAGACCACGTAAACAAAAGAGAAAAGTAAAAAGGTAAACAGGTTAAGGGGGAGCTGTAGAAATTAAATAGAGTGATATTAAAATGGATGGCATTATTACATTAATAAAAAAGGGGTGTTAGTTGCTAGCCTAAACTCATCTGTACTATCGGAGATTCTTGGAGGAAAAAAAAACTGAAGGTCTCCACAGTACAACGTCTGAAAGACTTCAATAGAGAAGACGGAAAAGTAAATGTACAGAAGACGAAGTAGTGAGGATGACAAAGAAGTCGTACGGAAGTCTAGTCCCAGTGGGAGCTTCTATGGTCCTAAGGTTTGATTTGGGGCTCAAATAAGGATATTGTGGTGTTCCTACAGATTTTGGCCCCTTCGGTCTTAGTATCAATCAATCAATCAAAAGTAAACTTAAGGGCGATAGGAAATAAGGCCTCACAATATTAAATCCTTGACAGATAACCAAAATAGTCGTGAACTAAAAAGGCCGTCTTGCCTCTTCGGCTTTTAAAAGTCAAGTGAGATTTAAAAACGGGGAAACTGAAGTCACTAAAATGTCAAAAAAGCCAGGTACTAACACAACCTTAAAATGAAGATAAACCAAATGTATACAACACAACTATTAGCATGGACACTTGGACACAGATACTGCATGAACCGAAATGCAAAAGGAAGGAATAGACTGGGTCACATACTAGCGGTACCGTTTCCTTGATGTTGAAATAAATCCAATAGATGCTGTCAACTTGGTTGCTGGTATTTAAAGTAAGTGAAATAAAGCACAGTTACCTAAATTTAGGTATGGTTTAATATTCATAGTGAAAATATAACCTCGCAGCATTTTTTTTCACCAAAAACACTGTTATATGGATGAAATAATAAGGTAGTTCAAACTAGAAAAATAGGGTGATTAAGTGATGAACGAAGTTTAATCCCAAGTTTAGACAAAGACACCGAACGGAAGGTCATTAACCTTAGGTGGAAAACCAAGGTAGGGTAGGTGATATACAGTTACCAAAACGTAGTACTTTTTTCAGTTCTTAAAGCTAAAATTCAAATTGAATATGCGACATAAGTAAATATTAATAGACAAATTTTTATAATGTTATAGTGACAAAATTGAATCGTCACATTTTTATTCCGTGGAGACAGGCTCACAAAATAAATAAAAGGTTACAATGCCAACTAACTAGACAACTAGCGAAACAAAGATTTCAGTGGACAGACATACCACTCAGCGCTAAGCTTGAAAATTTATGGTGGGTAATTCAAATCCTTCTTTTTTTAATTACTGGTTTAGTCGTTTAACAATATTTGAGATTTTTAAAGACGGATAATTATTACTTTCTGAGTTAGTGTACTAGTATAAGACTCCACATGTTCGCTAAAATTAAAAACTAATAATTATACATTTTAATGAATACCTAATGTATTTTATACAAAGTTATTCTCAAAAAGCAATAAATATTATAAAAACCAAATATTGTTGTTATTTAAGAATTATTGCGTAAATAAACACGTTGAGCTTATAAAAAACAGTTAAAATTTATTTAAAATGAACTAACCTGACGTGCCCCGTCAAATTTCGATGAAATCGACCCAACCGTGCTTAACCAATCGTCCATTTTCCATTTTAAAATTCTTTATTACCTATTTGGTTATAAATCTAACTTATCCACTAAATATATACTAGCCTAGTCTATTTACATTTCCTAACCTAGCCTATATTATTTACAATGTTTTGGGCGCATATGGGCCGTAAGCATACGGCCCAAAATGCGCCCAAAGACCTGGCGTAAGCCAGGCGGCCGATGTACATGGCCTTGGGTAGAGCGTTAGATTTTAATTTTGCTTATGCACTGATCACACCGTACCGGTAAATACCTTGACGGGTGTTAAGGGAATGTTGTTATTCTGAAAGAATATAATAATTGATTTGCCCAAACAAACCACACCAATAAAAACAGATATGTAGGAAACGAGAAAGCAATGACAAGCACGCTGGGAAAAAGTGCAAAAAACCCAGTCAGATTAACTATCACAGTCTATACCATAATCCGTCCACAGCGGATGATCTAAATGAGTATATCGGCAAGCTTCGCCCAGGCGGTGGAGTCAGCCGAATTTTAGGAGGCGTGTCTTTGTCAGTGTGTCAGTAGTCCGTCCCACTGTCGTTTGTTGTAATTGTGGAGCACATTTCGGGCTGCAAAAAGTCGCCAAACAACCCTGTGATGCGGGAAGTCTAGCGTAATCCTTACAGCCTTTTTGTGCCTAGTTTGCTAGTCTGTTATTTGTATTTTGTTGTTAAATGTATGTTGTCTTATTTCTTTGATTGTTTACTCGTTTGTCTGTTTGTTTGTTTGTTTATTTAGATTTGTCATTGTATGTTTTGTAGTGGTGTATGATAGATAGGTAGTTTATAGTATAAGGGTTTGTGGGTTGTTTGTGCGTCGTTGTCAGCACGTCTATTTGTTATATGTCTTGTTAGTGGTGAGTTTTGTAATTTGTACGTATAAAATTTGTTTGAAATGTCTTGTATGTGAGTTATTATGTCAGTAATTGCTGCCATGTGATGCAGGTCCGCGACCGTGACGTATCTGTTCGATGACGTCACGCATCGCAGGATCTTATTTTCCAGCCTCAGCAAACGTTGTTGCTGAGTGCTGGAAGCACTACACCACACGGGAGCTTCGTATGTCAGTATAGGTCTGATAATCTGCTTGTAGATGAGTAATTTGTTCGTCGGGGATAGGTAGGAATTTTTGGATAGCACGGAATAAAGACTTTGCATTGCTGCAAAGCCGTTCTTTAGACATGCCTACACACTACCTAATTTGCGGGGTCCCTGCAGATTGGGTAGTGTGTAGAGACTTTTAGTCTTCAGTCGTGGTCAGGTGTAAAATGTATCATCCTTGTAAAAAACGTCGCATCCAGTTTGTCGTAGCCAGGTGAAGGTACAATGTATTCAATTTAATGGTCACATTCGGGTATTTCGGCTCCACGGGTAGTTCATGCAACAGAAACAAATTTAAATGATTAGTACTGACATGACATTACCTTGATGAACAAAACATAACATTTAAATTAAAAAATTTACATAGAAAATTAAACTTAACCTAATTGAAATTAACACTGATTCTCTAAAAACTAAATTATTTTAATTGACTTCATTTAAATTTTTGATCTTATCGTCATATGCTCCTTGGTGTATTTTTCTTTTGGCAAGATTACTTTTTCGCTCGCGTAGGAGAGCTTTGAGTTATCAGGGATATCAAAACACTCTTTAAGTGATGTAAGTAAATGTCAGGGAGTCACCCCGGAGGAGAATAGAGTTTCATGGCAAATTTTACACTCAAGGACACCAATACATTTCAAAATATATCCAACAACATACACACATGACGTCAGATAATAATAATAAAGAGGCAAATAAAGAGCACACACTCAAATTCCACAACTACAGCATTAAATAATAAAGAATGAATGTGAAAAACTTACACAGTCTGATTATTAAACTACTTAGCCATGGTCTCGTGCATCTGCTTGGGTTGGCGCCTATCTACATCGTTTTGGAGCACGGTTCGTGGTAAAAATATGCTAAAAGTACTAGAGCAGGACTACTCTTTATTATAAATTTTAGCATACCTAACCTCTAATGCATATATAAGTTTCACATTTATGTTACATACCTGTGATATAAGCTCACCCTTAAATTTATCGAAACATGTAAAAACAGCTTGTATAGGTAAAAAAACGACTAAAACCGCTACGCATGCTATGAAAATGTTAACAATATCTTTGGAGTCCTTACCGACAACAATTCGTTCGAGGTTCGGGGGTTTACACTATTTCACAGTACACAGAACTTTCCTTTTTCAGATAGAACACATAAAAATAATTTGACAAGTCACTATACATTTTTTTCCTAAGGTCCCCCCTACGGAGATACCGGCCCATGAAAGACGCCTCTGGAAATCGTTTGTTTTTAAATAAATTTTGAAGGACTAGGTGTAATTAAATAATTTTTTAATATGATGGTTATTAGGTAAGTCTCCATAAAATGGGTCGTTCTAATCACATTCGGCTTGCTTAGTTTGCCAGGGACGGACCAGCTCTAAGAAAGTATGCTATTTTTTTTTACACCCTGTATGATAAAGGTACAACAATAATATTTTTGAACAGCCTAGACCTTAAACTGGATTAAGGTACTCCTGATCGACATCTATAAAATGAACTGTTAACGAGAAAAGAATATTTTTTTCATTATGGTCGTTACAGAATAATTTTGTTTGTCAGTTCAACATGAGCTCCTTCTACTCTTATGCATTCCCTAGGTCTAAGAATAGGAAGATTTCACATTTTTTAGTTTCAGCGTAAAACTGTAGTATTTCTATCAAGCCACATGCCACTTGTTAAGAAATTTTAAAACTTTTTTTTCGCTCAGTTAACGCCTGTGCGTTTCGAGACTAGAAACGTACCTTGCCTCGAGGCTAGAGTATGTGACGTTACTTACGCGCTATATCAGTTGCAAGGCTTGGCGGTCTGCTTCTTGTATTTGTTTTCACTGTTACTTCTAATGTGTTTCCTATAATACATGTTTTGAAGTCAGGGGCTGCTACACAAAAAATGCCTTTTGTTAGTTTCTATGCCAATATCTGCATATTAATTTGAGCCAGATGTCGTCTTGTTACCTCTTCTGAAGTAGCTATGTAACTGCAGACTCTGAAGGAGGACACTTAACTTCTATTACAGAATTTTCCGTAACGCCGTCGGGCGAAGCACCCAAAATACCAAATTTTTTAAAAATTATAAAATCAGTTCGCTCTATATTTATATTTAATTGCTTCTTAACCTCTGCAATAACTAGCCTTTTCAATTCAATTCCTCTTTTCATTTGTGCACTTTGGAATATTTTTGCAACACCCATTATTTGCTTCGTAAGGGCTCCATCAGCTGTTTTACAAAGTGCTGCATTGCATAACTTAAAAGCTGTAATTCAGCCTTAACAAGGTTCGTACCATGATGATGTTTCACTTTGCTCATAGCTCAGTGCCAATGTATTTTCGATATCGTCTTCAGTAATACTATCACAGCAGATAGTTAAAAAATTCTCAGCAGAATGTTGTAATCCCGTATAAAGAAAATTCAATAAAATGCTGTGGATTGATAGTTTTATCACAACATTAGTAATAGGTTGCCTATTGTGTACCGCTAATGGACAAACATAATTGTCATGGTCTTTTATGTTTTCAACAACCTCTTCAAGAGAACCTTGACAGTCCGGGACATTTCTTTGACTTGGTTTTTTACGTTTTCCAATGTCAACTGCTTTAATAAATTTTATATTACCTCTAATCTGGGAAAGTACCGATTTTTTTCAGTAACATTCAACCGTTGTTAAAGCAGGCTCTTCGGATCGCCGATGAAGCCACATAAGAAACGCAACTGCATGCTTACAACCCCCAGCAGAAGCCGCACAATCCAAGCATTCGATCTTCATTACTTCTCTCTTATCTTTATTGACTTCGCACACCACCTGATAAGTTTTCACTCTAACTCTGTGCTCGGGACAGATTCTTCCACATATAAAACAAACTTTATCGTTCCTCATTACTTGCATATAATCAAATAAAGATTAGAAACAATAATATTGTTTCTAATCTGGATTTAATTTTAGTACTATTAAAATTAAATGTTATAAAGATCCCATTATTCTTACCGTGTTATTTTAACACCAGCAAAAGTTGTATTACTGAAATCCCACACCATTTGGACATCCACCTGGGGTAAATTTAACAAATCACTTTCTTGAAAACCTGGCTCCATTCAGGGGCGTGCGGTGAGTTATGAAGAAGGGGAAGCACCGCTGTTGGGCCCGCCGCCGGAGGCGAAAAATTTTTTGAGGACCACGCCCAAATATTGGCAATTTTTCGACGTTTAAATACAGGTAGAATACTGTCATGTAGGTACTGTCGAAAATGTGTGATTATGTACCTATGATTTTTTAATTTTTCTTCTATTTTCTAAATGGCTAGGTACCTATGTTTTTTTTTATTAATTTTTACATAATTTGCCCGTCGAAAACCAATTCTTTAGTGACCCAACCCTGCCTAAGAGTCGTTAAAAACAAGTTAACAAAATTTCATAACAGAAACTAATACAGAAAACTACCTATACATTTTTTTACTTTGAATTCACAGTTTGATTTAATTTGAAACGGATTTTTTAGCCGCCTTCACTTCTGTCTTTAAATTAAAATCTGGTGTAGGCCTACCTGTTGCAATAATATTCCTTTTTTCATCAAAGAAAAGCGTTGAAAATCCTTTTTTCAATAACTTGCATACAGAACAGATACACTTTACATTTCCCGAACTCGATGGGCCGGCAATGCTCCATGACAAAATAAATCAAGAAGTAAGATAAACAAAGTCAAGTCAAACAGATCCTCTACCGTGTAGCGCGTATTCCTGGCGAAAAATCGCGACAAACAATCGTACAAACACGTGGAAACTAAATATTTTGGCGGCTTCGTTCCGGCGTCGCATCGCGGCGAAGGAAATACCGAAGTCTAACGATTTACCCTTTACTTGGCACTGCAGACCATATTAATTATTACTTGTATACGCTTATAGAGTGTAGTATACACGTATTGAGATCACTTCGATTCTTCGATACATTTAATATTGCGTTGGTCAGGGATGCATACAGGGCCGGATTTGGTTTGGAAATTAGATAGAAATAAATACTTGGGTATTTTAATTGTATGGATAGGTATAGATTAATATAAAATTTGTTTTGTCTTATGTCTTATGAAAGCTGTAGGGGAAGCAGTGCTTCCATCGCTTCCATGGACCGCACGCCCCTGGCTCCATTGATTACATCTCTATTATAAATAACAAAACACAAACTGAACTTCGTATTATCAAAGAGAATACTAGCTATATATTAATTTTGCAACTACTAACCTATAACATTATTTTTTCTAATTTTGTCTCGAAAAATAGATATTTCGAACGCGCTAGCGAGTTCGAAATATATCCATTTCGAACTCCGAATTTTATTATTTAAAGGTTGGCCCTACTGACATGTTTTTTTTTCACCGTTCGGCATAGCATTCTAGATAACTAATATTTTTTAGTCCAAATGTGCGAAATACTACACAAAACCACGTATGTATGTTTGGTTGCCTAGATCTACAAATCTGTATGACGTGATTGACGTGTTGTTTTGGTTCATAAAATATTAAAAAACATATTAAATATTAACTTTATTAACAGGAGAACTATTTTGCAAAAAATATCAATTAAATCTTAAAAATACAAATTCCAACTATATTATAATGCTAATTAGGCATTGTTTATAGTGCAGTTATTATAAACATTTAATGTCACTGTACTCGTGTCAGACGCGTTAACCTTAAATTCAGGCATAGTTTGAGTATTCATAGTATGCGAAACTTTGTGATAACTGACCCCAGAATCCAATCCATTTTTAATTAGACTTGGTTGAAAAGCAGTTTCTACTCCTTCAATTATTGTCGATCTTGATGATCCAGGTAAGGGTGTAGCAGTATTATCAATATTATCTATTAATGAAGGTGTTAAACTAGAAGAGAGGCTCTGCGCTACATCCATTTTCGCTTTTAGAGAATCTTCAATATAGCCTTCAGCCACGGCTGAAGACTTCCATCCCCCGTGCCTTTTAATGGTAACCAAATCGCTTCCCTTGTTGGCCAGCTCGGTGACACTAGACCGTCTAAAGCAGTGGCCAGTAAAACATTCTGGATTTGGTTTGCACAGGTATTTTGCAATAAGGCTAGGAGCTTTTCCCATTGTATTTAGATCAACAGGTGAGTTTATGCAATGCCCATTCCTATACGTAAGAAAAAATCTTGATGTTGTAACATTCTTAGGACGTAAATCAAAATATTGTCTAATCAAATTAATCCATGATTGATCAATTATAAGAAACGTTCTTGTTACATGTGTTTTAGTTTTGGGAATGTGTACTGTAATGGAAGCAACCTTAAAGTGAATGTCTTTTACATCCATATTGGTCAGTTCTTCTCTCCGGCATGCTCCATTGTACCCCATAATTAAAGCAACCTAGAATTTACATAGTTACTACTATTGTATCTCGATAGCTGTCTACCTACTGTTCATACGATAGAATAGAAATTGGTGTAATTTAAAAATGTTCGTTCTCCAACTTTATTGTAAAAAAATTTTTTTTATAAAACCTGTGAAATTGTACAAAACAAAATGCATATAGATATGTAAATACTACTTACTTTTAATCCTAAATAACTGCTATTATCAGCCCCATTTATAAACTTATTAATATCGTCTAAGTCTAAAACAAGAGACTTTTTGGGTTTGTAGCCCACAGATTTTCTTTTTAACAATGCTTGCAGTCTAGCATAATCCTTTATATCTATGTTCTTGTCAATATTAATGCAAGCTCTTAATTTTGAGTATAAGGACCACAGGGTGGATGACATTTTGGTTTTACTTTCTTCCTCAAAATAGGCTAGTAAAACATTTTCTGAAATCTTACACACGCCCTCTGTATTGCACCAACTTGTGAAGGTCTCATAGTCCTTTTCATATAATTTTCGGGATTTTTCTGGCAAAAGTTGATTTATACATTTATGTGCATTATCCCTTAACTCAGGGGGAGTTAAACTTAAATTATCTTGCTCCATAATATTTTGTTAATATAAATAAAATTTTAAAACACAAATTTTGTGGCAAAATGGCTGACACAATTTAAAATTTATTTATTTTCATGGCAAGCTTGATAAAAAAATTGTAATAGTGTTACCAACATAAATTTTGGACATAATAATTTATAAATTTTGAAGGGTTTGTTTACTTTTTAAATATGTGTTTATTTATTAAAAAAAAACGACAAAATAGAAAAACTAGTATAAAGCACATGTTTTATAAAGCCATTATAGCACTTGTCCCCTTAAAAAACATGGACCCGTGCTATAATATAATGCTTTATAAAACGTGTACTTTAATATACTAGACCGATCTTCAAGAATCTATTTGAACGCAGGTAACTTGATTTTTTGATTCTACAACATGAATTCATAAACATGAATAACCTGAAAGGTGATTTCTTGAGGTTAGGCAACCAGATAATTATCAATACATATTAGATTATTAGAGATGCTTGATATTGTAAAATATCGATAAAATCAACATTTTTTCTGCTTCCATCCTTAATTCTGGAGGTGTGCACATAATAATATCACTAACATTTTCTTCGCTCAATTTTTAAAAAAACGAAAAATTCGTGAAATCTGATGACATAAATGAACAAAAATTGACATTAACAAAGCCACCTGACAAAACAACAAAATATTTTGCCAATTCCAAAGCGCAGGTAACTTGATTAAAAAATATAAGATACCTACCTATAATTTTTTATAATTATTAATATCTACCTACTATAAAGATAAATGTCTTATAAAAGTTTGTAGTGGTGGAAAAAATATTATATTAACCACGGTTTAGACAGCTTATCGCCCTCACCTTGCCGCTCGGGCAATAATGATGGCTGTCTAAACCTTGGTTAATAATATACTATTATTTGATTCTACTCAACTTTATTTGCGGAAAGCCGGAAAACGCTTCATAACTCAGTGGGACCTTGGTGGCCTAGCGCGCTTGTGACGTTAAACCAATAGGAAAACGTTTAGCCACGTGCGCCATAAATTCTAATTTAATCGCGGATTGCTTAAAAACTATTGCATATATTTCGAAAATTCTTTCGGTGTGTTAATATTTATTAGCTTCTTTATACAACTATATACAAATTTGTTTATGTTACAATTTTTGAACTCTCCCTATTGAAGATTGTTAGACCCTCCATAATGCTTTAGTATTAGTAATTATTTCGCGACAATGGAAATTAATCATTTCAAATAAGTTTTCTCGGTTGTCTACTGGATTGGCATAGACTAAAGTTTTTAACTAGCCCCACAAAAAAAATCAATGGATTTATGTCAGGAGATCGAGAAGGCCAAGCCACTGGTCCTCCTTAACCCACTTACTCAGTCTATGGCAAGGTGAATCACAATATGAAACTACAGGTCCAATAGAAATATTCTGGTCTGTGAATTTTGAGTAGGCCGTACAGACATGGAGTAGCTATGGGTTAATTGGAGTCAGTTTGCATTTATTGGAATCGAAAAAGGAAAGAGTATCTTGTGATATTTTAATGGTATTTTTGAATTTGGTCATAAACTTATCTCATCTGCGATTGGTTGGGGTTTGAGTAAAGTATTGGGTGGATAGAATTGGTTCAACTTTGTCAATATATTGCGATTGCCAAATACCCAAGGTCATCTGATTTGATTTAATTTTTGATTGATGTGAAGGTTTTCATATATGGGTTAGGATGCGACCTAGGACTGATCCTATGAAATTGGTTAATACAAGTTGCAGACTGAGATCTGTCCAGCTAATCTACGTTTCTTAACCCTAAAAAATGAAATATTGAAAAAGGATTAAAAAACAGAGAGTTTAAACAAAAACAATTCAATTATCCTATTAGAGTAAAAAGTCGAGGAAATATACAACTGTAAAAAAAAGTAAGAGAGACTATAGTTAGAATTGACAAATGACAGAAGACAGCCACCCTTTCGGCAAATGCCTTTTGCTCGATTACCTCGAAAATCGTTTGACACTTGATTTGTATCTACTCGCTCAGCTAGACTCTTTCAAACCCCAACGCAGTAATTGAAATAACCAGATTTTGTCGTCTGGCAAAGCAAGGGAAGCGATGAAGTCCACGACATGTCGTTTAACTTGGACTATATAGTTACCGTTACCGGACAGTGTAAAAACGTGCAATATGTTGATATTTTGCATGCCCCGATATCGTGTCGTCAGACGCCAACGATATCGCATCGTGCAACGTGAAAACGCACCAAAGAGCTAAAAAGCTAAAATAATAAAACTAAAGTTTCGAAAGCCTCTCTACATTACAAATTTTAAGCCCCTTAAATATCTACAATGTATCTCGAACCTGAAGAACTCTTACACCAACCTGTTTGCTTGTTTAAAGTTTAACCAAAGTTTTAATTTAATTAGAAACTCGACGGGGCTAGTCCTAACTTTCAAGTACTAATTAAAATTTTATGGTAGAAGTGGACTGCAAATTTTATGAAGTTTTGTGATGTTACCTTTACATCATCACATTATTAAAACATCCTCAAACAGATTCATACGGGAGCTTTAAAAATTTAAATCTAACACAGACCAAATTATCAGGATGCCCACTTTAGGTTCTTTCTATCGCCATTTATTTTTCAGATACAGGATGTTTTTAAAAATTGTACAATTTGAGATACCCCTCATATTTCGGTTACCCTAACCAAATTATAAAAAATGAATTAATGGGTTTTTTACGAAGAATCCAGTGTCGTACGAGATTACATTTAATAGTTTTCCAGAAATAAGTTAAACTTCATTTTTTTTTAAATGGCTACCGCCATATACAGGGTTGTTGTTATATTGTATGGGAATGGTCTCATATCTCAAAACCGGCTTTAAGAAAAATTCAAAATTTACTACTTGTCGATGTTTTAAAGAAGATGTAAATTTCGCGTCTCATCCTAAAATTAACTATATGCAGTGAGAACGTAAAAGTTACAACAAATTCATTTAAATTTCATGTGTTTTTTTCCCCGAAAACACCCGTCAATTTTTTATTCTTGTTATGCATTTTCTTAAGCTCATTTTAGGTATACAGGTTGTCCCAAGAACAAGTTATGATGGTTTAGTTTATTTTTTTAAATAAATAGCCATATTTTATAATATTTTTCTGGATTCTGCATAAAATTCTAAACATATTTCATGAAATATGGCATATACTAAAATTCAGCCGTTTGCGAGAAAACAGCGTTTTAACAGTATGGCAGTACCTGAGACGATCTTCAAATTCTTGCAGAACGTTATTGACGACGTAAGGTCCTATCAATCTTATTTCGCCTCTTATTCTGTTATATAAATCTTCAATATTATTTAGTCGGTTAGCATATACCTTAGACTTAAGATAACCCCACGAAAAAAATCTGAAGGGGTTAACTTTGGAGATCTGGCCGGCTATTTAATTGGACCTCGTAAGCCAATTCATCGTTGGTGAAAAACTGTATAAAGATATTTACACACGCGACGGGTGTAATAAGCCGGAGCTCTGTCTTGGTTATACCACAAAAATTGTTCGGTGCTTCAGGATCTTCTTGATTAGGGTATAATGTAGAAAGGCACGGTACTAGATCATTTTCTAAAAATTCTAAATATGTTTCACCTTTAAAATTTTCGTCAATAAAAAGGGTCCCAAAATTCTATTTTTAACAATGCCGGCCCAAACATTACCTTTTTGACGATATGGGGTTAACATTCCATAATCCAGCGTGGATTTTCTGTAGTCCAATACCGACAGTTTTGTTTGCTTACACTTCCATTTAAAAAAAACGTTGCGTTATCCGAAAATATAATTCGTTTCAAAAACTGTGGATGATTATTTTACATATTCATCATTATCTCCCAAAATTGGACTTTTCTGTCTGGATCATCTTCCTTAAGTTCATAATCCAATTGAACTTTGTAAGGATGGAATTTATTTTTTGTTTAAACACTTTGGGACAAATGCTTTGCAGATATGATTTTCCAAAGCAATAGTACTACTCGCCTTGTGGTGATCTTCTTGACCCGACAATAACATATTTAGTTGTGTATCTTTTAATACAGCAGGTCGACCTTTCGTATAATTGTTCCGAACATGATTTAAATCTCTATATTTTTTTTTCTAGTTTACTGGCAGTAGAGGGAGATATGGGCTCTTTGCGAGGATACTTGTTATTGAAGAGTTCGCCAATTTCCATTTGTGTGAACATTCTATCTCCATCTTCCAAGCATTATTAATATTTCTATATCTTCTCTCTTTCACTTAACCGTACCATTTATTAAAAGTACAAAATAACTTTTGCCAGACACTTTGACTTTAAGCAAAACTACTCAAATCAGGGGACAACCGTCACTGTCAATATGACAACCTAACAACCAAAGGCTTTATTTACAACAGTATTCATGATTTAAGTAATAATAAAAAAATCATCTCTTAAAATTCAATTATCGATTTTCTCGCAAGCGGCTGAATTTAAGTATATGACATATTTCATGAAATATGTTTAGAATTTTATGCAGAATCTAAAAGTATATTCTAAAATAGGAATATCTATTTAAAAAAAAATAAGGTAAACTGTATTTATACATGAAATTAGCTTATATATTTTAAATAAATTTGTTCAAAGTTTTACATTCTTACTGTATACTTGAGAAGTTCATAATAAACCTAATTATATTTACTTTTTAAGAATATAAGGTTAAACAATTTTATTTAAAAGAATGCTTTGAATTAATTCTAGAAAACCATTGAAGGTAGAAAAAATCTGAGTAGGCCACCGAAGAATTCTACGTAAAAAAGCCCAATAAGCCTAATTTTTACCTTTGTGATAAGTTACAGGGCAAACGAAATAAGAGGGGTGTCTCAAATTCTTGGGGGGCTTCTTAGGTAAAGAGCACTTTCTATGAATCTTTATTTTGAATGAGATAAAACACTTCGAGGAATGCAAAGGAAGTTTGCGATATAAACACTATTATGTAGAGCAAAAGCTTCAGCTTTTTTTAGGACTCATTCTCAATTTATTGACTTTGTTATTGTTACAATTATTGTATTGTTATTGTAGGAATAAGGGGAAAGTATTTTTTACTTATATTTTATTATTATCTCCTATTAGCAAAAATAACTACTAAGTGAATTAAAGACTAAAACGTTGGGAACGGTGAGAGTTAAGTAATCTGAGATTTAATAATTTTATTATTTTTTTTTAATTATGTTTTATGGCTCTGGTTTACGCCAAATGGTCAGCATCTCTCCTTGTTTTTTTTTCCAATTAAAATTTGCTGAGATTTTGGATTTTTACAATACAAGTAACTATTAATCAAGTGTTTCTTCTATAGTTTATAATGTTATACTTACTTAAGGTTTGGTGTTTTTTTTTCTCTCTTTTTATTTTTTTTTATTTTATTTATTTATTTATTTTTTTTGGGTATTAGATCTTCTTTTTTCCTTGTCTATTTTTTAATTAATTTCATATGTATATATATTTTTATTTTATTTTATTCTTATTTTTTTTCCATATTTTTTCTTGAACTTTTTATAATTTAAGATTCAATAGTAATATAAATTTAAATAGCATACGGTAGCGTCCATGTTTTCTGTACAAATAATTGAGTCAATATTAAAAGGAGTTTCTACTAAGTTTACAAGTTCGTTATATAATCTATTTGTGTATGCTATATTATGACTAGGACATCCTAATATACAGTATGTCCACGGATGGGGTTTACAAGAGGACAAATGGACTAAAAATTGAAAGATACAAAAAAAAGTCACTCCTAATAAACGTTTTTGCTTGTCGACAAAATACGATTCATCATAAGAAACTTCAATTTTTTTATACAGGGTGGGTAAAAACTGCAAAAATGTTATTTTGCTTAAGAGTAAACATACTTTATTTTGAAAGATACGAGAAAAGTCACACCTAATAAACGTTTTTGCTTGTCTAGAAAATACGATTCATCATAAGAAACTTTAATTTTTTTATACAGGGTGGGTAAAAACTGCAAAAATGTTATTTTGCCTAAGAGTAAACATACTTTATTTTGAAAGATACGAAAAAAATCCACTATTAATGAATGTGTTTTCTACACAACAAACCGAAGTAGAACAATTCATTAAAAGGTTTACCTATGTAAAAATTATTTCCCAAAAAGTATTCGCTGGCACACCTCTGACTGGTGAACCTAGTTAAAATAATAATGACACTTAAGGTGATAGGTACTTGTTGTCAATGTATTTATTTAATAAAGTTATTATTTAAGTAGAAATGCTAATTAAATTGAATAAATTGAATTTTCTTATGATGAATCGTATTTCCTAGACAAGCAAAAACGTTTATTAAGAGTGACTTTTTTTCGTATCTTTCAAGATAAAGTATGTTTACTCTTAAGCAAAATAACATTATTGCAGTTTTTACCCACCCTGTATAAGAAAATTGAAGTTTCTTATGATGAATCGTATTTTCTAGACAAGCAAAAACGTTTATTAAGAGTGACTCTTTTTCGTATCTTTCAATTTTTAGTCCATTTGTCCTCTTGTAAACCCCATCCATGGACATACTGTATAATGATCTAGATCACCAACTTCACCGCAATCACAATTTACATTATTCTGCAACCCAATTTTTTTCTTATGTTTGGGGTGGAGCGCGTGATGGCTTCTAATCCTAGATATTATCCTTATAAAATTTTTATTCGATTCTGTTTGAAACCATGTTTTTTTACTTAATTTAGGAAATATGTTTTAATAGCCCCAACCTTTATTTTCTAGATTATATTGCTCCTGCTAATTATCGATTAGTCGCTTTTTAGCTATACTATAGATATCAGTATATGGAATTAAAAAATTGTTTGCATAAGTTGAGATTTTTGTTGCCTCTTTAGCAAGATTGTCAACAATTTCGTTACCAGCTATACCAATATGGGATTTAATCCAAACAAATATTACGTTTTTGTTAAGATATTTTAAGTTTATATAAATAATTGTCAGGAACATTATATTGAATATTTAGTAGAGTTTGCAAAGAACTTTTACTATCTGTAAATACTACAAAATTATGATTTTCATTAAATTCGAGACAATACTTCAATGATTCCCAGATAGCCCAGAGTTCTGCAGAATATATATTCATATATCCAAAATTCTAATCGGTTTTTAAGAAGCCGCTCGTAAGTTTTTAATAAACATGATGACAAAGCAATCGGTCGGTATGACGTTGATAGGTTTTTCGGTTTTCCTGGCTTCAATATCGGTATTATAATATATTCAGTCCATTCGAAAGGGATGGGGTGTTGTCCGCTGAAGATGTCAATATAAATGTTGAGTAATATATTTGTTCCATTAGTCGGTAAGTTGGCTAGCATCGAATATTCAATAGAATCTTTTCCTGGAGCAGTATTATTTTTCTTTTTTTATGCTCTTTTCAGTTCCTTCCTCCCAAAGGGTTGATTTAAAAAGTGGGTTGCTGTTCTTCGTCGATTATAGGAGCTTCGTTTGTGGCATACGAAGGAGTTAGTTTCCGGTGGTTCCAGGGGTTCTCTAAGCTAATGGAAATCGTATTTTCTTGTCTTCGATATTTGTAATTATTAACTTTTTGCCACACCTTTTTATGGGGGTATTTTCATTTAGAGACATACAAAATTCATGCCAATTTTTTGTTTCTCCTCCTTTTAAAATTTTTTTGACCATAGCGTCTGCCCTTTTATAGGATATGAGATTTGCGAGAGTGGGATTACTTTTATATTCTGCGAAACATTTTTTTCTGTCTAAGACTATATTCGTACATTTTTGGCAAAATTTGCCCTTTCTTTTTTGTTTGTATTTCCTTCCATAGTGGGGATTGATTTCTCTATTACAGTATTTAGAGTATTTACAAAATCATCGTACTTATTTGTTTTTAAGTTTTCAAATTTGAGCATGCCTTCAACGTAAAAGTTATCCCTATTCGCGTTTTTGGTATTCCATTTTTTTTTACTCGTTATAGTAGCAAATGTTGGTGTTATATTACATATCATTTTTATGGGGAGATGATCTGAACCATGAGAATCATCTATTGTATTCCATTCTACTAATGGTTGAAAACATGGGAATGTTAAGGACAAATCTATGGCCGAATTTTGGCCACCCGCTGGATTAATACGCGTGAAGGTTCCGTTGTTAAGATATACAATATTGTTTAAATCTATAGCCTCTAGTAATGTTGAGCCGTATGTGTTGTTGTCCGAACATCCCAATGCTATGTTGTGTGCGTTAAAGTCCCCTCCGATTCAGAAGGGATTTTTTACAGTTTGAAAAAAATTCGACCATGTTTGAAGCGTGATTTTTGTTTCTGGTTTACAATATAAACTTAATAGAGTCAAATCTACGCCTCGATTTATTTTGACTTTAATACCTACCGTACATAATATTATTAAATTGAGGACCAATTATCTCAGCAAATTTTATATTTGACTTAACTAGGATCGCTACACCACCCTTCCCGTCTTGACGATCCTTTCGAATGACGTTGTAACCATGTACTTGCCAGGTTTAAACCAGGTTTCTGACAGCAAAGCAATACTAAAGTTTTCTTGGGCTAGAAGGTTCTTCAAATTGGCTTTTTCGGCAATTGCCGATCTGCAATTCCATTGACAGATATTTATTGCACCCATTGAAAATATAAATTTACATTCAGATAGAAAAATTCTTTTAAATATTTTGTCGAAGGGAGCCCGTTATTTTTAGATTAATTAAATTAGTTGATTCTGCTTTATTAATATCAAATGTATTTTTTTCTTTTAAAATACCTAATACTGCTATAACCATTTCCACGATATTATTTAAATCATTAGTAAAAGGGTCTTTATGATTACTACTGGTACAACTAGAAGTACCTTCATTACATTGATTCCGTGATAAACCAGACTGATAAATAGTGTCATTTAGAATAGAGCCGGAGTTTTGGGAAAATTTAAACTCTGATAGTGTTTTATTATGATCCTGAAATATAATTGGGGGTGATGGCCTTGCTCTTTTTAGTGGTTGAATTTTTTATTGAGTGAATTTAGTTGTTACATATTCATTGTTCAAACGCTTTTCGGGTTGCGAATTGCTGTATAATAATTTGTCAAAATGGTAATTCTATACTAGAGTAATTCTGAGTCAAAACAGAGGCGTAAGTTTTTTGTGGAAAATATTTTACCGCACTTGGTAGGTTAAATTTTTTTCAGCCATTGTGGTTTTAATTTGTTTTTGTCTACTGAATTCCGAACATTCTTTAGTCTGATTAGTATAGTGATTTGATTTACAATGAAAGCATTTTTTTTCCTCTTCGACTATGCATTCGCTCATGTTATATTCTCCTTGACAATTAAGTCATCTAATTTTGCTTTTACATTGTTTACTAGAGCGTCCATATCTAAAACATTTATAACATAATATAACCAGTTAAACATACGGAGGTATTTCGCATTTAACGTGCCCTATGGTAACATATTTGGGTCATGTTTGGGTTCTACAAGATACTATTATAGATCTTGTACTAGATATTTTCTTTCCTTTCGTTTTAGCATCCAAGATCATTTTTGTAATTCTTTTTACTGATGAAACCTCGAAGTTACAGTGCATATCGAATTTTGAAATATTGGCTTTTAAAAATTCTTCGCTTATGTCTCTGTTTATGTCAGAAATTACTCCTTGTCTTATAAACACAAATTTAGGTATGTAGGCTTCTAAATTATAATTGGTTAAACTTTCAGAACTTACCAGTTTATTTGCTGATTGCCCGTCCCTAAAGATAACTCTTATTCTGTTCCTTCCTACAGAATCGATTTCTTTAATTTTTTTGTCCAATTCGGGATGGGTTGTGTATATAATGTTGTTTACCTTTAAGGCACTTAACTTTCCCCTAAACTCTTGTGAATTATTTTCTATAAATATCTGGAATGAACCTGGGTCTTTGGTTTCATATTAGAAGTTATTTTTTTCTCTTTTCCTGTATCTACCACCTATCATATCCCCGTCTCCCTTTAGAGAGGGTTGAGCAACCACTTTAACGCTTGTATTTGTCCCTATGTAGCCTATGTCGGGGGGTAAACCCCGGCTATCCATGTTCATATTGATATATTTTAATATTTAAATATCACGTTTTTCGTTTTAACTGCAAAACAATTTAATCACTTCATGCAAACAAAAAACTAAATACCGGTGCGATAAAAATCGAACTATCGCACGAATAGCCCGGTCAACACTGTATATTTTTTAATAACAGTGGAAACTATGAAAATTAGTACTGGGCTGTGACATAGCGGGCTAGGTAAGTTATTCCTATAGTCGGTTAATTTACCTATTCAACCCATTTTTCTATTTCCTATATTTAAAGCTTCTGGATCTACCTACACAAGTCAGCTCGACGATTTCAAAATCTGAATTGATGCAAAGAAGCAAAAAGTAATACTACCGACCTTAATCCGTAATCCAAAGTAAAACAATGTAAAATTAATAACGTGAAGTCCAGACAAAAGCCATGACTAAATACAGTTCGCAGCAGGGTAAACTCTGCCAGTAAAATCTATTATTATCTGTAACGTTTGAAAGGGATAATAGATGGGACATAGCAAAAACGGTTTAAGGACCCTCGGTCGAAATTGGCGCAAAAATATTGATATCACACATCACAAAAAAGTGGATAAGAGAGACCTAACAAATTATCCTGCTTCTTGTATTATTTTGCATAAAGTTTCTAAACTAAACCATACTACAATCTACCGTGAAAAATGCCGGAAGAGGTACAAGCCTATTATAATAATTAGGCAGAAAGATCTACAAAATGAAAAAAAAAATAGAATTTGAACACCTTTTTCTTTGAAACGAACTTGACCACATCTCTATATAAACTTTTTATCTTAGAAATATTTAGTCCTGTAAAATATCCGACACTTATTAAAAAATACAGGGGTTGTCACTTAAAACGCCGAGGACCTATATCTCGATAATAATAAGATTTTAAAAAATTGTGAAAAGTTATGATCTGTATTTTTCTTAACACCCTATATAAAAGTAAACGATTTGTAAACAAAACTAGTCTACTATATAAAGTACAACAATTCAAGCAATCTTTGATAAGCAGGTATTTGTTTTTAGGACTTAAGAAAAGTTCACTTTCTGTAAAAACTGGTAACATTCTTCAATATTTTAATGATCAGGGCCATTATATAGCTATAATTAAAAACCATAAAATATAGGGCATTCGATTAAAAAAAAAGAAACATTAAATATATTTCATAAAAAATATTTGGGCTACCCTGTACAATGTAAAATAAAATATGTGTCTGAGCTACCCCTATGATAATACATACCACTATTAAAATACTCGCATTTATGGCCTGCTAATCCACTGCTTGACAATAAACGCCTTTGATCCAACGCCGCCTAACCCGTTCAATTACCTAAACAAGAAATGCGCCGCCGGCGCCGCGCACTGTTCGAAACCCTTCAAATATCTATTAATGCGATTAACTAAAATATTATTCATTTTTACAAGGATCGAGTTTTCAGCTCAGCGGTAAAGACGACATGACAACACTGTTGATGGTAAGGCGACGTGAACGCGCGAAATAAAAATATTATAGAATCCGGTTATGGTGGCGACCCCCTCGAACATTTTGTAGAACAAACGGAGTTTTCCACGTTTGATTTTTTCCTATGCTCTCCAGAGTTCTGTTGCGCTGAGGTCGAGGTCAATCCTTGAACAGCAACAGCAAGAGTCAGCGAGATGATCGTAATATTTGCCGAATGATGGGGCATGCTTTCGAACATTCGTTCAGATAATCAGTAGTTCAGATCTTTAGCAACCGATCAGACAATTGAAACAAATGCTATTCATCATTTATTAGGATTGCTTACGAAATTATCTATTAGTTAGTTTAAAACATGCGTGGCAATCAACCGGTACCTATCAGCCCTATTATTCGTAGCTGTCTTGTCTAGTGTTTTATAATTTTATTTGAAATTTGCCGCCCGGGAAGTACCGCACCCTTGCTACGCTACTGACGATGTGTTAAATATTTTGCCAATTAAGCATAGAAAAGTTACGATCTTGTATGTTTTTGTCTAGATATGAATTTCTCCGTAATATTTAATGAAAATTTTAATGGTTTTCGCCATTTGTTACTTTACAGTCTCGCCTAGACATGCCATAATAATATCATTATATCATAGCGACGTCTACATCCAACAACGAGCTACCGTCTAATAGCTGATAAATAATTTTCAGGACAATAGAAGTGGCATTGATAAGGGACCGCTACTTGGCCTTAATGTGTCACTTTATATCTAGGCAGTGATTAGGGCTTGAGGTCATTAGGAATGACTAATATGGGTTAAAATGCTATATGTAAAGCCTAATATTACTGAAATTATTCGCCATAATTAAATTTTGTTTAATATATGATGATCATATAGGAAAAACGATGAAGCGAGATTTAAGTCGCGATAAAAGTAAAAAATGGGAACCTATTTATAATCATAATGACCATAGACTGTGTTTTAAGATGGGTATATCGTTTTGAGTTAATGACTATGAAAAATGATAGCTCACAGTTTATATTATATCACAGAAAAAAATCCATGGAGCATAATTAAACAAATCGTTTATTTGATCCACATAATAATTAAAAATAATAGGTAAATGCTTAATTTAGTTAAGGTTTGGATAGCTTAACGAAATAACTAGTTAACTTACCAGAAATATACTAAATATTTAAAATATATTCAGTGTCCTTAAATCAATGACCATTTATCTTAAGGTACTAATTTATAGAAGCATTTTTTTAACAAGTTTACTCTATACATTTTAGAGACTAAATAAACTTTTTATTGATTTCGCCTAAATTCATGCACAATTAAATGTCCCAAAGCCATATATTACTCCAAAATATAAGGGGTGTCCGGATAACGATACGATATCTTGGAAAAATACGTCTCACAGATTTGAAAAAAAAGCTATCATCATAAAATTGCTAAGAGAAATTCATTTAAAATAATTTCAAGTTTCGGAAATTTTATTTATTTATAAAAGTTAATTTTATGGCAAAAATGACACTAAACCATTGAAAATGAAATAAATAATTAAAATTAGTAGATCGTTTACTACAACTCTTATTATTGGTATTCATTCGAATCTCGCCTAATAAAGCAGTAGGGGAAGTCTTTAGGACATTTTTAAAATACTGTCATTATGTGGTTATCCTATAACGGATTTACTTAAACTTAAAAGAGATTCATCGGAATATAAATAAATGATTCAGGAATTGTCACAACTTTCCTAATATAATTATAAGATGCCGCTGTTATTCAATCTTCAAGTTATTTTTTGATTTTTCGGTATTTTTAAATAGAATCGCTCGTCACTAAAATATTTCACCAGAGAAGCCAAGATTAAGCCAAGCTATTTAATCATTTTGAATTGAAGTGTAAGTATGTTCTCAATATAAATAACCAAAGCAATAATTTTTTTTTGCCAAGTACATACCTACTGGTTTGCAAAAAATATTTTTGAAATCTACACTAATTCAGTTTTTTGAAAAGAAAAAAATAGTTAGCAATTTTTCCTTAACAAACTGCACAAAATCGATTGAAATCAAGAAAACTTTTATAAGCCTAATGTCATTACAATACGTTTTAAGCTATGAAATGTAATCATATTAATTATCATCATCTACAACTTATCCGTCTACGATCTTTGTGGTTGGCCTTCGCAAGATTTCGTTATAAAATGCGTTATACTCGACAAGAATACTAGTTTAAACGACGATTTTTTTGGGTTCATTGGATCATTGTTGTTTGGATACGCTTTTTCTGTCAGTGGTAACGTGAAGCTGCGTCAAGACTTGTGACAAAACCCCGTGTCGTGACACCGTCGCGAACTTCGTCGCGTGACATCGCCGCTTGTCATCAATCCGTTTCATGTCTTCGCTATTTTTATTAGAATGAGTGGAACTCACATAAGTTCGCGACGATTATACGCAACGATGTCACACAACTAGGTTTGCGAGGGTGTCATGACACGGAGTATTGTTATAAGCCTGGACGCACCTAATCGTGATTAAATGTATCTTAATAAACTAAATGTATGACAGCTTAGACCATCAATATGTTGTTGTGCGGCAACAGCTCCTTTATTTTTTTGATTGTGTTGAAAAGACAAGAATGTGGATTCTCATATTATGAATAATTATTACAAGTAACAATATACTTCTGATAGCGGATACTGATCTTGTTTGCAATGGATAGATTTAACGTTAATAATTGCTTTATGTATGTATTGAAATGCGTCCGTGATCCAGCGTGGCTCTTTGATCGCCATTTTTTCTAATCCCGTCAATAGTATGCGTGTTCTTTATTTTCTTGTCTCAATAAGTTTGTGAGTCTGTTTACCCCTATATAATTCAGCTTCCATAATTTCACCTGCGGTTCCTCCTCGAATTTAAATATTTTGAATCCGATTTGCCAAGAGAAATGACTGCTTTCAATTCTTAGGAAGTCTCTTTTCAAACGATTCATCTGATACCCTTGTTTTTTTACAATAAAGGGACTACCAACTACAGAAGTTATAAATGTAATGTGTCTGAAGGGGTTATCTTTAGACAATAAAGTTTTGGTTATTTATCAGAAATGAATGGCCCCGAACTGGAAAGTAACGCTTAACTTTGCGAAAGCGTCGGTTGTCTGTTAATCAGCCCTATGATCAAAGACACAAGTTACCTTTAGACGCTAACTTCAAAATTAACTATTTTCACAAATGAAAAATCATTTCGTGATAAAGAGTGGATTTCGTAAAAAATTGACTCAGGTAAATTTTGAAACGAACGATTCAATTGAATGGCATAACACTTTTTTAGTAGTATAGGAGACAATTTGCATTGAAAACGACTCGTTCAAGCCGCAAATCAATATAATAGTTTAAGAGCTAATCAGCCCTATGATCAAACACACAACTTAACTCTAGATGCTAGCAAGCTGGTTTTCAACCACAGCGATAAATTAACAAGTATGATTTTTTCGGTTGTTGTCATGGAAATGGTACGTTAAAAGTTAACGTGTGTGTTTGATCGTAGTTCTAATTTTGAGTTTACCTAAAAGAAATTGTTCAGTTTTGATTATCGGCAACCGCTGGGTCTGGACACACGATTTTAGGTTCGCTGGACAAATGTGTGTTTACTCCTGAACAAGATGTGCGTGTTGACGTTTACAACCACTGGCTATTTGCAGTGTAGTTCTCTGATCTGCACCGTATGGAAATTAACGGAAACTAATAAAAATCCACAAAAGAAATTTATAATTTTACTATTTTACTAGTAATACTTTAGGCAACCACAAGCAAGAAAAAATAAAATTTGTCAACATGCTTACTAGTTAATAAAATACTCTTTTTTTTACGCCGCGTTATTAATTTTTCAAGATATAAAGGGTGATCCAATTTGAGTTTCCTATGTTTGCACCACTGTAAATCCGACAGTTGTCAATAACCACTACTTTTCAAAGTGGCAAATGTCAGTTTGCAACAACACATTTACGAAATCGATCGCTTAAATACCATTCAACAAGTTAAAATTGTTCATTTGTGGTACAGAAATAACAATTCTGCACGAATTGTGTATCGCAATTTACGGGAAGGTTATGGTCCATTTAATCGTTCTACTGAGCGAACTGTTCGCCACGTTGTAAGAAAATTTGAAGAAACTGGAAGCATTGGAAATAGGTTAAGGCCTGTGCATCGTCGTCGAGTGCATTCAGCGGAAAATATTGCTGCCGAAAATGAATGAATTGATGAAAGACCCGAGATTGTCGATTCGTCGGCGTTCTTAGGTTTTGGGCTGAACTTGGCTTTCTTTCGCACATTTTGCACCAGGACTTGCATCTACACCCGTATGAAATTCAGCTTACACAACAACTGAAGCCCACTGACCATAGGCAGCCAAGAACTTACTCAGATTGGTGTTAGAGCACCAGGAAGTTGATGCTGATTTCTCAAAGAAAGTCCTATTCTGTGATGAGGCACATTTCCACCTGTGATTATGTTAACAAATAAAACAGCAGCATATGGGGAGATGAAAATCCACACAGCATTCACGAGATACCTTTACAGGCCGAAAATGTAACTAATTGGTGCGCTTTGTGGTCAGGCGGCGTCATTGGACCGTCAGGGTGAGACTGTAACAGTCGATGGTGAGTGATATAGGCGCATAATAACCGAATATTTCTGAAATGAACCGAAAAGTATTGCAGTCGAAAACATGTGTGGTTTCAACAAGATGGCGCAACTTGCCACACAGCCGGTGTAACGTTGGATGTTTTACGTCAAAAGTTCCCAGGTCGCATTATTTTACGATTTGGTGACGTCAACTGGCCGCCAAGATCTTGCGACTCAACGCCCTTGGACTTCTTTTTGTGGGGTTATGTTAAAAGTCGTGTCTACGCCAATAAACCCGAAATGTTGGAGCACCTAGAAAACAACATCCGCCAAGTCATTGCCGAGATACCGCCCGAAATGTACGAAAATGTAATCATAAATTACCTCAAAAGGATCGACTGCTGCAGAAGGTTCAGAAGCGCCAATGTAACTGATATTATTTTTAATACTTAATGAAATACATACAATTTGTTTTTAGTAAAATAAAATAAGTGTATTTCGTAAACCTTTTGTGATTCATTTTGATTTAAAGTTCGGTAGCTGAGGTTGGATCACTCTTTATTATTTCGTTATAAATAAATGGGGTTAAGTGTTTCGCTTACTTTGAACATAGGATATTAAGAATAACAAAATAGATATTAAGGACAATTAAGGAAAACATAAAGATAACAAACAAACCTAGAATAACTAAAATTCTTCTATTTAGCCATGACTATGCGGTACAGGAGTGGTTTTGATCGTAAGATAGATTGTCCCTACACCCTTCAATTACATTTACTACTGAATTGGAATTAAATGGCTCTCTCCCTTTTCTAGACTTGAAACTTACTAGACAAAACAACAAAATAGAATTTAGCTTCTACCGCAAACCAACTAACACTGATTCTATCATATCGTTCGCTTCTAATCATCCTCACACATTAAAGTTTGCAGCTTTTCACTTATTATTTTCACGTATTTTTTCCACACCACGTAATCATTCCAACTTTAGATCAGAATTAAACATAATAACGCAGATTGGTACTAATAATGGTTACCCCCAAAGATTCATAAATAAAATTTACTACGAACTAGAAACTTTTATATAAAAAACCTACAAATAGAAAATTGTATTCTCTCTCTTTCTGGGGTCCCATCTTAAATAAACTAAAAAATATTTTTCAGTATTTTGATTTCAAAATCAGTTTTAAAACCAAACACTCACTTGAATCATTCGTTTGTAACTCTAAAGGCCATATACCTTCTTCAGATATGTTGGGTGTATACGTGGTGAGTTGCTCGAGTGAGGGTTGCTCTACCTCTTATATTGGACAAAAAAGGAGAAAATTTAAAGTCCGTGAACATTGATCAATTGAACAAATGAACATTGTCATATTCAATTTTTCTAGACATATACACACAAACAAACATAATTTTAACCCAGAGACTAATACCAAATTATTATATTTTTTACCAAAGGCAATAGGTTAGATCTACTCAAACTAATGGAAATAAACAAAACTATTAATAATCCAAATATATATTGTGCCAACGACCAAATCATCCACATCAGCACCAATTTTTTCAATGTCCAATATTTGGGATAATCATAATTTAACCTCTCTTTTAACAATAACCTACCTCTTCCTATCTCTCATTAATATTGTCTATTTCCACTAAGGATTCTCCATTGTTATCAATCACCTTTTAAATTATAAAAAACGATTTGTCATTACTTTCTAATAACCTTTTAAATTTTCGTATAATTTTATAAAGAAATTTTTTATAGATATGTCTATTTTGCCATCTAATATCAGTGATATAACCTTCTCTTTCAAGTGTAGAACTTCAGTGCAGAGTCTTAAATCCCTCCGAAAGACGTTTATAAACGCCCTCTTAACAAAACCATGTCGTGTGGTAATTCGTTGAGAGATTTCTGTATCCTCTTGGCCCTCGGGTACTTTATACTTCCAGAAACCACAATTGTTAAAAGTCTGATCCTATATGGTTTTTGTAAACCTAATATCAAGTTCCAATTCTTCCTCCTTTTAGAGTTCAACAATATCTTCAGATCTCAGGATCACTATGTGATCATACGCATTTGATGTCATATATCTCTCTTTAAATTAACCTCACTTCTTTGGTCACGTTTTGTAGTTAACGCGGTTGTGTGATCATAGACTGTAATATTTAAGAATTTCTCTTTTTATAACCACCTACTTTTTTTTAACATAATCATGGTAAACTTACATCTAATGTGGGGCACAGCCTTTACTTGGCAGTTGATACACTACATGTTAACATAAATCATATGACTACTTATTACACTTCATCTTTAATTACATTTTCCTCACTTATATAAGTTGTACTCATTAATTTGAGACATGTATGTATTTTTCAATCAACTTGATATTGGGTAAGTCTCACTTTGACTTTGATCTTTCCTTTATTGATATTTTTCTAACAATGTACTAGCCTTTCTAGTATCCCCCGAGGATGAACTTTCAAGCGCTCGAAACATGTGGGGACCTAAAAAATAATTTTTATATATTATACTGTGAAGGAAGACTGGATTGTTTCATTTACATTATTACTCCACTGAAAGTATTGACTATTTCTTTAACTTCAAATAATTACATTATTTTCCAACATGCCAATGTAACCCATATTTTGCAATTCCTAACCAAAAGTGCCGTATTTTACAATGCTTACATTAACCTCATTTTTCCGCCCATATTTTAGCTATCCTGTCCCCTCCATTAGTGATTTATATGCCACTTTTTCCATGTTGTGCTCTTTATCGCGCCACAACGTAATATAATTCACGTTGAATTCCATACATATTTTTACTTGCTTTATATGGAATAATTACATCTATTAATGGCGTCTTACAGCTGAAGAGTGGTGCCTATTATAGTATGTATACATACTTGAGAGATTCATATACAGTGTGGCCCAAATCGAGTCTACATATATGTTGGAATCATGGAATCTATAGAAGATATAGGAAAGGTTGGATATGGAAAATTTAAGACATTTACATTTTTAACTAAAACCCGCTTAGAAAGCGCGTGACTTCTTTTTGGTTTTGTTCGTATTTTAAGACAACCAAAAAATTGCATTTCGAAAATATAGGTAACGTGCTTATTTTTACCTATTTCGGAAATGTATAAAAGCATTTTTAAAGCAACTTTTAAGTAGATTTTACTTCTGCAATTTAATTTTACAGACGACGTTTCGTTTTTCTAAAACACATTATTGAAATAATATTTTTTTATTGGCACCATAGGTATTATATTTTACATAATAAGTTAATCTTTGATTTTAGATATTCAACACTGTAGTACTTACAACATATTCGCAACACGTCAAATATGGCAACAACTCTAAAGCTCCACCAAACTTATCAAAACAAAATTTTCCTTTAACTGGAAATACTACAGGGTGTCCGAGAAAATGTGAGAAATCTCTCGGATTCAGATAAAACATGAAAAAAAAAAATGACAAGCCCTCCCTTCAAAGATATATGTGCCCTTGAAGGACGCCGCTGGAAATCGGTTTTTCTTGAATATCTTTCAACGTACTTAATATAATTTTATAAAATTTTAACATGACGGACACTAGTAAGGACCTCCTAAAATAGTGTTCTTGAAACATATTTAGCTTGTTACTTTGTAACTTAATGCTTAAATTCTTTAACACCCTGTATGATAAAGACTTTAAAAAAATTTACAGTCCTTTACAAAGATGCAACCGGGGAGGACATTGAAAATGCCGAAGCAGAGTGCAACGCTTGTGACTATTGTGAGATTTGTGATCTGCGAAAACTCATAGATTTGAATGTTATATTTAGGTAGCTGATATAAGGTTTATTGATTCATAATATAAAAAAATAGTAAAATAAAGGTTATAAATTCTAACGCGCCTCTAAGGTATGGTTTGGCTGGAGCAGTCAGCGGCCGCGACTGGCGTTCGCGATTGGTAGCTCGGTACTGGTTTAATGCGATTTGTATGTACACGGTTTCACTGCCGCAGCTCAGCGACACAGCGTTCGCCGTCAATTGCAGTGGCTGCGTTCGGACTGCTAAAGAGACCAGTCCAGCCGTGATCGCTCAGCAGAATGCCACCGTTTTCGGCAATTGCTGACGAGTGTTTGATAGAGGAGGTGCAAAAGTACCCCCCTTTATACAACTATAAGAACGAAAATTACAAAAATGTTGTAATGAAAGAAAATGCATAAAAAAAAGTGGCAGCAAGTGTAGGGAAGAACGGTAAAGTGTACCAAACCATTCTGTTTATTTTTCAGCATTACATTACAAAGCTTATAATTAGGGTAGACTGGGGCAACTGCGAAGCCCTTTTTAATAGTTCAAGTTTATTTCCTTCCTACTTCAAATATACAATATTTATAAAAGTGTCTTTGTAAAAAAGTAATAGTTTAATATGTTTACTTTTCATACTACATAGGGCACTCATGAATTATTTTTGAGATCTTGAGATTTTAATGATTTTTTTTGTACCGAAATTTTACACCTAGGTACCCCAAAAAGGGAAAGTGTAAAATCGGAATACAATTTCCATGCATGTTCGCAGAAGTGGTAAAGGGAAAGTGTAAATGAAGTTTATATCTCCCATGCCAATTTTTCTTTTCACAGACTTAAAAAAAAATAAAAATCTGTGAAGTTATGAACTTTTTATTGTTGGGAAATAGTTAGCCAAGCAAATCATAAAAACGAAAAATTAAAAGGTACCTACCTCTGAAAAATAATAAGTAATCCAAAATAACCCTCAAAAAATTCCTAATAACAAGAATAATATTTTTATAAACGTATTTATCCGTTCAAAACCCAATGTTTGGCTTTAATCTCTAAAACAGTAGGAGTTTCCCAAGGAGAAACTAAAACAGAAAAGAAAATTCAAGTTTAAAAATTCGAATAATTTTATGGAACTTGTTAAATATTGTATCCCGCAAATTTCACATTAAAATGAAAACCTTCTCGGCGTGTTACTACCGGTTCAGGTAAACGAGTCACTATATCGTCTAGCTATACTACATCGACATCATCGGTGAGTGGCCATAAACAAATTGTATTTTAGTTTTCTAGTAAACTTGATTTCAAAGCCGTTGTCAACAGTATTTACCTGGCCAATAAAATGTTTCTTTGCTTTTGGTAATGTATATTTAACCAGTACCCAGTCTTCAATGGAAATATTGTCTTTGTTTATTTCAGGAATCTGATCTTCGCAATCCGATTCTAAAGTGAAACTTTGATCCGATTCCATAAAAGGTACACTTTCATAATCTGATTCACTGGAGCTGGATTCAAATTGATATGGACTTGGCCGACTTTGTTTACTCTTTCGGTCAATTTTCATAGCTGGTTTAGATATAGTAGATGAACTTGTAGAGATTTTGACTGACTATTTGCGATAGTAACTGCAATGGTTTGGCCACCTTGAATTAAGCGCTTTCGTTTCCTTGGATTAGAAGAAGGACTCTGTCGGAGCGAATCAAATAGTAAATTATCAAAACTTGCCTTCTTTTCTTGCCGATTTTCGGTTGTAGCTGGTACTACAGGTTCAGTTATAGGCTCCTGATGATTATTTAGTATATTTCTTCATTTTGGTCAGAGCTGACAATTACTTTGAGATTGGTGGCACTAGATGCTGAAGGAGCTGTAAGTAATTCTGCATTAGATGCTAGTTTCCTTTTAAATGAAGCGCCAGATGTAGAAGGCTTTACAGTTTTTAACATTGACTGTTCGGAAGTAGCGGTTTTTTCTGTTACATTCGGTGCTACAGAATCATGTTCATTCCTTTCAATATCAATGCGTTCTGGCCTCGGTTGTAAATCTGTTACAGATCTTTGATTTTTTAAGTGTTCCTGACATCTTTTTAGGGCATCGATGTCATACTTTTCTTTAGGAATAACATGTCTATTAAATGGAACAATACCACCCTTTCTGAATCCTGTTTTTATGATTCCGGAATCTACTTCAGCCCAGGTTTTCACTAGCAATGTGGCGAAGTCCCTTTTTGGTAGTCATTGTCCCTGATGACGTCTTTGCCATGTTATTACTTCCCTCTCCCATATTGCCTTAAAGGATCTAAACATACTCAAATCGAGAGGTTGAAGTAAATGACTTGTATGGGCTGCAGTTTAGGTATATGAATATTTTCTTCTCTTGCGGCTTGAGTTAATAAGCAATCCACATGCGAGACATGCCCATCATATATAACAATAATTGGTGCCTGATCACGAACCAAAGGAATAAAAGTCTTTAGAAAGTAATTTCTAAATATTTCGGAGGTCATCCATCCATTGGCGCTGGCTGCATTTACGGTGTCTTTGAAGAAGTCTTCATTTCTTTCTGAAATCCAGCAATATTATTGCCTTTAAATATTATCAATGTTATTGCATTTAAATATTATCAATGGTTGCAATTTTTAACCACTAGCACTTGCTCCTGCCAGGACGGTTATATTTTCTCTGCCCGATCCAGCAATAATGCTTGAAGAGGGGTTGCCTTTCGCGCCAGCAATTTTAAGACAAGAAGGATCTGTACACAGTGAAGTCTCATCTAAATTGTAAATACATTCAGGACGATCCTGAAGACGCAACTCCAATATAGCCTTTTCCAATAAAACAAAATATTGGTCTATAATGAATGGGTCCGTAGATTTCTTTCTGCAGTACTCTAAGCTTTGTAACAAACAAATGTTTGTCCCTTATCCTTTCCATCAGACCCAATCTCTGGACGCGTTTCGCTGTATAACAGCTCATCAGCAGAGCTATAGGGTCTGACGGAAAGGAAGGGACTGTCTGTGACTTTCATCACTATATACAGAAAACAATATAGGAATGAAGCACAACGGCGACATCCCATAGTAATCGAGCGTACCACCGAGCGAGCCGGTGAGGTTCTATAAAGATCCATACACCAGCACGGAGCCCATAGTAACAGGCATCTAACCTCGGTGGCGCCGAAAACCATTTCTTCGGTTTAGGTTACCGAGACCTTAAGATTACAACAAACAAATGTTTGTCCCTTATCCTTTCCATCAGACCCAATCTCTGGACGCGTTTCGCTGTATAACAGCTCATCAGCAGAGCTATAGGGTCTGACGGAAAGGAAGGGACTGTCTGTGACTTTCATCACTATATACAGAAAACAATATAGGAATGAAGCACAACGGCGACATCCCATAGTAATCGAGCGTACCACCGAGCGAGCCGGTGAGGTTCTATAAAGATCCATACACCAGCACGGAGCCCATAGTAACAGGCATCTAACCTCGGTGGCGCCGAAAACCATTTCTTCGGTTTAGGTTACCGAGACCTTAAGATTACAACAAACAAATGTTTGTCCCTTATCCTTTCCATCAGACCCAATCTCTGGACGCGTTTCGCTGTATAACAGCTCATCAGCAGAGCTATAGGGTCTGACGGAAAGGAAGGGACTGTCTGTGACTTTCATCACTATATACAGAAAACAATATAGGAATGAAGCACAACGGCGACATCCCATAGTAATCGAGCGTACCACCGAGCGAGCCGGTGAGGTTCTATAAAGATCCATACACCAGCACGGAGCCCATAGTAACAGGCATCTAACCTCGGTGGCGCCGAAAACCATTTCTTCGGTTTAGGTTACCGAGACCTTAAGATTACAACAAACAAATGTTTGTCCCTTATCCTTTCCATCAGACCCAATCTCTGGACGCGTTTCGCTGTATAACAGCTCATCAGCAGAGCTATAGGGTCTGACGGAAAGGAAGGGACTGTCTGTGACTTTCATCACTATATACAGAAAACAATATAGGAATGAAGCACAACGGCGACATCCCATAGTAATCGAGCGTACCACCGAGCGAGCCGGTGAGGTTCTATAAAGATCCATACACCAGCACGGAGCCCATAGTAACAGGCATCTAACCTCGGTGGCGCCGAAAACCATTTCTTCGGTTTAGGTTACCGAGACCTTAAGATTACAACAAACAAATGTTTGTCCCTTATCCTTTCCATCAGACCCAATCTCTGGACGCGTTTCGCTGTATAACAGCTCATCAGCAGAGCTATAGGGTCTGACGGAAAGGAAGGGACTGTCTGTGACTTTCATCACTATATACAGAAAACAATATAGGAATGAAGCACAACGGCGACATCCCATAGTAATCGAGCGTACCACCGAGCGAGCCGGTGAGGTTCTATAAAGATCCATACACCAGCACGGAGCCCATAGTAACAGGCATCTAACCTCGGTGGCGCCGAAAACCATTTCTTCGGTTTAGGTTACCGAGACCTTAAGATTACAACAAACAAATGTTTGTCCCTTATCCTTTCCATCAGACCCAATCTCTGGACGCGTTTTGCTGTATAACAGCTCATCAGCAGAGCTATAGGGTCTGACGGAAAGGAAGGGACTGTCTGTGACTTTCATCACTATATACAGAAAACAATATAGGAATGAAGCACAACGGCGACATCCCATAGTAATCGAGCGTACCACCGAGCGAGCCGGTGAGGTTCTATAAAGATCCATACACCAGCACGGAGCCCATAGTAACAGGCATCTAACCTCGGTGGCGCCGAAAACCATTTCTTCGGTTTAGGTTACCGAGACCTTAAGATTACAACAAACAAATGTTTGTCCCTTATCCTTTCCATCAGACCCAATCTCTGGACGCGTTTCGCTGTATAACAGCTCATCAGCAGAGCTATAGGGTCTGACGGAAAGGAAGGGACTGTCTGTGACTTTCATCACTATATACAGAAAACAATATAGGAATGAAGCACAACGGCGACATCCCATAGTAATCGAGCGTACCACCGAGCGAGCCGGTGAGGTTCTATAAAGATCCATACACCAGCACGGAGCCCATAGTAACAGGCATCTAACCTCGGTGGCGCCGAAAACCATTTCTTCGGTTTAGGTTACCGAGACCTTAAGATTACAACAAACAAATGTTTGTCCCTTATCCTTTCCATCAGACCCAATCTCTGGACGCGTTTCGCTGTATAACAGCTCATCAGCAGAGCTATAGGGTCTGACGGAAAGGAAGGGACTGTCTGTGACTTTCATCACTATATACAGAAAACAATATAGGAATGAAGCACAACGGCGACATCCCATAGTAATCGAGCGTACCACCGAGCGAGCCGGTGAGGTTCTATAAAGATCCATACACCAGCACGGAGCCCATAGTAACAGGCATCTAACCTCGGTGGCGCCGAAAACCATTTCTTCGGTTTAGGTTACCGAGACCTTAAGATTACAACAAACAAATGTTTGTCCCTTATCCTTTCCATCAGACCCAATCTCTGGACGCGTTTCGCTGTATAACAGCTCATCAGCAGAGCTATAGGGTCTGACGGAAAGGAAGGGACTGTCTGTGACTTTCATCACTATATACAGAAAACAATATAGGAATGAAGCACAATAGCTCTGCTGATGAGCTGTTATACAGCGAAACGCGTCCAGAGATTGGGTCTGATGGAAAGGATAAGGGACAAACATTTGTTTGTTGTAATCTTAAGGTCTCGGTAACCTAAACCGAAGAAATGGTTTTCGGCGCCACCGAGGTTAGATGCCTGTTACTATGGGCTCCGTGCTGGTGTATGGATCTTTATAGAACCTCACCGGCTCGCTCGGTGGTACGCTCGATTACTATGGGATGTCGCCGTTGTGCTTCATTCCTATATTGTTTTCTGTATATAGTGATGAAAGTCACAGACAGTCCCTTCCTTTCCGTCAGACCCTATAGCTCTGCTGATGAGCTGTTATACAGCGAAACGCGTCCAGAGATTGGGTCTGATGGAAAGGATAAGGGACAAACATTTGTTTGTTGTAATCTTAAGGTCTCGGTAACCTAAACCGAAGAAATGGTTTTCGGCGCCACCGAGGTTAGATGCCTGTTACTATGGGCTCCGTGCTGGTGTATGGATCTTTATAGAACCTCACCGGCTCGCTCGGTGGTACGCTCGATTACTATGGGATGTCGCCGTTGTGCTTCATTCCTATATTGTTTTCTGTATATAGTGATGAAAGTCACAGACAGTCCCTTCCTTTCCGTCAGACCCTATAGCTCTGCTGATGAGCTGTTATACAGCGAAACGCGTCCAGAGATTGGGTCTGATGGAAAGGATAAGGGACAAACATTTGTTTGTTGTAATCTTAAGGTCTCGGTAACCTAAACCGAAGAAATGGTTTTCGGCGCCACCGAGGTTAGATGCCTGTTACTATGGGCTCCGTGCTGGTGTATGGATCTTTATAGAACCTCACCGGCTCGCTCGGTGGTACGCTCGATTACTATGGGATGTCGCCGTTGTGCTTCATTCCTATATTGTTTTCTGTATATAGTGATGAAAGTCACAGACAGTCCCTTCCTTTCCGTCAGACCCTATAGCTCTGCTGATGAGCTGTTATACAGCGAAACGCGTCCAGAGATTGGGTCTGATGGAAAGGATAAGGGACAAACATTTGTTTGTTGTAATCTTAAGGTCTCGGTAACCTAAACCGAAGAAATGGTTTTCGGCGCCACCGAGGTTAGATGCCTGTTACTATGGGCTCCGTGCTGGTGTATGGATCTTTATAGAACCTCACCGGCTCGCTCGGTGGTACGCTCGATTACTATGGGATGTCGCCGTTGTGCTTCATTCCTATATTGTTTTCTGTATATAGTGATGAAAGTCACAGACAGTCCCTTCCTTTCCGTCAGACCCTATAGCTCTGCTGATGAGCTGTTATACAGCGAAACGCGTCCAGAGATTGGGTCTGATGGAAAGGATAAGGGACAAACATTTGTTTGTTGTAATCTTAAGGTCTCGGTAACCTAAACCGAAGAAATGGTTTTCGGCGCCACCGAGGTTAGATGCCTGTTACTATGGGCTCCGTGCTGGTGTATGGATCTTTATAGAACCTCACCGGCTCGCTCGGTGGTACGCTCGATTACTATGGGATGTCGCCGTTGTGCTTCATTCCTATATTGTTTTCTGTATATAGTGATGAAAGTCACAGACAGTCCCTTCCTTTCCGTCAGACCCTATAGCTCTGCTGATGAGCTGTTATACAGCGAAACGCGTCCAGAGATTGGGTCTGATGGAAAGGATAAGGGACAAACATTTGTTTGTTGTAATCTTAAGGTCTCGGTAACCTAAACCGAAGAAATGGTTTTCGGCGCCACCGAGGTTAGATGCCTGTTACTATGGGCTCCGTGCTGGTGTATGGATCTTTATAGAACCTCACCGGCTCGCTCGGTGGTACGCTCGATTACTATGGGATGTCGCCGTTGTGCTTCATTCCTATATTGTTTTCTGTATATAGTGATGAAAGTCACAGACAGTCCCTTCCTTTCCGTCAGACCCTATAGCTCTGCTGATGAGCTGTTATACAGCGAAACGCGTCCAGAGATTGGGTCTGATGGAAAGGATAAGGGACAAACATTTGTTTGTTGTAATCTTAAGGTCTCGGTAACCTAAACCGAAGAAATGGTTTTCGGCGCCACCGAGGTTAGATGCCTGTTACTATGGGCTCCGTGCTGGTGTATGGATCTTTATAGAACCTCACCGGCTCGCTCGGTGGTACGCTCGATTACTATGGGATGTCGCCGTTGTGCTTCATTCCTATATTGTTTTCTGTATATAGTGATGAAAGTCACAGACAGTCCCTTCCTTTCCGTCAGACCCTATAGCTCTGCTGATGAGCTGTTATACAGCGAAACGCGTCCAGAGATTGGGTCTGATGGAAAGGATAAGGGACAAACATTTGTTTGTTGTAATCTTAAGGTCTCGGTAACCTAAACCGAAGAAATGGTTTTCGGCGCCACCGAGGTTAGATGCCTGTTACTATGGGCTCCGTGCTGGTGTATGGATCTTTATAGAACCTCACCGGCTCGCTCGGTGGTACGCTCGATTACTATGGGATGTCGCCGTTGTGCTTCATTCCTATATTGTTTTCTAAGCTTTGTGGTTTCTTGATTCTCAAAGAGTGACGCTGTTTAAACTTTATTAGCCAGTCTGTGCCTGGCATATTGTTCTTAAAAGGATTGGGAATATTATTTAAAGTTACAAAGTCCCGAACTTTTTCTTGAAGCTCTCTCGAAGTTAATCAATATCCCCACTTCTCCATTGTTTTTATATTTTCGGCCAGTTGACACTTATCTTGCCAAGAAAGTATTGGAGGTCGGCCCTGTGTCTTGCTTTTTTCGCCACGGTGGCCAGTTATTCTACAGTAGATTGTAATATTGTAATGTATGGGATTCTGAATTCGGTACTAGCCATCGACATGGTTAATTCACCTTGATTGACGGCATTTACTGCAGCATTTAATTGCTCCTCCCCATAGGCAGCTTTATCGGACTTTCTTTTATAATTTCGTACCATGACGTCAACTCTCTGTACAGAATAAAAGCTTTAAGTGTCAGTGCCAATGAACTTTAGCATTCCCAGGAAAATGGGGCAAGTGTAAACTAACCTTTACACTTTCCCCATTACAACTTTCACACATGCCCCACATTATGTTTTTTATGAGGAAGTGCAAACCTGTTCGTGAGTAAAAACCGCTTTTAGATTTGGTCGGTATATAGGATTTTAAAGCTACAACAATTGACTAAACATAAGAAAATGCAATAAAACTAAAAGTATATTATAAGTTTTTACCTTTGACCAATTTTTTATGGAGATATCACACACTATTCAACGGACCGATTCGGAGGTTATGTTACAAATGACTACTCAGAAAGAAAAAAACACCTGGTAACTCGCCGGGAGTAGATAATTCAACAGCGCTAACGTATAGTTAGTTGCCTCGAACCACACAGACAAGTAAACTTTCAATATTGCCTGATTGGCGCTCTGATTTTCCACTTACCCCATTTTTACACTTGCCCCAGTCTACCCTATACCATATTCAAATCCAAGATTATGCATACGAAGGAAATATTGATCAGTACTTAATGACAACCGTAACTCTATTTCGATTGGTCAAGCGGCAATAAAACTAAAAGGCCCTGGGCGACAGGGTTGAATTTAGTTTACCCGTGATTTTCGCATTATTGCATTGTATCGTTTGGTGTTATTGTTTGTTATCAATATTTTGATATAAATATTTGTGTTTTTGACCGTTGTATTTGATTGTATACAGGGTGTGTCAGAAGTGCTAACCTGAACTAACCTGAATATGTGTCCGGAGTTGCCCCGTTTTGATGTACAGAGTGTTAAAGTTTTTTAAAAAAAAACGTTTTTTTTTTTTTATTTCTGTAAATATCCTTTTCCCGATTTTATTGCAATTTGGTACCGTCATTCATAATGATAAGAGGCTGAATTAGCCCTAACTAGATTAAATTTATAAAGTCCAGTGGCGTCCCGGGAAACACTTCAACGAATATTATTGACAAAAAAATGCACGCCACTGACTTTTTTCTAATTTTGATATTTTGATATACCAACTAATGATACAATTTTAAAATGTTTTTATTCTTTGACGTCTTAATCAAATTGATTTGTTTACTTGGTATGCTGCAGCTTTGATTTAAATATGGTATAGTATAAATTCAAGTGTTAATATGCCGCTTGTCGAAATGGAGGAATTTGTGCTAACATCTCCTCTTCGTCTTCTTCCTCCAAGAACAGCATGCAACTAATGTTATCGGCGTTCATTATAAATCATAGATAAGCGCTTCCACTACGAAATACGAATATGAACTGAAACGCGCTGCTCCAGCCGCGCCAGCCAAACCACCTTGTGGCGACGGCCGATTGCTACGCTCGATCGCGAACGCCAGCCGCACACGCTGACTGCTCCAGCGAAACCATACGTTTACTCTCGACTTGTTCTGATCCCGATCATTTTAATTCGGTGTGACGTCAGGGACAAATGAAGCACAATAATTTTGTTGAATACCGTACCCATACTAACGTGCCCGTGCGATAATATAAACATTTTCAATGTTAAAATGCACGCCACTGACTTTTTTCTAATTTTGATATTTTTTTCGGATATACCAACTAATGATACAATTTTAAAATGCTTTGATACTTTGACGTCTTAATCAAATTGATTTGTTTACTTGGTATGCTGCAGCTTTGATTTAAATATGGTACCTATAGTATAAATTCAAGTGTTAATATGACGTTTGTCGAAATGGAGGAATTTGGGGTAACATCTCCTTTTCGTCTTCTTCCTCCAACAACAGCATGCAACTAATGTTATCGGCGTTCATTATAAGTCATACATAAGCGCTTTTACTACGAAATACAAATATGATCTGAAGCGCGCTCCAGCCGCGCCAGCCTGCACCCGCTGACTGCTCCAGCGAAACCATACGATTACTCTCGACTTGGTCTAATCCCGATCATTTAACTCGGTGTGACGTCAGGGACAAATGCAACACAAGAATTTCGAATTCCGTACCCATACTACGTGCCCGTGCGATAATATAAACATTTTCAATGTTAAAATTAATCTGAGTAGCTTGCACAGTAGATTAAAAAAAAGGGTTCTCTTGTTTATTGTCGATAAAATAAATCGTTTTCGAGAATAAGAATAATAAACGAATTCATGGTTTATTTTTAATCGAAAGGACCATGACTTCTATTTTGTTTCTCGACAATAAAGTGTGAGATGAAAGTCATTCAAAGAACAAAAAAGTTTCATTTTAAGTTGTTTAATCCGAAAAATACAGAAATTTTAAAAAACACAGTGATTTAATAGGAGACCCTAACGAAATTATTGAAAAACTGCAGAAGAGGGTTCTACGTGGTCTACCTGAAGTCTGATACACTCGCGGGCACGACGAATTGAGGACTGCTGTACCCGCTACAATAACTTTTCCTTGGTCCTTATCACATCACAATGAAACTTGATTCTCTATAATAGAAGTTCCTTTCTAGTGCTAACCGAAGTGGAATATACACACAAGTTTTTCAGGAGCCCCCCACAGGTAAAAATCCAACGGGGTTTGGTCGAGAGATCGAGGAGGTCAGGCAATAGGTCCTCCTCTACACATCCAACGGTTTCGATAAACGTTATTCAGGTGCTCCCGCACAACAACGCTGAAATGAGGCGGTGCCTCATCGTGCATGAAGTACATGTTTCGGCGGGTTTTAAGTGGCAAGTGCTCTATTAAATCCTGAAAAGCGTTCTGGAGGAACTTCGAATGAAGTTGTCCATTTAAGCTTTTCGGCAATACTAATGGTCCAAATAAAAAGTCGCCAATGATTCCTGCGCAGATATTAATTGATTTGAACTGATGTTGATGATGCGAAACAATAGTGGCATGAGGATTTTCATCAGCCCATATATGTGTGTTGTGTAAATTGATGATACCATTTTTGGTAAACCTTGAAGCCTTCCGTGAAAAAAATTATGCTAATAAAGTTTACATTATTCCGTTGCTGATCCAATAGTCAGTTTGCAAACTACGAGGAAAATCTTTAGAAATTAGTTCATGGACTTTTTTCAAATGATATGGATATAACAGCTGTTCTTGAAGAACTTCATGTACCATAACTTTCAATGTATTAAGCTAATAATTTTCGAGTGCTTGTTGATGGAGTGTCATCTACAGCATTTAAAATAGTTTCCTCTAATTGCGGCGTACGTACGTTTCTTCACCAATTAGCATAAGTACTACTTATTAACTGAAATCGTTCACCATTCTCCCCTAAAAGTTGGTCAACTCATTGAATTGTCTTCTGCTTTGGCAGAGTACGATTAGAAAATATTTCATGATATAACCTTCTGGCTTCTAAATCATTGCAAGAAGCAAGACCACACATTAGATCCATATCGACATACTCAATAAACGTGTATCCCATAGTTTAAATTAATTCATAATTAAATTCACCACGAAATCCAAAAATCAGTAAATTATTATCGAAGTAAAGGATGAATGTGTCAGCGATTTGAAAGGTGACAAGTTCTTAAAATTGCAGGATATTTTGTTTTTTATTCCGTACAATAGTAATGTTTGTAACAATATTTTTTTTTGCTGCCGATAAATAAATGAAGCGCACATTTCTTGCGAATAAAGGTATTCTACAACTATTCGTTTATTATTCTTTTTCTCGAAAATATTTTATTTTATCGACAATAAACAAAAGCACCTTTGTTCTAGTTTTAGGTACAAGCGACCCAGATTTTTTTAAAGTCTTTATCACGCAGGGTGTTAAAAATTTTAGCATTAAGTTGTAAAAGGTCCTTACCAGTGTCCATCGCATTTCCAGTGGCGTCCTTCAGGGGTAGATATCTCCGTAGGGAGGGCCTGTAAGAAAAAAATTTATAGGAAATTTTCATCTTATTTTTTCTTGTTTTATCCGAATCCGAGATATTTCTCACATTTTCCGGATACCCACACCTTTTGGTAATACTTTCATTCCTTGTCCAACCAGTAGTGGTATAGACATTTTTGCTATATTTAATGAAGTACAACTTAGTGGACATTTAATCTAAGCAGTCAACTTCGCAATAAATATCACTTAGCTTAAATAATTTTAAATAACTATTAGGCACCCCGCTATGTTAATCGTCTTCCCAATCGGTTGGACAATACTCTATAGTGCCAATAGTACACAACCTTCTGGATTTTGATATTTTACCACACTCGATTAGGTATGTAATCCCTAAAGAGACAGTATCTTGATTTAACAGAGGGTGTCATTCTATGGTATTCTTCTTCAATCATTTGTCGGGAAAATGCACTTTAATATTCCTACAATTATCACCCATCTATCAGTGCTGAAGGTTTTAGATAGCGTCAGTTTATATCCAGCTAAAGAATTTTGGATACAATGCAACTGTACCGTTTTGAATATCGATTTAAAATTGAGGAGTAGTTGCAGTAAATTTTTTGATAGATTAATAATGAAGATGCCAGAGGCGTAGCCAAAAAATTATTAGGAGGGGATTCGAGTGGAACCTCGTGAATTTCAAATACTTGAATCGTTAATCAGTAAATAACTAAAAGTGATAATTTCGGCGCTTAATAATAATAAAGTATTGAATTGACATTAATTATATTTTATAAAAGATTATGAAGTATATCAAACAAGTATTTGGACTGTACGATCCAAACGTTGACATCTTGCTATTATCCTTACATATTCTCTGTAAAAGTAATGCAGAAACACTAATAAAACGTAGCAGAAAATCCTAAATGTGCAAATTTTAAAGAAGTTTTCAACAACTTTAATCTTTAATTTTTGCCCTTTTCTTTTATTCATATTTCTAACTGCATAATCACCAATTTATGGCGTTATAACACCGGTGTGCCCCTCAATATCCATTGAAATGATTTACCACGCGGCTCTGCCGGCGTGTATCCACTTCTGAATTATAGATCGTGAAGGGGTGAAAAAATTCGTAAAATTCGCAATAAATCACTTTAGGAAATACCGAAAGTTTTGGTAAAATATGAGCCGCAGATTGCGAGAATAAACATTTTAAATGGGTTACCTGAGGCCCGGAGGCTGGCGAGAAGATTTCTAAAATAAAGTCGCTGTAAAATTTTATGATAACATTTGTCATTTAGGAAAAATGTATTGGCTTCAGTAAAAAAAAATGTTTTTCCTATAACTGGGCGCAAAGTACGATTTTGCGCTTTCTAAATAATGCGCAAAGCAGCACTTTTCCGACAAAAAGCAAGAAAAACGCTGAATCTGGTATTCCCATTTTCGCATCGTTGCTTTTTGAATGTTCTGATATAAGGGTTGGACTGCCGCTCGTGAACATTATTACCGTTTCCATTTAACTTTGTGAGTTTATAAATAAAAAGTTTATTTTCTTTTAAAAGCTCTTTTGAGTTCCAATACAATAATAATTCTTCGTGCACTCTACCTGGTCTTACTTAAGGTTCAAGAAAAGTTGATTTGAATTCATTACCGTAGAACCCAGAACAAGTAAAAATATGACGAGCTCTTCCGTACATTTAAACAATCAGACTGACAAAAGGGAAAAAACAAATCTTAGTAAATGGATACTCTTTACGTTCCTATAATATTTGTTAATGACTTGTTTTCGGTTCAAAAACGCCTGCAATTGTAACCTACGCCTTTTTTCTTCTGTAATTGCCATCTCCGCGGTTCATCATGTCTATCCTGAATTTGAAGGCTGCTGCTATGAAGAGTTCACCCGAGGTGCATTCAAACCATTCCCTCAAGTTTCGCAACCAGGATATTTTCCTCTTTCCACAGATATTTGCCTAAAGCATAGCATAGCATATTTTTTCCCTTGTGTTATATCTCCAAAGTATTGCAACTTTAGGATCTTAATGGTGTCTATTATCTCCCTCTCCTTGTTCATTACACAAGTAATCAGTCCATGGAATTTTCAGAATTCTTCGGTAGACCCTATTTTGAATTATTCAATTTTCTTGGTAGTCTTTGCGTTCAACGTCCAAACTTCCACGCCATTAAGAAGTGCAGATAAGATGTAACATCACTCTCTTTCGCTCTGGCTTTTGACCTTTTCTAAGTTTCTGCCGTGGATGGCGAGTATTCGATCGCCGAGAAATGCCCCTTCAACGCTACATTTTTACTTGATGATTGAGCCGGTGCAGAATAAAAAGCACTTTACGACCTTTTCCTTTTGTCGAACTTCACTGATAAGCCAAGATACGGCGAAGTGCATCTGGAGAGTCTGAAACTATTTGTTAATCAATTAAAAGTTTTCAGAAAACGTTTTACTGGCACATCTAATATCACTCTCTCTGGTAAGTTTAGCCTATAATAAGATCAAACATACAAAACAAGATACCAAAAACTACAGATACTACAAAACAAAATAATGAGGATTATGACTAACGCACAAAGACACGTACCGACAGCTGTATTACACAGAGACCTAAAAATGGAAACAATTGCGGAACACAATACAAAATGAATAACTAAATACTTTGAAAGGACAGACTTATCGACAAATCCAATGATACAAAACTCACACATACGATCGACATTACACAACAACTTTAAATATCCGAAAGATTGGCTCCCACCCTAAAAACACAAAAACAAAAACAATAGAGAAACAAAAAAAAAAGTCATGAAAAGTACCAAAATAAAAAACTGATACAACACCAAAAAAAAAAAAAAAAAAACAACACGGAACAAAATAGCGGAAATAAGCAAGCAAATCAATGAAGAAAACAGAACAATGCAAGAAGATCATCGCAACAAAGAAATTCCAGTATAGTAGAAGAATAAGCACCAACAAATTTAAAAGAAGTAAAAGCTCAAGGGAGCTGACTTAAGAGAAATACCAATACCATAATATCATTAAAAAATAGCATAGAAGTAATAAGGGTAAACTTATGCAGATCAATTGAGAACCTAATTTTTCTTAATGTTGTTGAATTATTAGGTGATTAACACAAGTTCCACCATGGCATTACGAACATGTATACAGGGTGTTTCATGAATATTGCAAAAAAATTCAGAATAAGTGTTCCTGCTTAAAAATATGAAAAAAAAGTTTGTATAAACCTATATCTGGAAATACTTGGTTTCGGAGATACGTTAAAGCTTTATTTTTATTTTTGTGTTGTCTAAATAATTTTTGAAATAATGTCGATATTTGAACTAAAATTGATATCTAGGGGTTTTTTTTAAATGCGAAATTTGAATTTGATGTTAGTGTGACTCCCACTTGTAGAGAGGGCGCCTTTTGCATGTTTTTTTACTCTTTTGAGTAGTAATAACTTTTTTATACGTACTTGAATTACGTTTGTTATTAACAAAATTAATTTCTCTAACATTTTTACGTGAAAATGGTATACTTGGTAGAAGTCGCTACGAGCAACCGTTCTCAAGAAAAATATTAGTAAAAAAATAAACGACATTTCCTCTGCATAAATCTACCAAAAGTCAATACAAAAGGCTAATTAAAATACCAAGCGGTTAGACAAAAACACATTAAGTTATTAATTCTGAAACAATTACTGGTAGCTCCTGAGTTAGATATCTATACCGGGTGTTGCATCGTCGAGCGGGACATAGGAAATCCCATGTAATTTTAAATGGGGTCAATTATTGGCTTCCCTAATTATTTTAGAGAAAAATTCTATTTAGGTTTATTAAAGAGCACTAAAACCCACATTCAAAAGAATAACATTAGATATTTTTGATGAGCCCGTTTACGGGTTATCGCCGATTTCTTTTTAACTATTTCTCCTTTTTATGGCACCGTATTTGCGGGCACCAGTCAAGGTAAAAGATGACTGTCAAATAAAGTTGTCATTTTGAAATGTGTGCTTTATTGTTATAAAAACTCGTACATCGAAAATATTAAAGGTGTATTTATGAGTACAAATTAATCTGAATAAAACTAAAATAAAGTATCCAATTACAAGGTTAATTATGACATTTTACATGTTTCAATATTTTACTAATTAATAGGTAGGTACTATTAAATTGTTAGAACTTTAGGATTTAAGAAGATCTTCAAATATTCCTCCATTGACTGCTAGGCAATAACCGAGGCGATCATAAAATTCTCTTCTTACTTTCGCTAGTTGGTAAACTGAAATTCTATTGCATTCGGCAGAAATAGCATTTTTTAACTCGTCTAGATTTGGGTATTTTTTATCTTTGTATATCCTGTTTTTTAAATGGCCCCAGAGAAAGAAATCATTTGGCGATAAATCAGGAGACCTGGCTGGCCAATTTACTGTATGATTTAAGCCAATAACATTTCCATTAAAAGCACGGTTTAAATATTCCCGGACAGCCAGGGTACTATGTGCAGGGCAGCCATCCATTTGGTACCAAACTTCCTGATTTTCCCTGGCGGCATCATGTAAAGTAGGTAAAATATGATCTTCGATCTTCAAGTAGTTCCAAAAAATATTCTGCATTTAAATTTCGTGTAAGAAATAATGGCCCGATAATATTTTCTCCGAAAATCCCAGCCCATACATTAACTTTTTGTGGATATTGCGTCCTTGTTTCCACAAACCTGTGTTGGTTTCCTTTGCTCCAATATCGATAATTTTGAACATTGGGTTCATTGTTTAAGGTAAATGTGCATTCGTCAGTGAAACAAATGTTTTTTAAAAATTCCCTATCCATGTTTGCTCTTTCCATCATACCAAAACAAAACTCCTGTCGTCGTATTTCGTCCCTATCTCTTAGCTCTTGGTGCTTTTCATATTTGTATGAATAATATTTATGTCGTTTCAAAGCTCGTAACGCTGTGGTGTGATCTAATCCTATGTCATCCTCAAGTTTCCTTGTGCTGATCTTCCCATCATTTTCTTCCACGCACAATAAAACTTGCAAGTCCCTATCATTTCTTGCATCTCTTCTTTGTTCCTGCCTTTCTTCACATCTGCAGTTATTTATTACAGTGCCTTTTGTCTCAAATTTCTTGATAGTCCTTTCGACTGTAGATTTTGCAGGTATCGGTCTATTCGGATACAGAGCAGCAAACATGTCTGACACATTTTGATAACTATTTCCTTGATAATACCATTTAATCATCAATATTTTTTCTTCAGAAGTGTAATTCATGGCTAATATTTTCGATGTACGAGTTTTTATAACAATAAAGCACACATTTCAAAATGACAACTTTATTTGACAGTCATCTTTTACCTTGACTGGTGCCCGCAAATACGGGGCCATAAAAAGGAGAAATAGTTAAAAAGAAATCGGCGATAACCCGTAAACGGGCTCATCAAAAATATCTAATGTTATTCTTTTGAATGTGGGTTTTAGTGCTCTTTAATAAACCTAAATAGAATTTTTCTCTAAAATAATTAGGGAAGCCAATAATTGACCCCATTTAAAATTACATGGGATTTCCTATGTCCCGCTTGACGATGCAACACCCGGTATATCAGGACTGAAGGTAATATGTAGCTGGGCGAGCAAACAAATTAATTTGAAAGCTTGAGAGCCTATAGCCGGTATCGATCGGGTGAGATACTTAAAAAAATGCCCCTGTACACAGGCACCCCATGTGAGCTATGAATGTCATCAAATTCAATCGGAAAAACTTGTACGTCACCTACCTCAACAGCTTCAGCTCTTTCGAATATGTACTGGTACATATTATACATATTTTGTTACATTGAACATCGCTTTCTTGTCGAAAATTATTGAGAAATATGTAATTTGTTTTTTATTATAGTCAGCAGCAAAATCGCCAATCGGGTGAGATACTTAAAAAAATGCCCCTGTTCACAGGCACCCCATGTGGGCTATGACAGTCATAAAATTCAATCGAAAAAACTTGTACGTCGGCGTCGCCTACCTCAATAGCTTCAGCTCTTTCCAATATGTACTGGTACATTTTAAGACATTTTGAGGGAGAATGTTTTACGATTGTCCCTTGACAAGTTTTTGTAAGCATTTGCAAGCTTGCTTATTTAATGATTATTTATTTAATGATAAAAAAAGAATTGCCATGCTTTAATTTCAGGTATTTTGTAATTCCTTGTGGTAGTTTGCGACCTCTTCGAGTTAACTTATTTCTTAAGTCGCATATAGTTGGTTTAGTTTAGTTCTATCCTCTAACTGTACTTCTTCATCATCTGGCTACACATTTAGAGGGTGTTACAGCTTTGGCAAAAAAAAAGACTGAGTAAGAAAAAAAAATTCTTAGTAAAAACATATCTACAACTGACCTGAACTAACCTACCTACTGAGCCTTTGTTCATTTTTTGCACCATGCCCGAAATATTTTTGAAAACAGAAAATCCAATTATTAAAATGTACATATATACAAAATGACGCGTCATGTGCGTTACTTAGTCGAATCTATTAATTCTGCTTTACTCCATGATGAGTTTCTAAAAATGGAACTAATATCAGGTGGTGCTATCGACAAAAATTCACTAAGCATTTTTGTTCAGTGATTTTCGATTAATGCTCTATATTGTAAGTGTCTATTACACAAGCACATAAAAGTGTGGCATACTTAAATAATTTAGAATCTACCTATCCTTTTCTTAATTTTAATGTCGAATTTTGAGAATACGGAGTTGAACTTCCAATATCGCGTTAAAATCTTTAATTTTACAATCCCCTTGAAAGGGAAGAAGCCTAAGTAATTAGAGCGTCAAAGGATATCTTTTCAGACCACATCAAGAAGTAATCAAGACGAGAACAGGGATGTTAGAAAGGGCTAATATCAGGCGTGGAAAGGCTGCCGATGGCCCAATCAATATCGAATATATAACGAAAAACGTTGTAATAAGTAGTTTAAGTTGAAACTGAAAATGTGTCGTCAACAAATTTATACCAAAATATAATGCGATTTTGCTGCTGACTATAATAAAAAACAAATTATTACATATTTCTCAATAATTTTCAACAAGAAAGCGAAGTTCAATGTCAAAAAATGTGTAGGTTCACAAATTTGACAGATACGACGCCATTTTAAATTTTTTTAAATTGCAATCCCCATTAATAACCACACGAGTGAATTGCATTTCGCGGTCTCGTTACAAAAACCTATATTTGTTGATATTTGTTTTCATCCGTTTCGGAAATACGGGGACTCTTAAATTGCTTTAATCGATTTTGTCTTTTCAGTGTCTTACCCCTTCAATAAATAGACCTTTTAAGCTGAAACCCCCAATTCTTCTAACAGTAACATAATTTTCCGTACTGTAATCAAATACGACAGATGCCAAAAAGTGACAGCTACGACTTAAAAGACAAAATCAGTAAAGGTAAACGGCTGAAAATAAATATGAACAACTATATGTTTCTGAAATCGGATCGCGCAATGCAATTCACTCGTGAGGTTATTGATGAGAGTTGCAGTTTAAAAAAATTAAAGATGGCGTCGTATGTGTCACTTTTTGGACATCTGTCGAATTTGATTATAGCGTAAATAGCTATAGGTTTTTGAAATCGGACCGCGAAATGCAATTAACTCGTGTGGTTATTAAACAGGGTTGCCATTTAAAAAAAAACAAAATGGCGTCGTATGTGTCAAATTTGTGAACCTATATATCTTTTGACATTAAATTTGGCTTCATTGTCGAAAATCATTGAGAAATATGTAATTTATCTTTTTTTATAGTCAGCAGGAAAGTCGCCAATCGGGTGAGACACTTAAAAAAATGTTCCTGCACATACAATAACAAGAATATAATAACAATAAATACAATAACAATTAATAACACCTGTAGTGGAGGGATAATTAAGCGGTGTTATTAGGTGCAATATGGGCGTGTGGTCTAAAAATATTTTTTTCTACGATCGTACAAAAAGTTACTATTTCTTACTGTGCCAAAAGTTTAACTTTTTGCAATAGTGCAAAAAATTCTGTGGTACTCTATTGATTACGAGTTTAATCTAAAGATAACATTTTTTTCCTGAAATTTGAGTATACACAACACATAGACATGGTAACCATAGGTACTTATAGTCCGCCTTATGGTTCTGTATTTTGATGATATCGACCTTAACTTGGTGAAGATCCGTAATAAAAAATTAGGCAAGAAAACACTACTGTTTTAAGATTTTTACTATATTTTGTCAACATGACACGTGTTTCACCGTCACAGCGGCTTCACATCTGATGTGAAGCCGCTGTGACGGTGAAACATGTGTCATGTTGACAAAATATAGTAAAAATCTTAAAACAATAGTGTTTTCTTGCCTACTTTTTTACGGTTCTGTGGCTATAAAAGGAATGCGAATAAAAAAACAACTCATGTACCGGGTCTGCTAAGTTTACCTAAACATTTATAAAAATAACCTAATTTTATGATGATTAGACCGCGTATGAATTTTTTCCCGCCCACGCATTTCCCGGCGGCCGCGTCTAGTCGATGAAACAATTGTTGTGGACACATGAATAAAATAATGCCTAAAAAATATGTGTTCCACTCCGTTTTTTTTTACCTATTGTCACTGAGAGTGGACAGTGGTGTGGTTTAATTATTAAAATAAGAGGAAGTAAATTTAGTTTATTAACTTATAAAATGTTTATATGAAACGAGGCAACGCACGCTTATGCCGCTACAGTTAAACCTGACTTTTTATGCCTTTTACCCCCCTGTCTCCTCAGCCGTCGTAGCCACAGACTCGTAAGGCGGACTATAGGTATATTCCTCGCCACCTTATAAGTGAGTTTAAAAAAAAACTCGATAAAAACTCGTAAATACCGACAAAGACCCCGCCAGTGTCCATTTCAATAAGTAGCTATATAGGCTCGGATTCGTTTCGTTGGTTTTGCGATATTATTTTTAATTTTTAAATTATTGATGAAATATATAATGAGGTTTTCAGAAATCGTAAATAATAATATACAATACGAGATCACAAAATTATGAATTTAAGCAGAACTTTAGCTTAAGGTAAAAAAAATATTTTTTTTTGATTTTTAACTCGCCCTAGATGTCTCAACTGGAGCTTTCATCCAAAGATACGTCTGGATAATCTTCTGTATCCTCTGCCCGATTGATAACAAATTTATCACCAACACTAAGAAGAATTTGTCGCAATTTTCGATATTCTTCTACAAATCTTTAATTGTGCCAACATAAGTTCAATGGTGTTAAAAATACAAAAATAAGGCAGTAGCCTTAAAAGGGTATGGCCGTATTATTCGGATATATTGTCAATAACATAATGTTTTTCCATTGCTTAAGATGAAGTGTAGCAATTTTAAAAATTGCCACTATTGACTTTGTGGGGAATGTAGATTTACCTTGATTCGTACAGTAATATTTCCACAAAAGTGCATATTTTATAATAAAATTGTTTTGCTCGAAAAATTGTTTATTATGTTGTATCATATTTGTTTACCGAACGTTAGTCAGAGTATGGGGCGAACGCACTACTTCCACCTTTCTGGGGTTGATGGCATCAGGCGCCTCACATAGGTGGACCATGTAATTCCGTTTTTACGTCTCCGTCAAGTCGCAGACCGTCCATTTCTACTTTTGGCAATTTTATGTTTAAACAAAGTTGTTTGGAATTATTTTCTTCATTTTGTTATTTAATTTAGGTTCTGGTAAAAGCCCAGACTCTCGTATCGTTTGGATCTTTTGTAGTGTGTCTCTGTTCTTTTCTTTTTTGTTGGTGTTAAGTTAAGTTAGCAACACTAAGTCAGCTGATTTTGTTGAAGGAGAAGGGGGTTTGTCTTCAGAGCTCTTGCGGTCTTTAATTTTACTTTCTAAAAATCCTTTAGACTAAAAGGTCCAGCCAGCCGCCGTTAGGCCATTTTTTTTGGCGAAAGGTCACGAGGTCTCACCCCCCTTTTAGAGGGGTTTTGTGTTTTGGGTTTATTTTTGGTTTTGCCATTCACGGGCATGTAAGATTAGGAAACCACCTACCTCATGTGCTCCCAGTAGAGAAATAACGAGCTATCACATCAATTCCACCTGGCCAACCAGAAAAAACCACATGGGGCCGTCCTGATCGATAGATCCAGCTATACAGAGTCACAGAGTGGTATAAAAGTTATATAGCCGCATTTTCTTTATAATTTAATTAAAGTTACCGTCACCATATTTCCACCATAAGCCATTTCAATTTTTTTTTTTATTTCAATTAATTAACTAAAATTTAATCCATAACCTTTTTTTTTTATGTAAATCAACATTATTAAGCTATCTTGGCAAGGGGTAACACTTTTTTTAACCACACGCTATTAAATGATTTCTAAGGTTCTAGAATCTTCCCTGAGGTTACACCAAATTTTTAATTTAAATCCTTGCGCCCAGAAAGGCTGGTTTCTTTTTTTATCATGCTTATATAATTTGATTTTTTCTCTACCATATGAAATTAACCTAAACCTTTTTTTTATTTAATAAAATCTATATTGTTTGTGTTTGAAAACTTTGGTTTTATTTATTGCATAGATTTTTCAATAGAACTGATATATGGTATATTTTTCCTGGTTTGGACTTCGATCAAACCAGGTGGCGCCCAAGGCGAACCAAAGACGAAGGAAAGGTGTAAGTATATGAACCACGACCTAGTGCCTCCACATAAAGAGCTACCGTCAGCAGATATTGACAACCTGTTGTCCATGACAAAAGATTGCCATTGTCATAGAAGTACTTCCAACAATTCTTTTTTGGTATACGATTCTTGGAAAAATAGGTCATGGTTAAGAAGAAATTCTTGAATTTCCTGTTTTTAGAAGACAAATTGGGTAATTTACGGATTTGTCCAGAATAGTAAGCTGCATTATCTAATACAATGACGCAGTGAGATTTTAAGTTTGGAATTAAAGAATCTTCACACCGCTCCTCAAAAATATTTAAATCCATATCTTTGTGGTAATCCACATTACATTCTTCCAACTTTTTACCGCACAATTTAAGCACATTTAACAACCATTCGTAGATCCACAATGCACAATGGCAATACGTGATCATTTGCTTGGATGTATATCTTTTAATTGACATCTGCTAGAGCCATCAGTCCAGCCTTCTTTTATATTTAATATATCTGTTTTCCCCTTTTCTAAGTTCATTTATTTTTCTAAATATTCTATTGGATATTTTACGATTCTGCTACTTTCCATTATTGCAGGCATGCTTATTAACAATTTTAAATTTGAATCCCAGTTTTTTTAAGCCTTCGTCGTAAAGTGCATTCTAAACAATGTTTTTCGAGGTCTTGAAAGGGGCAGTAAAACCCGACCCGACAAATCTTACGAAATATATGAGTAGGTACATACACTAATTACTTTATTGCAGGCGGATCCAATCAATTTACTTTAAAGGGTGATAAATCGGTTGTTAACATTAGTTTTGCTTTGAACAGTTTTTGTGTGTTTTGGGACTAATGTCAATGTTTAAAGATGGTGGGAAAAAGGAAATGTCTTTCTTTAAGCGAAAAAATTGAAATAATCGAGGAAAATGAAAAAACTGCTTTAAGTGCCCAGGAAATTGGCTGAAAAATTTAAAGTGGGTAAGACCCAAGCGACTATGTTGCTTTAAAATAAACCAGAAGTTAGAAATTTGTTTCAGGAAGGTGGCAACGGTGAACAAAACAGAAAATTTTTCAAAACCGAAGGACCGGCAGTGGACCAAGTTGTTTTCAACTGGTTTTGTAAGGCGCGAGATAAGCACTTACCAATATCTGGGCTTATAATTTAAACAAATGGCCTCGAATGTGCTCAATGTCTGAAACTAGATAACTTAAGACATCAAATGGAGGGTTAGAAAAATTCCGTCGTCGGTACGATATAACCTTTAAGAAAATATGTGTCGAATCAGCCGATATCAATATCGAAGACGTAACTGCTCGCAAAGAAAGGCTATTGACCATTTTAAATTTTATTATGACCCAAGGGACGTAATAAATGCAGATAAAACAGATCTCTAATATCGTGCATTGCCAACAAAAACATAGACATTGAAAGATAGAAGTGTACTGGAAAAAGAAACAACAAAACAACGATTTACAATCCTGTTCTCTGTAAGTATGGAAGGTAAGAAGGAAGAACCACTTATAACAGGGTAAAGCAAAAATCCTCGATGTTTTAAGGGCGCACATATCGATAAGTTACCTCTCCAATGGGTCTCTTATTTTTCTTCCACCCAATGCTGCCTCACATGGCCAACCTCTTGAGCAAGACATTATTCAGGATATTAAAATGCACTACAGAAGCTACTTTATTAAGAGAATTTTAACATGTATAGACAGTGGTGGTCCTCTTCAAGAAATCGAAAATAATATTACCATAACCAATATGATGATGTGTTTCGGTGGTCTGGCGCAATTTGTCTCCAGTGTAAATAAAAGAATGCTTTATGAAAGCCGGATTTTTATGTAATACAGATAATATTGACGATTTCGAAGAAGAAGAAAATATTCCGCTCGCACAACTGTTTCCTAACATTAAAGACACATTCCTGAACTTGAAAGGATCCAACCCTGTTGATAACGATTTGCAAACAGAAAGTTCAGAATTGGCTACCATCGAGTGTATTGAAGAAATTCAAGGATCGGATAAGACTACTCCCAACTCTAAGACAGAAGAAAAGGAACCTGAACTTGCTCCAGTGTCAAATTATCAAGCCTATCTGAAGCCTGCGAAAGTTTAAGAGACTTTTTAATAATGTTAACAATTTTGACAAGACAACGCACAGCATATACATATTGGTAAATTGGCTTCATCTCATTTAATGTTAGTCCTGATAAATTTAAACAAAAATATTTAAAATTATTTACATATATGTAGATACATATTAATAAACAAACACTGTAAAATGTCGACAAGTTGTTTCAATTTTTCTCTATGAACCGACCACCCCTGTTAACCGACCAACATTTGATTCCCCGAGAGTGGTCGCTATTGCGAAATTTTACTGTAGTTAGTAGTTCCTTTTGCATCATAAAGTAAACTGAGATGAACCACTTTTTGTATTAATATGAAAATATGCCATTTTTGCGACGTCTGCAGAGCATCCTTTTATCTTTTTTAGATAAGACAAGGCCAAGGAAACAAAGGTCAGAAATTTCCCTAAAAGTTTTCATTGTTCCACAATTCACTGTCGTCACGTAACTTTCTCGTGACGTATCGTTAAAAGGCGGCAAAAAGGAATGTCGATTGAGAAGTGTAGGAATAAGAGGGACATGGCACATCTGATAAATGGCTCAAGGGCGTGTTTTTTAAAAGATTTATCGTTATAACCGGCTCCGAGATGGGTGCGGGTGTGTAACTGTGCGAAGGTGAAATACGAATTTCCAATGGGGTTTGCTCTTTTCTTTTCGGGTTTGTTTTTCGATTATAACGTGTCGGGTTGGGAAAGTTTGCTACCGGTTTTCCTTTTACTTTTAACTTAGGCAAATTCGCTAAAATCGAAGAAGAAAAGCTAAGTATGTTTTTTTTCCAGGTCAAGCTTTTCTCTGGTAAAATGTCTAATAAATATATGATATATAAATAAGTATAATGTGAGAATCTTTGTTCTATAGCCACTTGCTGAGACCTTATACAGTAAGGATTAACCAAATCATGCTAAAGCAGCTATTCTCTGGGCTTATGTCCGAACGAGTGCTGAATTTTAAAGCAAAATTTGGCGTATTTTGAGTGACACTGTTGGTAGCGATATAAGCCTGTATCCTTGGCATATTACATCCAATATAAAATATTTCAATTCTGTACCTTAAAAAGCGCTATAAATATTTCTTACATCAACTTTAAATTTATAAACCCGATTTGAGCGACATAAACTCGATTTAGCGGCTATAATGAATAAGAAAACCTAACATTTCTTAAAAAATGTGAATTTCTGTTTATATTTCGACTTTTACTCCTAAAAAACTTAAATGTTATAAAGAAGAAATGGATGTTGCCTTGTATTTCGAGAAAACCTTAAAAGATATTGTGTAATATTCGTTTATGTACCTACTACTCATTACCTAGAGCTAAATTGGTAACTCTACCTTCTAAGGCTTCCATGTGACTACATTATGTGACTATAGTCGCTTTCCGCAAGATAATAGGAGTGATAACGATATATCGGTGGTTTAAAAACATCTTGGATGTTTTTCCATCGATGTCCTGTGATCTGCAGGTCGATATTAAAACGTTTTACGCTGATTGGTCAGTACTCATTGCATACTGAATACACTCTCACAAAAATCGTGGCGATATCTATCTTTGTTGCTTTGATTTCTTGTGAATAGTAGTAGGTAGAATATGGTCAATAGCTTTGTAGCTCTCTTTAACAATTTTATTAATTTAATATTTTAATAAAATAGATTTGATTTGTTATTGTGGCTACGATTAAGCTTTCATCAACTTTCCTCGTCTTTCTCTGACTAACCCACTTTCTTTCTATTATTTACTAATAACTAAATTTCTTAAACTTTTGCGAAGTTACATCAAAACTTAAAAAATTTAATTTCAGTAATCGCCTGCTCTAAAGAATTACTCTATTGCAAGCCTAAAGTGAATCAGAAAAGTTCTTTTTAAAATGAAAACAGAAAATTAAATTGCTTTTAGTGGAACATTCCTGTTTTGCCTAATGATATTGGAAAATCCGACATAAAGAGAAAATCAATGATTAAGAAACGCAAGTGTATTACATTTCTAGTAAATGTTCCTCTTCTAGCTTCCGCTAGATCAATATCTAGACGAGTTTAACCATACCATGGCCCATCAGTGAGGCTAGGATTTAACGAAAAAAAAAAAGGACATAAGTATTACTGTCCTGGCACAGTTCGAGGGGCTCATCCCTGGAAGCACCACGGCTAGCTCTAACCATTTTCTCAGGGGCGGCGGTCTGTGTAGGGCAGTTTGAAGTCGACCCAGGACCCTTCCTGGTGTCGGCCTCGGTAGTCACGAGCATGTACGGGTTTTCTTCACTCATTTTTCGGTTTGCCACACTTGGCTTCGTCTTCGCCGACCTGGGGCAGGGTATGCCCAGGTGGTGGGTATTCGTATTCGTCCTCTAGGCTCTGGCACTAGCTGCTAGAGGTCTGGCCTCGTCGTTCAGCTCTCGGCGTCGCTAATTCTTCACTAATTCGTGTTTTTTCCACGTTGCCACGTGGTTTTCTCGCTTTGCCGACCTGGTGCAGGTTATGCCCAGGTGGTAAACTATTGTATACGCCTCCCTGGCGATGGCGTCGGCTGCTACGGTTATGGCACAGGTCGTCCAAGCTTGGCAACGTCGGCGATGACCGGTTATCGTAATATTTCTTTTTTAAATTCGTTCGCCGCTAGGTTTTCTCTTTTTGCCGACCTGGTGCAGGTTATGCCCAGGTGGTAAACTCTTGTATTCGCTTCCCTGGCGATGGCGTCAGTCGCAGCGGTTGTGGCACAGTTCGTCCAAAGTTGGCAACGTCGGCTATGACCGGTACTCGTGATACTTCTTCTTTAACTTCGTTCGCCACTAGGTTTTCTCGTCTTGCCGACCTGGTGCAGGTTATGCCCAGGTGGTAAACTATTGTATACGCCTCCCTGGCGATGGCGTCGGCTGCTACGGTTATGGCACAGTTCGTCCAAGCTCGGCAACGTCGGCGATGACCGGTTATCGTATTACTTCTTCGTGGAATTAATTCTCTAGGTGGCAAAGGTGCTCGGAACGATTGGCCCTCCTCCGACGATCGTGAGCGGACTCTTTCCCCTAGGTGCGTGCAAAATCTGTCCGTATTCCAGGTACAAACTTCTAAGACGGCTAGGAACCACTGTCTCCTTATAGTATCGGGCTCGACTACGGCGTCCTCCGCCGGCGCTTCTTCAGCAACACCTTGCTTTTAACTTTAGGTTCACGTGTACCACCTTGGTACACCCAGGTCTCGGAATCTCCAAGATCGACTGGCAATTCGCTTGGTGACGTTCGTCCAAAGAAAAGACTTATGCAGATTTTAAAAACCGGAACAAATGCTCAACAATACTTTTAGTTGTTTACTGTCTTATGGTTCTGCACCGACTGATCGTTCCCTTCGAAATCGCGCTATTTATAGCCGATTTCCACGCTTGAGCGTCAAAACATTACCTATACTTATCTGCACAAATGTCGAAAGCTAACGGTGAGATGTAACAAAGTGATTACATATCACCAGAACGTATCTAACTGGCAGTGTTGTATACAGAGTCCTACATCTCACCTTCCGTCTTCTGCAGCTCAGTTGGGATATTAATATTTTGGCGCATTTCAGGAAACTATTTCTGATTATACAGGATGCCCCAAGAAAGTGTAACGTCATGATCATATACATTTTTTCGATTACATGCCATATGATTTATTGCTTATTTAAGTGCCTCTTATGGTTATGTACAGGGTTATTTTATATATTTGCGTGCCCAACTACAGCGGTTAATATAAGGGCTAGAAAAAAACGTTTAATGTAAAAGTTACATAATTTTTCCCATGTTATCTTTCGGACTTGTCAAAAAAAACATACGCACATCGCAATTTTTCTAAATTGAACAGCCTATATATTTTCCACTAGTACGAAAGATCTCTTAACCCTAATTTTAAAAATATATGATGTGTCAACATTTAGTTCAGACGTTTTTAAAATATTTGAATTTGCAACTTTATAAAATATGAATTGAAATTTATCTTTTATAATTTATGATATAAAATGAAGTCAATTTCTATATATCCATTACGACTTCTGACACATTTTCTAATATTTTTTCTCATTTTGTGATGAATCGCGTTCGAACTAAAATCTAGGTAATCTGTATTGAGCATGATTATTTCTTGTTTAATCAGTTCAGCGTCAATACTTGTATATTTTGAGGTCTGTCATAATAAATTCAGTTTTTTAGAAATCCCAACAGAAAAATATCTAACGAACTAATGTCAGGGCTATTAGCCGGCCATTCTTTACTGAATATGTCAATTTAAATTAGAGCGACAAATATGTCACGTTAAAGTATGCGGAATGCCTCGTTAACTCGATTATCATTAATTGAATTTATCAAAATTGTTAGGTATATAAAATATTTAAAAAAATTTTTTTCTGTCATTTGTATTAACCACTATATGTAGTTGCGCAAATTTAAAAAATAACCCTGTACATACTTAAATACCTCTAAAATTTTATAGAAATTTATAGCACTTCATTTTTCTTATTTTCAATTGGAGCTTCTGCGTACTTTAATGCCATAAGATGCGGAATTAAAAACAAACATTTCTAATATCAACCCTATCGCATTTTCTCATTAAACTCATTAAAGTTATTTGCAGAAAACTCGTTTCATCAACTATTCTAATAAATGCCATTTTAATGAATAAAACTCGAAGGTGGCCTTGAAAAACAATTTATCAGGGGCGTGCAGTCTATGGAAGCAATGGAAACACCAATTCCTCTACTGCTTTTATAAGAAAACGAATTTTTTAACAGAAATTATTTTAATCTCTGCCCATCAAAATTCATAATATCTATCTATTTCCAATTTACTCACGGCTTTATTTCAATTAAACTTAAAACAGGTTTGGTAACACGAAGGTTTGCTTTAGCCCGACCGTTACCTTTTGCTCTGATGGAGAAAGTAGAGTTAGTGAATGGGGTACCTCCATAGATTCGGTCTTAAAACCGGCAGGAGCAGTTAGAATATGTTAAGACTTTAAATTAACAGTCAATCCTCACATAGAAATTGATAGCTACCCGGTTCCAAAAATCGTATATCTTTTAGTTAAATTACAAGTTTAGTTAAATTACAAGGCGGGATCCACTTCACTAAATTAGATTTATCTTCGGCCTATCAGTAAATACCTTTAGATAAGGAGTCCATGAAACTGGTAACGACCTCTAAACAAGAAGGGCTATATAGAAATACAAAAGCGGCATTTGGAATTGCAAGTTTGTCGGCAAACTTCTAGAAAATTATGGACTGTCTTCTGTAAGATATTGACGGTACAGTAGTGCTTTTGGATGACGTTTTGTTGACGGTGCGAAATCAAAAAAGTCACATGGAGAGACTAAAACTTGTGTTGGATAGATTAAGGGAAGCGGGTTTTAGATTGTCTCTAAATAAATGTGAATTGTTTGAGGCGGAAATTTCTTACTTAGAGGTGACTATTAATGGTGAAGGTATTCATACTTCGGAGGATAAGATCTTAGCCATAAAAGAAGCAGTACTACCACAAGCTATAACACAACTCAAATCCTTTTTAGTACGTCGATTTTATATCCCTTGTACAATTAACTCAAGACACATGTCCAGTGGGAATTGTCGGAAGAGTGTGACACTGCTTTTAACCCAGTTAAAAACCATTTAATGTCAGCGAAAGTCCTTCCTATTTTAATCCGGTTTCAGCTATTCAAAAAAATTCCTCTAGTTATGGCATCGGAGCCTGGATCGGAACGACCGATTGCCTATGCGAGTTTTTGTCTTGTCCGAGATGGAACAAAAATGGAGTTAGATAGAAAAGAAGGGGCTGTCAAAAATATTTGGAGTGACAAAGTTTTTGTTAATAAGGTAGCTATGGGCAATATGCCCATGTTGATAATATATATATACTCTTAGCAGTTTTATTGCAGTGTGACTGTTATGTTCATAGATAACGCTAGAGGCGTCTATATTAAATATCTACGGTACTCCAGGCTTAATTCAAGTTATTCAGTTGCATATCGACATTAATAGAGCATGTACGCGACTTACGTATAATACACTGCTATAAACAAGTGCAGTTTTCAATTACTTAGCAAGTGAATGTGGTATGTTTTTTTTTAACTGTAAGAAATCTGTTTAAAAAACAACACTTTTGTCTTTATTTTGATGTGTAGTTTTTAGAATAATATTATGTTTTTCATCTAAAATCCTAAAATCTCGAGAAACATGCAGTATTGATAATATGCTCGTATGTAATGTCATCTAATATGCCCACTGTGCATATTGCCTTTACTTTTGTAGTTTACCAATTATAATTATTGTTTGCTGATGCGAAGTTATAAATCAGAAGGGCTAAGGTCGTAATGGTCGGAAGAAAATCTTCAACGGGCCCTTAAGGCAATTGCTAATGGCGAATCAAAAAATGCTGCTTCAAAGGGATTTAAAATATCAAGAAGAACTCTCAATCGTTATCTAGGCAAAGATACAAACAAAAAACTAAAATTTAGAAGAAGAACTGTTCTAGGATCAGAAGAGAAATCTGAACTGTTAGCATGAATTAAAAGGTTGGCTGGCGTTGGCTATGCTCTTACAAAACGGATGGTTCGAAGATGTGCTTTTAATTACTGTAAGCAGAAAGGATTGCTAAATGTTTTTTCGCAACAAAGCAAGTTAGCAGGTCGTTGCTGGCTAGCTGGATTTTTAAAAAGACACCCTGATATTTCTGCTGGGCAAGCTCAGAGTATGAACCTAGCTAGAGCTCAAAAGCTTAACAAATTCATCGTGACTGACTATTTTAATAACCTTAAAAGTGTACTGTTAGAACTTCAATTGGTAGATAAACCTGAGAGAATTTTTAACGCAGATGAGGAGGGATGCAGGTTAACACTGCACCATCAGAAAAGAGTTTTGGCTTAAAAGGGATCCAAACGAGTTCATCTAGTGGCACCAGAACATAAAGGAATTCCTCCTGCAATTTTATTTAAAGACAAGAGATTAAAGCAAGAATGGTGCGAGAGCTTATCCCCAGGAACACTAACATTAATGACGGATAAAGGAAGTATGTCAATTGAAACTTTTAATAAATGAATAGAGCATTTAGCAAAGTATAAGCTTCTAGGGAAATGTCTCCTGATTTTTAATGGTGCATCCTGTCATTTGGAACTGTGATTCAATGAAAAAAAATTGTGCTGATTTTTTCTCGCGTTTTCGGTAGAATCGGAAAACGATAATACCAACGAGTTGGATATTGATTATATAACCTAGTTTTCAGGCAATGTGCATTTTTCCATAAAATTAGATTCGGTTCGTGAAAAAATATTTCAGGATGGATATTTACAACAAATTAAGACATTTGTTGTTAAGAGGTGGCCTAAAAAGGTTGAAAATAAATTCGTACCGTTTATTAAATTTACAGAAGAGTTAAACTCGGAGTGTTTTTTACTCAGAGCTCGAATTGTTATTTCCGAAACACTAAGAAAAAGTATTTTGAAGCAACTGCATTGTCGTATATGGGTATAGTAAAAATAAAAAGTCTATTCCGTTCATATTTTTGGTGGCCAAGATTAGATAGACAGTATAGAACAGATTTGTTCAACTTGTAAAATTTGTATTGTTAATAAGAAAACTCCTAGCAAGGCAATTTTAAATCCTTGGCCATATCCAGCATAAATATGGTCACGGTTACACTTAGACTTCATGGGGCCTTTCTTAGACAGACAATTTATAGTTATTTTGGATTCGTCTACCAAATGGATAGAGGTATTTCCAATGAGTTCAATAACACTTATAATGACCATTGGCATTTGGTTTAGTACACACCATAGTAACTGATAACGTTTCTACCTTTACTTCACAAGGGTTATAAACCTTTTCATCTCAAAATGGCGTGGCTCATGTAACTTCACCTGCGCTTCACCCATCTTCAAATGGTGCGCTCGAAAAGTCGGTACGGACAATAAAAAATGCATTAAAAAATAAATTGGGTTTAATAACAATAAAAATTGATCTAAATTTAAGCTTAAATAATTTTTTATTTGACTATCGGAATTGAAAAACATTGCACGACTGGTGTGAGTCCCGCAGGGTTAATGTTCAATCGCAAACTACGTACCCGTTTTGATATATTAAAACCAAATAAAAATATTTTATCCTCTGAGGCTAATTTAAAATATCGCGTTTTGGAAGAACAAGAAAACAAAAGCCATATCATAGGGGCAATAGATTATAGAATTTAATATTAATTAAAATGTCATTGTTAATTATTATCGAAATATACAAAAAAATCTTGGATTAAAGGCAAAGTTGTTAATAGAATCGGACGGGTAACGTACATTGTTAAACTTCCGGAACTAATTATAAAATATTACATGGAAAAGACATCTTAATTAAATTAAGAAAAATAAGTTGTCAGAATCAATTTACGATAATTCACGTTGCGACGTCGATTCTACTGAAAATAATTCAGGAATTCAGATAGCTTATCTTGAAACGAATAATGTAATGGACAAGTTTAGCGACGTTCTTATAAATGATGCGGAAAATTTCGCGAGAAATAGTGACGCTGTCGCGGGAAATAGTGACACACGCAGTAAATAGGTTAAACAACTATTGTAGGATGTAGCCCAGCTTATTAGAGTTGTTTCTTGTAGTTTTTATTTTATTAAAATTATTATTTTTTCTTAAGGGGAGAGGTATGGAAAATACGTTGCTAGGTTTGGCAACTCTGCTCTTAAGCAGGGTTTCAGTTACGAAGGACATGTATAGGAAAGGTAGTATGTTTCTGGAGATTGAAACAAATGCAATAAAAGTCGTTCCCGAAAGGTGCATTATTATTTTCCGTTTATCCTTGCGGACATAACAGCTTGTTACATTAAATACATACTGCCTTCTGATTTGCCGGGCGAAGTAATCCTTTTAGCTGTATACGCATAGTCTATCGAGTTTAGAAAAAAGGGTCATCGATCTGCAGCGACGAAATATGTAGTTTACCCTGCATGGATTTGTGAGTTTTATGACTTTTCTATCGCGATTGTTCAGTTCAGGAAACACGGCTTTCACAAGAGTATCTGCCTGACTATTGTTTTTTGTTAGTGAATTTTTTGAGAGTTTGTTTACTTTTGTACTTTGTTTTCGAGTTTTTCTTTATTATGTTGTAATGAAATGTAGCAACAAAATACTTTGTGTTTTTCCGAGCCATCGATTTCGGAAAACGGACCACCTAATTTTGATTGCGTACATTAGGTTTGTGTGCAAGATATTGCAAAAATGATTTTTAGTGATTGCCTTTGAAGAAAAAAGGAATGTTATTTGTGTCTGACTTCTACAAATATGGAGGAGCTGCAGGCTGCTGTATCGTTAGGCAAATAAAGAATAAATATTCCATTGGATCTGATGGTATTTCCGTCAGGGTATTGGAGTACTTACCAGAGATCACACCTTGCTTGTCAATTCTATTAATGTTTCTTTTCTACGGGGCGAATTTCCTTCATGTTTAAAAAGGTTGAATTGAATTGTTGATTGAAAAAAATGTTATTCCTTTACATAAGGAGGGAAGTCCTGGGGATCCTTTGAACTATCGAACTTATTTTATTAATAAGGTAAACTCACTGTTGTCAAGAATTTGTCATTAAATTAGTGTCACGGTTAAGTCATGGAAGATTACAGTTTCGCTGAATACGCCGACATGCCATTAATTTATGGGGAAGTTTGTTGTAATGGCTGAGCCGCTTGTCGACTATGTGAAGGGCGGTTTCCTGAACGGCTCACACACTGTTTGAAAGGGCCAATTAACGGCCAAGGAAAACTGATCCCGTTTAAATATAATGCTTGAATAATGGCGCGCAAAGGACCATGCGAACCCCGATTTTGAGGAAGAGGTACTTCGGCCATTTCAAAGTAATCTTTCTGTAAGTGCCCGAGCAGTCGCAGATGTCATACATGTAAATCATGTCAGTGTATGGAAGGTTGTTTATTAGCAACTTCTTTGCCTTTACCATCTTTAAAAAGTGCAAGCATTGTGACCGAAGGATTTCATGCCATGAATTTTGCCATTGGTTTCTTGACCGGTGTACAGAAGAATCTCAATTTCTAAAATATGTACTTTCTACTGACGAGGCTCTGTTTACAAAAGAAGCCATTTTTGATTCGCAAAATAGTCAAGGGTAAGCTGAGGAAATCCCTCATGGAGTTCACATAAGGCGGTATCAACATAGTATTAGGTTTTTGGTCAACATATGGGCCGGCATTGTTGGAGAACGATTAATTGAACCGATCATGTTGCCTCGTATAACCGGTACAATTAATCTTAATTTTTAAAGAAATGTGTTTTCAGAATTGTTACATGATCTGCCCCTAAGTATACAACAGAACTTATGACTCTATCATGATGGAGCGCCAGCTCATTTTTTACTTTTTCTTCGCGAGCACCTAATTTAAAATTTCAGAAGACATTGGATTCGCTGCTGAGGCCTTATCATCTGGCCAGCGCGCTCCCCAGAACACTCTAGATTTTTTTTTGTTTTGGTGGGTATATAAAAAGCCTCGTTTATAAAACTCTAGTTAAGTCAGGAAAATATTTGGTATCGAGCGTGGTGGCAGGCATTTTCAGCAACTACTATTTTAAGTTTCCTTCTGTATTACCTGCCATAATAATAACACTGAATACTTTATCTCTTGATATTTGTACCTACTTTCTTCAAGACTTCAATAATTGATTTTTGTATCTTAACTTGTTTTCAGCCAATTTCCGAAGGAATGGTGACATTTAGCGACTTTTACATGGAGTACCCTTTTTATGTAAAAGGCATAGGAAAATCATAATCTGATATCGAAACGGCAAATAATTAAAGCTTTAGAGGAATGGCGTCAAATTTACCCTGGCTCGCACGCCCCTGATTAAAGTTAACATTGTCCAATAGGCTCAAATAGATGAACTTGCTAATAGTAATTTATGTCCCAAAATTGGTTGCGATAGCTGAAGTAGCTCCGGAGCAACAAAATGAAAACTGCTTTATGAAGGACATCTTCAAAGGGTTCTAGCTCCCTGAGAAACCGTTCCGGGCCCATGTTCATATGAACTATATTTTTTTTTCATGTGTTTTATCTACCTTAAAAGTTTGTAATATGATCACAATAACATCCGGTATAAGTACGAATTCCTCTTTTAGTAAGCAACAAAAATTCTAAGCTTTGGGTATTGGAGAGCTCCTTGTAAATAAAACGTCAGTACATAAGCTTCGTTAACTTTCTTAAAATAATTCTTTAAACTATTTCTTGTCTTTCTTTGATGCAACTTTCCTTATAACTCTAATTGTTTTTCCATATCTTCTACACTTATAACTTTTATTACTAAGTGTAAGTCGTCACACGACTTACACGTATTTTGATGTGCTTAGTGGTCAATGTTTTTATTATTTAACTGAAATATACTTACTAGTAGAATAATAGTCGGGCAGGTATTCCGAATCAGAATCACTAAAATCACTCTAAAGTCGATTTACTTTTAAGATAGACTAACCAAAACAAACCCCGACGCGTGATCATCGATTAACAGGTGGACAGCGCTGCTTTTATTGGTCACATCGAACTCGGTCGCTCCTGCTTCTCGAGCGCGAGCCTCGTGTCAGGCAGGGTCGGATCAGTGTTGGCCGAGAGGTTTAATTGGTATTGGTTTTACATACTCTGTGTGTCTAAATTACCAATTATTTATAGTATTTGGTTTCTTGTCATTCTACTATACCTATAAATACCCGTTTGTTTTTTGCTGTTACAGCACTCCTCATGAAGTTTAGGAATTAAACAAAATATTGAGTGGAAATAATTGGCATAATACGGCCCTGTTCAATGTAATAAATTTAGACAATCACGTGCACAGTGCGTGATTGTATTTACGTTAAGTCTATCTGTGGAATAAACAGACTTTAGTATAGAATGATTTTTTTTTAAATTAATTTGAAAAAGCTAGTGTACAGTGCAGTCGGCTATTTGTGACTCTCATGTAATTGTGACACATAGTTTTAACGGCCAATACCCATGACGGAGCGTGGATTTGGCAACACTGTTCGCTACTCACATCTCCCCGGCTCTGTCAGTTTAAAGGTCGATTTATAAAACTTTTCGTCGCTGTTCCCGTTCGTTGTCACTGCTCCCGCTCGTCGCCGCCGTTGGATAGGTATTCATAAAAAAGTCGGACTACGAACTGCGCCGCAATAACAAAAGAAGGTTTAAGGTTAGTAGTATAGCAATGTCACTCCCAACCCAAAATCCCATAAGAAATAACATGGGGCTGAAATCTGCATTTTTCGGTGCCATTACCGCGAGACCCTATGCATAATTCGCGAGGCTAGCTCAGGCAGGTCAGCGACCCCGAGCGGTGGTCACCCGATGGTTACCCGATGATCGCCCGAGGGTATCCGATGTCGGTAATATAGGACAAGTACCTAACCTGAACATCTATCTAAATAATCAATATTGAACAACATAATGAATAAATAATAACAGAAAAAAAGTTTGGGCAGTCAGCGGGAATTGAACCATAAACCTCTGGGGCCGAACCTCAAAGCCTTGCAAAATACGCTACGAGAGCATATAGATTAAAACTGTTAAACAATGTTTGACAACGTGAAACCACGGGGGCACATCCGATTAGATTGCTGGAACAAAAGGTCCTTAAGTGGGGTTATGGTGGCGTTTTATAATGTACAAAACTAGGGTAAACCATACACATATACTTAGTAAAACAAACTAATTGATATCTGAGTACTACCTGAAGTTAGGTAACCAGTGTTTCACATAAAAATAAATATTATAAGCGTAGGAAAATATTAACAATCTTGTGCATTCACCTATCTGTTATGCAACGCGAGCATCAGCTTTCAATATTATTTTACAATCATTTACCCGAAAGGGCTGCAACGTTTCTTATAGATAGATAGTATAAACTAAAAATCAGTAATTAGCCGAAGCGTCAAGTCTTTTAGCCGATAAGTAAAAACAAAGACATCAGATTTAACAAAAAAAGCGTTGTAATATAAACTGCTCCGTGTGGAATCAGATTAAACGTATTATGATCCCTGTCCAACAGACCCAGCTGGCCTGGAACGGACTCTGTTGGCCTCTCTGCCACAGAAAACAACCCCGATAAAGAAACAAAACAGTTAAGTACATCAAACAAAAATATTACCAAAAATATATAGGTATTCACCAAACAATACATACAGGGGTGTATTAAAAGTAGTTTTGTATAAAAAAGGAACATTTTACCATGCACAGTATTAAAAATAAATTACCTTATTATTATAACCAAAAACTTATTAGTTTATACAAAAATCTATACAGGGAAGATATAAAGTAAGTATACAAAGACCTTCCAGATCCCCCACAAATTCCTTAAAATATATATTCACGATGAAATTGTGGCCTTTCAAGAACACATTTAACAAAATGTTATAAACAACTGGGTCATATAACCAAAGTCATTAAATGCGTAAATTATAAGCCACACTGTATGTTTCATGAAGAAGAAAATTATACATTATTACTGTTAAATATCAATAAGATCTCGTGCAAAAAATTATTCAAACAAACGATCAACAATCACTACTAAACACATTGTATTTTCTGCAAACATTTGGTGATGTTATAGAGCCCAACATTTTGACTTGCGACTATATATTAAGTTGCAAATATTACCGAAACATACAAGCACAAGCCATTACGTAGGGGCTCAGTATCTGTTTTGTGCGTTGTAAAGGTTCCACTGCATGAGGAATTAAGACATAAATGTAATTTATATTTAAATTCCAAGTACTAAAGTCTCTAAATATTCTTTTTAAATTTTTGAAAAACCTCTCAGTGACATCTTAAATAGCGTAAAAAATATAATTTATATGCTCCAGAACTAAATATATTATACCAACAAGAACAAACTTATTACCAACCTCGTATAAAATAATATAAACACTTATTATTAGGAACTTATCGACAAGGTGATTAGAATTTAGCCTAATAATACCAGTTCAACAGACCCTGGTCAACATCCCCCTATTTTATCACCCCTGATCCCAACAGCATTCACTCCACATCGCATTGATAAAATACCCATATAAACACCCTAGCGGAATACCATTCATGATTGTATAATTAATTAAAAATCAATCAATTTTAAAACTTTTTTATTCACAATATAATAATATCACTTACTATCACCCTGGTATATATTACATTATAGGAATAAAAAAATCTGCGTAAAATAAAAAGACATATCTGTAATTTTATACCACCGTTTTATTTCAGAAATATATGCAGTTTTCAAGTCAAATCCACTATTATGGCAATATATAAAGGTCATATCGGAGAAAATAAGACATTTTTTGAATTTTATTATGTTTATCGCCGTGAAAAACAACTTTTTGGATATGTTTTCCGAGCCATGTAATAAAAAACAGAATACATAATTAATTATCTTTCATTAAATAATTAGATAAAATTGGACCACAACACGAGGTATAATTGATACCTTATTAGCATATTTTAATAATATTTTATGCCGATCGCTTTAAATGCAATTTTGCATTTAAAGTAATTACCCTTTTAATAAATAATTAATGCATAATGTGCACGAATAAAATCAATTAATGGGATCTGTGTACAGGGGGGTATGAACCACTTATTTAAAATCAGCGCAAAAATAAACAAACCTATTATCTACATTTTCAAAATGTCCTGTATATGATGATAATATTATATTAGTGTTTGAATTAATTAGTACGTACTCCAATCGACATATATTTATGCATTATAAAATTAATTCTTTAATAGCAGAAATAATTAATATAAATATAGATTGAACTCCCGTTTAATGGTAAAAGTGATTAATAATGCCATCCGGTGAGTACCTTTATTATTATAAATATTTTAAATTTTAATTCGGGGTTTTTCTTTTATAGCAGCACAACAAATCATTAATTTCATAGAGTTTTTGGTAGAAGAGGTTTTTCCCGGCGAGGCGGTATGTTTTTAAAAAATACAATTATTTTTATATGCCTAATTATGGTATTTTCAGATGATATACATATTGAACAATTTCCCTCCGGGGTTCGCCATGCCAGAAGACTTCATGGAAATATGGCATGGCCCCCTCCATGGGAGGGGGGTAATAGCCTGGGGGGACCCGGTAGAAAAAATAGTGTATGTTTATTTTTATAATTAAATGTTTTAAAATTAATTTTTATGTTTCATTTCAAAGGGGCCGTAGAAAATTAAAAAAAAATTTTGAAATCCCAAGGTATAATAGCAAAAATAAATTTACAATTTAAAACGTTATATCAATTTATAATAAAAACTAATTTAAAGATATGGGGGTGATAAAATAGCGATTATAATAAAAGGCAGTTTGCATCTGAAAAAAGAACGGGCTAATGAAGTATTGAATTGATATAATATAAAAAAAAAACTCACCAGAACTTCAAAATGTCCATTATAGGGGTAGTGCATCCGTATTTCTCTACAAAATGTTTGCCAGTACGGACAAGGCCTAATTGGCTGCAACGTATGGTAGCCACTTCTGCCTCGGTTTTGGTCATCCTTTTAGGGAGATATACCATTTTATCGTCTTCTAGATAGACGATTGTAGAAATGCCAAAGGGCCCGTCCTTATTCTCGATGTCAAGAATACGGTAAAGTTTACCCTCTTTCAGGTCTAGACCGTTTACAACATCAATTTTAGCAGCCATTTTTAGTTTTTTCAGGCTCTTAATTTGAGAAAAAAAGAAATTGGTGAACTAACTTTCATGCAGTGTTTTCTGGTATTTATAGCTTTACCCCACCTTAACAGATAATATTCTAGAACGATTGAAAAGTAAAAATTCAAGTAGCCCCACTCCAACAAAACGTTCAAGGATTTAGCGTCACCCTAGAAGGGTTTATAAATAGTGCAGAAATGTGTTACGGTTTTATTTTGCCAAGTTTTAAATGAGTAAATAAATAGATTTACACTTACCAATCTTGCTTCTAAATCTTTGCATGGTAAATAAAACTAGATTTTGTGTACTATAGCGTTCTTTATTTTGAGCTTGACAACTACTAATCCTATCTATTTCATATTTTGTACCTCCTGTACTCTGCGATGTCCAGGACCTGTAGATTTCCCTGGTTCACCTAAAAATATAGGACAGGTATTAGTTAAGCTTAGTTTCGAGGCAGTTTTAAGGTCGTTCTTAAGGAAATACTAAACCATATTATTAGTAATATCTTGTGGCTTACCTGCTAGCCTTTCAGGCACAATCATGGATAATTTGTGTAGACCAAAAACCTCTGGTTAGCTTTGTCTAGGTGATCCCCTCAGGAGCCATCACTGCAGGATTTCTCGGTCATTGTGCCATACATTGAGCTCTAGGACGAAGTAGCAGCAAATCTACAATAAAAGGTTATGGGTAATTGGAACCAGGACTCTTATTATCAATAATTATTTCATAAATGAGGTAGTTTGGTACAGAAATTGTGAGAAGAGCCCTGCTAAGCCTGACTTCGTGGGTATTATAAATCTTTGTTTATTTTGGTTTCGGGTTAGAAAATTGTCACATGTCATTCTTGACAAAATGGAAATAAAATTCCCTAAGCCACTGACGCCGAGATTTGCCGCCTTTTTGACGACGAAATTCAGTTGGAAAAAGCCTTGTGCAGTGCTGCAACTAAAAGGCATGCTGAAGCAGTTTTGCTGATTTCTTTCCTTCATTCTGAGTACTATCCTAATTAAACAGTAAGTGGCAAATAGTTTTGCACTAATGGTCTACCGAGGCTGATATATGTTAAATTGGAAATAGGATAATCAGAATGTGCTGATATAAGTTTCTTCTAGGAGGCCACATAACATCTCGGGTGAGTCTTTTATATTATTTCCTGGATTTCTCTATCAGTTTCTTAGTTACTAAATACCTACATAAATAGCTACATACCTTACTAAGACTAGGTTTTCTTGCAGGCCTAATAATCATCCTCGTCATCCTCGTTATTATTCTTTTTGCTCTTACTTCTACTTCTTCTACCTTACTGCTTCCTCGTTCTCTCTGCTGTTCACCGTCATCTGGAGGTCCAGCCTAAGCTTGGGTACGATGGTACGGCTAACTCAATAGCCTACCATCCTAGGCAAAACAAGCAACCCTAAACCACCCGTACACCGGAGTCCCAGAGGCAGATGTGTCCAGTAGCCACAATAGAAGCCTTCAACCAGGTTTGATATGTCAGTGACGTCCCTGTGTTAGTAATTTAAAGTAAAAGCCAGTCCAAGGCTACAGATTTTTGGAACGTAGACTACCCTCTTTTGATCGGTACTATAGACATTAAAATATTGTTTTCCTATTACCACCTTATTTAAGTAATAAGTGATAACTAAGTATGCACACTCACGCACTATAACGGGTTCATTGTAGATAGTTAAATTTTATTCACTGTAAGCAGTAGTAACTGTAAGCTGAAGGTACAGCAGGCCTGTTTGCGTTCGGTGAACTGCATATTTCATTGTTAAGTCACCTAATAGACAACACTCCACGATGTGAAGCACGAACAACACTTTATAGGTAATATAAGTTAAGTTAAAACACGGAAAATATAAGAATAAAGTTCTAAAATGCAGACACATTCTAGAAAACGTAATTAACCTAACTTTTCCTTCTTATTTTATTTGAACTTTCAAAAACAACGTTCGGCACATAGGGATGTGCTATATATGAAAAGTCGCCCCAAATTTAGTTTGGCTCAACTATCAATAAGTATAGAATATCATAATATAATATTATATTTGCCTTCGGTTCCTTTTTTTCGTTCTAATCAATAGTGTGCATTTAGGTTATTAATTTGCTTTAAGTGTTTTATTTGGATTAGCCCCAATATTCAAGTATATTTAATTAATAAATACACCCGTCATATTCGGAAGTGAACTTTATTGGTTGGTGTCTTTTCTTTTCTCCTATTTAGCGTACCTAATGTTTCCTGTTTTATAGTGTCATCAAGCACTGTCTTAACACATAGGGCCCCAAAACAGGTGGCGCTTTTAGAATTACCCACACCACTCACCGACTGCAGTGAGCTAGTCGTCGGTTTTTGCCCTATAAGGCAGTGGCTTTTTTTTTTTGGATTAAGGCTACCTCTTGTTGTGCAACTTCCCCCCTTTTAAAATAGAAAAACGTAGCAAAATTACGCCCAACGTGGTTATCATTCATTGTTAGTGCCAAACTTGATTTTTGTGTTATATCATTTATATTTTTATATGCATTGTTATTTTTGATATTGGGGTTTCTGAGCTGACATTTTTTTTCTCATTCGTGCTTAGTGTTGGAACTTTTACAAAAATATACGTGTAGCGGAGTTATAGCCACTACAACGTATACCACATGCCACAGAGATTAGATTTTTGAGGTGCGTTTACTCCGGCATCTTTTAGGAGTATCGAACTGTTAGTATCGAATTTAATAGTTAATTTTTGTTTGCTTTTACTTATGAATTTTGTGGATCTTGGGACTTGTCAATATTAGGCTTGAAGTTTTTATTTCTCGTATACAGGGTACACCGATAAGTCTGGTATAAAAATTGGAAATTTATTTATTTAATTAGGTTATTACCTTCTTGTTTTTTTATTGGGCGGCTTGTGTAATACTACTAGGCAGCTAGGTAACTGATAGATTTTTTTTATACAGGGTGGATGAAAAGTTAGAAGATTAAAAGCAACTTTTATTTTTGCGTTTTTTTTTGTTATGAACGTGGATAAACGAACGTACTGAAGTTCTGTGTTACGTATTTTTTGAAAATAGTTTTTTGGGTTTTTCTTAGAGCTTACTAAGCTAATTTGTTTTTTTGCTTTGGGCGCTGTAACGACCCAGCATTGATTTTTTTTTGTTTTTTTTTAGTGGGGGTCGGGTTTGTGTGTCAATTCTCGACACACTCAGTAGTAATTAATTCAGGTAATTTGATATTTTGTAGTTGATATTTTGTAGGTATATATAGATTTTTAGTTTTTTTAAGAAAATGGAGATTAATCTGCTAGGAGCTGACGAAATAAAGTACGAGTTAACATTACGTGGGTTACCAATTACGGGTTCTTTTCCACACAAACGTGCATTACTTAGGGATGCGATGCGAATGGAGCGTGAAGGACGTGTTTCACGGCCAACAACATCGTATCTTCAAAGTGAAACAGACCTTTGTGTCTGTCAGGCAAAGTTATACATTTTGGAACGTGATATACTTAATTTTGATTACAATAATAAAGATGGCGAATTTAGGAGAATTCATACTTTTTTACTTCATGTAGAAGCGCGTCTACATCGCATTCAAGCATCACAGCAATCAGAGTTTGATCAACAAAATAAATTAATCGATAAGTGTCAACAGCTCATAGGTAATTTGCATTCTGCTTTAGAGGGTATTCCTCGTACGTTAATCAGAGGTCAAGATGTGTCCTCGGTACCCGGTGCATCTGCACAGGAAAACGTTTATTTACGTCCGGAAAATCTCAGTATCTTAGACTTAGAGAACGAACCAATTGAAAACAATATCCTACCTCCTACTATTGCACCACAGGAACGTACGCAGGTCTCATATGACTTAATTGACATTGATGCAGCCCCATTGTCAAGTATCCTCGGACATCCCGTCCAGCAATTACCGCCCTCGATGACTCAGCGTGGATCCACACATCCGAACGATCCACAGCCTGATTTAAATGCTTCACGGCACTCTGCTGTTGTTTCGTCGTTACACCCTCAGACAGTATATCACGGTAATGTGTCTTCTTACCCGAACTTTCCGGAAGGAGAAGAAATTAGTCGTAACCCCTTAGCTTCGTCAACAGACCAACGCTCTACAGATTTTAGTAATCGTAATGAGTATGTTGAGCAGAGGCGTATTATTCACGCACCTACTAGAGTCTCTCTCGGTACTTTCTCGACTGGTACACTACCTACCTCTCGTGAAGAACAGTCAAATTTTCCAGCCCGTCGTATAAATTTTGATGTATCGCAAGGTACCCGAATGGCTACCAATGGTTCGGAACTTCATGTCGTTGACTTATCAAATTCTAGTGGCAGGCATATTTCAGGACCTCAAGCTCTGCATAGCGAGCCCATTGATTTAACCACAGTACATGAGCCTATTCATGAGTTTTCGCAATCTGCTGCAAGGCAAGTAGCAGAGCCTCAAAGTTGGGAGTCGGTAAATGCGAACCCTTTGGCTTCTGTCCCGCTTTCTCGTCAAAACTTGTATCTGAATCAAGCTCGTAATGCCCAAATAGATTCTCGGTTGCGTTTGTCTACTCAACCAGTTCAAACCAACCTTCCGCGTAGCCAACTGGCTGAACCACGAAGGATTTTGAGCAGTCAACCTAATTTTACCAATTTAGCACGCACGCATGCGTACCAAGTTCACTCATCCGAGCATTATTCTGGAAGAACACAACCCGTTAGCGAGTATACTAGGGAAACTGGTCAAACAATCACCATGCCCACTGCTTTCCCTTCGGAAAGACAAAGTTCTCAAGTGCATTTTGCAGATCAGCAAAAAAATACTTCCCGTTTCGTAAACGTGAACTCTACTCGTCGAGAAGAACCGTTGAATTATTCAGACCCGTATGTTGATCTTGCAGATCGGTTAGATAATTTTCAGTTTTCGCCTTTAAGAGGAACTTCTGGTGAAGAACCTCGTATTTGTAGTTCTAGTTCTAGGTTTTTAGATATAGGCAAATGGAATGTTAAGTTTAATGGACAAAGTAGTGTAAATGATTTTTTGGAACGTATAGAGGAACTTCGAGTTTCACGCGGTGCAACTAAGGAACAGTTACTTCGGTCTGCTCCGGAACTGTTCTGTGGGGATGCTCTTTTATGGTTCCGTACTTGTAATGTTGTGAGTTGGGATGATCTCGTGTCTCAATTAAGAGATACATTTCAGCCGTATGATTATGAGTTTGCACTTTGGGATGAGATTCGTCGTCGCACACAAGGCGCTCAGGAGCGCGTGATTAGTTTTGTTGCGTCTATGGAGAATCTGTTCCGCAAACTCCCAGTAATGCCCTCTGAGACGACTAGACTTCAAATGATTCGTCGAAATTTATTGCCGTACATTCAGAGTCGACTATCTACTCATCAAATTCTTAGTTTGCAGGATCTTGTTAGGTTGAGTCGTGCTGTTGAAGAAACGGAATCTCGAATCCAGCGTTTTGTGCCCCCTTCGACTAATTATCGTCAACTCATAGAGCCTGCTTTAGCTTATCATAAGCCCTCTAATTATGTTAATGCTGTTGAGTCTTCGCCTGTCAGTCCTGTTTCTGAGATTAGAACTCCTACCAATTCAGTCTTGTGTTGGAATTGTCAAGAGGTGGATCATCAGTTTCGCCAGTGTACGAAGCCTCGTAAGAAATTCTGCTTCCGTTGTGGAAAAGTGGACGTCATCTCGAAAAACTGTCCCTCATGTTCAAAAAACGTAGGAGCGGGAAGGCAGTGAACGGCCGACCGTTCTTCCCCGTTAACGAATCGTATAAGGCTGAACCTAATAAAGTTATTTTAGAGTATATTTTGGAACATGTCAAAGATGACAAGAGACCATACTTAAGTGTATTTATTTATGGTAAACCAGTTCTCGGTTTGCTGGATAGCGGTTCGTCAAGAACTATTATTGGTTCTCTTGGATGGGATTCACTGAAATCTATCTGTAGTCTTAATTCTTCAGACGTATCGACTTGCACAGTTGCAAATGGTCAAACTTGCGAGAGCATTGGTACAGTGAGACTACCATTTCAACTAAGGGATAAGGTCATCCTCTTGGATGCATTGGTTGTGCCATCCCTTCCACACTCTCTTATTCTCGGAATTGACTTTTGGAGTCGAATGAAAATTGTGCCTGATCTGTATAGTGGCGAGTGGTCATTTCGTTCGTTTGACCATAACCCACAAGTTTGCGCAATACATTCCCGTGACTCTCTTACCACTGAACAGCGGCAGATTCTAGACCACCTTGTAGAGGATACTTTCTCTGCAATGGGAGAAAAGCTAGGATGTACGAAGCTGGTGGAGATGGAGATTAAAACCCAAACTACCCCAATAAAACAGAGATACTACCCCTTATCTCACGCTTTACAGAAAGAAGCTAATAAGGAGTTAGAACAAATGTTGGCGGATGGAATCGTGGAGGCATCTGAGTCACCCTGGTCCTCGCCTATCGTGATGGTAAAGAAAAAGTCAGGTGGTTGGAGATTTTGTGTCGATTACCGTTCGCTTAATAAGGCCACCATACCGGATGCCTACCCCATCCCTTACGTGTCAGCAACTTTAGACAAATTGCGTGACGCAAAATATCTAAGTACCTTGGATATCAAATCTGCTTATTGGCAGATACCAATAGCGAAAGAGTCTAGACCTCTAACAGCGTTTACTGTCCCGTCACGTGGTCTTTTCCAATTTACTAGAATGCCCTTCGGTCTTACTAATGCCCCGGCTGTATGGCAAAGATTAATCGACCAGGTAGTAGGTGTCGATTTAGAAAAGTTTGTTTTCGTCTACCTTGATGATGTCATTGTGTGTACTCCGACTTTTGAGGAACACATTCGGGTTTTGCGCGAGATAATTTCGCGAATTACTCGTGCGGGCCTAACCCTTAACCGTGACAAATGTAATTTTTGTAAGCCAGAACTTAAGTATCTGGGATATGTAGTCAATTCTTCGGGTCTTTTGGTGGATCCTGAGAAGGTTGATGCGATTTTGAGTATTCCGACGCCAAAAAGCGTCACAGAAATTAGGAGGATTGTTGGTCTTGCGTCCTGGTATCGCCGATTCGTGCCAAATTTTTCCTCTTTGATGTCACCACTTACAGCTTTGACCAGAAAAAATGTAAAGTTTATATGGAGTCCAGAGTGTGAAGCGGCTTTTAAGTCAGTGAAGGAGCATCTTATTAGGGCCCCAGTTCTCTCTTGTCCAGACTTTGAGCAACCTTTTGTTGTGCAGTGTGATGCGAGTGACTTCGGATTGGGAGCTGTCCTGTCTCAATGTCAAAATGGTGAGGAACATGTTATTTCTTATTTAAGTCGCTCACTCACCAAAAATGAGAGAAAGTATAGCACTACTGAAAAAGAGTGCTTAGCTGTCCTGTTTGCCATCGAGAAGCTTCGTCCATATCTTGAGGGTACTAGATTCACAGTTATTACCGACCACTATAGCCTTAAGTGGCTTAATTCCATCAAGGATCCTGTAGGTCGTATTGCGCGTTGGGCAATTAGATTGCAGCAGTACGACTTCGACATAATACATCGTAAAGGGAAGGAACATGTCGTTCCGGATGCACTTTCTCGATCGGTACCTGTCATCGATGCTGTTGTGGATCGACCTGTTGAGTCACCTGTTGTGGACAAGGTTGTTGTTCCACGTGATCGTTGGTATCTAGGTATGATCAAAAAAGTATTAGATTATCCTGCTAAATATCCTCTTTGGTGGGTGGATGATGGAAAGCTTATGAAGAGAGCTAGACATCCATACCCTGCGCTTGTAGAAGCCGATGAATCGTGGCTTATTGTGGTTCCCCGCGAGCAACGCACTTCGATTATTATGGAGCATCATGACCCTCCTACTTGTGGTCATCTTGGGATATACAAGACCCTCTCTAGGATTGCTCAGCGATACTATTGGCCTAGTATGAGAAGTGATGTTGCGAGGTATATTAATCGGTGTCGAATCTGCCTTCAGACAAAACCCCTTCAAAAGGCACCTGCTGGTCAAATGCTTAGTATTCAGCCTACGAGTTCTCGACCATTTCAGACTATAAGTGTTGATCTCGTTGGACCTCTTCCCCGTTCTGCTTCTGGGAACGCTTATGTTCTCTCCGTTTGTGACGTATTTAGCAAGTTTGCGATGTTCTTTCCTCTTCGTTCTGCCACGGCTCAGCATATAGTTCGATGGTTGGAGAACTATGTCATTTTGGTTTTTGGAGCTGAGACCATTGTTGCTGACAATGGGCCTCAATTCCGTAGTAAAGTTTTTCAACAGACCATGGGTCAGTATGGTATTAAGGTTCGGTACATGGCTAACTACCACCCCCAGGCAAACCCTGTGGAACGCGTTCATCGTGTTCTGAAGACCATTCTTACGAGTTACGTAGCCGAAGATCACCGACAGTGGGATAAGCTGATAGCTAAGGCTGGTTTTGCTATTCGTTCAGCTAAACACGAAGTTACCGCCTTGACTCCAAATTTTGTAGTTTTTGGTCGTAATGTTCGCTTACCCTGTGATTCAGGTCCATGTCCGGAAGTATCTACCCCTTTTGACCCCGTTTCGAGATCAGAAACTCTTAATAAGGTGTTTGTCGACGTGCAGAAGAAATTGGAGCAAGCCTATGAACGATCTCGTCACAGATATAATCTTAGAAGACGGGACGAGCGTTTCCAGCTTAATCAAAAAGTCTGGAAGAAAAATAATTTTCTCTCCGATGCGACTAAGCACTTTACCGCTAAACTCGCTAATAAGTTTTCAGGACCATATGTCGTATCCAGAATATTGTCCCCCTGGACTTATGAGCTTTCCGGCCCGAATGGCCGTAATCTTGGTGTCTGGCACGCCAAGGATCTTAAGGCACATCCTCAGGATGATTCACCTTGAATGTATATTAATAGATGTATTTTTAGTTATGTAGATATCCATTAAGCTCTAGTTAGTATAATATAGCTAGTATCATATTATGTTATGTATTGGAACCGAAGAAAATTTTTCGTTAAAATTTTTTTTCTGAGGAAGGGGAGGTGTGTTACGGTTTTATTTTTCCAAGTTTTAAATGAGTAAATAAATAGATTTACACTTACCAATCTTGCTTCTAAATCTTTGCATGGTAAATAAAACTAGATTTTGTGTACTATAGCGTTCTTTATTTTGAGCTTGACAACTACTAATCCTATCTATTTCATATTTTGTACCTCCTGTACTCTGCGATGTCCAGGACCTGTAGATTTCCCTGGTTCACCTAAAAATATAGGACAGGTATTAGTTAAGCTTAGTTTCGAGGCAGTTTTAAGGTCGTTCTTAAGGAAATACTAAACCATATTATTAGTAATATCTTGTGGCTTACCTGCTAGCCTTTCAGGCACAATCATGGATAATTTGTGTAGACCAAAAACCTCTGGTTAGCTTTGTCTAGGTGATCCCCTCAGGAGCCATCACTGCAGGATTTCTCGGTCATTGTGCCATACATTGAGCTCTAGGACGAAGTAGCAGCAAATCTACAATAAAAGGTTATGGGTAATTGGAACCAGGACTCTTATTATCAATAATTATTTCATAAATGAGGTAGTTTGGTACAGAAATTGTGAGAAGAGCCCTGCTAAGCCTGACTTCGTGGGTATTATAAATCTTTGTTTATTTTGGTTTCGGGTTAGAAAATTGTCACATGTCATTCTTGACAAAATGGAAATAAAATTCCCTAAGCCACTGACGCCGAGATTTGCCGCCTTTTTGACGACGAAATTCAGTTGGAAAAAGCCTTGTGCAGTGCTGCAACTAAAAGGCATGCTGAAGCAGTTTTGCTGATTTCTTTCCTTCATTCTGAGTACTATCCTAATTAAACAGTAAGTGGCAAATAGTTTTGCACTAATGGTCTACCGAGGCTGATATATGTTTAATTGGAAATAGGATAATCAGAATGTGCTGATATAAGTTTCTTCTAGGAGGCCACATAACATCTCCGGTGAGTCTTTTATATTATTTCCTGGATTTCTCTATCAGTTTCTTAGTTACTAAATACCTACATAAATAGCTACATACCTTACTAAGACTAGGTTTTCTTGCAGGCCTAATAATCATCCTCGTCATCCTCGTTATTATTCTTTTTGCTCTTACTTCTACTTCTTCTACCTTACTGCTTCCTCGTTCTCTCTGCTGTTCACCGTCATCTGGAGGTCCAGCCTAAGCTTGGGTACGATGGTACGGCTAACTCAATAGCCTACTATCCTAGGCAAAACAAGCAACCCTAAACCACCCGTACACCGGAGTCCCAGAGGCAGATGTGTCCAGTAGCCACAATAGAAGCCTTCAACCAGGTTTGATATGTCAGTGACGTCCCTGTGTTAGTAATTTAAAGTAAAAGCCAGTCCAAGGCTACAGATTTTTGGAACGTAGACTACCCTCTTTTGATCGGTACTATAGACATTAAAATATTGTTTTCCTATTACCACCTTATTTAAGTAATAAGTGATAACTAAGTATGCACACTCACGCACTATAACGGGTTCATTGTAGATAGTTAAATTTTATTCACTGTAAGCAGTAGTAACTGTAAGCTGAAGGTACAGCAGGCCTGTTTGCGTTCGGTGAACTGCATATTTCATTGTTAAGTCACCTAATAGACAACACTCCACGATGTGTAGCACGAACAACACTTTATAGGTAATATAAGTTAAGTTAAAACACGGAAAATATAAGAATAAAGTTCTAAAATGCAGACACATTCTAGAAAACGTAATTAACCTAACTTTTCCTTCTTATTTTATTTGAACTTTCAAAAACAACGTTCGGCACATAGGGATGTGCTATATATGAAAAGTCGCCCCAAATTTAGTTTGGCTCAACTATCAATAAGTATAGAATATCATAATATAATATTATATTTGCCTTCGGTTCCTTTTTTTCGTTCTAATCAATAGTGTGCATTTAGGTTATTAATTTGCTTTAAGTGTTTTATTTGGATTAGCCCCAATATTCAAGTATATTTAATTAATAAATACACCCGTCATATTCGGAAGTGAACTTTATTGGTTGGTGTCTTTTTTTTTCTCCTATTTAGCGTACCTAATGTTTCCTGTTTTATAGTGTCATCAAGCACTGTCTTAACACATAGGGCCCCAAAACAGGTGGCGCTTTTAGAATTACCCACACCACTCACCGACTGCAGTGAGCTAGTCGTCGGTTTTTGCCCTATAAGGCAGTGGCTTTTTTTTTTTGGATTAAGGCTACCTCTTGTTGTGCAACTTCCCCCCTTTTAAAATAGAAAAACGTAGCAAATGGCGAGAGCACTTAATTGTTTCTGTTACAAGTTTGTAACAGGTAAGTTTTTGAATTTTATTATGGTGTCGGGGGCTTTAAACCGACTTGGTATTTTTATTCAAAGTGTTTGTATCTTTTGGTTTTCTTTTTAGTGTATATTTCGGGGCCACCCTCAATGTTTGCGTGTCGATTTTGTGATAAACCCTTTAAGTTTAAATGTGAAGGGGAGTATGATTTTAATTATATACTATCGCTATATGGTTTTAAATATATTTATAATGACTCTGTGATAGAGCGCATTAACAAGATGACAATAGGTCTTTTTATAGTTTTATGGAAATTGAATTTATATGAACGATTTTAAAATGTTTAATTGTCATTTATGCGAAAAAATTTTTACATATAACCTTAAAAATGAGACATTATTATCGGTACCCGAGATTGATTTTGAAAATTATTTAGAGCTTTTTGAAATTTCATTTATTTATAATGATTCTATACCAGAGGGCCTAAACAAATTATCGCAAGGGTTTTCTACAGATAACTTTTTCTTAAATATTTCGTTTATAAGAAATTTAAACATCTGCTTTGAAAAGTGCATACGTTTAAAGCGTGATGCTCAAAATTGTGTGCCTATATGTAATATCTGTATTAAAACGCTCGAAAGTTAAGGTAATCTTTTTTATTTTGAATACAATTTTTTTATAATATTGACCATTCGTATTTATGCTATTTATTTTCCTAAAACGATATTAGTATACCTAGGTCATTTTTTAAAACGCCTCTCATATAGACACGCACCCACATAAGCTATTGTTTTTATTAAGAATTCACGAACCCTTCTTCGTTATTATGTAGAATACAACTACTTTATATAGGCACTTGCACCAAGTAGTTTGGGTATTAGTTTTTCAAAACAGCCCTAAAAGAAATGAAAATTGTTTTTAATTTTATTTCATACCTGTATAATAGTTTGTTTTAACATTTTATCTACAAGTGGTTTTTTATCAGTATAATATCCGACACATTTAATATTATATTGCTTTTTATATCTTTTTTAAATATTATAACTCAATTCTTGTAACTTGAGTATGTACGTTACAATATCTGTGCAATCAAACTTGCAGTTAAATAAGGCATTATTTAATAGGGCCATAGACCAAATAATCCTGCAAATATAATTAATTTTAAAACAGCTGTTCTACGCCAGTGTGTCGTAAAAGTTAATTTAACAAGTGGCGGCAAGCTAGTAAATTACAATGGCCATAACACTCCGTCTGCATCGAAAAAGATATAGGGAAAGTAATTTATTTTACAACTTGTATAGGACTTGGAACATAGGCTGATTAAAGAAAACGGGTTTGGTATAGGTTGATTAAAGAAAACGAGGGCTCTAATAATAATAATAATATATTTTTATTAGGTTTATAATAATATACATTTTATTTATTTTTACATAACTAAAATTTTATATTACGAGATATAATCTTATGTAATAAATCTTTAAGCTGCACCAAAACGCCTACATTAGGGCAAGATATACCAAAAAATGAAAGATCCATTTTACCGGTGCGAATTAGGTCCATGGTAAATTCATTATATTCAAAAAACATGTCGTTTTGAATAAAATAAAGGCGGCCGTCGGTGTAACGAAATACACTGTCTATCTTTGCGGGGATTCCGTTAAATAATTCTGACGTTATATGGTAATCGTCTGGCATAAATGAACATTCATCAATGCCCCACACCAAAATATCATTGAAAAATAAATAGGTTTTTTCCTTGTTTGTGTTCACGACAGCTTGAACTCTGGTTTTTACATTTGTGGCAGCGAGACTATCTATTGATTCCGTTTTTATTAACGCAAACGTGCCGTACTTTACAAAGTAAATTAGATCACCAACAAACAATACAATGTCTCCATTAGGACGTTCATATATAGCAGTTATTTTCTTAAAATTTTTTGGCAAAAATTTAAAATAACCTGTTAATAGAAAAGGGGTATTCGAAATTTGTTTCGTCTCTAAATTCAACATCCAAACAAATGTGTCATAAAAAATAAATAATTTGTTTTTAACGATTAAATAAGCTTTATTTGTTTTTGAGTCCAAGTCACATAGAGTCGGAAACTGCGCCGCATCGGGTACCGAGGGCGCGTCAGGGGTCGGCGGTACGCTGAGGATTGTTGTTGCAGCTTTTGTCTGTATAGTTGTGGTTCTTGTCTGTGGGGTGGTTGTAACTTTTGTAGGTATAGTCGTGGTTTTTGTCTGTGGGGTTGTATTCGGTGACGTGGGTATTTTTGTTGTGGTCAAAGATTTTTTGCCATAAAGGTACTCGATACCATAAATATCGTCCTGAGTTATTTTCACATTTTCCGCTTTGTAATACGGGTACATGATCGCGCTCTCGTCAGCTGTGTGGGCTAAACCTAGAGTATGCCCGATCTCATGTATTAAAACGCTTAGTAAATTTGTCCCACCATTTTTGGAAGAAAGACTTCATGGTTCTTTTGAATGCATATGAATCTCTACATTGGCACTTCCATCTGGAAAAAATGCGTGCGCTAAAGTAGGTTTATCTAATTTGTAGGGACACCAGGTGAGATCATTTTTCATTTTATGCCGTTGGTCGGCAAACGAAATTGTAATATTATGGATGTTTCTATCATATTTAAAGCGGAAATTAGAAACATCCTCCCATGCTTGAAAAGCTCTTTCAGCAACTGTTCTATATGGATATACTGAATAATTTGGAGGGTAGATAGACCAAGATAGCTTTAAATCTTTCCATAAGTAGTTAGAGCCTCTTCTCCAATCTGCAATATCTTTGACGCCACAGCGAGGTCTTTGCATTAGAGCAATAGTTTCGTCATTGAAGGTTCCATCTTCAGGGAGACCATAAGTTTCTTGAAATGCCCGTAACCCATCTGATATCGACACTAAGGCATTATCTGTAGTATTTTCTTCCAAGTAACCATAGTCTGTTAAATATTGGCGGGCAGCTGTTTCGTCTGTTACCTGTACAGCTGTAGTAGTAGTAGTGAGAAATAAAATGAGGCAAATTAACACAACCATTCTGCTTGAGGGGTAGATATATACTGAGATCATAAATAAGGGGTAGTGTATTTATTTTTAAAATTCGATTACCCCAAGTTTTTCCAATTCTAGTAATATAGACCATATTTTATCATCGTTTTTATGATTAAAATTGTCGCTCTCTAACTGTTTAAACATTTCCACTAGCTTGTTAACGTCATTATCGTAATCAAGTTCTAAATCATTCAAAGTAGGAGGAATAGTACTGTTCAATTCAAGGTTTTTGTTTATCATGCTCACTCTGCTTTTCTTTAAATAAGTCCTTTTTGGCGGAAAAAGCTTAGAAATAATGTTTGTATACTTCCAGCTTCTGCTAGAATTTATGTGATTTTTACTATTAAATCCCCTTCGGTGTGCGCTTGATAAAAGAAGGATTTCTTTATATTTATCCAGCTCTGTATTGGAATAGCCCATAGGGCGTTCTTTTGTCAATAAATTCAGAAGTCCTACAGTTAAAGTATATTTCTCATTATAAATCACTAGGGTGTTATTTTCAAATTCTACGGGCTTATTCCCAATAAACCAGTCATTTTCAATCATTTTAAAACCAAAATCTAGACCGTTCGGTAAAGACAAAAGCGCTAATTTAATTTTTCGATTTGCCATCTTATCTCGCAGAACTCTGATATTCGAATGACGTACTCATCGACGGAACGGGTGTTTAAAACACTACCTAAAACACAACACTAAGAGAACAATATCTTAACTGAAACAAAACAGTGTCTTAACGGCAACAAAACAAACATATAACGCTTATATACCAATCACAACGTCAACACTGAAAAAACAAAATAGGTCTTATATACCTATAATATTGTTTCAGATCATCTGAACACAAACAAAAACACTAATATAACACTGATACGTTAATCATAATGATGACGCTGTATACATATAAACAGGGTGTAGTTCTGAGAAGCCCTAATATATTTTCTAGTAAAACACTGTTTCTTTTGGGTAAAAAATGATACGTATGTAATAATATTAATACGATTGTAAATATGCATAATCTTTATTAAATACATCTAGATAAACTTCTATGAATAATTTTCCTAATCGTTTTAAGTTTATCTGGAGCTTTTGAAAAATAAAAGTGAGTTGATTTTCTTTCTAGGAACTGATTGAAAATATTTAACATTTCTATTGAATCCAGGTCTGCACCCAATTTATATTCTTTATATTGGAACTTGCTAACGTCGATAGAAGGCATCATATGTTTCATCACTTTAAGGGTAGGATCATAAGGTTTTTCTTTAAACACATTCCAAAAATGAATGTTGCTTCCCATTTCGTCATACAAGAGTTGTCCACATTTCGGTTCAACATCTACATTATATTTTTTAGCAAGTTCCCAAACTATTAAGGTAGGCGGTAGACAGGATGCGTAATACTATTATGGATGAATTAGACACGTTCCAGGAAAGAAATTCTGGGTGGGCACTACGCAAAATTACACATTTAATGGTATCTATTAATCATTATAATCCTCTTCGGGTCGGAACTTACATCGAACTTCCAAAACAAATAGCTAAAAGAAATGCATGCATCAATGTAAAAAACAGTGATGAAATGTGCTTTGCGTGGTTCATCGTTTCCGCTTTATATCCAGCTTTCAAGCATTCTGAACGAACATCATCTTATCCAAACCCTCAGTCAGTTCTAAACTTGGAAGGTATTAAGTTCCCCATGACAATTAATCAAATTTCAAAGTTTGAAAAGCAAAACCTAATATCCGTTAACGTATATCGACTACAAAAAATTGGAAAAAAATATCTGGTTGTGCCATATTATATACCTGAAAATAAGCATCCTAACCATATAAACTTACTACTTTTACAAGACAGCTACTTTTCCTCAGATGATTATATTGATTTAAGCCCTATAAAATACCATTTTGTTTGGATTAAAGACCTTTCACGCTTACTATTGTTTTGGATTCCGATCTTGGGAAACGGCTATAAATAGCGCGTTTCTCAAGACAGTAATCAGTTGGTGCCGTACCTTGCAGTGGCAAGACGTGTTGGGCCTTTGTCACTGGCTAAAAGCGGCATGGAGGTTTTATTTGGGGGGAAGTCCCTTGGGAAACCTCAAGTTAAAAGTTTGACGTGCTGAAGTAGCACCGGTGGAGAGCGCCGTAGTCGAACCCGATACTGCGGGGAAGCAGTGGTTCCTAGTCGTTCCGAGGCGTTCGTACCTAGTGTACGGGCAGGTCCGAAAGAAGAAATATAGTGAAGAGGAAGATGGAACGTATGGATGCCAACAACGTATGAATGTGACACTAAGTTAAGTGTTTTCCACCTGGGCATTACTTGCGCCAGTTCGGCAGCCTAGTGGAGTGCGACGGGTACCGACATAGCCGACGGTGCCGCTACTGGACAACCGCGCCAGGTTGGCTGCGCGCCGGACGCCATCGCCATGGGAGACGCGTACGAATGGTTGGACCTGGGCATAACCTGCTCCAGGTGGGCAAGCAAAGAAAACTGAGTGGCGAAGAAGAAATAAGGAAGAATAAAGTTACCCAAGTACGAGACCGCCGATGCCAGGACTGGATAACAGTTGCCAGTCCTCCAGCGTCGAGTGCCACTACCGAGAAGACCTGTACGAGTGTATACCGCCTGGGCATAACCTGCAACAGGTCGGCAAGAAGCCAAAACCCCGTGGCAAGATGATTTAAAGTTAATTAAGTACGAAACCGCCGATGCCAGGACTGGATGACAGTTGCCAGACCTTCAGCGTCGAGTGCCACTACTACGAAGACATGTACGAGTGTATACCACCTGGGCATAACCTGCCCCAGGTCGGCAAGAAGCCAAAACCACGTGGCAAGATGATTTAAAGTTAATTAAGTACGAAACCGCCGATGCCAGGACTGGATGACAGTTGCCAGTCCTTCAGCGTCGAGTGCCACTACCGAGAAGTCATGTACGAGTGCTCCCCACCTGGGCATATCCTGCACCAGGTCGGCAAGAAGCAGAAACCACGTGGCAACGTGATTGGAAGACAGAATAATAGAAAACCGGCGATGCCAAGAGCTGGACGTCGAGGCCCGACCTCCAGCATCAAGTGCCACAGCCTAAACGATGAATACCAGGTCCTGCCACCTGGGCATAACCTGCCCCAGGTCGGCAGCGAGGAAGCCAAGCGTGGCAAACAACGAAATGGCCAAAAATATGGCTTGGCAAAGTGAAATTCCGCCAGCCCCGACGGCAGAAGGCGAAGATGCTCTCTACTACCGAGGCCGCCCCTAAGCCGCTGCTTGGGTGCGGTTTCAAACTGCCCTACACAATATGCCGCCCCTGAGAAAACGACTGTAAGCTAGCCGAGGTACTAAGAACTTCCAGGGATAGGCCCCTCGAAGGAGGAAGCGAAGGCATCATTGTGCCAGGACACTATCAAGGCAATTGAGTCTTAATAGGCATCGAAAATTTTTTTGTGATCGCTGCCTTCATTATTTCCGCACGCAGATAACACTAGATAAGCACACGTCCGAATGCTCTAAAAACAAGACCTTAGCAATACCTCGGATGCCTGTAGAAGGTAATAATATTTTGGAATTTAATAATTTTAAACATAAGGAAAAATCCCCGTTTGTTATATTCGCAGACTCGGAAAGCTTGCTAATACCTGTAGTCGATGATATAGAAAAAAACACGCAAAAGGAACAAGAGCATATCCCTTATAGCGTCGGTTATTATGTAAAATGTAATTATGACGATTCTCTATCATTTTATAAAAGTTACACAGGCCAAGACTGTATGCAGTGGTTCATGCGCGAGCTTCAACAATTTGCTGAAGACGTTGAGACGGCCCTTTTATGTGATTTGCCCATGGAACCGCTTACGCCTGCTCAACAACAAAGTTTTTTGGCCGCTACTCACTGCCATATATGTGAGAAGCCATTTACGGAAGACGATAAGCGTGTTAGAGATCACTCACACTTGACCGGAAAGTATCGAAACGCGGCACATGAGCACTGCAATCTACAGTACCAGGATTCACACACAATACCTGTCCTATTCCATAACTTGAGTTGCTATGATGGGCACATGATAATACGGGCGCTATCTGAAATAGAGGGAAAGATTGATATATTACTTGTAAATAAAGAAAATTATATCTCATTTACGAAGCATATAATGGATAGTACTGTTCATTTTCGATTTATAGATAGTTTTCGCTTTCTTGCTAGCGGTCTGGATAAGCTTGCATCATACTTATGCGAATATCCTAACCTAAAAGCAGAGTTTGAATACCTGGGAGAAGAACTGAACTTACTTACCGGAAAGGGCGTTTTCCCTTATGATTATATGAACGCTTGGGAAAGATTGAATGAGACTGAACTCCCTCCTAAAGAGGCGTTTTATAACAGCTTAGAAGATGTAGCTATAAGTGACACGCAATATTTAAATGCGCAGAAAGTTTGGCAAACTTTTAATTGCCGTACCATGCAAGACTACTCTGACTTATATCTTAAAACGGATGTAATGCTTTTAACGGATGTATTTGAAGCATTTAGGGATATATCGCATAGGACATATGGCCTTGATCCTGCATGGTCGTATACCCTACCTGGTTATGCGCGGCAATGTTTATCCCTCTTAATTCATCGAGAAGATATGATAAAACTTGAGCTGCTTACTGATTTAGAGATGCTAACATTCATAGAAAAGGGAGTTCGCGGGGGGCTAAGTCAGTGTTCAAAGAGGTATGCAGAAGCCAACAACAAGTACATGCCAAATTATGATCCGACTAAAGAAGACTCCTATCTCATGTACTTTGATGTCAATAATCAATACGGCTGGGCAATGTCGCAATATCTACCTTATGGCGGCTTTAGATGGCTTTCAGAAGACGAGATATCTCACTTAAACATTAGTGAAATTTCAGATAAATCTGCCGAAGGGTTTATTTTGGATGTGGACCTGGAAATACCTGAGAATTTGCATGATAAGTTTTCCGATTTTCCATTATGCCCTAGCCATGAAAAACCGCCCGGGGCAAAGAATGAGAAACTTTTGGCTACGCTACACAATAAAACAGAATACGTAATACACTATAGAAACTTAAAGCAAGCTCTAACTTTGGGGGCAAAATTGGGCAAAATACACCGAATATTAACCTTTAAACAATCTCCTTGGTTAAAATCATATATCGACCTCAACACGGGGCTGCGCCAAAATGCCAAGAATGAGTTTGAAAGGAATTTTTTTAAACTTATGAACAATGCCGTATTTGGAAAGACGATGGAGAATATCCGGAACCACTCTGACGTTAAACTTATAACAAAATGGGACGGAAGATATGGTGCTGAAGCCTTAATATCCAGACCAGAATTTAAAAGCAGCACAATTGTTTCTGAAAATTTAGTAATTGTAGAGCTTGCAAAAACACAAATTTATTTTAATAAGCCGATTTATGTTGGTATGTGTATTCTTGATTTGGCAAAGACTACGATTTATGACTTTCACTATGAGTACATGGTGCCGCGTTTTGATGCCTGTAGTGTATTGTATACAGACACTGATAGTCTTATTTATGAAATTAAAAACCATGATGTGTATCAGATAATGAAACGAGACTGTAACGATTATTTTGATACCACAGATTATGCCCATGATAACGTTTATGCGATTCCACAAGTAAACAAAAAGGTGCTGGGAATGATGAAAGATGAGAACAATGGCCGCATTATGACCCATTTTGTTGGCCTTAGGTCTAAAATGTATGCTATTAAACTGCTTTATACTCCAGACGAGATTGAGCAAGAACGGGTAAAACTAGAGAATTTAAACAAAGAGCGGGCGGAAATTGATAAGGTTTTATCTAACTTGGGCGTCACCAAAAAGATAAAGAGCATTAAAAGGTCTGTGATTAAAAATAAAATCACATTTGAAGATTACGTCACCTGCCTTGAAACTTGGCTGGAAAAGCCTATTTCGCAGCGCCTAATTAGATCCCAAAAACACGAGCTACATACTATACAACAAACTAAAATCGGTCTCAGCCCTTATGATGATAAGCGACAAATATCGAAATCTTCACCCGGCACATTACCATGGGGGCATTGCTCACTTATGCATGTGGATGACTAGTTTTAGTATTCACATTAATATTAGTTTTATAATTATTCATATTATTATAGCATTAACATTCATATTATCAGTACCTATTATAATTATTCATATAATTATTAGTATTAAAATTATTTTTATTACTAGAATAAACTACTAACGCACACATATTATATCCTAACCTGTATAACTTTCAAAAAGAGCCCATATTGGTTATACAGTAAAAGAAGGCCATAATACTAACACACGCATATTATATCCTAACCTGTATAACTTTCAAAAGAGCCCATATTGGCTATACAGTAAAAGAAGGCCATAATACTAACACACACATATTATGTCCTAACCTGTATAACTTTAAAAAGAGCCCATATTAGTTATACAGTAAAAAGAAGGCCATAATACTAATACACATATTATAATGTACCCTGTATAACATTAAAAAAATGGTTTTGCTTTGAAATTTCGTTTTTCCATAAAAATCGAATGGGGGCTTAAAGGGCCACGTTCACGTCGTGCCCCTGTTTAAACGGAGAGCCCTTTTCACACATTTTTATGTATTCAAATTTGCTATAATTTTACGTCTGAGGACTTGTTAGTAATGATGTGTTTATTTTTATTTGTGTGTCGCTTGAAAACCAAAAGCGCCTGTAGTTGAGTTTTGGTATTATTAGGCTAAATTCTAATCACCCTGTCGATAAGTTCCTAATAATAAGTGTTTATATTATTTTATACGAGGTTGGTAATAAGTTTGTTCTTGTTGGTATAATATATTTAGTTCTGGAGCATATAAATTATATTTTTTACACTATTTAAGATGTCACTGAGAGGTTTTTCAAAAATTTAAAAAGAATTTTTAGAGACTTTAGTACTTGGAATTTAAATATAAATTACATTTATGTCTTAATTCCTCATGCAGTGGAACCTTTACAACGCACAAAACAGATACTGAGCCCCTACGTAATGGCTTGTGCTTGTATGTTTCGGTAATATTTGCAACTTAATATATAGTCGCAAGTCAAAATGTTGGGCTCTATAACATCACCAAATGTTTGCAGAAAATACAATGTGTTTAGTAGTGATTGTTGATCGTTTGTTTGAATAATTTTTTGCACGAGATCTTATTGATATTTAACAGTAATAATGTATAATTTTCTTCTTCATGAAACATACAGTGTGGCTTATAATTTACGCATTTAATGACTTTGGTTATATGACCCAGTTGTTTATAACATTTTGTTAAATGTGTTCTTGAAAGGCCACAATTTCATCGTGAATATATATTTTAAGGAATTTGTGGGGGATCTGGAAGGTCTTTGTATACTTACTTTATATCTTCCCTGTATAGATTTTTGTATAAACTAATAAGTTTTTGGTTATAATAATAAGGTAATTTATTTTTAATACTGTGCATGGTAAAATGTTCCTTTTTTATACAAAACTACTTTTAATACACCCCTGTATGTATTGTTTGGTGAATACCTATATATTTTTGGTAATATATTTGTTTGATGTACTTAACTGTTTTGTTTCTTTATCGGGGTTGTTTTCTGTGGCAGAGAGGCCAACAGAGTCCGTTCCAGGCCAGCTGGGTCTGTTGGACAGGGATCATAATACGTTTAATCTGATTCCACACGGAGCAGTTTATATTACAACGCTTTTTTTGTTAAATCTGATGTCTTTGTTTTTACTTATCGGCTAAAAGACTTGACGCTTCGGCTAATTACTGATTTTTAGTTTATACTATCTATCTATAAGAAACGTTGCAGCCCTTTCGGGTAAATGATTGTAAAATAATATTGAAAGCTGATGCTCGCGTTGCATAACAGATAGGTGAATGCACAAGATTGTTAATATTTTCCTACGCTTATAATATTTATTTTTATGTGAAACACTGGTTACCTAACTTCAGGTAGTACTCAGATATCAATTAGTTTGTTTTACTAAGTATATGTGTATGGTTTACCCTAGTTTTGTACAATATAAAACGCCACCATAACCCCACTTAAGGACCTTTTGTTCCAGCAATCTAATCGGATGTGCCCCCGTGGTTTCACGTTGTCAAACATTGTTTAACAGTTTTAGTCTATATGCTCTCGTAGCGTATTTTGCAAGGCTTTGAGGTTCGGCCCCAGAGGTTTATGATTCAATTCCCGCTGACTGCCCAAACTTTTTTACTGTTATTATTTATTCATTATGTTGTTCAATATTGATTATTTAGATAGATGTTCAGGTTAGGTACTTGGGCTTGGGTACTATTGAGAACGTGGTACGTCATCTCTCTCCTCCGCTATGAATGTAATAACACGTGACCATGGGTCATAAAGTTGGGTTAGAATCTTGAAATAATGGGGGTTGAAAATACCAGGGGGCGCCACTCAGGCTAAGACGGGTCCTATATTACCGACATCGGATACCCTCGGGCGATCATCGGGTAACCATCGGGTGACCACCGCTCGGGGTCGCTGACCTGCCTTAGCTAGCCTCGCGAATTATGCATAGGGTCTCGCGGTATCGCCTTCTATCGTCATGCGCGTTCAACGCCTGTTGTGGAGGCTTCCTCCGCCGCGGGTCTGGAGCTCGCGCCGGACCAAGTGACCACGCCTTAAAATGGCACCGAAAAATGCAGATTTCAGCCCCATGTTATTTCTTATGGGATTTTGGGTTGGGAGTGACATTGCTATACTACTGAGGTTAGAAAAACAAAGTAAAGAATTGTATTTTCTTTTAAAAAGCGTGATGTAAGTACCTTATTATATGATATTAATGTTCTTTTTGTAGTAAAATCCACAAAACAGCAAAACACTCTAAGTGCTCTAACCTTAAAATCGCTTCCTTCAAAACTTCAAACCGTATGGTCGAAAATTTCTTTCTTCCCATTGGCCAGAAGTGGGAACGACGAACGACCAAGGTCAGCGGGAACGACGCGATTTAAAAATTGGCCAATTCAGAACTACCAACGGGAGCGGTGGCGGCTTTTCTGAACGTATGCGCTTAGGTTAAATTGCGACGGGAACGGCGGCGACGAGCGGGAACAGCGACGAAAAGTTTTATGAATCGGCCTAAACTCTTGCGACGCGTGATGTGTTTGGCGCGATAATTTTCTTCATAAGATAAGACAGTCATATTATTTACTAATTTGAGGTATACACATATTAATTTCGATTAATTTTGAATGGGAATAGCTATCACACTCAATTTTATTTTAAGATGAACTGCATCAATTTGGAGAAGACATCACTATCCTCTTAATTAAAAATTAAAAAACACAAACTTAAAATAAGTTCGTGTATAGAGTTGTCCCTTATCCTTTCCGTCAGACCCCATCCTTGGACGCGTTTCGCCGTTTACGGCTCCTCAGCAAGGCTCCGGGTCTGTCGGAAAGGTAAGTGATTTAACACAGAAATGCAAGTTTACGAATGAGAATTGCAGCACGTGGCTACATCTCGTGGCAACCACACGTATCAACCCAACCAGGACAGCGAGAATCCATATAGGTTCAAACGCTGGCAAGGCGGCCCATCGCGGACAAACTACGTTCGGTGTCGCTGATCCTCTCTCCTCTGATCAATTCAATACAAAAATCGTTGCTCAAAAGAACCAGCCAGTCTTTCGAACCACTGATGGTAGTGGAAGAAGTAAAACGTCCATACTTTTTTGTGTATCTGCTAATAGGGAAAAAATGCCGCCATTCATCTTGTATAAGGCAAGAAATCTTTGGGATATATGAATGCCTTCTGAAGCGTTTCCTAATACGGGATATTTATGCAGCCACACCGCATGGATGGATGACAGAAGGAGCCTTTTTTTCGTGGTTTAAAACCCATTTTATAAAGTTTTGCCCGAAAGAAAGATTACTTTTGCTTGTGTTTGACGAGCATACATCGCAGGGTTCCATTATTCTTATTAAACTGGCTAAACAAGAAAATATTTGCCTATTGAAACTTCCACCCCGTGCAACACATTTATTGCAACCCTTGGATGCGATACCATTTGGTACTTGGAACTTGGAAATTGGAACGATGAGGTCGCAAAATGGCAAAGGGAACATTACGGTGTCGCCATAAGTAAGGCGGAATTTTCGGTTTTAGTAGGTAAAGTTTGGAGAAATATGCCGGCACATTTGATTAAAAAGTCATTTCAAGTAACAGGCCTTTTTGATGAATCACTACCCAATTATTATCTATAAATAGAAACGCAATTAAACATTCAAACTTTAAACCGTCGGATTTAGAATCCTATCAAACAAAAACCTCGAGTCTCCAACAGACAATACAGAATCCCATGACCCAAGGATCAGGTAAATCAATCTCAACCATCAACATCCGACGGAGATGAAAAAGAACTTCGTTTGAAGAACTCATATTAAAAAAAAGTTTTAATACAAATTTGGCCGATGTAATAACTAGGGATGAGTCTGTTAAAGATAAAAAAGAGAAACAAGCACCTAAGTAAAGGAAGGAAAAAGTTATAGACAGCGGCAAGAGTGATTCCGATGCAGAACTGGAGAGTGACGCTGACAACAGCGATATAAACAAATATGAAAACGTCAACAGTCTAGAAGAACTAATAGAGGCAGAGAGAGACGAAATTTGCCTTTAAGAATTAGACTCCATAAAAAACGATTCATGGGTCATAATATTCGACAAAAAATGCAATAAAACACTTTGTGGGTCAAGTGTGAACTGATCCCAGCAAAGTTTTTAAGAAAAAAGAATTTTTTTTTAATTTACCAGAGATTGAAGATGTAAACACTGTTAATAGGGATGATATATTACGAGTTATTCCGCCCCCTGTAGCAGGTCGTCGGGGAGAATTACATTTTTCTGTTCAATTTGACGGACCTAATGTGCAGTAATTTCCAAATTTAGGTTTCTGTTTTTTATGTTTTACCTTTGTTCAAGAGCTTCTTTAGGTATATTAAATGTAAAAAGTTTAATAAAATAGGTATATAAGTTAGTGTAGGTATTCCTGGGTTTATTTGTGACACAAATATGAATTCTGTAGTTTTATTGTGACCTAAAATATATCCAAATTACAATAACTTGCTTAACATGACATTAATAAGGATTTTAAGCACAAATCACAATTAAACTCCTAAGGTGTCACATTTAAAATTTGCTAGGTTTAAATGTGACACCTCATGGTGTTTTAAAAAATATACTTCCTTACCTGAAAAAAGTCAAGACAGATTAAAAATTATAGCTAAACATCAACATCGTAAACGCTTTAAAGTTTTCTTCTAAAGAACATTCATCTTAGAACTAAATATTATTGGCTAACCGATTTGTGAAACAAGACGAAAAGTATGTCACAATTAGACTAATGAACTGTACACGGTATGATAATCTTCTACAATACGCACGTGCCTCATAAATTTCAGACTAAAAGTCGTCCAACTCCAACCTATTAAACTAAAACTGATACTTACTTCTTGTTTCACTTTTATGCTAGAAATTATTTCTTTCGATAGTCGTGTTTAGAATTAATGTAATAATATCAGCAACTAGGAGATAGACCACTTCCAAACTGAAAAATGAACATCGGACAAATGCATTTTGATAAAAAGCGGGAATTATGATAAAATGGAGGGGACCATTATTATTCTATATGGCTTATATCACAGTTCTAGTTAGCTGTGTCGATAGAGTAGAAGAAGTTGCAATATATCGTTCAAGATTAAGTACACCAAATCATATAACGCGGAATAAAAAAGCAAGCTGTATAAATGTATGTGCAGGGGATAACAAGGATTAAACAATAAATACATCGGATAAACCTTAAGGTAAATCCAACACCGAGGGTAAAAATAAATGGATGTTGATTTTTACCTGTTCCGAACATCCCCCTTTTTTACTCTATAAATATCGGTTCCGATATTTTTTGCCTTTAATCCCGGAACATCCCAACCCGCATTCGCACGTTTCAAGTCGATTTGTTAAGCGCCACAGGGACACGAAAGGAAAAAATAATTGGCGATTTAGGGAACAAATCGCGGTAATTAGTTTTGTAATTCCCACCTTAAATCACCCTTTAGCGGTCAGAAAACGTCTTAGTAGAAGAGCAAATGTTATTCCAGTAGAGAAAATAAGAGACTTCAAAAATTAATTGAAATATTGAACGTTATAGTTTATAAGAAGTTAATTGCAACGTAATGCACTGAAATAGGAAGCAGACCTAATATCAACGGCTTCTCGTAAGAAAGTCAACGTAGACTTGGTGAGTCTGTCATATTTGTGGGTGATGTTAGAAGCCTAACACATCATTTGATTGGCCACTGCTGAAATTTAATGTATAAAAGGGTTGTAGACAACATAAAATTATAGGCCCCTGGCCCTGACAACATATCATACTAAATCCTCAAATTTCTCCCACGTACATGCCTGGCAACAATGCGATATTCCGCCTCACCTACTTCCCCAAAAAGTGGAAAGAAGCCACTGTAATCATAATACGCAAGCCCATACTTTTTCCCAAAACTATCGCCCCATCTCCCTCCTTAACTCCATGGCAAAAATCATAAAAATTATCATCTTTGAACGTTTAAAAGAAAAGGCCGCCGAGCTGGAACTCCTTCAAGACGAACAGTTCGGCTTCCGCGAAAATCTAAATACCGAACTCCAAGCCCTTAAACTCACAGAGTACATAAAATAGCGCTTCATCTGGAATCAGTACGTTGGTATGATCCTATTCGACATTGAAAAAGCCTTCGACACCGTCTGTCACGATGGACTGATTCACAAGGCGATTGCTCTGGGTTATTCCTCCAATCTCGTACGTCTAATCCAATCCTACTTAGCCCGATGCAAAATCCGCGTCGGTATAGGCCACTCCCAGAACCCTAGAGGCAGGCGTCACTCAAGGCGCTGTTCTGTCCCCACATCCCTTCAATATCTACATCCATGATATCGCTAGAGCTCCTGATAATATTCTAGCCCTCTATGCCAACGATACCGCACTCGCTGTAAGGTCATTGGGTCCGCGCATTGTCACGCTGCAAGAAGCAGCCAACGAATTCTCCAGTTACTGCGTAAACTGGAAACTTCGTCTAAATCCCGATAAAACCCAAACCATCCAGTTTGCTCGTAGACGGCAACCTCCCTTCGACGTGATCAACCTGGACGGTCGCGACGTTTTCTGGTGCGACACCGTAAAGTACCTTGGTATCACCCTCGACAAAACCCTCCATTGGCGCCCCACATCCCAAACGTCACCAATAAAGTCAGGCTCTTCTACAGCTAACTATACCCACTGCTCAACCAACGCAGCACCCTCAGCCACACGAACCAACTCCTCCTCATCAACTCATACATTCGCCCCATCCTCACATACGGGTCGGCAGCCTGGGGTTATGCAGCCCCATCCAGCCTTATCCATCTCCAATCGCTCAAAAATAGTTACATCCGAAGAGCCATGGATATCCCATGGTTCATCCGTAACGTAGATGTACATCGCGATATCAAACACACCCCCCTAATCCAATAGTGACACTAAAGAACCATAATCCTCACCGCCATCCCCAACCACCCCAATTCGCTCATCAGACAAGCCTTAAATTATGATACAGGTGCTCTGCACCACCACAAACGCCCCCGACACCAGCTCCTTTAGGTGTAGCTAAACTTACCACCCCTCCTCAACCCCCCCCCCCCCTGATACATCACAAAAACCTTCTAACCCCCACTCTTCTGCACTTCATGTGAACAGCGGAATATTGCTGTTTATGGTGAGACCCTGCGGAATGGAACGCAGGGGGGGGGCGAGGCAGGCAAGCAAGCCTAGGGGGAGTAAGCGGAGATCAGAGCTTGAGATAGCTCTGGCCTTCAATAACTACTTCAAGGTGGGCTCACCTTATTACTACTACTAGGATAATTGAAATATTTGAAATCGTATTGTCATGCTCATTGTCTTATTTAGCTTGATTTAAATATTTAAAATAATTAGTCCTAGTTTCTCATTTTTGAGAAGTTAACGGAGTGTTAAATTCAGACTTGGATTGGTTGATGTGTTTTATGTTTACTATGTTGTTGTTGCTGTTGTTCTTGGAAATGCCTATAGTTTACAAAGGAGTCGCCTATAAGCCGAGTTAGTTACTCCGATTGACGTCGTACACAATATACACATTTTTAGAAAAAAAGTAATTATTGGTTTAATAATTAATTTTTCAATACGAAAAATAACAATCTGAGTCTTGAATCTACCTCTGTCCTCTGTTGACTCAAATAGTGTCACAATTACTTTTATCTATGGAGTTTTCATTTATAGCTCAATTGTCAGCTCTAGCCTTTGATGAAGTTTGGTAAACATGCTGTGATTAGGAGGTCTACGGTTAGCATACGCTTGTGAATAAAGACGACAAGCTTCCAAGGAATTTTCGTTTGCACGCCCGCATATAAAATGCATATCTACCATTTCTGCATTAGTTTAATTAATCATTATTGTTCTATTGATTTAATTCGATCTGTTATTAGTGCACAATCAAACAGAAAAGATAACAAAATTTCGATTCAGTTAATCGTAAAATATTTTATTGAAAGTAACTGAGCAATGTCAAATAAAGCAATATTAGAAATGGCCTAAAAAGTGACAGCGAACAACTTGATTTTTTGCCTAAAAAATTTTTCTGTCCCGTAATGCTTTATATTTTATTTTTTTTTATTTTAGATGGGTAAGTTTTATGAAAAAAATATAAAAGATAAAAAAGTTTCTAAATAAACCAGGCTATCCAAGTTCGATTTTTTCCTAGTCGTTGCGTAAGTTTTCCTTTAAAACTAGTTAACAAGAGTAATAGGTATAGTCTATTTCAACCCCTTCCACTCATTTTAGAGAAGTGAAAAAATGTGTCAACGTATATATATCAAACTACCCTGTATTTTAAATAAGGAATCGCCCCCTTAAATTTTTCGCATTTGTTGTTAAACACCATTTATATTATTTCGAATTAACTCTTTCTATTACCTTCTGCTTGAGTTTTCTTTTTCAAAAATACATTTAAGGCATAGATAGAGATAATAAACAATAGTCGAAAATGTGATACTTTCAATGCTGCAAAGTAACTCTCCTATTTCAGCAAAGGTATTCCCTAGATTGTAACGAAAGCTCCCAAAAGCGACATTTCTACTTTCGTCATGAAATCCTTTCCTATAAAATTACAATTTCGTTACAAGAAACCTTGCTAGCATTTCTAAGGCAGTTTTGTTTTAGGTCCTAGATTAGAAGTGATTCAAAAAATGTGTTCCAACTGTTTTACCTACAATAAGCTAAAACTGTTTACATTGCAGGAACTTTCTTTAAAAGATAAATTAATCAGTTTCACTTGTAGTATGATATCCTGTAAAATATTTGCGTCATTTTAGTAATCTAAATAGAAGAACATATTATTTAAAAAGTTACCGCTTACATAAACAAACTTGGCGACTTTTTAAATATCGTCAAAGGACAAAATCTTTTTAGAATAGTCCAGGGAATAACCTGCAATCAATTTTTGCCGTGTGTTTATTATACCCTCTGTATCTTACTTACCTATATCAATTTGCCTTTTAAATGGCTGGCAAACTACCAGCGAATAACCGTTCCACTTTTTAAATCGTCCTTGTAACCCCGGACGTAATTATGGATTACTCGTATTTACGTCGCCATCAAATTATTATTTTTTATTTTTCAAGTGGACTTGTAACCAGAACCAGGTCCAGCAAGCCTACCCTGCCAGAAGAAAGAACTTAAAGATTCCAGGCTTTTGGATTGGCAACCAAACATACACCATTAATTATTTAAAGACTTCATATACGGCAAAATCGGATTCGCCGGTAAATTTAAAGTTATAGTGAAGTTAGCCAGTAATTATACTCACTAATTTTCGGTTGTTTGTTATTATTTTGGAAAGAAAAGGACTGAATAACTGTAAAATAAGTTAAAGTGGGTATTGTACATTGAAAAACCAATCTCTCGGATTCGTTTTTGAGTTTGTTGTTCAGGAGAGGGACCTCAGGTAAGTGCTTTAAAATTTAAATAAAAAATTTTATATGGACGAACGCAGCCCGTAATGGCATGAAATATAACGAGTTAAAACTGAGGCAACAAATGCTCTTATTCAATATATTTTAAGTATAAAATGTAGACTTTCGTGTTTTCTTTCATTTAATGAACAGAGTAAAATAAAAACAATGGTCGTGTCCGACGACCGTTGTAGAATTTAACGGAGGCAAGGGAAGTAATAGGTTATTTTGACAGAATTGGTATCAAAAATAGATTACGTTATCTATTCTTGCGTAAAAGTGGCCGAATAAGATGTGATTCATTTTTTTTGAAACCTACCTTTTTGAGTAGAAAAATAAAACGGACGTAAAATTACATAATGTATGAATTTGTTTAATACAAAAAGTAAAATAGTAGACAAAACCGAAATTTGGATGTGGTCTCCAAAAATTTTCACTTGCGTCGCTAGTTTCACACCTTTGCCACTCCTTGACCCTTTCTAATATTTCTATTGGATTCGCGCCTGCGCCGAACTGTCGACCCTGTCTGCCAACCCTCCAGCCGCCACTGGGTAGATTCTTAGCGGCAAGTAATCCTAAGCCTTTTGTGTAACCAAGGATTTAAATTACATGCCGCTTAAAATGTGTCGAGGAATTGCGATCCAAAGAATTAAAAATAGAATTTCATTAAAGAACACTTTTTCCGTCGGTTTCATGAAAAAAATTTAGGTCTACGCATAAATATAAAGAATAAGAATTCTTTTTATATAAAAAAAAAAGTTTTATGCAAAAATATGAAAAATGGTTGTAAGTCATCCAAAGATAAATATCAAGCGTGGAAATTTAAAAGAAAACTAAGAAGATTCAAAGCGCAACCCCAAGAAAGCGGCGCTATTGAAAAAGTTTTTATCTGGCCAATAACTGTCGCTTTAATGGCCCGTAAACTGGAGCACGTGAATGAGCAGAAGTTCCTAAAAAAAGTTTTTATTGCCACATGTTAAGGAATCAAGCCTTTAAAAAACCATGTCGGTATATTTCATGTTTTTTTTTTTCTGTCCGTTATATATTATGTATATTTTACGAAAACTACTGTAAATTAAGCATTAACAACATTGGCCAGACAATAATATACCGGGTGACGCATGGCTTAGTTGAAGATAGGAAATCCCATCTAAATTTTGACGCGGCTAAATATTGGCTCTCCTGTACATTTTAGAGAACAATTGTATTAATATTTTTTTGAAGATGGCGGTATAGTAAACCCATTTGCCAAGTTTGAATAAATTTTAGTAAGCCAATCCTTACTTATTCAATTAAATGTGAGGGCAAAAATATAAAATTTTTATAGTTTAGGTAATCCAGCAACACCAGCAAATAATTTATATGACGCTATTGTCAAAAATTGACGTAAAGCTGGACATAACGAATAAAGATTATTTCACATTCAAATAGTTATTTACATTACTAGATGCGAAAGTTAATTTTTTGGTGTGAGGAGGTTTTTGAATAGCCGAGGCGAAGCCGAGGTGATTCATTATCTCCGAACATTAAAAAAGGCTTTCGCATCGTGTGATGAATTAAATTTTTTCTACTACTGTTCCCTGATCAATATATTCCGTCGTATGGTTAGTTTATTGATTTAGTCAAATTAAGACTTTCAGTCCTATTATTTAATTGTATTTTTTCTTTGCGGTTACATATTTGAAGGTTTTTGGATTTTGCTTATACATAGTTTATTTCCTCTTTATTTGATTTTTATTAGTTCATTTTTGATTTTTATTGTGCAAACTGCTATTACTGCTCCTTATCTATTTCTGTACAGTTAAGGTGGGAGCCAGTCTTTTGGGTATTTGTGTCTTTGGTCTTCAGTGGAGTGAACGTGTGAATTTGTTATTAACGGGTTGAGTGAAACGTCCGTTCTTTGAAAATATTTTATTACCAATTTTGTGAAATAGTCGTCTATTTTGTCCATGCGCATGTCTGTATGTAGTACGTCTATAGACATAAATCTTTATGCATTTGTAATTATCCTGAGTACTCTATTTTGCAATTTCTGAACTTTAAAACGTCTCGTATTGTTTAAGGTGCACCAGGTCGGTACACCATAAGTCAGAACAGGTCTTATAATAGTTTTGTAAATTGCTGTCTTGATTTTAAAATTTATCTTGCTTTTCGCACAAAGCAGTGGGTACACAGCACTAAGCTGCTTTTATGTCTTGGCAATTCGTTCGTCAACGCATGCCATCTTTTTGTCAAAGGTGAGGCCGAGGTATTTAATTTTATTGCTCCATGAAATGAACTTATTATTTACGTTAACTCGCGTTCTTCGTAATTTCACTCTGGCCTTAAAGATAAAGATGACTTGCGTTTTGTCTTCTCAACTTTAGTTTTCACTTATCCAGCTACTCCTGGAGGATAACAATATGACGTTGCAGACGTGAGACTACGCTTCCAGGTACCCCGAGGTGGCAGTGATCGCAGTGTTATTAGCAAATAGGTATAATTGCGTCTGTGCGTGACGCGGAATATCCGCCGTGTAAATATTATAAAGCATAAAAGAGATTGGAGAACTTTAGAACTGTTAGACCGTCGTGCCAGACCTTGTCAAACGCTGTTGACACATCAAAAAAGACTGCCTCCGTTGACATGCTATGGTTATAACCTCTTAGTACATTGGTTGCCAATCGTGTTGTCTGGCGCACCGTGCAATGACCAGCTCGAAATCCGAACTGCTCCGGTGGTAAAATGTCGTTGTCTAATACAAAATCGGTTACCCGATTTAGTATTAGTTTTTCAATCACTTTGCCAAGGCATGATAAAGGACTTATCGGCCTATAATTGACCGACAGTTGATCCTTTCCAGTCTTCGGTATCAACACCACTTTAGCTTTTTTCCAATCGTTGGGAAAGCAGCCTTTTTCGAATATAGCTTGGGTTATGTATACTACGTCCATTGTTGTTTTTTCCGGCACATTTTTGATGGCTTTGTTCTTGATACCGTCAAAACCAGGCGCTTTCTTTGCATTTATGATATGCATAACAGAGCGAACTTCCTCCAGAGTTGCCCTTGGTATTATTTAAGCATCATGTCTCTTATTCTTATATATTTGATTAGTTCTAGTGACCCGCGCATCCTTTGTAGGGTTCATAGTTGGAAACTCACTGAATTGCTCAGTTAGGCTGTTAGCAAATAGTTCAACTTTTTCTTCAGGATCGGGTTAAATTTTATTTCTTGTTAAATCTTTAACATATGACATGGGTTTTCTGGCACCTTTTGTCAATGATTTAGTAAATTTATAGACTGAATTATCCTCGATCCGTAAATTTTCTATTTTATCCAATCATATATGTGATTATTTTTCTTTCAAAAGTTGTTTAATTTCCGCTGTTTCCCTGTTTGCTTGTGCTTTTATGCGCGGGTCCCTAGTTCTGTACTATAAACGCAGTGTTTTATTTTTTATTTTCATCCTCTGGGCAAGTTCGCCTTAATTAATATATTATTAAGTAATGAACTTTGATTTTATTCAAATTATAATGATAAAATAAGGTTTTTCCACTTGTAAAACAATCCATGGCAACTAGTTATTTGAGTACTGCCAGAGTCTATCAGTTCGAATTTTTTAATTTCGCTAGTCTAAAATCTTCTTCCAAGACGAAAACGTTGCTATTCAGAAGGCGGCCGAGTTGGCATGTGCCTTACTGTTACCTGGAAAGTTGAAAGATAGATACTATTAAACGTACAACCTGTTTCTGGAATGGTTTGCGGATAAAAACGTTTCTCAAATTGACGAAAATGTGATGTTAGCGTACTTCTTAGAGAAATCTGAAGCATTATCACCTCCGTCCGTCCCTATGGTCACAATAGTCCATGCTTAAATTGACTATTTCTGTGAACAAAAATATAGATCTTTCGCAGTTTAAAAAGCTCATTGCATTTACTAAACGGAGAAACGATGGTTACGAAGCTAAAAAATCTAAAATTTTTAGAAAAGAAGAAATAATAAAGTTTTTACTTGACGCTTCTAATCATAGCTATTTATCTATGAGAGTGATAGCAGTAATGGGAATAGCTGGAGCATGCCGCACCGATGAGATCCATAAAATGAGATTGAAAGACGTCGAAATCAAAGATGATGTAGCTATAGTTAAAGTCCTCCAGAGCAAAAGCAAGGTTTAAAGAAGTTTCGTGATAACCGATGATGGAGGTCCAGTTTCTTTTAAGAGGTTACTGCAAGATTACATTAAACTTCGGCCAAATAATGCAATTTATATTTATACAGTAGTAGAAAAACACATTTTCGTTTCACCAATCCGACAATCACACATCCAAAATAAAATACACCATTATGTTTTTCTTACTAAGCCCTTATTTTAACATAACATACCTAATACTACAGCTTTTCACAAAAACATTTATTAATTTAATGTTCAAACAACCCTCCATTAAGACTTAAACAATATCCTAACCGATCATAAAATTCATTTTTAACAGTACTAAATTTAGATTGACAAATTCTATCACATTGTATCGAAATACAGTTTTCTTAGCTGGTCTAGATTTTCAAATTTTACATGTTCAATGTAAAACAAATATTTCTCAAAAAATCCCTATTATTTTTTGCTCTTTTCATTGCTTCAAAACAGAATACCATTATCTGTTCTTCAGCACCTTGCTGTAGCTCTTGATGTTTTTCATACATGTAAGGAAAATATTTATGTTTTTTTAAAGTGCGCAATACTGTGGTTTGATGTTTTCCTATGGCTTGCCGAAGAATCCTCATTCTAATCATTTTATTTTTCTCCACATGCAGTAAAATATCAAGATCTCTATTATCCCTTTCTTCAGTTCTATTTGAACTTGAATTTACTAATGATAAGTTTAATTAATGAAATGGAGGGGATAGACTTATCAGAAAATTGAACTGAAAACATTTCAGACACTGCTCTTAAACTGTTTCTTGTATAATACCACTTAATCATAGTTACTTTTTCCTTAATGGCTCATATTTAGCTATAATTAAGCGCCTTCAATGAAAATATTGTCACTGACGCTACTTTTCGTTTTGTCAATGCGAAATAATAATTTGCTGGTGTTTGCTATATTACCTAAACTATAAAAATTTCGTAATTTTGCCATCATATTTAATCAAATAAGTTAGGATTGGCTTATTAAAATTTATTGAAACTTAGCATCTTCAAAAACTAGTAATACAATTGTTCTCTAAAATGAACAGGGGAGCCAATATTTAGCCACCTCAAAATATACGCGGGATTTCCTATTTTAAACTAAGCCAAGCATCACCCGGTATACTTGTATTTTATTATTATTAATATATATATTATTAATATTAATTTAATAGGCTAGACTCTAGAGGGAAGATTCGATAATGATCGGCTAACGTCGTTTAAAACCGAAATATCGTCTTTGGCCGAAACATTTTGTAAATATAAATCTACTTATTTATTTATCTTAATTTAACATGCTTTATTGTCACAAATACATGCATATATAGCCGAGCTCGGACGACTCGTTTACTAGGCGAATACGTAAATAGTTGAACATTTGACTAGTATCCAATTAAGCAAGTAAATTCGGTTCGCACGATTTACCGCTGATGGGAAAAAGCGAGTGCCGAATAATTGCCCAAGCAGACCACTCACACTACTTCACAAGTATTTGCAAGTGACAAATAATCGCCAAGTACCGGGTGTCCCACTAAGAATTGCTGTCGGCCGTATCTCAGGAAGCATTAGTCGTATAGCTTGCGGAAAAAAAATATATTAGGTAAAGTGGTCATGAGAAATTGCTAGAAATTATTTTTAAGTTTCTCAGACTGGCGCTAGAGGGCGCAACAGTAACGGTAAATATGAATCACGAAGTTTCCTTAAAAGTCGCCTAGTTAAGGTATCCCGAAAATAACATTTTTGTATATTTTGAAGATTTATTAATAAAATTCACCTATTGAACGTGTTCGTCACTTTTCAAATAAAGTGGTGGGGGAAGGTTGAACATTATTTGTAATAAATGCTGATAACTCCGGTCTGGCTTAACATAATTTAGTAAACTTAGTTTTGTTAAAATGGGCTTTTCTCTCTCTATGTATCATCTTATAAACTACGGCAACATGTGTTTTACACTAGGCGCTAGAGGGCGCTGTCTTATAACTTCACAAACAATGCGCGTTTTTTCCATAATTGTAAATATAATAGTATATTCAATTTTACCTGTTTACAAGGATGATTAAAAGTCTAAGAAGTCAGCGAAAACCGCAAGTTAATATCTATTTTCAATCCGGAGATATCAACAACAATAATCATAATTACGGAACATTATGACATTATTTTCAAGTTGCCATTGTAAAGGTTTTTTGAAGAGTCAAATACGCCTTGTAAAAACAAAATATGAATTGAAACTGTATACGCGTGTCACCTTTCATTATTACGTCAGAATTTTTGTCGTGCCAACAGTGTTGTGTCGTATATAAATGCCTCTGTTACCTACTTGAAGAAGCGGTTGACATCATTTCGGTGTATTTTTGGGAAATGCAACAATTGCTGAACGGGTTTACGCAGTACGATACCCTCAAAGGCGCCGATACGACAGTAGAATGTTTAACCGTTTTCGTACTACTGGAAGTATTCGTCGCCCTGTATATCGCAGACGCCGTCAAGGTCGAACCGAGGAAAACATTGTAAATGTTTTGGAATATGTGGAATTTAATCCACAAATTAGTATTAGATTAATTAGAAATAAAGGTCTGTCTTCACCACCAAATAACTTTATTTGCCCCTCTAGGGTAGAAAACAAGGGTTATAGAAAATACATAAATTGATGAAGAATTAAAATAAATTTCTTAACGTTGTACTAGTTTCGACTTTAGGGAAAGTCATCTTCAGCAACTAATCATTTAAGAAATTTTGTTATGAAAAGTAGTTAAAACAGTTGGGAGAACAATTGGTGATTCAACAATAAAATATAATGAAATGCAGATTATGTAACCATTGGAATAGACAGCAGCTTATTATAAGAGCGATGTATCTCTATGCAATGGTAGGTGATGATTTAAACGCAAGTAGGATTAAAGGCCTTAACCATAATATAGTGACTTAAGAATGTAGAAGTTAGAACATGTTGTAAAAGAAGATATTTTAATATGTCAATTCATTCTTAGTTTAAAATGAAACTGACTTAGTGAGGGGACTTGTTTATTGTTGTGGTGGATTAGATTATATGTAAATTAAATTAAATGAAATTGCTTCTATTTAAAATTGTCAAAACGAAACTATGTCATTTCTTGTAAAAAATTGGGAATACATCAAGTGGTCATTATTCACATGTTATATTATTAAAATAAAATAAAAATTTTTGTAAATTAAATCATTATTATTACTAAGGGAAATTCCCGGTTTTAATTTTCTTCCTGTTACCAGGTGAAGAAATCATTTGATGAAAATGATAAATTTAATTCAATTTTTTACAAGAAATGACATAGTTTCGTCTTGACAATTTTAAATAGAAGCAATTTCATTTAATTTAATTTACATATAATCTAATCCACCACAACAATAAACAAGTCCCCTCACTAAGTCAGTTTCATTTTAAACTAAGAATGAATTGACATATTAAAATTTCTTCTTTTACAACATGTTCTAACTTCTACATTCTTAAGTCACTATATTATGATTAAGGCCTTTAATCCTACTTGCGTTTAAATCATCTCCTACCATTGTATAGAGATACATCGCTCTTATAATAAGCTGCTGTCTATTCCAATGGTTACATAATCTGTATTTCATTATATTTTATTGTTGAATCACCAATTGTTCTCCCAACTGTTTTAACAACTTTTCATAACAAAATTTCTTAAATGATTAGTTGCTGAAGATGACTTTCCCTAAAGTCGAAACCAGTACAACGTTAAGAAATTTATTTTAAATCTTCATCAATTTATGTATTTTCTATAACCCTTGTTTTCTACCCTAGAGGGCCAAATAAAGTTATTTGGTGGTAAAGACAGGCCTTTATTTCTATTTACAATCTCGCCGCAGAACATGTACTACTTCTTAAATTAGATTAATTGTTATAGACTTGAGCGTTACTCACTCTACTGTGTATAGGATTTTATTAGAAGAAAGGTAAGTAATTATATCTATTGTTATAACTCTTAAATAGTTTAGAATAATGCCAATATTTTTCTTAATAGTTTTCAAGCCAATGTAATAAGTATTTTGTTTTCCATTAGGCTACATCCCCACCATATTGTGCTCCACCAGGCTTTGACCCCACAAGATTATGATAGAAAATTGGATCATTGATATTGGTTGCTCAATATGATATTGGAAGATAGAAATCTCCTCTCCAGAATTTTGTGGACTGATGGAGCTACTTTTCATAGTAATGAAGGAGTAAACCGCCATAATATGCATTATTGGTCGCGGGATAATCCCCATTGGATGCGGGAGGTGCAGCATCAAGGAAGATGGAGTGTCAATGTCTGGTGCGGCATTTTGGGTGGCAGAATAATTGGACCGTTTGTATTTAATGAGTCGCTTACTAGGCAAAGATATTTACATTTTTTAAATTACGAACTCCTAATTCTTCTCGAAGATGTGCCCTTGGATATTCGAAGAACTATGGTTTTCCAACACGATGGATGTCCTGCACATTTTGCGGTAAACGTTCGTCAATGTCTTGGCGACACATTTCCTGCAAGGTGGATAGGAAGAGGGAGTGTATTTCCGTGGCCTGCCAGGTAATATTTTAGGATATATTGTGATACTCTTAACGAAAGTGGTAATTTCTATTTTAGATCACCTTAACTTACCTAGATTTTTATCTATGGAGGAGATTGAAGGATCTTGTTTTCATTACCAGACCCACCACAAGGGAAAACATGATTGAAATGATAATGGACAGCAGTCGCCGTATCCCTATGGCAGAGGTGGAAACTGCAGTATTATCAACCAGGGAGAGATTGGAGTCGTGTATACAGAACGACGGGCGACAACTTGAACATTAGGGCGCCACTGAGAATTATTGTCGTAACGATATATTTGCTTGAAACATACGTACCTTCATATTTTGTTTTTCCAAGGCCTATTTGACTCTTAAAAAAACCTTTACAATGGCAACTTGAAAATAAAATCATAATGTTCCGTAATTATGATTATTGTTGTTGATATCTCCGGATTGAAAATAGATATTAACTTGTGCTTTTCGCTGACTTCTTAGACTTTTAATCATCCTTGTAATCAGGTAAAATTGAATATACTATTATATTTACAATTATGGAAAAAACGCGCAATGTTTGTGAAGTTGTAAGACAGCACCCCCTAGCGCCTAGTGTAAAACACATATTGCCGTAGTTTATAAGATGATATATAGAGTGAGAAATGCCCTTTTTTACAAAACTAAGTTTACTAAAGTTAAGCCAGACCGGAGGTAGAGTCAAACCTGGTCTTATCTGGCGGGTTTACGATTTAACAAAGACATACTTTCAATTTTTCTTTTCTTTTATTGCGTTTAATCATACTAACCAAATAAAATCCGTCAGACAAATATGACAGACTTATGCAATTTTGGCATGAAAGAAAAGGATAGGTATTTTATTTAATTTTCAGCGATTCACAGAAGTTTGTACCTGCCCAAGTACCTGCCACCTTCGTCTTGATTTAAAGATGTCAGTTTTGTGACTTTGACAGTTTGTGACAAAATGAAAAAATTTTCTGGGTTTTTGCATCCCCAAGCAAAAAAAATGGTACTTAATCTGATAAGCTATTTCGAAAATGCAAGAAAAAATGGAAATTCGCCAACCAATATTCAGGAAACAGCAGCCAAAGCACTGGGAATTAGTTTAAGGGCTGTGCAGAGAATTGCGCATGAAAAAAAACATAACATAATACCCAAGAATACTAAAAAATGTAAAGGAAGAAAGCCAAAGACTGAGGATTTAAGCGAAAATATTAAAATGGGAGTGCGAAATGTGATTTACGATTTATACAGATCAAAAACCAATGTAACTCTTTCAGTTTTACAAGAAACATTAAAAATTCGGGGTGTTTTGGAAATTGGACTTGAAGCGCTATCAAAATTAATAAAAAAGTTGGGTTTTCGCTATAAAAAAGACTGTAACCGAAGATTTTTATGTGAGCAGCCACAGATAGTGAGTCAGCGTGTTCAGTTTTTAAAAAATTATACGGAGAATTACAAATCGAAATTTAGAAAAGTGGTATTTTTAGACGAAACGTAGATATTTTTAAATGGAAGTGGTTCAAAATCTTGGCAAGATGATTCTGTGAAAAGCGTGAAAAGGAAAAAGGGATGTGGCACGGGAAAGCGGTTCATTATTTTACATGCTGGTTCTGTAACAGGATATGTTCCAGGTGCAAGCTTAATTTTTTCTTCAACATCAAAAAGTGCTGACTATCATGATAATATGAATTGCGAAATGTTTGAAAAATGGTTAAAAGTTCAATTGATACCAAATTTGGATTGGATTCTCCGTCTTTAATTGTATTAGATAATGCATTATATTATTCAAGAATTTTAAATAAACAGCATACTTCATCTTGGAGAAAAAATGATATTTATGAGTGGCTTGAAAAACACAACCAAAATCCTTCACCAAATATGCTTAAATCGGAACTCCTATCAATGGCAAAGTCTCTTAAAAAACCAAGAATATACGCGGTAGATGAAATATTGCGTGAATATGGCCATGAGGTTCTACGACTGCCGCCATATCATTGCCAGTTTAACGCAATAGAATTAATATGGGCCGGGGCAAAGTCTTATTATGAAAAACATGTAGGTGATGGTCTTAAATCCGACCAAGTACAAATAGTTTGGCAAGATTCTTTGGATCATATAACACAAGAGTACTGGAAGAAATCATTTTGAGACCGGTTTATACAGAAATATTAATAAGGGATTGGTGGGATCGAGAACAAGTACTAGATGTCGAAGTAGCGCCAATGATAATTGCTCCATTCGAAGACGACTCAGACGACGAGGACTTTTCAGATTTTATAAGTGACGATGACAGTTTTTAGTCTATAATTAGTTTATAAACGGTTTTCCTTGTTTACATTTTTAGTATTCTTCGGTATTATATTATGCTTTCTTTCATGCACATTATTCTGCATAGTCCTTAAACTAATTCCCAGTGCTTTCGCTACGGTTTCCTGCATATTAGTTGGCCAATTTCCACTTTTTCTTTCATTTTCGAAATAGTTTATCAGACTAAATGCCATTGAATTTTTAGGTTTTAGTAGTAAAATTGTTAAAATAAATTACACTGTTTATTATTGTCGTTTTTAATAAATACATTTAAGGTATACTATTTACAGGGTGGCGAACCAATGGCATGCGACATAAAATTTTGGCTCGACACCGATCACAAAGTTTACTATGAATTATTATATTACGAATTGCGACGGCACGTCTATGGCCTCATTAAACTTTTCTTTAGAAAAAATGCACGTTAATACATAAAGATTCGCCACCCCTGTACTATTATGTACATAATTTTGGCAAAAATAATAATATTATATCTGGCTATCTTCACGACTTCACGACAGTTAAAATAATAAAACTATGCATCTTTTCTCCGGGTATATTGGATACCTACATAGTCTCACACCATTTTGATATAAGCTGTGGAATTTTCGAATTGATTTATATGATCCGTGAGCTTTAGACCCGCATTTTGAGACCGGTTTAGACTTTATACGTTTCTTTCTCCCACTTATTTTTAGCGGGGCGCTTATTGGCTTAACAGGGGCAAAATACGTGTAAAATAAATTTGGGATTTGATACCTCACCGGCTCTAGTAGCTTTTTCTCGTTGACTTTTGAAGTAGGTAACCTATTAAATTGGAAATATTTTTTTAGCCTGATATTACACAACAAAAATTTAGCCAATGTGTAATTTGATTTTTTTTATATTTAATTTATTATTATCTGCTAAAATAAACTAAAATTTGTTTAATTTATTTAACATTTCATCGACATTTTTGGTGGTCGCTAGTCAGGGGTTTTACTGTATATTGTTTATCTAATTTTCCACCATCATTTTGGTTATCAAAATTTGTTAAATGTAAAACTATTGTGTTAGTCGTCTGCAATAATACGAACGCACCCCTGAGAAATTAATTTTGGAACGAGACCCGTCATTTTTATTATGACTGATAGTTTCAAGTTAACGGTTAACCTATTAACATTCAATTTTATGGAAAATCAGCTGTCCATATACGGCCATATTGGTTTTTATTTACAACATTTTGATGAGCTCTGGAATTTTCGAATTGATTCATATAATCGGTGACCTTTGGACCCGCCAGATAAGACCAGATTTGACTTTATCAGCATTTATTACAAATAATGTTCAACCTTCCCCCACCACTTTATTTGAAAAGTGACGAACACGTTTTATAGGTAAATTTTATTAATAAATCTTCGAAATATAAAAAACTTCGTGATTCATATTTACCGTTACTGTTGCGCCCTCCAGCGCCAGTCTGAGAAACTTGAAAATAGTTTCCAGCAATTTCTCATGACCACTTTACCTAATATATATTTTTTTTTCCGCAAGCCATACCACTAACACTTTCTGAGATACGGCCGACAGCCATTCTTAGTGGGATACCCGGTATTAATAGGAATATTGCCAAGTTTCACATATCGGAAAAAATTTTTTTTAACAAATTGCAATTTATTATTTCAGATGTTTAAAAAGAGAGCATTAATTTATACAAAATATCTAAAAAATCCAGATAACCGAAACTACTCCAAGCGGTCCAATAAACTAATTTCACATTGGCCTAAAACTTTCCCTGTTTAACCGCATCCCTGTAATAAGTAGTGAATTCCTAACACGCTATTTTCTGTATTGTTAAAAAAACCGATATTTATTTTTTCTTAAACAATCTGCGAAAAATTACCATCCTAATTATCTAATGCCAGAGCCAGTATTCAAATATTGTTTACGACAAGGTAACTGGAAAATTAGAAGTTTTAATTTCAATGCCTAAGTTCTTAAACCTTTTTGTAGTAAATTTGAGGGTTGAAATTTAAAAAACTCAAGGTAATATAAAGTTCTTGTTGAAAAGCTCCCCTTTACGAGTCATTAAAACGACACTTATTGGTGTTACAAAGAAAAAACTTTTTCAATAGTAAGTTTCTGGGGATTATGCGAAAGGCATTTGCCTTTCGTATTTTTCTTTGAACTTTTTATGCTCCACATTTTATGTAAAGTAGGTCAAAAAACCATTTGCTATTGCAAATAAAAGTTTTTTTGCAGGCACTCTTCACCACTTTATGCCTCGAGTAACATAAAACAAACAATTGGTAATTTGAATATTTCTATTTTTGTTTCTTTGTTAGTTTTAACTAAAAAAAAATTGATGTGGATGTGTGTTGGGTAGTATTTGTATAGACTGTTTGCGACCGCCTCTATTAAGTGACCACCTGCTTTAACCGAGCGGCTATGAATAATTCCCCATATTCAGAAATGGAAATCTCATTATGTTATACTCCTCTTTACCGACAAATTTGTTAAACGACCACGGGCACCCATCATCAATACCCTCCATTAGGGGCAGTAAAACCCGACTTGACAATTCTTAAGGAATCTAGGTACATACACTAATTACTTTATTGAAGGCGGATCCATTCAGTTTGCTTTAAAGGCCGATAAATCGGTTGTTAATATTGGTTTTGTTTTGAACAGTTTTTGTGTATTTTGGGACAAACGTGCCAATATTCAAATATTTGAAGATAGCGGGGAAAAGGAAATGTTTTTCATTGAGCCAAAAAATTGGAATAATCGAGAAAAGTAAAAAAACTGTTTTAAGTACCAGGAAATTGGATAAAAAAATTAAAGTGGGTGAGACCTAAGTGACTATATTGCTTCAGAATAAAGCAGAAGCTAGAAATTTGTTTTCAGAAAGGTGGCAACAGTAAATAAAAAAGAAAATTTTCGAAAACCGAAGGACTGGCAGTGGGCCAATTTTTTTTTAACTGGTTTTGTAAGGCGCGAACCAAGCACTTACCAATATCCTGGCCCATAATTCTAGCAAAAGTCCTCGAATCTACTCAATACCTAGGAATAGATAACTTCACGGTATCAAATGGATGGTTAGAAAAATTGGAAAGAAAGGCTATTGACCATTTTAAAGGATTATGACCTGAGGGACGTATTTAATGCAGATGAGACAGGTCTTTACTGTCGTGCATTGCCAACAAATCATATGCATTGAAAGATGAAAAGAGTACTGAAAAAACCAACTAACCTAAACAACTTGAACTAACCTAAACAACAATTTACTATTTTGTGAGAAGGAAGAACCGCTTATAATAGGCAAAAGCAAAAATCCTCGATATTTTAAGGGCGCACATATCGATCTCCAATTGGTTTCAAATAAAAAAGCGTGAATGACAGCAGACATCATGACAATATGGCTTCGCAGATTTGATAGCAAGAGTGGTATTGTTTCCGGATAATGCAACGTCTCATCCCAAAACTACACTGGATGTCAAACTTATTTTTCTTCCACCCAATACTACCCCACATTACCAACCTTTGAACCAATGCATTATTCAGAATAATTTTCTTTCCTCTTTAATAATTTTCTTTCCTCTCTAATGACATTTGTTGATTACCTGGTTCCTTCTTTATCTTTTTGCAATGCCGTTACCTCAAGTAGCTGATCCAGCTTGTGTTGTACCTAAAATAAAGATAACTATTTGAATTCTGTGACTGCAGACTGAGATCTTAGGTAATATTGTCTTCGGTTGTACGTAAGGTGATATAGGTATGTCATAGTTGCTAAAACGGTCTCTAGCCGCCGAATGCCTGGTTAATAAAGTAGAGCCTTACCTTATCTTTCATCTTGATTCCATATCTCCCTTGGCTTAGGGGTTGAAACTCGATTTTTCTCCCTTGTTAAATGGCAGACCATGTCCTAAGTTAGTAGCCTGCTTGATTTGCGTTGTTGATACATTTGCTTGATTTACTTTGTTGGACTTTGAGTTATTTTTGATTGATTTACGTTGCTTGATAGATAGAGTGAGATAACCCATTTGGGGATTTAAGCCGCTGTTGGAACTGAATTGCAAGTAACGGAGTAATTTCGTTATTGATGTCGCTCAGATGCGATTTATTGATTATTGATTGATTTTGACTTCGTCATTTAGACGCTTTATACTTACCGATTTTATCTTGGTTCGGGTATAGCCCGACTTTATATTTACCGATTTTGTCCTATTTACATACAGCCTTCTTTTTTTTTGCTATAGAAAAGGCTGAGGGGCCGTTGGTGCCCCTGGATGGCGCTTTGCCGTCTTTTGTGGAATGTTCGTTCTGCTGAAGGCAGATTTGCGGGCAGAGTTGTATTGTGGGGGGTGGCTGTCTGACCCCTGATTCAGTCTGTACATCGCTGCAGGACAGGGGAGGGCGAAACTACTGCGTATGACCTCGTTTGCAGGTCTCGTGTGATACGCCAGGCCGGGAGCAGAGCCGCCTTTCGGAACACCCTAATTAAATTTTCCGTTGAAGGCTGTGGTACATTTAGTTGTCATCGACACGTTTGTATCTTTTAGTTTAGTGTGTACTAAAACATACTCCCTTTGATTGGTGGAGCATCTGGGTTACAACTATTATTTTTTTGTTGATATTGATTATCTTTAGTTTTCCACCTTTCAAGTACTGCTGTGTATTTGCTGTCCTTGGGTCTTTCTTGTGGGTGCGAGGTTGTACCGCGAGTTTGTTTGTGTGAGGTTAGTACACGAGGTTCGCCAAGTCACATTTGGTTGCAACGCAATGCTAACTTAAGTCCGATATCCATCAAGTTCGCCTTTTTGACCTCTATACCATACAAACAGCTCGGGGTTGCATCCTTTCCTCTCCCGGAGTCTCCGTGGGTCGTCAGCTGTGCAACAGTGCTTGAAATGATTTTTGGTTTCTATTATTTTTATTTTATTGCTTTTAGTGATTGATTGCTATATTTTAATGGCTACGTCAGTAGCGTCAATTTTTTTTTTGTCTAGCAGTTGATTGATAACTCGTGTGATTATTTTGTACATATAACTGATATATGACACCGTGTTTAGAGTTAGCTTACCTATCTGAATATTTCTGTTAACTTCATTTGATACTACATAACTGGGTACCTTGTGTTCTCTTGTGCTGGCGCGAGTATAAATTTTTTTTTTGTTCGGTTATTACTTAGTTGAATTATCGTCGTAAAACTTCTTAGTTGAAGTTTTTCTCCTGCCGAAGAAGAGGGGAGTTGTAACGGTTTAATTTTAGTACTAGGGGTTAAAGCCTATTTTTGCTAAGGTGTGAGAAATAATCATTAAGGTAGTACAATGTGCTTTATGAAAAACCATTAGTATGTGGTGAATTGAAACAAACCAAAATTTTATTTAAAGTTTATTATTATGTTGCCTTCACCTTTTTGTCAAGAACTTTTAATATATTTGTTTCGGTGATTATTCAATATACATAGATATTTATAACACATTTTACTAGTAAAAATAAGGCTATACATATATATATATTACTCGTAACATCGCACTGTTGCATAACTCTCTCTCGGTGTGTAGAAGTTGCTTTCCTCTCTAATGACATTTGTTGATTACCTGGTTCCTTCTTTATCTTTTTGCAATGCCGTTACCTCGAGTAGCTGATCCAGCTTGTGTTGTACCTAAAATAAAGATAACTATTTGAATTCTGTGACTGCAGACTGAGATCTTAGGTAATATTGTCTTCGGTTGTACGTAAGGTGATATAGGTATGTCAGAGTTGCTAAAACGGTCTCTAGCCGCTGAATGCCTGGTTAATAAAGTAGAGCCTTACCTTATCTTTCATCTTGATTCTATATCTCCCTTGGCTTAGGGGTTGAAAGTCGATTTTTCTCCCTTGTTAAATGGCAGACCATGTCCTAAGTTAGTAGCCTAAAAACAGTCAGCTACAGACGGTGTAAATAGAGTAAGTTATAGGACTTACCGCTATGGTTGTGTCAAATACACTTTCGAGGGAAATACAGTGGATTTTCCGTATTATATTTTCCTTTGTTTGGTTCTAGAATGGTGTGACAATCTGATCGTTAGGTACATTTCACTTTGTTGGTTATAAATAAACCCTGTTCCTTTAATTTATATAAATAGGAGTGGGCGTCACTATCGATTTTAATCCCTTCGATCGACCTAACTTATTGATATTGTATTGACTGCTATCGGGTGGTTTTTACCAGCCAAGGGCATTGTATTGTAATCTGTTTATCGTCATTAAATGTAGGAGCCACTTGTGTGTTTATTTAAAGCTGGGAATTTGTTTAAAATCATTTAGTTCCTAGGTTAACAACTATCGACCTTTGCGAGATCGATTATATCGCTTATTCCTTAGATGTGGAAAATATTTATCTGATGTACCGTTGGTTGTATACGGGTGACCGTGTTTGGCAATAATTTATATTGCCCATGTATTAGTTAATTAAAAACAAATTTCTTTAGTTTCACCGTCGCGCAGGAGGGGATACAAGGGTAACCCAGGATTCTATTGTCTCCGCTCTTTGGTTATTTTATTATTTGTACGGGTTCGCTTCGGTTAGGTTAGTTCATTAGGTTCTGTATAGGTACTTGGTTTTAAATTCTAGCGCCCTTTTTATTGACAGGAAGCTTTCTATTTTGTTGGTAGGATCGCAGCTCTTCCGGGAGCGCGCCTTCCTTACTTACTTACTGACCTGTCTCCGTCGGCGTCGTGAAAGCGTGTGTCCAGCCAATTTTTTTTGCACGTGAGTGGATTTTGGATACCGTTTTCAAATTAAAACTTTCTGATTGCTGTGGCATTTGTTGCTGATTTGGAGTGGAAGCTTTTTTTACGGCATAGCCGGATATAAAGCGACGGAGTGCAGGTCAGGAAACGTGAAAACGTGTGAGACCCCATTGTCATAGGGTAAGTTTAATCATTTTATGTTTGAAATCAATTGCAGTCACTTTAATTTTGCTTTTATCCGTAAATAAAATATAATATTATCTTATGTTAATATTCGAAACCGTAAATTCTTGGTCAAAACTCATGTATTTTTTTTATGCTTTCTGTTATCGATATCTATTTATGTCGCTAGAATTTTACAATACCGTATTGCGCATTTTACTTACAAAGTGCACGTTTTTCAAGCCAACCTTTTTATTTGTTATTTTATTGTCAAAAAAAGAACTCGTACCCGAACTATACCGCGTGGCGTCAAAGCCTGCAGGTTGTAGTTAATGCCTAGTTTTTATTTCTTTGTGTTGCTATTAATTCAATCTAATTTCAATTTATAATGTGCCTAATTAGCCGAATGTAATTATGTAGTTTTTCTGGTTAATTGCTAAGTTTTACATGTGTTTACTGCAATTGTTGGATATGGTTTAATTAATTTTTATTTGATTGATAATTATGTATTCTTTGCTTTAATTGATTTAAATGGCCGACATTGTGCAGCTGTTTTTTTTTTGGTATTGCTGAATTGAAGTAAATAACTGTAGTTTTCGGGTTTTTCGGGATTACGTCGTGTTAATATTTTTCTGGGAAATTTATTCAGGGTTGTAAAATTGTAAAATTATTGTCGGATAGGTTTGATAATTAAATAACATTATTTTCTGGGATTTTTGTAATTATGTGGGAATAATATTTTTATAGGTCGCTTATTCAGGGTTTGAAAGGGGATTTTATTTGGAGTCATTAGCACCCCATATCGGCGTGTGGGCGGCGCATGCGCAGTTACTGTATTGCGATTCAGCATATATATCTCTAAGTTTAAGTGGAAAATTACTTTGCAATTATTTTTTTTTATTAATCTGAAATTCAATTTTGATCATGCGCATGGCGATTTTTTTGTTAATTCATGTCTGCAGAGGGGTTATTGGACACCCAGTGAGGTGCGCAGTCAATTTTAGACGCATGCGCGTGGCGCATGCGCAGTAATAATTTTTCTAAATTTTGGGTTTTTCTGTATTATTAGGGTGGTTTCACAGTGTTGGTCCATTTATGTAATCATTTGGGCCTTCAGCCATTCATTAAATTCGAATTTTTTGCAAATATTGCCGTTGTGCTGATGCGCCTGTTTCATTTCTCAGGGTCCTTTTACCAGGGCGCGTGTACCTAGCTCCTTACCTAGGCACCTCTTTACGCCTTTCAACTAGAGGCGCTACCGCTTCTACCTAGGATTCTAACCTAAGGCCGACCAGCAGCACTAACCAAGCGGTACATAGAGTGCTACCTAGAGTGCACCTGAAGCCGACTAACCGGCAAATCAACTACCGTAATTGGCTGATCGGTAACGTAACCGGCCAGTATATTGCTTTGTAAGGTTTTTATTCCTATTCTTTTATTTGTGTAACCAATATTTTTTTTTTTGTTAAAGTGTAACCGGTGTGATCATAACCGCAGGGCTGGTATAGTATTTACCTGAATTAATTTTCTTGGGTATCAAACCCAATCATTCATTTTTCCTTTTTTTTCTTAAATAAATGTCAGTGGAAACTAATTTTTCCTTTTAATAAACGGCATTAGTGTGTTTCTAAAATTTTGAGTTTTATTTGAGACGTCCCACAACACAACCTCCGTAATTTGCTTTTTGTTAATTTTTTTTTTTATTATTCATTATTAGGTTCAGTGGAGAGTGAGGTCCCACCGAGATCGCGGAGGCTTCCGTTTTGGCCTGCCTACAAAACGGTGGCGCCCCTTATTACCCCCCCTACTCTTCGGCATTTGGGCTAGGGCATTTGCTCGCTCGCTCAAGGCCTCTCACCCTCAGCTGAACTTCGTTATCAATTTCTTTTTTTTTTAATTAAAATTAAATTCTTATTTTTTTTATTTACAATTAAATTATTTTGTGTCATTGATAATTCAATATTAATCTTTGGGCAAATAAAAGCGTAGCAATCTAGCAATCTCAGAGTATGTTTAGGAGCAGAACCCCAAATATGTGAACAGTATTCCAGCGCTGGTCGAATTTGGGATTTATAGAGCATCAAAAGTGGTGTAAAGAGGTTCTTAGTTCGGAAAAGTATTCCAAGCTTCTGGGGGGCTGCCTTGGCATTGGCCGTAACATGGCCATGCCAAGACATATGACTATCCAAATTGACGTGCAATAAATAAATTGGTAAAGCTAAGGGAATCGAGTGTCTCGCCATAATTATATCCGGTTCTGCAATGTTAACTTTGTTAGGAAAAACTACCCGCCTGGATTTTCTTAGCGGTAAATCCTACTTGGTTATTGTCACTCCAAGACAGAATTTCCTCCATGTCTTTGTTGAGATGTGAGACCTCTTGCTGCCTATAGAGATGGGCATTGGTAGAAGATGTCCGAGCATCCAAAGTAAAAGATGAAACAAGTGTGCTGTCATTAGCGAAGCTATTTATAGGATTTTTATTTTTTTCCAAAAGATCGTTAATGTATAGTAAAAAGAGGGTGGGTGACATTATAGAACCTTGAGGGACTCCAGCGTTAATGCTTAATGTGTCTGAAAGAAATCCGTCCATCGCCACTCGCAGAGAACGGCCTTTAAGAAAGCTTGACAGTCATGAACAAAATTCAACTGGCACTCCGTATGCTCCCACTTTAGGAGGAGTTTAGAGGCCTGAGAAATGTCCAGTGTTACCACCCGGGATTCCCCACGATGTCCTATTCCGTTGTTCTAAATGTGAGTAACATAAGGAGAAGATCTCCTGTTCATCTACACTTACGAAATCTATACTGGCGGTCACTAATAACGTTGAAGCTTTCCAGGTACTTTAATAATTTTTCATTGATAGCCTTATCAATGACTTTTGATATAACCGTATATAGGGTATGGGCTGGACTACCGCAAATTTCCAGCAAGAAGAAAATATTCTTTTTTTGTAACATAAGTTAAAAATGCTACAAAATTCCGTTGTCAATTCATCAGCGCATGTCTTAATTACTTACTTACTTATTAGCTTTTTTGCTGTCAAGACCGCTTAAGATTCGCTTAATATGGCGCTGCCGGAAAATAATCTTGGGCAATCTGGATTCTACAAGGGAATGGAGAACTAACGTATTTAGATAGCTTTATTACAAGACATTGGATCCGTCAAACAACAGCATCGCTCAGTCGTTACAGAACACTTCTGTGGTCGGTGCTTAAAAGGTCATAAGTCCATTTTTTTGAAAATTGACATTTTTAGCTATATGAACCAAAGAATAGAAAATCTCTATTTGGTATATCCATTAATCATATATTTTTCCCCCAAATATTTATAAAGATAGTCTTTAAAAGCATAAGTTCTGGAAATCAAAAATGTTTAATAAGATATTATGGCTTTCGTTGATTAAAAGAAAATAACTTGATGTTTTTCTTGCAAATATTATGTTTAACATCATTTTTGTAACTTCGGTCAACAAAGAAATACCTCACAAATAAGTTTTAAAATTCGACCCAAGGCCAGTGCTACAAGAACCTAAAATATTTAACCTTGCTTTACCCGAATTGTCAAAAATCGACTTATTATGACCTTTTAAGCGCCAACCACAGCCTTGTTCAAAGCATATCGTTCAGAAGTTCTTATCTATTTATTAGTTTCACTTGGAATTGAACTTATCTTGTTACTTAAAACATCGTGTATCAAACAGCATGGATCAAGTTAAAGCAAAATACGTTATTTTATAATATGCAATGTAGGTACCAGTATACAGGGTGGCGCACCGAAAACTTTTCTCCCAGGTTTATTTTCTTGTTACTAAATAAATCAAAATTCGCTCGAACACGGGAACCTTAGTTCTCAGGGGGACATATTTTTTTGTTATTTTCACCCCCCCCCCCTGCTTGAACCCCTAAAATGGGGTAGCTTTCATTCTTAAAATCTTAAATGAAAAGGGAGGTCGAGCGATAGCTTATGTTAAAAGGAATTAAATTGTCGTTCCAACGAAACCTTGCTCGTTGAATTTGGCTGAGTACCTTTCGGGAAATTAAATGGTAAACAAATTTGTGCTTAGATGTAAACAAATAAATGGTGAAAAATACGCAACAAATCTCAACAAAATTCGAAATTCACTTGTTCAGTCGAAAAAACTCAGTTTGTTTTTGGCATCGATAAAATTCATAGTAAGAATAAAATTTTATTTTGCTTTACATTTCAGCGTGTTCAATAACGGATTAAAATGACGTATACTCTTCAAGAAAGGGTTGAAATTATTTCACTTTTCTTTGTGCTCGAGCTGCCGCCCTGTCTTATAATGAATTGCATCTGAATGTACACTTGTCTCATATTTACGTGCTACAATTAGTGGCAAAATTTCGTGAAACAGGATCAGTGCTAAAGAAAAAAAGGATTGTTGAAAATCCTGTAAGAAATGAAGCTGTAGAAGTTGCAGTTTCGGGTAATATTGCCATCGATCCCATACTTAGCACGAGGAAAGTGTCAGATGTATCAGGTGTTTCGCGTAGAACGATTCAGCGTACTTTAAAAACGCATAAGTTTCATCCCTATAGAATAAAACTGGTTCATGAACTTAATGAAGACGATGACGATCGCCGTTTGCAATTTTGCGAGTTAATTAGTGACATGAACATTCGCAATCCACAATTTATTTTTAACATTTATTTCTCCGATGAATGCACTTTTTTTCTTCACGGTACTGTCAATCGACAGAATTGCAGGTATTGGTCGGATTCCAACCCTAGAATTTTTAGAGAAGTGCATACTCAATATCCCGAAAAATTAAATGTGTGGGCTGGAATTTTTGGGGACCGTATTATTGGGCCGTATTTTATACCTGTAAATTTAACAGGTGAAATGTACCTGAACCTGTTCGAACCCACTATTAACCCTGCTTTAACTAATGCTTAGAAGAAAATGACCGTTAACGGACAGAAAATATTTACTTCCAGCAAGACGGAGCACCCCCGCATTATGCGTTCCCTGTTATACAGTTTCTGGATGAAAATTTTCCAGGAAAATGGATCGGAAGAAGAGGTCCTATTGAATGGCCTGCAAGATCTCCTGATTTGACGCTACTGGACTTTTTTTTGTGGCGACATTAAAGGTCTAAAATTTATGCAACTCAACTCAATTCTTTGGAGGACTTGCGACAACGAATAGTGTACGAGTGCCGACAAATAACTCTCGCAATGCTCCATAATTAACATTTTGAACAGTGCCTTTACAGTTGCATAGAGGTTGAAGGTGGACATTTACTTGATTGATACAAGCGGTAATAAATTTTATAACTTTTAAACTTTCTTTCCTTTTTAGCCCTACTTCTCAGGAACGATTCACTCGATCTAAACGAGCAAGGTCGCGTTAGGAAGACAATTAAATTCCCTTTAAAATAAGGTATCACTTGAGCCCCTCCCCATTTAAGATATTAAGGGTGAAAGCCACCCCGTCGTAGGGGTTCAAGCAGGGGGGGGGTCAAAATAACAGAAAAATATGTCCCCCTAAGAACTAGGGTTCCCGTGTTCGAGCGAATTTTGATTTATTTATTAACAAGAAAATAAACCTTTGGCAAAATCGTTCGTTTGTTAAAGTCGACTGGAACTTGCCCCATTCAATATTATTTGTTTGTAAAAAATTATTATTAAATGCATAATGAATTAAAATCAGTTTTTTTTCTCAGCAAAATGATTCGCAAATATAAAAAAAAATGAACGAAAGAAGAGTGGCCCAAAGAAAATATGAAACAAGCAGTTGAAAAGGTTTTCAACAAATAAAGAGGTTACCGCAAAACTGCATTGCAATACTTTGTGCCACAAACAACGTTGGAAGGACACGACAAGGCGTGTAAAATCGGTGAAATTAATTTAGATTCATCGTTAGGGCCAATTATAACAGTTTTTAGTAAAGATGAGAAGAATTAATTAGTCAATTATTATTTAAAAGAAATAGAAGCAATGTTATTCGTACTACAATGGAACTAAGAAGTTTAGCTTACAAACTTGCCGTCAAAAATGCTCACAAACATTATATGTTTAATACAACAGTAAATATCTCCTTTCAGTGTAGAAAAGTTTTGGCTTCCATAACAAAAAATTTCTGATACGGGTATTAACAAAAAAATAGAGTTTAAGGGTCTACTTTGTTTGTAATAAATGCTGCTATATAGTTTTTTCTTGTTGTAATTAATTTGGCATGTTAAGAAAAAAATTAATACACTTGTTAGGTTTCTTTATGACGTTATCAATTTAAATTCAGTTAAATGACTTTTTCTTTTAACCGTTGCTTCAATAACAAAACTAGTTTGTTCGTTTCAGTTTTGAGCTTTTATCTCTAATGATCGGTATTTGCAAAACTCACCAATTTAACAAACTTAGTTTGAAAGTCAATTTGCGTAGAAGAGTTAGTACCTAGCCGCACCTTAAAGTTTAAACTACTCTCGTCATCAAATACACCCTTTCCAATAAAAGCAAACTTTAAAACATTCTTTAAAAAATTCGATTTTGTAAAGAAACTCTATCCAAAAACTTTCTTACTTAAAGGTGGCATAATGTCGGTGGAATTTAATATAGGTTTTGGCTAAAATGGACATTTGCATTTTTTACTAAATTGTATCATGGACGGAGACAGGAAGGGTTGAGGATTTAAGTCACCTCCTCCCTACCCCTTAAAACATAAAATTCAGAATATAAACAACCACTATCATCTTCATAATTCTATAGTAATATTTAATGAAATATAATTATTTAAAAGGCGAAAGATTTATTCGCTTTGAAGAGAGACAAGGTGTCCGAAATGTCGAAACACGTAATACTACATTGGAACAACTATTGAGCTATTATACCATATGAATTAGATTTTAACATTTTAACCTGTCAATTTTTAATTTTTTTTTAACTGTTATGTACAAACTGAGATTCTATGTTTTATTGATTTTTTTACATTTTTCACTTTATGTCTTTTTTATGCTTTTGCATTTTTTACAATAGTAGTATACAATTATATGATATATTCTAAGGCTGATGGACCCCGGTCGATGGCCATTTAAATAATTGTATTATTATGATTTAATAAAGAACGTAAAGTAAAAAAAGTAAGTATAATTATTTATATCAAACATAGGTTAGTTTAAGGTAGGTATTGATGTAATGATTAAGTAGACTTTATTATCTGAACAGTTATATCTACAATTTACTTTTAATTCTAACATAATGTACGGAACATGCGGAATACCAGAAGTTACGCCACTAGATAGTACCGTGCGAGCAAATATTATTATCATCCAAGAATACCAAATCTAGGTCAAAATTGTGTCCAATTAATATTATGACATGATATGCCAAACTGATTAAAATAAGTAAACAAATACAAATTAATTTTTGTTATTTACAAAATAAGTAGTTAGAATATAGAGAATATAGAGAGAAATATAAAAACTATAGAACTTGCTGAAATTGACAACTGCCAACCGCCATGCTCTAAGCATAAATTCACTCGTCTCTTATATTTTCAAAAGCGTTGACCGGCATCCCTGGAGAAATGTTACCACATTCTTGGATAATCATTTCTTTAAACTGTTCTAAATTTTAACATTAATTTGACATTTTCGTGTAGCTCTCCATAAATTTTAAAATATTTCAAAAAGTAGAAACGTAAATTAAACCATGCAGTTTTTCTCCACAGTTTAATGATTTTAAATGTAAATAAAAGTTTTACATGTTTCGAATGCTTAAGCATTTATCATCAGGGGATACTGACATCGAGTTTAGCGGAACTGTAATGTAAGTTGTCTCAAATTAATAAGTACAACTCAACAGGATGAGAAATGTAAAGTTGAAGACTTGGTGTACGAACTGATCATATTGACATATTAATTGTATTAAGATTCAGATAGAAGTATAATTTTAATTATAATGTGAAATTTTGATAAGTGAAGAAATATTGTTGATAAAATATAATAAATTGAGCCATAAAATTTGAATGAGAAAGGTTTTTCTTCATGCTATGAAAGTTTTTAAATTTTTATTTTAAAGTTTTTTAAAATTTTTAATATGAAGATTAAAATATTAATTTAATTGTTGAAAGACTATTATTTAATACATTTGTTAGTGTTAACTAACATGGAGATATAGGGTTTAGCCACTTATCAAGATTTCACATTATAATTAAAATTTTACTTATATCTGAATCTCAATACAATTAATATGTCAATATGACCAGTTCGTACACCAAGTCTTCAACGTTACATTTCTTATCCTATTGAGTTCTACTCATTAATTTAAGACAACTTACATTACAGTTCCGCTTAATGTTAGTATCCCCTGAAGATGAGTGCTTAAGCATTCGAAACATTTAGGGAACTTTATATTTAATATAATTAATATAAATTTATATTTAAAATCATTAAGCTGTGGAGGAAGATTGCATTGTTTAATTTACATTACTTTGACTTCACTGAATGTATGGACTATTTCTTCAAAAAGTAGAAAGTTTAAGTTATTTCAGGTGAGTTCAGGTTAGTTAAGAAAATACAGGGTGTTTTGCATTCAAAAAAAATTAAATCATGCATATTTAAATTAGCGAAATATGCCAAGTCAGCACAAACACGCTGTATAATAAATGGAACAACTAGTAATATGGTTAGCTATCAAGTACTTTAGGGTACTTATGGTAACAATTTTATTTAATTCTATTGATTCCATAGACAACTATGATTTTTCTAATATGTCCAGTAAAATATTTAAAATACGATAAAAGGATTATTAACTTGACAACGTCGCAATCAAATTCAAAATAATAAATATGACTGTAGAGCTTCTTTCTAGCAGAATCAGAAAGAGAAAATATATGCAGGGTGTTTCATTTAAAAAACAAATTATGTACTTCCAATTTTTTTAACCATCCTGTATATCGTAAAATATTTCTACGTTATGCTCCATTGTAAACCATATAACTTTTATATAACACTCTTTAATAAATCTTTTATAGTTTCGGCGCTATCGAAGGGGAACACCTTGTTGACACACCCTGATCCTATACTTAATAATAATAATAATAATAATAATAATAAATAGCCTTTATTTATAAATGTCACAAAATAAACTGAAATAAAAGTAGACAAGGGTGGCGAGATCTAGCACAGCTACTCATCTAACCACCCAAATAAGAATAAGTCATATAAGTATTGCTTCAATTCGTACCAATTTTATAATATATTATATAAAATATAAGTATATATATGTAATAGAATGTAGCGATCATCCGTGTACCTATCACTATGATTTCATGTAATCCTTATTATTTCGAGAGAGAACAGGAACGATGATAAATGATTAGTCTTAGTCCTAAGAGACCTTAAGGTTGGCTTTAAGATGTTTCTTAAATATTTCAACACTTGAGCAGCTTTTGATATTTGTCGGAACGTTATTAAAGTATTTAGGAGCATTGTAGCTAAAGGAGCGCTGAAATAATGCAGTCTTATGTCTTGGTACAGAAAGGAGGCTATTATGTCGTGTAGCTCTACCATGAACATCAGAACCCTTGACAAGCTTCTTGAGGAGGTAATCCGGTTGTTTGCAGTTAATTACTTTAAAGATCAACGTACATAGATGCAAAATAAATCTATGTTCTAATCTAAACCAGCAAGATTCAGAGTAATATGGTGTAATATGGTCGAACTTTTTCACTCCATAACAAAACCTCAAGCAGCCGTTCTGTAGCTTTTGTAAACTGTTCTTATCCTCGTAAAGTAAAGCTGGCCAAAACAATATATCGCAGTAAGACAGAGAAGATAAAATGATCGAATCGCATAATCTTAATTTGATTGGCGTTGAGAGAAATGATTTAAACATGTAAAGAGTTCTTAGTTTACCGTATCCTTTTTGCAGCAGAAAAGAAACATGATTTTTAAACCTTAACTTGGAATCAAAATAAACACCCAGATTTTTGCAAGATTCAGAGGGAGTAATTTGACATTATTTATTTTAATATTAATAAGGTTAGAAATTTCCGTATTATTTTTGCCAAATATTATAAGCTGGGTTTTGGATTGATTTAGTAGCAGGTTATGGGCAACTGATATCTCATAAATCTGGTCAAGGTCTTCGTTGATATGCCGTTCCGCCGTCCTCACATCCCCATGGTTAAAACTGAGATATAGCTGAAAATCATCAGCATACTGGTGGGATTGTGAGTGCAGCAAATGACTTTCAAAATCAGCAGTATATATTGAGAATAATAAGGGGCCTAAAATGCTGCCCTGGGGCACACCACGGTTTGAAGTTAAGATATCAGAAAAGCCATTGTCGATAAGTACTCTTTGGCGCCTGTCACGGAGGTAACTTTCAAGGAAGCCAACTGAAGTATGATGTAGACCATAAAACTTTAACTTTATACTTAATATAGCGTGATCAAGGGTATCGAAAGCCTTGCTATAGTCAAGTAGTAGTAAGCAAGTGCATTTACTATCATCAGTAGCGCGGAATATGTCATCACTCACCTTTATAAGAGCTGTTGTTGTACTATGTTGTGTTCTGAACCCTGATTGAGTTGGAGGAATAATTTTTTGTTCAAAAGAGTACTGGTTCAGTTGTTCAGATATAATTTTTTCAAGGATTTTAGATAGAACAGGTAGTAGACTAATAGGTCTGAAATGGGAGAGTTCACAAGGATTGGTATTTTTGGCAACAGGAAGAACATTAGCAATCTTCCACTTGCTAGGAAACTTGCCAGAAATAATACATGAGTTTATTATAAAGGTTATATGTTGACTCAAGTGTGGTACTAACAGAGATATGATTTTCCGATCTAACCCATCAGCGCCTCTAGCATCAGAACGCAGTTGTCGAATGATTCTTTCCACCTTGTCAATATTAACCTCCATAAATTTAAAATTAGCATTATTTTCATTAAAAGTAAAGTTTTCGTAGTGATTTAAATATGAGTTATTGTTACTTTGTACACAAGATGGAGGAATACTATCTCGAAAATAATTATTAAAATCGTTCGGTGTACCCACATCGTTAGGGTTATATTCAGAAGTAGAATTAACATTTAACCACCTTAAGGTACGCCAAAAACCCCTAGGATCAACTCTAAATTGATGATTCAAATAAGCCTTTTTTTCGTTTCGAATTGACATAGTGACGAAATTCCTAAGTTGCTTATAATCATTCCACGATTCTTCACTCTTTAGCTTTTTATACCTGGAATGGGATTTATTTGTTAAACGCATCATATATTTGATATTCGGTGTAATCCATGGTGCAGGAGGCTTAGTCAGGCGAGAAGTTTTATAAGGGGCGTGTCTATCAAAAAGATCATTAACTGCGCTGGTAAAAAAATCAACCATATCATCAACATCAGTTAATGAGTATAGTTGGTTCCAATTAAAAGTATACATATCATTTAGGAACAGATTATGATCAAAATTGGAGTAATCACGGTAAGTCTTAAATTTTAAGGGCGTGGGCGATTTCTTACAGGCAATTTTACATGTAATCAAGCAGTGGTCCGAAATATCATCCATTCCAACTACCTCTGGCTCCTTTACAAAATCCAAGGACGAAGTAACAATGATATCTAGCAGTGTCATACTGTTGTTAGTTATACGAGTCGGTTGCGTGATAATTTGATGTAGGCCATACTTTTTAAGAAAATTTTTTAAGGTAGAAAATGCATTGTGATTTGACAGACAGTCGACATTGAAGTCGCCACCAAACAGAACAAAGTCGTAAGTAGGAAGAAAAGAAATTAACGTGTTTTCAAGTATGCCTAGAGAATTAATTAGATTTTCATGTGGAGGGCGATAAATCGATCCAAGGCAGATATTCTTGCCACCTATTCTTAAACCAATCCAAACTTGTTCAATATGATCTCCATGAGCCGCCACCTCCAAGATTTTAAATTTTAAATTATTTTTAACATAGAATCCTACACCACCCCCTCTATGATCACGGTCTTTTCTTATATTATTTCAATAATATATTCTTAACACTACCAAATTTACATTCTAAACATTTTTTTTGAGACTTGTTATTATAACAAATAATTCACGTTATGAGATCTGCACATGCACTATGCCAGTAATTTAATATATTTACCAAGCTAGTTCGCTCAGTGAAGAAAATAAGCGGGTTTTGTCTGCGTATTAAGTTGTAAATTCCTAAAATCCGTTCTAAAGGGTATCCAGGAAAATGTGGGAAATATCTCGGACTCAGATAGAACATGAAAAAATAAGATGACAAGTCCCTACACATTTTTTGCTTGCAGGTCCTCCCTACGGAGATATGTGCCCCTGAAGAACTCCGCTGGAAATAGGTTTTTCTTGAATAACTTTCAAAATATTTAATATAATTTAGTAAAAATTTAATGTGATGGACACTAGTAAGGACCTCTTAAAATAGTGCCATTGAAACATATTTAGGTGCTTTAGATTACCAGGGGCAGACTAAGCTTTACAACTTAATGCTTACACTTTTAACATCCTGTAAGATAAAGACGTAAAAAAAATAAATCTTGGTAGCTTGCACCTAAGACTAGAAACAAGGTTCTTTTGTTCATTGTCGATAAAATGAACTGTCTTTGAGAAAAAGAATAATAAACGAATTCATGGGTTATTTTTAATAAAAAGGACCATGATTTCTATTTTGTTTCTCGACAACAAAGTGTGATACGAAAGTCATTTAAACTACAGAAAAGTCTCATTTTAAGTTGTTTGATCCGAAAGAATACAAAAATTAATAAGAAATACAGACGTTTTAAAAAACACAGTGACGTAATAGGAGACACCTTAACGAAATTATTGAAGAACTTCATAAGAGGGTTCAACATGGGCTCCGTGAAGTCTGATATATTCGCGGGCACGACGATTTGAGGACTGCTGTACCCGCCTTGGTTCTTATCATATCACAATGAAACGTAATACTCTGTGGAATTTCCTCTCTAGTGCCAACGGGAGTGGAATACACCAAGTTTTGTGTCCCACAGACAAAAATTCAACAACATCAGGTCGGGAGATCGAGAAGGAGATAGACAATATTCAGGTGCTCCCGCACGCCAACGCTGAAACGAGGTGGTGTCCCATCGTTAATGGAGTACATGTTTTGGCGGGTTTCTAGTGGTTAGTGCTGTATTAAATCCTGAAAAGCGTTCTGGCGAAACTCCAAATAAAGTTCTCCATTCAAGCGTTCTGGCAATACAAATGGTGCAATCAAAAAATTGCAAATGATTCCTGCCCAGATAATTATTGATTTTAACTGATGTTGATGATGCGAAACAATAGTGGCATGGTGATTTTCATCAGCTCATACATGTGTGTTGTGTTAATTGGCGATACCATTTTTGGTAAACCTTGCTTCATCCGTGAAAATAATAATGCTAATGAAGTTTGTATTATTTCTTTGCTGATCCAAAAGCCAGTTTGCAAACTGCATTCTACAAGGAAAATCTTCAGGAATCAGTTCATATACTTTTTGCACATGATATGGATATAACAGATGTTTTTAAAGAACTTCATATACTATTGTTTTCGATGTATTAAGCTGTGCTGATAATTTTCGAGTGCTTGTTGATGAAGTGTCAACTACAGCATTTAAAATATTTTCCTCTAATTGTGGTGTACGTAGGGTTCTTCTCAGACCACCATCAGTACTATTTTTTCCAAAATTTCCTAAAATTATGGAGAAAGTCAATAACATGTATTACCTTATTAACTGGAATCGGCCACCATTCTCCCTTAGACGTTGGTCAACTCGTTGAAATGTCTTCTCATTTCGAATAGTATGATTAGCAAATATTTCGTGATATAACCTTCTGGATTATAAAGCATTGCAAGGCCCAAGACCATACATTAGATGCATATCTGCATGTTCAATAAACGCGTATTCATCAGTTACAATTTATTCATAATTAAATGCACCTAGAACTTGAAAAATCAGTAAATTAATATCAAAGTAAAGGATCAATATGTCAGCGATGTGAAACATGTTCTATAATGCAAGATATTTTATTTATTTCATACCATAGTAACGCTTGCAATAACAAAACGTTTTATTGTTCGTTTTTTCGAAAACGGTTAATTCTATCGGGGTAATACTACGAGTGCTTCTAATTTTTCCGGAAAAATTTGTAAAAATGAGGTGACAAGTAATTTGTTAAATAAATTGCTCTAAAACGACTTTTTCAGATTTTTTCACAGGAAAAATTAGATGCACGAATGGTATTTGATAAGATTATTTCTCGAATTAAAAAAAAAAGAAAACTAATAATTAAATTTACTGACAAAATATCAAACAAAATTATCTTTTGTAAAAAAAAAGAAAACTAATAATTAAATTTGCTGACAAAAATATCAAACAAAATTATTTTTTGTAAAGAAAACTACTGCGAAATTAGTAAATAAATGTATTGAGAAAAATATTGAATAAAATTAAGTAAGTATAACAAAACTACTGCTTAGAGTTAGATGCAAAATCACAATTTATGTAAAAAGTGCAGTTGTTATATTCTGCAGGCCTATTGGAAATGCTATGTTTAGTGTTTTTTTATAATGTGCAAAGGATTCTCAGCAATCTCGACAGCATTTTTTGTCTTCTCGTTGACCGCAGACATCAATGATTATTGCTTTCTTTTGTCTTTTTGGAGACGGTTCTTGCTCATTTCTTAGAGAATTGATAATATTTGCATAATGTTCACTGTCCATTTGCAAAGAAGGCTTAATCGAACTGGCTCGATTATGCCCTGTAATTTTGATAAAATTCGGAAGTTTCGCGAAAAATCTAACTAAAACTAAAAGCGTTATTAGGTTGCCAAGGGATTGTTTACATGTCATTGTTTTGTTTCACCCATCAGTTTTTATTACGCCATCGAATGCTGGATTTTAAATTTTGACAAATTGACAACTTGTTAAATTTTTTCCGGAAAAATTTTGACAATGTCAGAATTTTTCCAGTATAAAACATTTTTTTACGTCAAAATGCGTTGCTATTATTGGTCGAAATATGAATGAGTGAAATAATCGTATACCGGGTGTTGCATCGTCGAGCGGGACATATGAAATCCCATGTAATTTTAAATGGGGTCAATTATTGGCTTCCCTAATTATTTTAGAGAAAAATTCTATTTAGGTTTATTAAAGAGCACTAAAACCCACATTCAAAAGAATAACTTTAGATATTTTTGATGAACCCGTTTACGGGTTATCGCCGATTTCTTTTTAACTATTTCTCCTTTTTATGGCCCCGTATTTGCGGGCACCAGTCAAGGTAAAAGATGACTGTCAAATAAAGTTGTAATTTTGAAATGTGTGCTTTATTGTTATAAAAACTCGTACATCGAAAATATTAGCCATGAATTACACTTCTGAAGAAAAAATGTTGATGATTAAATGGTATTATCAAGGAAATAGTTATCAAAATGTGTCAGACATGTTTGCTGCTCTGTATCCGAATAGACCGATACCTGCAAAATCTACAGTCGAAAGGACTATCAAGAAATTTGAGACAAAAGGCACTGTAATAAATAACTGCAGATGTGAAGAAAGGCAGGAACAAAGAAGAGATGCAAGAAATGATAGGGACTTGCAAGTTTTATTGTGCGTGGAAGAAAATGATGGGAAGATCAGCACAAGGAAACTTGAGATGTGGGGTCGGCAAAATTATGAAGGTAGTGGTTTTTCCGATTAAAAACAGGCAAATATCTAAAATTGCTACATTTTCATTGGTTCAAATTATGATGAGTGGAATAGTCGACAATAAACAAGAGTACCTTTTTTTAAGTCTAAGGTGCAAGCTGTCCAGATTTATTTTTTTACGTCTTGATCATACAGGGTGTTAAAAATGTAAAAACATTAAATTGTAAAGCTTAGTCCGAACCTGTTAAACTAAAGAAGCTAAATATGTTTCAAGGATACTATTTAAGGGGTGCTTACTAGTAACCATCATATTAATATTCTATTAAATTATATTAAGTACTATGAAAGTTATCCAAGAAAAATCGATTTCCAGCGTTGCTGCTTCTTGTTGTTTGTAGTTCTCTGGCCGAGGGCCAAAGCTCATGCTTGACCTGTAATATTTATTCTAATTAAGCAAACATGAAATAATGCAAACTAGGTACTCGTAGTTGCATTAAAATTTCGTTTCAAATTCATATTAAAAACGCAAACTTTCCACCACTATTCCGCCATGTTAGTCTTTTAAACTCAAACGCTATATAGTGGAACTAAAATAAGTTTAAATACTATCAGGCCCAGAGCTTCATGCAGTTTGATTCATTACCCGAGATAAAACTAAAATTAATTTAGGTGAGGGTCAAACGCGCGAATACAAGACAAAAGCTAATTAAATAGCAAAAATGAGGCCTGCCTTTTTAAAATCTGCATGAACAGTGAACGCTGAGTAAAGTGCTTTATGCATACCGTTTTAAATGATAATTAAAGAAGGTTGTGATTTAGTTTTACATTATATGTTAGGTTTTATCCTAGCTCTGAGAACCGCGCTTGCTACGAAACACATATCGTATTTCCTTAGACTATTTTAATAAAAATTGTATTTAAACATGTATAAAGAAAGTATTAAGGAAACTGTTCCCTTTTGAGGTATGTACTGGGTGTTTAAAATATTTTTTTATTACTTTTTTCTTACACAGTATGTCCGGCGATGTGGCAGACAAGGGGGCAAACGGGTCAAAAATGTCATTTTTGAAAATTGTTATAAAACTGGCCAATACCTTAGAAGATGTTATGGTTTAAAACAATTCTTTTAAATAACGTTTTTCTAAACACTTTAGAATAACGGTACTTAACTCTTGGAAAAAATTTGAATTTTTAACTTTCTGGACACCCTGTATAAATTTTTTTTTCATCGGCAATCGTATTTTTTCAGCAAGAAATTATTTATATATTTATATATTATTATATTTAATTATAAAGAGTGCCTTTTCCTCGAAAAATTAACTTGTTAGTCCGTTTGCCCTCTTGTCTTCCCCATCGCCGTACATACTGTATATTTCGAAAATTATTTTAAATACTGCATTGCCGGACGTGTTTTATAAAAAATAATTTTTGTGACTAAGCCACATATACAGGGTTGGTTGAAATATCCGGAACGGCTAATTGGCTTCAAAACTATCAAAGCTAAATCAATGAATTTTGATATAGGTGGATAATTTAAAAAATTGAATTCAAAATTAACAACTGCAACGTTGCCAGATTTTTAGTTTTTTTCGTAACTCAAGGATTTTTTTTTCATACGTGACACGAATTTAGGGATAAGTTAAAAATCGGTAAGAATTGTTTCAAGTGAAGGAAAACTTCAAACCCTACAATATTCAGTATTTGCGAGAATTGCTGGAATAGGATCCATACCGTAGAATGGAGCTTATTGAGACACTGATGAAAAAGATTAATACAACTCCTAATTTTACATAAACAATTTTATTAAGTGACGGGGCAACATTCTGTTTAAATGGACGAGTCAACAGTCATAATTTACAGATTGTAGAGAAGAAATAATCCTCACTGGATTGCATACTCAATATCCAGAAAAAAGCAATATCTGGGCAGTTATATTCGGTAGCAATTGGATTTAATATGAACTAACCTGAACTAACCATTGTTTCATTTGAGGTTTATTCATTGCACATAAGTAGGTATACTATGTTAATGTTCATATCTGAAATGTAGATTTAACATCTATAAATATTTTTTTTTAGTACAAAGAACTAAGGACGTATTTTTGTATTTCTCGTTTATTTTGCAAATCACATTAGTAAGAATTTAAATAAACGCGATTTTATTTTGATATAATTAAATATACAGGGCTGCCCAGAAGTCCGGAATAAAATTAATATAGCCTTAACCTGTAACTTTTGGGGAAAATGCTCGGACACGTCAATTTGTTTTTATATATGCTCATATTTTGAAGTTATTCGTTTGTTTTTTTATAGACATATTTGTCAAAGATATGACGACATCGATCTTTTTTTTAAATGGAAACATATAGCTTGTGATACATCATTTGAAAGCTAATATCTCGTACAGTATGGTTATAAATTTTGGCGCGATTCCGTGAAGCTATTTCAAAGTGGCGACCGTTAAAGTTTTAAAAAAATCCCTATTTAAATATGCGGAAATGATAAATCATTGATGTTTTTTTTACCTATCAAGGTAAGAAATCTTCATTGTTTCACGTTCTGACATTTTGTGACATTGTGACTTAACAATATTTATGGTTTATTTGTTATTTATTTTGTCAAAAAAAAAAATAAAAATGTAACGAAGCAAGACAAAACACAATAAAAAGGTGGTTTAACGTGGCAAATGCTGAAAACGTCCTCCACCCTCTACTTGGCATGCTCCCAGATGATGGTAAAATCCGTCGACGGAATTTCGAATGGCTTCAGCCGGTATGTTATGTGTCTCCAATCTAATTTTGTTTTTCAAATCTTCAATATTATTTAGTCTATTTTGGTAAACTTTTTCTTTTAAATATCCCCAAAGAAAATAGTCTAGAGGCGTTAAGTCTGGGGACCTCGTTGGCCATTCAATTGTACCACGTCGTCCAATCCAGCGACCTGGAAATATCTGATCTAAATATATTCTCACATTGACACCAAAATGCGGGGGAGCACCATCTTGCTGAAACCAAATTGTTTCATTAGGTATATCTGGATCACTTCGTTGGGAAAAATTACAGCTAGGGCAGGCCTCAACTCGAAGGTTAAGAAATCCAGGTACCGTTCAGCTGTGAGGTTTTCTTCCAAAAAGAATGGCCCTAAAATTCGGTTATTAATGATACCTGCCCATATATTTACTTTCTAGGGCCGCTGAGTATGCGCTTCAAATATCCATCGTGGATTTTCTTGACCCCAGGAACGATAATTATGTCTGTTAACCACCCCGTTTAAATAGAAAGTAGCTTCATCCGAAAATAATATGTTCTGTGGAAACCTATTATTCTCGTCACACCGTCTCATAATTTCTTCGCAAAATTACAAACGCCTATCATAGTTATCTTCTAAAAGCTCTTGGACAAGACATACTTTATAAGGGTGGTATTTTTCTGCTTTCAAAAATCTTCCAATAGTACCTCTAGATGTATCATGATTTTGAGCCAATGAAACTGTTGAAACATGCGGATTATCCTGCAGAGATAATGCAATATCCAATTTATCATCGTCGCCTAAAACACGTGACCGTCCATTCCTAGGCAAGTCCTTTATTAAATTTGTGAAATATTTTACTAACAGTGCCCTGTAAAATTTGATTTTCCGGATATTTAGCATTAAATAAAGTGCACACTTCGCTTTGACTTCTTATTTTATCTCCACATCCTAACAATATCAAGACTTCGTTACGCCGCCTTTCCGACAAAACCATTTTTGTTAGAAAATTGTAAAATAATACTTCGGAAATACCTAAATTAATCTTACAAGTTCACAATGTTACAAAATGTCAGAAGGTGAAGCAATAAAGATTTCTTACCTTGAAAGGTAAAAAAACATCAATGATTGATAATTTCCGCTTATTTAAATAGGGATTTTTTTAAAACTTTTAACAGGCGCCACTTTGAAATAGCTTGACAGAATCGCGCCAAAATTTATGAGCATACTGTACGAGATATTTGATTTCAAATGATGTATCACAAGCTGTATGTTTCCATTTAAAAAAGATCGATGTCGTCATATCTTTGACAAATGTCTATAAAAAAACAAACGAATAACGTCAAAATGTAAGCATATATAAAACTAAATTGACATGTCCGAGCATTTTCCCCAAAAGTTACAAGTTAAGGCTATATTAATTTTATTCCGGACTTCTGAGCAGCCCTGTATAATTTTTTATATATAAAACATATATTGTATCTAAAATAAACCCACACAGGGGGAAATGCTCTAAACATGGAATACCATAGTGTGTGTTCTCTCCTCAGTTCTGTGTCCCCCTGTGTAACATTGTTTTGAACTATGTTTTGTTGTTGGCTCGTGATATAAAAGACCTCTTGGAGCTCTAGAGTAGTGAATAAATATACCAACATTACAAAATATCCCCGACCGTCGAGGCTATTTTGGAAACCATTAAAAAAAAAATATATAAGATGTAATATGATAGTAGAGCCAATTGTTTTCATAGGTGATGATTCCTTACCTATAGACATATTAAAAGCCTTTTAGAGAACAATGGATTTCCATTTACTGTTTCTTGAATATCAAAAATACAGTTAAAAAAATCTAAAATAACCCCGTATTGGGTAACCTAAAAAAAAAAGAAGAGAACAAGAGACATTGTACAAAAGATTAGGACGATACGAGTACTTTTACCAAAATTTAAATAAATTATTGGAATAAAGAAAATAATTCCAAACAACTTTGTTATTATATAAAATTGACAGGAATGAAGAGCGGGCATTCTACGACTTGATGGAGACTGGAACGGAAATACGTAATCAAGTCTATTAGCTGGACCTTGCGCAATTAACAACCAGATAAGCGAACGTAGTACTACCCAGCCCACATATTTGGACTGCTTTTCTATTGATAATTTTCATATGACGTCACAGAGTTCGCGGCCATTTTGCTTGGAGGGCAAACAAAGTAAATAAACACAAGCGTTTGAGTTATAAATTTAAGTTTTCTTTGCAGCTTGCTTTAAAATTTGAGATGTGTGTTCGTTGTGCTAAAAATATAATGTGCCCTAAATAAAAGGCCGTCCTTTTGTTCAGTGACTGAGGGAAAATATGGACAATATACGATCTTTCGCAATTCCTGCAGTTCTTTAAGCCGCTGCAGAAAACCTTCGACTCTCACAAGAACGGCGTGAAATGTAGATAATAAGCGGCCCTTTAAATGATAGCCAATTAAAGTATGGAAGAATTTGCTCCAGATATTTTGTAAGTGGCAATATTGGATTCTTGGTAAAATGACCTAATATATATATATATATAAAGAAGGGTAGTCGTTGCTGGACTAGTTAGGAACAACAAGTCTTTTTGTGGGGAAGCAGCAAATGAAAGTGCACTCTTTTAAGTTAAACCGAGCTTTCGGAAATGTTTATTTCCATCTTCAGGGTCTAAAAAACAATTCGATGCAATATTAAAATATATAAATTGCAAAGTCACATATGGTTATTTACATCTTAGATGAGTTTGTTCATAGTTGATGTTATCGTATTGTTTTTCAGGAGATATATATACAGCATTACAAACTGAAGCTTCTAGTTTAGTTTTAACACAATAAAATCCATAGATGGTCTAACATAACAACAATAAATTAAAATTATTAAAATTTTTTAAAATTTACAACGTACTACATCATGATGTCGACAGTTGAATATGTCAGATGACAATTAGATGAGGTTAGGGTGAGTTTGAAATTGAAAGTGGGTATTTCCTCTTCGGACGGAGGTTTGTATACGATGCACTCTCACTTGTAATTGAACGTTACTGCTGTTTTGTCCACAGAGTCAAAATACAAAGAATTGTTTTAAAAAAATTGTGAAATAATTATTTTATGAAATCTATACAGTTAAAATAAATAGACGGGGTTATTTACTGATAGGTGTTACTGTGGTATAGCTGTTGAGAATTTTAAAATCTCCCTTTTTACCATCCCATTGACAGAAGAACTCCCAATCTTACAAAGAGTCCGACAAATTTAACTGGTTGTTGTTAGAGTGTGGTTCATTATCTAATGTTAATAAGTAAGAATAAATTTCACTGAGGTGGTGTAAATCAGTTCTCTTGTTCATTGAGTTTTGTTCTTGTGCAATGAAGGCCATTTCCAAAAACAATCTCTTTTTATAGTTGCGTTCTGTGGCTAGGATCTTGACAGAGTCATAATTTATGTTATGTTTAGTTTTATTAGCATGCTCTGCCAAAGCACAACGTTCGGGGTGCAACCTACAGTCACTCTTATGTGATGTGATTCTACTTGATACCGGTCTCGTGATTTGTCCTATATACACTTTCTCGCATGCTGCACAAGGGATGCTATATACTACATCTAGGGTTGCCAACTCGTCAGAGAGCTGAAGGAGGACACAAGATTTTTTTTTTAGCGCTTACACTCTAAATATATGATAGCATAACAATATTAATCATTCGTTCAAAAATAATTATAAATTTTGTATACGTAGTAGATATAATTTTGATTTTATTAATTGATATTTTTGGTAATATTTAGTTCAGCTATTTCATTTAATTATTTATTTGCAAAATATTTTTGACGATTACAAATTTTTCAGGAATTAAAAATAAAATATATTACGTTAGAAACGTATTTAAATAAAACACTAATTAATTATTTTATTTTAATAATAATTAATAATTATTCTTGGATAGAAAACATTTTATTAAATAAAAAAATTACTTAACTTATATTTTTAATTAGGTACCTACCTACCTCATAAAAACCCAAAAAACCTTCCACCTTTTCTAGACTTAATTTTAAACTTCGATAAATCGATACATTTCATTGGTCCCCAATTTTAAAATCGTTTCATCAAAAATTGGCAATACATGATTACAGAAAGAAAGACAAATTTCAACCTTATTTGAAATTTCGAAATTTTCGTCCACAATTAATATTTTTTGGAAAGCTATTGCTGTATTTTCGCCCAAAGATTCAAAATAGGATTTAAGAAAAGGCCAATTTTTTAGAACTCCATTGATACATGGCAAAAGTGAAAGCCAACTATGTGCCGAAGTAACTCACTAAACTGAATATCCACAAAATCATAGAACTCCTTAAGCTCATTTCTTCACTTTGCTGATACCGAAAAATGTGAATAAAATTTGAAAATAATGCATTCAATATCAATATTTATTTTATCTATAGCATGTTTTAAGCAATTATGCAATAGTATATTATGCGTATCGCAGTTAGCTTTTAGTATATTTCTATTCGCACTTTTTAAATTAGTGAATATCGAATTGTTTTTACCAAAATTGGCATTTGTATTGTCGGCCGAAAAGGCCGATACTTAATTAATATTTAGTCCCAAAATTTGTCGTTAAAGCATTTATAAAAGTCTATAATTTTGTTGTATATACCATATTTTATAGTAAAGTACTGGACACACAGGGGGAACATTTTTCTATTTTTATGATTGAGGGCATCTAATTGTATAGAAAAATATACTAACTTGTTTTTTAATACTCCTATTACGTTTTCTAGCATTTTAGCTTCCACAGAATACTTTTGGCATATTTTTCGAATCAAGAACTGCTTTACAACATAATTTCAACCCACAATCCAAAGAGTTGTATGATAAATTGTATTTGCAGCAGTGGCAAACATTAGCGACTTCAAACGCTATCACAAGACGCTCTTCAGGAGATTTCTTTTGACAAAAAATAATGTTGATGAAGAACTGCTTTAAATTTTTATTTTGTGGCTATCTGAAGTCTCATGAGTAGTAACAGCTGCATAGCCTTTAGATGCTACTGTTGCATATGTTTAATACTTAAACTATAGTACGGGTTTTACAAGTTAAACTTTTTATGGGAGCATTCACTACTTCGAGATAAATAATACAAGCTTAATTATATTAAAAAAAATTTGGCTCTCATTAACATTAACGTGAGCCCTTTCCAGGACGTCACGGCTTAAGGGGGGGGGGGGTGTCATGAAAATGTGACGTCCGGAATAATAGCATGTATTTTATTATTATTTTTTAAATGTAACCATAAATAAATGTTTCTATTAATGGCTATGAATCCTATTTGTTTTTACTGCTATTTATTTACCACATGCTATTAACATTATTAACCGCAACAATGTGTAATTCTTTTAATTTTGTGACGTGACATATACTCAAATAAAAGTGCAAATTTGTGACATAGGGAGGGTCACAAATCCTCTGAAATACCGTGACGTCCTTTATGGACGGTCCCTTACAGTATGCTTCTCTATTAATACTTTTAAACCACGACCGTTTTGATACTACATTTTCGTTGTCAGTGTCAGAATTTTTCGACACTTTTAATTTCTACGAACTAACGAAACCAATGAACCCTAAAATTAAGAACAATTTTTTAATTTTTATTAAAAAATATAAAACAAACATTTATACTTACAGACTATAATCGATTACCGGTCATACACGCACCGTACAACGTAGCAAAGGGCGCGAAAATACGGGAAAAAAAACAATTGAAAACCAATAAATCACTGCGCCGTGCTCGACTGCCGAAACGTTACCTATATCGCGCTCGCGCCGGGAAACTGGAAATAGCCAATCACAAGAAATACTAACAAGTAACGACAATGCAGCACGTTGCCAACTATATTACGATCAGTGGTGAAGAGGAGGACAAATTGCGTCCTCCGCAGTAGCTGCGGAGGACAGAGGACATTTTGGTTCAAAGGAGGACTGTCCTCCCGGCTGGAGGACGGTTGGCATAGTACATAGGGCAATTTATAAAAATTGTGAACAAATAAGTGGAGTGTGTAACATTGACCTAACAACCTTCTTAAATCTGGTTTCCTTTTTGTTTGATAATACTTATTTTTTATTCGAGAATAAATTCTTTAAGCAAACCTTTGGCACTCCGATGGGAGCTTCAATTTCACCTATTCTAGCGACATATGTGATGGATGACCTGCTGGATACAGTGTTGCCAGTGTTGTCATTTAAACCATACTTCATAAAAAAGTATGTAGATGACATTATTCTCGCTCTGCCTGTGAATGACATAGATGAGATAGTAGAAACTCTAAACAGTTACGACCCATATATACAGTTCACTATAGAAAAAGAGGATCTAGATCACTCAGTACCTTTTCTAGATACTAAACTCATTTGAGATGCAAATAATAAGATTCTAGTTGATTGGTATCAAAAACCCTGTAGTTCAGGTAGGTACCTCAACTATAATTCATATCATAAAAAATCAATGAAGGTGAATCTGTTAAAACAAATGAAAAATAGAGTTTTGAAAGTCTCAGATCAGTCATTTCATAGAAAGAACTTGAGTGTGTTACATAAGCTTTTCTTAGATAATTCATATCCTAAAGCGTTACTTTACAAAGTTGTATACAGTACGTCCTCCATACTTAATCAAGATATTACCCCTACAAGGGAAAATAACAACTTAAGTGTTAATTTATTCACTACTCAAGAGCTCCAAGAGGTCTTTCATATCACGAGCCAACAACAAAATATAGTTCAAAACAATGTAACACAGGGGGACACAGAACTGAGGAGAGAACACACACTATATGCTTCATTGCCTTACATTTGGGAACTTACACCTAAACTGTCGAGAATCCTTAATCAAAACGACTTTCTCAATGTTAAAATAGCTAATAAAATGGTTTTGAGACTGGGTTCTGTACACACTAAACTCAAAGATAAAACACCCTTAACAAAACGCTCGGATGTAGTATATAGCATCCCTTGTGCAGCATGCGAGAAAGTGTATATAGGACAAACCACGAGACCGGTATCAAGTAGAATCACATCACATAAGAGTGACTGTAGGTTGCACCCCGAACGTTGTGCTTTGGCAGAGCATGCTAATAAAACTAAACATAACATAAATTATGACTCTGTCAAGATCCTAGCCACAGAACGCAACTATAAAAAGAGATTGTTTTTGGAAATGGCCTTCATTGCACAAGAACAAAACTCAATGAACAAGAGAACTGATTTACACCACCTCAGTGAAATTTATTCTTACTTATTAACATTAGATAATGAACCACACTCTAACAACAACCAGTTAAATTTGTCGGACTCTTTGTAAGATTGGGAGTTCTTCTGTCAATGGGATGGTAAAAAGGGAGATTTTAAAATTCTCAACAGCTATACCATAGTAACACCTATCAGTAAATAACCCCGTCTATTTATTTTAACTGTATAGATTTCATAAAATAATTATTTCACAATTTTTTTAAAACAATTCTTTGTATTTTGACTCTGTGGACAAAACCGCAGTAACGTTCAATTACAAGTGAGAGTGCATCGTATACAAACCTCCGTCCGAAGAGGAAATACCCACTTTCAATTTCAAACTCACCCTAACCTCATCTAATTGTCATCTGACATATTTAACTGTCGACATCATGATGTAGTACGTTGTAAATTTTAAAAAATTTTAATAATTTTAATTTATTGTTGTTATGTTAGACCATCTATGGATTTTATTGTGTTAAAACTAAACTAGAAGCTTCAGTTTGTAATGCTGTATATATATCTCCTGAAAAACAATACGATAACATCAACTATGAACAAACTCATCTAAGATGTAAGTAACCATATGTGACTTTGCAATTTATATATTTTAATATTGCATCGAATTGTTTTTCAGACCCTGAAGATGGAAATAAACATTTCCGAAAGCTCGGTTTAACTTAAAAGAGTGCACTTTCATTTGCTGCTTCCCCACAAAAAGAATTGTTGTTATATATATATATATATATATACAGCGTGTCCAGAAACCATCTTAACATATGAGAAACTTTTTTATTTTTAACTTTACGAAAAAAAATTATTCTTCATAAAAAGTTCTGCTTGTTGATAAAATAACATTCAAATCAAAAGTTTTGAGCCAGCACATACGAGGTGTTCAGAAAGTCAATAATATTAATACCGTAAATGGAAAACTATATTTAATAATTTTAATTACAAAGTACAATAATGAAATACTACACTAAGCTTCAACATGACCACCGTTTTTTTCCATACAAACGGTTGTACGTCGTGAAAATTCCATTACTGCATTTCTAACCATCTGAGGGGAAATTTCTTGTACACATTCTCTGATAATTCTCTCTAAATGGTCTATGTTCTCGAAAGGTCTGTGGGTATACACTTTTTGTTTTAAAAATCCCCATACGAAAAAATCCAGAGGTGTTAGATCAGGTGACCTTGGTGGCCAAGCAAATTCTGATCTTCTTCCAATCCATTTCTGTGGAAATGTCCGGTTTAAGAATTCTGTCACTCTTGCAGAGCTGTGGCATGGAGCGCCGTCATGTTAGAACCAAAGTGTTTGTCTTATATTCATTGGTAGTCCATGAAAAAATTCAAATAATTCCGTGTCCAAAAAGTTCAAGTAAATTTCACCGGTAATATTTTCTCGAAAAAAGTACGGCCCTACAATTTGGTTCCTAAAAACGCCGCACCAAACATTTGTCTTGAAAGAATACTGGTCACGACACTCAATTACAAAATGGGGATTCTCATTACTCCACCACCTACAGTTTTGAGAACACACTACTCCATTTGAGGTGAACATCGCCTCATCTGAAAACAATATTTTTCTTGCGAATAGTGGGTCATCTTCTACCTCACCTTGAAACCAAGAGCAAAACAAAAATCGTGAATCAAAATCTCTAGGCTGCAGTTTGTGAAGAAATTTTGGCTTGTATGGGTAAAAATTATTTTTCCTTAAAATAACTTGGGCAGTGGACTTTGTAACAGGTCGTGGAACAGTTTGTGAAATATTTCTCAATGAGATTTTAGGATTTTCCACGACAGCTAGCAAAACATTCAATTGGGTATCTTCGTCCGTACGCCAAACCTGATGCTTGCCAGAAAATTTATTACTTACAGATCCGGTATTTTTAAATTTATTAAAAATATCTCCAACCGTTACATGGCTAATAATTTTATTTGGATATCTTGCATTAAAAATTTGAGCAGCCTCTCTGTACGTCTTGTAGTGGTCTCCAACAATTAACACTATTTCAACTTTTTCCTCGATTGTAAATTTAAGCACCATATTTAATTAAAAGGAAACTGTCCGCCTTGACAAATAAAATAATTAGTTGTCATGGTTTCATTTAGTTTTCCAAGGCGTGCTGGACCTACTAAACGAGAATAAATACCGCTTCTTAAAATCTTGCTCGCCCTTTTCTGAAAAATGCTGTGAGATAATTAGAGAAACTATGGAATCAGGAAAAACAACAACATTACGCCACAGTATCTTTGTTTTAAGCTAAGTCGCCTTTCGAATGGCAACTTTAGACCATTTATTTTATTTTTGACAATATCGAAAATTATCATTAAAAAAAATTGATCAGAACCAAAAACCACGTTTAAATTACAATTAGGTAATGCAATGAAAAATTAGGTTTTATTATTTTTTGCGAATTTTTCTTCCACAATCAAAACAATTTAAATTTTCTCCTCAGAAGTTAATAACGCTACCATTTTTATGTTTTATAAATTATAACGTGTTTTGACGGTTGCTGTCAAACCTTTCTTGCTATCAACAATTAATTTGTATGTTACAACCATCCTAGATTACATGTAACTACAGTTAAATTTGCATTGTTATTGTAGACATACGTTTCAAAAAAGCCGAAATAATTTTTTCAAGGTAAATGGGCGTTATTTCATATTTGAACTTGGTTTTTAGTTCTGATCAACTTTTTTTAATAACAATTTTCGATATTATCAAAAATAAAGGTACTTTACTTTTAAGCCAAATTCATATTTTTTGACTTACCTCGTATACGCCTGGGAGAACTTAATATCTGATAGTTGCATTTTAGATTTTAGACCATGCAGAACCTTTTATGAAGAATCACTTTTTTTCGTAAAGTCTAAAATAAAAAAGTCTCCCATATGTTAAGATGGTTTCTGGACACGCTGTATACAGGGTGTTATGGAAATGACTTATTATTTTTTAACCCGTAAATATATAGGTCGAGACGAATTGGGGAAAAATTGCTATAAATGGCGCTCGAAGCTAGAAATTCGAGAAAAATGCCTTCAAAAATTTAGGTCCAAAACACCTACGCGCCAATGACCCAAACAGCTGATTTGGGTAATTGTTTACTTTAGTGCAAATGTTGAATTTTTCGCTAAAATTTCGTACATAGGCTAATTAAGGGTAGCTGATCACAATTTTCCTTTTGCGTTTAGGCGGCAAATGCACTGGTTTTGAGAAAAAAAATGTTAAAGTTTTTCTAACTCACCGGTATGTTATTTTGCATGTAATCCTAAAATGTTGCTATTTCCAATAAAATATTACTTGTCGGAGTCATAGTATACACTTCCGAGTTGAAATAAACGAAATATGCCACAAGGAAACTCTGAAAAACGGGATAACTTGTAAGCGAACAGAAAACTCTACGTTATCTGGAAAAAGACGGGAGACAGCTCACTGACAGCTGGCCAAAAAAGCAGAAGCAAACTGCACGGTACAAGGAGCCTGTTTGCAGGTTCACTGCACCCATGTTGTCAGATTGTTAGTGTATTATAAATTGCCTATACTTTTCAATTCATTTTTATTAATTGAATGAATCCTATTGGCTCGAGCTAGCATATCATTCTCCTGGATGGAAGCCATTAATAATTACAAGAAAAAGAAGAACAATCTGGCAACGTGAGTGCAATGAATCTGAAAAGAGACGCTTCTACTTTGTCGGCGTATTAACAACGAATTTAATTAAATTTGTGCCTTTTCCATTGTTTTTTTGCTAAAATGTTGTTCTTATTTTATGAACAGATAGTTTGGTGAAAGTTTTATCACATATTTTGAAGGGAAAACCATAAAATCTAGGAAATTAAAAGGAAAGTGAAACGCGACACCCAAAGATATCGAAATAAACAAAAATACCCTAACCTGGAAGTGAAAAACTTTAACATTTTTTTTTCTCAAAACCAGTGCATTTGCCGTAAAAACGCAAAAGGAAAATTGTGATCAGCTACCCTCAATTAAGCTGGATTCATAGTCGCCGTAACGTAAGCCGTAAGACGTAAGCCGTAAGAGTTAAGACGTAAGAGAAAACATACCATTCATAGTCAAAAGTTAAGACGTAAGAAATTTCGAAATTGTAGGTTATAGGATATCTATTAGAAGTTGTTCTTCAACTACCTTACTCATTTTAACCGTCGTTTATATATAATATTAACTGTAAGAACACAAGGAAAATGCAAAATTCGCTAGACAAAAAGCAAAATGGCAATAAAATAAAATCACCAAAAATAAACAAAGGAAATCTCCCTCCCGTCGACTGTCAAATTTGGTAATGATGGCCGGTTATGCACGAGTACGGCCGATCCCGACCGAAACGTAAGACGTAAGACGTAAGAAATGGAAATAAACCATTTCGTGTTACGGCTTACGGCTTACGTCTTACGTTACGGCGACTATGAATGCATGTATTTATAATCATATGTTTATTTTCCTTACTGCTTAACGTTACGTCTTACGGCTTACGTTACGGCGACTATGAATCCAGCTTTAGTCTATATACGAAATTTTAGCACAAAATTCAACATTAATTGCACTAAACTAAACAATTACCATTCCAGCAGTTTGTCTTGTCAAAAACACATGTGTTTAGGGGCATTGAACTATCATGGAAGGCGCACATAGTCCGGTTTTAAGGTATTTTACAAAATTCAAAATACTTCCGATTTTAGAAAAAAAAACTATCAAGTGTAACTCTAGACCACCTCAGGAGTGGCCCCTTAAAATATAATAAGTCATTTCCATAACACCCTGTATATAACATAATAAAAGGAAATTTAAATTAACTTAAAAAATTTAGTGATTTTAAAACCGATTTTAAAGTGGAAAGCTTCATTTTTTTTGATGATGTATTTTGGTGTTGAATGTCATTTCTGTTTTTGTGTAATTGTTTAGTAATATATTGCTAAGAGTAAGTGCTACTTTATAAAAAAAACATTTTTCAATAGCTTTCTCCACAGGGACATGTCTCATTAAGCGGTATCAGAAAACTACCACTTTCTAAACTAGCCAAACCTAGTTTGACTAAAAGAACTTGGTGATTTTGCCGATTCAAAAATTGAAGCTTAAGTCCTTTAGTAGCTATAATAAACTGAAAAGCTGCAAATATATAAAAGTACATAATATTTACTTCAATGGTAGAAGACATAACCCCCCCCCCCTCCCTTTGCAAAGAATCAAAATATTCATCCTCCACATTTAAACCTATGACTCGAACAATAAGGTTTTCAAAGTTGAAAAAATAGTCCATACTTTCAGTGGAGTCAATGTAATATAAATAAAACAATGCAGTCTTCCTCCACAGTTTAATTATTAAACTGTGGAGGAAGACTGCATTTTATTTATTATTTATTATTTATAATAAGGTTTTTGCAATCCATGCATTTTAATTTCCTATTTTTGTAGATAGAATGGGCTATATAATACATAATAATATACCTATACTGTCCTATACATTTAAACAGACTCATCCAACTGGTAATCCTTAAGATAATCCGATTGAAATATGTAAGGAAACTCTAATATTTCTGTATTTTCAATATCATGCTTAACAGAGTATTTGATTTTAACACTGTAAAATTTTTTAACCCTGACTTTACAATGCTTTGAAGTCTTATTTTTTTTTTTCTGATTCGAGGATCTATTTAAATGATACATGACAGTTACAACCAGAAAGGTTCCTATATCGGCCAAATCTTTTTTCAAGGGTATCTGTTTAAAATTTACTAGCTAAAATGTATTTTATTTCATAATGGATAAATGAGTATTCTATAATTTCTATTAGAACTGTGGTACTCTGGTACCTACTATGTTTAATAGCATCATGTCCCTAGTTAAACTCACCCCATCTGGATCGTTATGCCATATACCAAGCCAAGTCACAAATTTCTTTAGCTAGTTTACCTTCAAATCATTTTTTAAATATATTGGGGTAGTTTAATCGTCCCTTTTTTAAACGTCGCCGTACGCAAATAAAAACATTTTGCCACTTAAACAAGCATTGGAACTAACCTTAAGATTCTCCTATAATGATAACATTGATAACTACAACTCGGGAAAATAATCACAAGCACAAGAGCACAAACAAAAATAGCGAATCATCGGTCTACATGCAACGTTGCCAGACTTTGTCCTTCATAGCTTGGAAGTAAAGGAAGCTGTGGCATTGGGATTAACTTCCTTTCCATTAATATTTTCCACTATACCAGATTAATCAAATATGAGTGCTTGTAAGCCTTTGTATGCCTTTAGCTGCTGACTAGTGTAAAAATGTGTTAATATAAAGTAGTTTACCAAGTCCATTATTGCTACTTTTGGCAAAGACATTAAATTTCCAAAATCAGTCTCTTTAAGCAGATGATCCTTATCCACATCACCAATAATTTTAAGTTTCCATCGTATCTACATTTAACATCGCACTTGAGGGTCTTAAATATTCACTTCTTTCCATGTTTTTAAATTTTAAATTTTTTAAAGATCGAAGCACACACTAGAAAGTTCAAATTAGTATTACGATAGAAATAATACAGTAGGAACACGAGAAAGTGTTTAGGTTTAGGTAGCACAGGTATAGTACTTCCTAGAAAGGGTCACAAACGAATCCTAAGGTTACTTCGAACCTTATTAAATTACACCAATAAAATCTAACGGTCATGAAGCTTTGTCTGTCCTCCAGGCAAAATGGCCGACCTGTCAAAGCCACATGTTTGAAAATGGTCAATAAACAAAAGAGGACAGAATTTAATAAACAAGTTTTTAACAAAATATCTAAATAAAATGTACTTTGTGGAAATATGACTATAAAAATCATAGGTAACTCTAACATTCCCCACAATTGCTTCAATGCCTTAATAAGTATGGAAAACGTTAATAAAAAAACCGCATACCGAACTAAACTTAATTGGAAATATGTACACAGAAGTTAGCAAAAATATGTTGGTAACAAACATTTTAAAAATTATTTTAGAACTGAATTTTGGTCGTTGGCCAACAATACCATGCACTTGTTCCTCACTATGAACTTTCACTAAAAGGCTCTGCACTATAACCTAAAAAAACCTAAACTATAAAAGTCTAATCTAGTAGCCAGTTTGTAAAGAAAGTTCCACAAAATACAATACGGAACTGAAAATAACAAACACTATGCACATAAATAATAAAGAGACGACAGGCTCTGGATAAGATAAACGTCAATTTTAGGGGAATATAAAAAATCGTAGAAATTCGACGTACTGCGCATGAGCAGAGCTTCCGCGAAAGGAACTTTCAAGGAGCAAGGAGCAACCGGGGACATTTTTAGATTGCTCGGCCATTAACTTTGTTTTTCTACTGGTGGGAGTTCAGTGGACTAAGCGTAAACACATAGTGCAGTGTCTAGCAACGAGTAAAGCAGCTTTTGATGCGTCAATTCATGTAATTAATATAGTGTGGCAGACTATCAGCCCTATGATCAAACACAGAAATTAACTTTTAACGTGCCGTTTCCATGGCAACAACCGGAAAAGCCTACTTGTTAAGTTTTCACTGTTTTTGAAAAACGGGTAATTTTGAAGTTAGCGTCTAGGCTTAACTTGTGTGTTTGATCATAGGGCTGCCTCTCAGTATTTCTATTACATGCCTTGAGGCTCTCCGCTTTGCTTTGCTACCACGTCATTATGTGTTTAGTCTAGGCAGAGTTTTTCCATTTTCATCAGTGGCGTTCGTGTAACCAAGGGACGAAATATTATTAAAAGAGAAAGTTGTACGCTACTGGTTGTTTGGGGGGTATTTTTTCCTTGTTAGTAGTCATTCCGAACCACAAAGGTTTTCGCCTACGATTGTACTTTAATGGTCTAAAATAGGAAACAAGAGAGGAAAACATATGTAGCACGTATAATTTTACATCCCATAAGAAACATTTTTTTCCTCAGAACGGTGGACCGATCGAAAAAAAAATGAATGAGACTTTTCTATATAGAAATTAACATTAATAAAGAAAAAAATATCTCTCTGGAAGAAAGCGCTAATGTGCCACGTTTTCTTTTTATAATATTTTCTCACAATTCTACTTAGTCCCAGATATGCAACCCGTTGCAATAAAATATATTTTATGTAAAAGTACATTAATACATAACCACGAAGAATGTCAATTCTTTTAAGTCGAGATTATGAACAGTAATATACCGATAAAAGAGGCATCTTATCGATATTACCTCTGGTATTCACGAGAAAGCGATTTTCTGAGAATTTTTAGGAGATAGTATATTCGTTTACGATCTGATCATATATAAAAATATTATTGAGTATAAGAATTTTCACGGGCAAATCGAGTTTCTAGTGAATAATAAAGGTATGAAGATAAGGTGACGATTTGAGAGGTATATTTTATTCAATAATGTACTGAACGATTCTGTCTTGCTTTCAAATTTGTATAGGTGTTCACTTTTTAGCAACAAAAAAATTAGTGAAATAATCGTACTAATCGTAGATAATAAAATTTTATTAAAAAACAACAAAAATAATTTTCAAAAACATATAACATATTTTACATTGCATTTTTAATTAATATTAATAACAATGTTTTTCATAAGTACAAGAGTAATTTCTTCAATTTTATTCGTGCCAAAACGACTTATTTTTATTTTAATTTAGAATAACTTGAGCAAAATTGAGAAATTACTCTGTCATAAGTGACAAGCGAATCTATACAAACAAAAAGTGTTTGCATGGAAGCAAAGCCAATGCTACTTTTAATTTTCTGAATTTGTGACAACTTGATATGTTGACACGATTTTAATATTAAAATGTGAATTCTTAAAATTAAAATTATCGCAAAAAGACAAAACAAATCGATGTTTTATGAAAGTGAGAAAATACTGTGGTTGATATTTCTACTGAAATATGTTTCGTATCGTAAAGAATTACGTGCGGTCTTATCGAGTTAGAGAAAGGTCTTACCCGATAAGGCCATGTTACCAGAATGGTTGATATGCAAATAAGAAATTTGATTACTTCAATAAAGATGAAGTAAATAATTGCGATTAAAGGACTGCTTTTTATGAAAGGTGCTTTACATTTGATATCTATAAAAAAATATAATCCTATACCACATACTCTGAAATCTTTAAAACAACAAACTTTCAAAATATTTTATAAAAAAATGTTGCTCGAGAATGTCTAGAGCCGTGTATTCCCACCACTTTCCATTCGTGTTTTTATTGCTTTGGTTTATATATTTTCTCTCCCTAAACATTGCCTATTATCTCTTCATAATTTTTGTTAACATTGTTTTTGTGCTGCACATGCGGATTTCAAAATAAATATTTTTTATATTGGGTATTATATTCTATGTACATAACTAATTGTTGATATTTTAGATTTAAAATTTTGCTGTTTGGGGCCAAACATAGTATCAGTGTCACTGCCTTTTGGTCCCCTTTTGTAGTATTCTCATGTTTCTATTTGGGTGCTGTATATTTTATCTGATGAAAAATGTAACGATGTATTTGTGTATACTACAAATAAACGTTTATTATTATTATTATTATTATTATTATTATTATTAAAGGAGGTAATACAAGTACTGCTTTAAAATAATTACCGAGAATTTTTTATGAAAGACAGTTTTATTTAATTTCCCGAGTTTACTAGAACTTTTTTGAATGTTGAATGTTATATCGGATCCGCCAACGAAGCGGGATTGGAAGATTACATCCTTATCGATGAACATATCAAAAATACTGAAAGAGCATGACGTCTGGAATTAAAAGTGGCATATGGTAAAAATATTTTACATTTTACAGGGTAGCTTAAAAAAGTGAGGCGAACTATTTCAATTTTTTAAATAAAACACCCACCCCGTATGTAACTATCCCAAAAGATGGGCATAGAGCTGCTGACTATTTTAATATAGGGTTATGTGGATTTATTTTTAGTAGTTTAAGAAATAATACGATTTTATCTAGAAAATTGCCCAGGTTTACTAACCATTTCCAAATTACTAAAAGCAACTAAATGAAATGGTACACCCAAAAATAATACTGTAGAATCTTGCCCATCTTTACAATAAAAAATATTTATGTTCAGTACATTTATTAGACAGGGTGATCACATTATGCAAAATATTAAAAATCTCTGTTTTGTTAAATAGAATACCTTGTATATTTTTTTTATTTTTAGAAAGCTTTTTTAATATCTTGATACCACATTTGATACCTCTTAGAGTTTACCGTATTTTAGATATTTGGATATTAACTTTAAAAGCCAACATTTTTGCTACTTTTTTGGAAAATCTAGCGGTAATCTTTTAAAGGTTTGCATTTATTATGCATGACTTCAATTTCTTAATGCAATAATTTTAATAACCTAGCATTAAATGGCATTTCTTTCTACGATAAAGGAACTAAGTGTTATTAATTAACAGATTTATTGCGACCCGTAGATAAAACTTAAAATTAATCTAAAACAATGAATTACAATACAAATTTAGGAAAACAAATGGGTTGACACAACAAAACTAACCAAATCGTTATTAGACAAGAAATCAGAATGTATAATCTGGCTCTAATAATATGTTCAAAGGTTCTTCCCTGTTCTTGAATGTTTATGCATGTAGCCTTCGAACAAAATTTTGCTGGACATCTTGATGGGAAGCGCCGTCTTGTTGAAACCAGAAGTTTTGGAGAGTGCCGGCATCTATATTTTGAAGCAAAATGGGTAGATTCATGATTAAAAAAATTTAAATGAACGTGTACCGTCAAACGCTCTTCAAAGAAATAGGACCCAATAATGTAAGGCCCTAATATTCCTCCCCAGGTATTAACCGACCAGCGATTTTGGTTATCTACATGTCGAACCCAATGTGGATTTTCAGTAGCATAATGATGCATATTATGTCTATTTACGATTCCGTTATTTTTAAACGTAGACTCGTCACTAAAGGGAACTTTTGATAACATATCTGGTATTTCTCTAATTTTATTAAGCATCCAATTAGAGAATGTAATTCTTCTTAAGAAATCATCTTCATAAAGTTCTTGGTGTAATTCTATGTGATAAGGATGATATTTATACTGTTTCAAAATCCGTCGCACGCTTGGTTCCTTATCACCGGTTTCCTGAAAAATGCCAGTTTGGCTTATCATGATTTTCCTGTACTATCAATAGGACCCTTAATTCATTTTCTTCATTAACAACGGGTTTATTCATTACTAACGGGTTTATTCATTACTAACCTTTTTTTTGTACGCAATGTTTTGTGTTTCTAATAATCTATGCAACAGCTTCTCGAAGGCCTCTGGTCTCGACTTTCTCTCAATATCTGGATATCTTCTAGCATACACTCGACTCGCTAGAAGGCAATTTCTTGCACATTCTCCCAATATAAAAATCATATTTACCATTTCCAAAGTGGTAGAATTCGACATTTTGTGAAAGTTAGTAGCTATTTTTCGCAACTGAACAAATATTAAATAATCGTATTCGGCTGTCATAAAGACAATCTAAACAAAAAAAAATCATGGCAACCCGATTATGAACAAAAATAAAATAAAATAAATAAAGTGTAGACTTTTACAATTAATATCCAAATATCTAAAATACGGTAAACTCTAAGAGGTATCAAATATGGTTTCAACAGAAAGGATATCAAAAGAGCTTTCTAAGAATCAAAATTCCATTCCACTTTAAAAAAGAGAGAATTTTAATACTTTGCATAATGTGTTCACCCTGTATTATAAATGTACTGAACGCAAATATTTTTTTTGTAAAGATGGGCAACATTCTCAAATATCATTTTTAAGTGTACTATTTCATTCAGTTGCCTTTAGTAATTTGGAAATGGTTACTAAACTCAGGCAATTTTTTAGATAAAATCGTAGTTATTTCCTAAACTACTAAAAATAAATACACAACACCCTATATTAAAATTATCAGCAGCTCTATGCCCATCTTTAATTTAAGGAAAATAGAAGTTTAGTTCGCTTCACTTTTTTGAGCCACCCTGTATAATGTCAATATTTTTAAAATATGCCACTTTTAATTCCAGACATCATTCCCTTTCAGCATTTTTTTAAAGCTCTTCGATAAGGATGTAATCTTCCGTCCCCGCTTCGTTGGCGGACCTGGTACAGGGTTATTGGTTATATTTTCACCGCCCATCTAGCTTTCTCATTTTAAACTTTAGAAGAAAACATTAAATGCAAGTATTGTAGCTAGTTATGTGTAGTTTATTTTAAAATTGACTCTTTATATACCGGATGTTTCATAAATAAGTAATGAAGTAAACATATATTTTTTTAAATAGAACACCCTATGTATTATTCGAATTTTGAATTCCTCAACAAATTCTAGGCATGTTTCATATACCAGATTTAATACCTAACTTCAACTGTTCTTAAGATTATTTTGATTTGAACATAAAAAATATTTTTCTTAGCTTCATATTATTATATTCATACCCATAATTATCGATTATTTTTTGCTTAGCAAGCCATGAAATTTAAAAGAAAATTGAAACGTATGTTCCTAATAGTTTGTTTATTTATTATATAAAATTATTAAACATACAAATACAAGAGAAATGCTAACTTCATTCTCTTCATTTTAAGGTAGGCTTTGGTAATATTTGCTCCACCTTAAAACTACGCCCACATTTAAAATAAATTGGAATATTAACGATGTAAATGTTCATAATGGCCTCCATTTTCTTCAAGACAGCGTCTGTAGCCCCACTTCAATTTTTCCAAAGCACCATGAATCGAGGCTTGGCCGTAATTGTTAATATTAATTATTTCTTGCCTAATAACGTTTTCTATATTATTAATGTTTAAATTATCGGACGAATTTATTTTATCTTTTAGAGTACCCCACAGAAAGGTATCTAAGGGTGTTAGGTCAGGACTATAGGGTGGCCATCTGATAGTTCCAAACCGTCCGATCCACTCTGGAAATTGGGTATTTAATAAGTTTTGAACAGCAGCAACATTGTGTGGGGGTGCTCCATCTTGCTGGAATATGATTCCATTCAAATTTTCGTTGGGAAATATTTGTGGAAGTTGTCCTATTACTCGTATATTTTCTAATAATTCTTGATAGCTACGACCAGTTAAAGAATTTTGTATAAAAAATGAACCAATTATTTCTCCCCACAGTATGCCGCACCAAACGTTAACAGAACGACGCCCAGAAAATGGGATTAGTTTTGTTAAGTGTGGATTCATGTTAGATCAGAAATGTGTATTTTTTCTGTTAAAAATACCAGCTGTAGAAAAAGAACACTCATCGGACCATAAAATGTTTTGAAATAAACGCGGATTTTTATTAAGCCATTTCTTGGCAAAAATCTGCTCTAGCTTGCTTGTTATTTTCAGATAAAAATTGCACTTTAGTAAACTTATATGGATGAAGTTTATACTTTGTCAAAGTCGATTGAACTTTCCAATATGACAATTCTAAATGTTCACTGGCTTTAGGAATCGAACTTTCGGGGTGTTCTAAATATGATTATTAACCCAGTTTATTATTATTACTAATATTATTATCAATTTAAATATCTCACCTTGAAAATATAATAAGACATTAAGTTCTCTATTATCGTCTTCATTTAGCGCATATGTTCGTTTCTTCCGGCTAAACGAAATGTTGCGATTGACACTATTATATATATATTTGAATGAAAGCTCATTTGACAGGCGACTATTAGGATACAGTCTTAGATATTCTCTTTTTGGTTTTCTTCTCTTGTAATCACATTTTATGAAAACTTCGTATATTTGCTTTTATTTTGTTCTGTAAAGCCCATTTTTGAATAAACTTTATTTTGACAAGAAAACAGAATTCATAAATGTCAAGGTAACAAATATTTATTTCAATTGTTTTTCATGGCTTGCTAAGCAAAAAAGAATCGATAATTATGGGTATGGATATATGAAGCTAAGAAAAATAGTTTTTATGTTCAAATCAAGATAATTTAAGAACAGTTGAAGTTGGGTATTAAATATGGTATATGAAACATGTCTAGAATTTGTTGAGGAATTCAAAATTCGAATAATACATAGGGTATTCCATTTAAAAAAATGTATGTTTGCTTCATTACTTATTTATGGAACGTCCGGTATATAAAGTGTCAATTTTAAAATAAACTACACATAACTAGCTACAATACTTGCAATTAATATTTTCTTCTAAAGTTTAAAATAAAAAAGCTAGATGGGCAGTGAAAATATAAGCAATAACCCTGTACGTACATACAGTGAGAATGTAAAGGTTAAAACAAATTCATCTAAAATGTATGTGTTTTTTTTTCGAAAAAACGCTTGGACCAGTCAATTTTTTATTTTTGTTGTACATTTCTTGAAGCTTATTTCATCTATACAGGTTTTCCCAAAAACAAGTTAGGACGATATACTTAATTTTTTTAAAAGGATACCCCTATTTTATAATAGTTTTTTGGATTCGGCATTAAATTCAAAATTAATTTCATAAAATATGTCATATACCTAAATTTAGTCGTTTGCGAGAAAACTGCGTTTTAAGTTAAAACAGCAATACATAATTTATTTGCGAAAAGAAAAGAAAATTCAAAAGAAACTAATAGTCACCTTATCAAATGTTGAAATTGACATCCACTAAGTACCCGAGACGATCTTGAAATTCTTGCAGAACGTTATTAACGACGTAAGGCTCTATCAATCTTATTTCGCCTCTTATTCTGTTCTTTCAATATTCAATATTGTTTGGTCGGTTAACATATACCTTAGACTTAAGATAACCCCAGAAAAAAAAAATCGAAAGGGGTTTATTCTGGAGATCTGGCCTGCCATCCAATTGGACCTCGTCGGCCAATTCATCGTTCGGGAAAAACTGTATTAAGGTATTTACGCATACCGCGGGTATAATGAGCCGGAGCTCCGTCTTGCTGCTACCACAAAAAGCTGTTCGGTTTTCTAAAAATTGTAAATATGTTTCACTTGTCAAATTTCCGTCAATAAAAAAGGGTCTCAAACTCCTATTTTAAATAATGCCGGCCCAAATATTAACATTTTGAGGATATTGTGGTGACATTCCATAATCCAGCGTGGATTTTCTGTAGCCCAATATCGACTGTATTGTTTGTATTGTCCATTCAAACAGGATGTTGCCTCATCCAAAAATACAATTCGTTTCAAAAACTGTTGATGATTATTGCACATATTCATCATTATCTCGCAAAATTGGACTCTTCTATCTGGATTATATTCGTTGAGTTCATGAACCAATTGGACTTTGTAAGGATGGAATTTATTTTTGACTAAATACTTTAGAATGGATGTCTTACAGATATGATTTTCCAAAGCAATAATACTAATCGCCTTATGGTTCTTGAACCGACAATAATATATTTAATTGTGTATGTTCTAATACCGCAGGTCGATCTTTCGTATAATTTCCCCTAACTTGATCTAAATCTCTATATTTTTTTTCTATTTTACTGACAGTAGATGAAGATATCCGTTCTCTGCGAGGATACTTGTTATTGAAGATAATCAAAATAGCTTTTACCAGACACTTTGACTTGAGGCAAAACTACTCAAATCAGGGAAACAACCGTCACTATCAGTATGACAACCTAACAACCAAATGCTTTATTTACAACAGTGTCCATGATTTGATTAATAATAAAGAAATGATGTGTTGAAATCCGAATATCGATTTTCTCGCAACCGACTAAATTTAAGTATATACAGGGTGTTATGGAAATAACTTATTATATTTTAAGGGGCCACTCCTGAGGTGGTCTAGAGTTACACTTGATAGTTTTTTTTTCTAAAATCGGAAGTATTTTGAATTTTGTAAAATACCTTAAAACCGGACTATGTGCGCCTTCCATGATAGTTCAATGCCCCTGAACACATGTGTTTTTGACAAGACAAACTGCTGGAATGGTAATTGTTTAGTTTAGTGCAATTAATGTTGAATTTTGTGCTAAAATTTCGTATATAGACTAATTGAGGGTAGCTGATCACAATTTTCCTTTTGCGTTTTTACGGCAAATGCACTGGTTTTGAGAAAAAAATGTTAAAGTTTTTCACTTACAGGTTAGGGTATTCTTTCCTTTCAATTTCCTAGATTTTATGGTTTTCCCTTCAAAATATGTGATAAAACTTTCACCAAACTATCTGTTCATAAAATAAGAGCAACATTTTAGCAAAAAAACAATGGAAAAGGCACAAATTTAATTAAATTCGTTGTTAATACGCCGACAAAGTAGAACCGTCTCTTTTCAGATTCATTGCACTCACGTTGCCAGATTGTTCTTCTTTTTCTTGTAATTATTAATGGCTTCCATCCAGGAGAATGATATGCTAGCTCGAGCCAATAGGATTCATTCAATTAATAAAAATGAATTGACAAGTATAGGCAATTTATAATACACTAACAATCTGACAACATGGGTGCAGTTTGCTTCTGCTTTTTTGGCCAGCTGTCAGTGAGCCCCCGTCTTTTTCCAGATAACGTAGAGTTTTCTGTTCGCTTACAAGTTATCCCGTTTTTCAGAGTTTCCTTGTGGCATATTTCGTTTATTTCAACTCAGAAGTGTATACTATGACTCCGACAAGTAATATTTTATTGGAAATAAGCAACATTTTAGGATTACATGCAAAATAACATACCGGTGAGTTAGAAAAACTTTAACATTTTTTTTCTCAAAACCAGTGCATTTGCCGCCTAAACGCAAAAGGAAAATTGTGATCAGCTACCCTTAATTAGCCTATATACGAAATTTTAGCGAAAAATTCAACATTTCCACTAAAGTAAACAATTACCCAAATCAGCTGTTTGGGTCATTGGCGTGTAGGTGTTTTGGACCTAAATTTTTGGAGGCATTTTTCTCGAATTTCTAGCTTCGAGCGCCATTTATAGCAATTTTTCCCCAATTCGTCTCGACCTATATATTTACGGGTTAAAAAATAATAAGTCATTTCCATAACACCCTGTATATACATGAAATAAGCTCCTACAGTGGCGTCCGCGCTAACTTGTATTTTGATATTTTGAACCAAAATAATGTTTTTCTTCAAATTAATATTATTTTCAAAACTGCGCTTGATAAATTAGTAAAAACGATACCTAGACTTTTGACGTGTGACCCACGGTTTTTGATTAAAAAAATAAATTGCAATTATTTGCATATCGCTGTGCCCAAATCAGAGTTTAAAAAATTACATTTATCTCTTATACGAAGCCGAAATCCAAAAATTGTCGAAAGGCACTCTGCATTAGACATTGAATTGACTTGATAACTGTGCTATCAAAAAGAAAAAACTTTTTTTGTTCAGCTTAAAAATTGTAACACTCTGCGATGTATCTCAAAAATAAAGCTGTGGCGGACCTATGTTTATACAGGGCGTGTAATAAACATACGGCAAAAATTGAAGGGGTGATTCCATAGACTGTTCTAAGAATATTTTGTATTTTGATGATTTTTGTAAAGCTGCGTTGTTTCGAAAATACAAGGCGAGAAAATTTTTCAACAATAACTTTTTAATTTCATTACCAAAAATTACGTGTAAAGTTTTTAATCTACAAGAATTGCGAAATTGACTACCTCCAGCTGCATGAAATGCAAAAATTCAATATTCTCCTTATTGGCTGCCAAACTCTTTCAAAATCACCAGGGTCGTTTCCTATTGAGCTACACCCAGCGATTATCCGATTTCTTAAATCTTCCACATTCTCCACTGGAGAACTATAAACTAATGACTTTACTACACAGGAAATAATCGGGGAGGTTTAAGTCCGAGGACCGAGTAGGCCGTAAGTGAAGTCCACCTCGACTAATCCAAGGAAGGTTTTTTCTATCAGGAATATTACGGTCAGGAAATCGTTCAATGTACAACCGCTTAACTTGTAATAAATTGTCATCTGCAAGTCCGTAAATAAAATGCATGTCAGTCATCTCGGTGTTCGTATAGCGATTTATGATAGAGGACATCACGAACAAAAGTTTAACTATTAAAGATAGATCATACACGTCAAACAACAAAATCAGTCTCAACAAATTTGACACATACAAAATGATCAAGTACAAGACTTATTAAAATGAAATCTACGTTGAAAACTAATTTGCTTGAAAGATAACAACGAATTTTCAAAAAAATGTATATTCGGTAAGCCCAGTTTATAGTCTGTTGCTTAATGCGAAAGAGTAATAAACCATTATTGAACTATAAAACTTAGTGGTCTTCGAGGTATTCCATAGGTGTAGTCCAATTATTATTATTTATTTATGTTTATTTTCAGGGGTTCCAAGATCGGGTAGGTAGAGGCACAGGTAGTTACCTACATGTGCCTTACTGTTTCAAAAATTTGAAATGTTTAGTTACTTTCCGGCAGCTGTTGGAAAACATCGTTCTTGAAAATTGCTAGTGTTTTTAAATTTGTTGCTGAGAAACGGATTAGTAAAGCTGCGCTTTCTAAAAATGAGAATACTATTATTTGCAATGTGTTCAATGCTCATCGTCACCAAAATTCAGCATTCGAAGTTGCAAAAATAGTTGAAATGTGTTTGAATATGACTGGAGTCGGACAGTCAATAATATACCGACTTGTGCACGAGGATAAACGCGGCCCCATCAGGTCACCAAATAGAAGTACAGGAAGAAAAGAAACTGTAATAAATGAGGATATCTACCTTGGACAAAACAATGTCTGAAATGAAAAAGGATGATTTCATTCTACCCATTGATAAGAAGAAACTATGGAAAACTTTGAATGAAATGAATTTTTGTAATGAAAAAATTCGAAACAGAAAATCTCTTTTAATAGAGAAAGACGAAATCATCTGTTGGCGGCGACGATATTTGAGGGCAGTTAGGGAGTTTCGAATGAAAAACAGGAATATATATTATATGGACGAAACTTGGTTAAATTAAGGATATACTGTTGGTAAAATATGGCAGGATAAATATATAAGAAGCGCGAGGCAAGCTTTCATGGAAGGATGGTCCAATGGAATAAAAGCACCATCGGGAGAAGGTAAAAGAAGAGTAATAATTACTCACATTGGTAGCCCAAATGGATTTGTCGATGGCGGCTTACTAGCATTTAAATCAAAGCGGACTAGAGACTATCATGAAGACATGAATGCTGATGTATTTTAAGAATACTTGCAGCAAATGCTAGATCCTATTCCTCCTGGGTCTGTTATAGTCATGGATAATGCCAGCTACCACTCAAAAAAATCCGAAAAAATACCAACGTCTTCTTCGAAAAAAAAATGACATCATTCATAGGCTTACTGTAAATAAGAAGCCATATCGTAAAAATATGCTGAAAACTAAGCTACTGGAGATTATAAAGTTGAATATACCTCTTTGTATGAAATATGTTGTCGACGAAGTCCCCACAAAACGAAATATAACGGCAGTTTACCTTCCGCCATATCACTGTGAAGTAAACCCCATAGAATTGGTGTGGGCGCAAGTAAAAGGGCATGTAGCAAGGCATAACACCACTTTTAAAATGAGAGACGTCGGAAACCTCTTGCAAGAGGGAATAAAGACAGTGGATTGTGAAAAATAGAGTAAGTAGCTATGCTAGAAAACACTGTAGAGCCGCTTATTATTTCTCTGGACCCCAACGACGATAGTTTAGCGGACTACTCTAAACATGACGACTAAAATTTAAAAATTAAGTTGTTGTATTGTACATAGTAGATATTTCTTTATAAATATTAATATTTATTCTAATTTATCTATTTTCGTAATATTCTTACTTCTATATAAGTTTTTATCTACTTAATATTAGAATAATTATTATCTCAATTATCTGTCTACCTCTATAATTATAATCAGGTGTAATTATTGTTATACTTATTATTCTAATAAACTACCTGTAGTAACGGCGTTGTCAGCTTACTTTCATTCACCAAACTCGTCTTTAGATTGTATGCAAATTAGGATGACCCTAATTTAGGACCGATTCGGGGTGTGTAGGTCTTAAATATCTATAATACGGAATTTTTAATAATTATCATTGCAATTTACCTTTAACTTTACAACGCAACCTTTAAGTTGTCCACCCTGCTTAATGTGTCCTGTCATTGCAAATTTACATTTTATTACTCTTTCGCATTAAGCAACAGACTATAACACGCCATACTTTTATTTAGACTACAATAAAAATTTGATAAATATCAAAATTGGTTTTTGTCGAAAATTTTTCTCGACCTGTATCTTCGAGAGAAAGCGGCTTTTCAAAAATCATTACAGGACAAAATATTCTTAGAATAGTCCAGGGAATAACCCCTTTAATTTTTATTTTATGTTTCATAAACATCCTGTATAAGCCTTTGTTTTAAATCACCCAAGGATTAAAACCCTCAAGGAATGGCATTCAATTATGAAACATCCCGCATTTCATTAAATCAATTAAAAATGCATTAAAATACATTCTTACGCTCTTGTTATAATCCTGGCAACACAACTAAACTGGAATAAACTGGATTTGAAAAACTTTACCAAGTTTGTTTTAAACTAGAGGGATTTTCTGTTTTGTTACACCGAAACACAGATAAGAACTTTGTTATAAAATCTATCGGTAATAGAGTTTCTTGTAAATTGAAAAAGTTAGTTCTCTACAAGTTAACTTGGTACAGCCTTGTAAAGACACGTATATTATTATTTGAAACAATTTTCTGGATTACTACGGTTGTACATCGTCTTCTAAATAAAAATTAAATAAAAGATGCGCTGTTCGTGGAAACCCAACTGGCAAAGTAGAAATTTAAAAGAAGCAAATTATTTTATAATTATTGAATAGCGTTGCCTTAAGAATATTTTTGTTTTGTAGCGAATATCGCTGCGATAATTTTGTTCATTACTAAATGTACTTGCATTAAGTTGTCCTATAACACTTCTTCTATTTTCATCTTGCCAAGATCAACCAATGGCGCCATTATGAAAAATTCATGTTTCATCCAAGAAAACGAATTGGTACAAGGATGCTTTTTTTCTTTTATATATTCTATCAATACTAGTGGTTTGAAAGCTACATGGGAAAGTTCCATAAGCCCTCGCCTCGCTTCATCTTCTTTTTCCGTCCGAAGCCTATTTTTTTTAAGAGGCTTCTTAAAGAGTTAAGACAACCATCAAACAGTTGTCTGGCTTTTAATTTCTTACTTAAAGTTGTCAAAGTTACATGATGTTGTAAAAAACAGTTACAGCTTAAGCATAACCAACGTAAAATATTATAGTTTTTGAATAATACAACTTACTTGTTTCATACATTCCATTAATAGTGTCACGGATAGAACATTTATCCAATCTTGACACATTTACAACTCTCTTTAAAAGATAACGTTTCTATTTAGGTGATTCTAATAATTTATTTTCCTTAACTGTTATTTAAACTGGACTTACAGTGGAGATATTCAAATTTAGGGCAGCTGCTACACGCTAAAAATTAGTAAAGTAGAAGTAATATATATAGACCTTAATATACTTTTTAAAGATACTTCTCTAACTGTTGTCAGGGGTAACAATTGGCCATTGTTCTTAAGTTCTTCCTGCAAATAGCTTATTAGAGAAGCTATAAGCTCTTTGTACCGGCCATTTAAATGCTTCGGCATTTTTCAGAAATAGTAAACAATGTAATCGACAGAGATATGTATGTGCACTCTGGCTGTTCTTAAAAGAACAGTTCATTAATGCTATTTATGAAACGATCTGGAGTTTTTGTTAAAAAATAGACGCACAACAACACGAAACCACAGAATGATAAAGGCTAGTTTTTCATGAAAAAAAAAAGTCAAAACAGGCAAACGAACGAGCTGACGCCAACGAACGAACTGAGGCCACCGCACAGTTCTGTTGCCAACTGTCGGCCAATAAAATTGAAATTATAATAATTTGTACAAGCTTAAGTAAACAAAATATGTGCTATAAGTGGGTTCGTATCAAAGAAGAATACTTTATGTTTTAAATACATTAAATATCGCATGAAATTTTAATATATTTTGCCCAAATTTAATTTGCCCTAACCTGAACTAACCAACGTAAATAATTATAGTTTTTGAATATTACAACTTACTTGTTTCGTACATTCCATAGTGTCACGGATAGAACTTATATCCAATGTTGACACATCTTGAATTAAGAACGTTTCTTTGTAGGTGATTCTAATAATTTATTTTTCTTAACTGTAGTTGAAACTCCGCTTCCAATGGGGATATTTAAATTTGGGCAGCTGCTACACGCTTGGAATTAGTAAAGTAGAAATAAAATGTATAGACCTAAACATAACCTTTAAAGTTACTTTTCTAACTGCTGTCGAGGGTAACAGTGGGCCATTGCTGTTACGTTCTTCCTGAAAATCGCTTATTAGAGAGGCTCTTTCCACCGGCTATTTAAATGCTGCGACATTTTTCACAGGTAATAAACAACGTAATCGACTGAAATATGTATGTGCAATTTTGTTATTCTTAAAAGAACAGTTTTTTAATTCTATTAATGAAAAGATTTGGAGTTTTTGTTAAAAAAATAGGAATACAGCAACACGAAACCACAGAACAATTAAAGATAGATTTGCACGAAACGTAAACAAGAAGTCAAAACAGGCCAATGTACGAGCTGGCCCCACCGCACCTTTCACAGTTCTATTGCCAAAATTCGAATTATACATATTAATTTTTACTAGCCTAAATAAACAAAATATTTGCAATAAGTGGGTTCGTATCAAAAAAGAATACTTTAAGTTTGTAATACATTTAATATCGCATACAATTTTAATATTTTTTGCACAAATTTTATTTCCTCATATTTCCTTACGGATTTACAATTATCAGCTGACTGACGTGCATTGGAAATTATACTGTATGAACCATACAAACATGGGGTTATTGTTATTGAGTAGCATTTAAAATGTAGATAACGATTCAGATCCGGACCGACTGTTTTTGATTTGTTTATTTGACATGATGAATAGTCAATTTAAATGTTTCCTCCAATCTTTTAATAATTTGGTTCGCGTGACATGTTTCAATGCTTTCACCCTAGCTGTCTCGGAAGAAGGGTCACATTTTATGAACTGGACATAAGGGCTGCTGCTTCTCAGAATGTGAGGCGGAAGATTGCGGAAATGAGAATAGGGTGATTACCGAGGTATCTATCTATAAGAAACAATTATAAGAGAAAGGTAGATCTAATCCAGAAGAGCTAATATATTCGAAGGCAAAGAAACTTATCATTGGATTTGGAGAACAGTGAATGTGACACCGGAAGTGGTTAAGAAGAACAGGTAAAGACGAATCACCAAAATGTCTCTGACTTACAACAAAAATTAATTAAACTAAGGAATGAGAATAAGTCACTAGAGGAGACCTTGGAAAAATGCTCCAGGGACCTACAAGAAGCAAACAACAAATTGAAGGCTATAGATAAAAGCAATGAATGCATGTTAACAATAGTACAAACGATGGATCCAGAAAAAAAGTACCCTCTTCCGAAGTCCTCGTTCTAAAAACTGTTCAAAAAAATTCCCAAAATTCCCACACTTTAAAACAGGTGGTTGAAAAATACACTCTAACTAAGTCACTAACTGTTCATTATTGACTAGTAATATTACGATTGAGAAAAAAATTTAAAATAATAATCATCAACAATTTCACGACGTATGCATTCAAACGAAGACATTTAATTCTCTATTATGAAGGACGACAGCAAGATATAAATGCACTTCAAACAATGTGTTGGTGTTGACTGATGGATATGAAAATTTCATGTATAATTCATTAAAGAAGGAAATGGTTGAATTTGCTGTTCTACGTATAGTAGGTAAGCTAAGAACATCCTTCAGAGAAATTTTCAGAAGTGCTGAGTGTTACATGAACAATCTTGTAGAGAATGACTTTGTCATTGTAATTGTTAATCCTAACAATCTCCCAGCCTCTTTGCATGATGTCACATACCTCGCAAATAAATGTTTTTATGTTAATTTTCTGTACTTATTCTACTGGGTATAATATTTCAAAATGAGATAAAGCCGAATATAATGATCTAGTAGGAGGGACTAATGATGTAATTAGTTATGTTGCTAATTTGAAGAGATTAAACCCAAATATTCATATTGTTGGATTAAGCGGGAATTTTAGCCTTTTGATTTTATAAACAATGCTTTTTACTTAAGACATAGAGGTATACTTAAATTAGAAAAAATGCTAAAAAATGCTAAAAAATGCGATAATTAATTTTGAGTCTAGTGCTAAGAAATACTATAGTTTAGTACATGTCACATGGAACTCAAATTCAGAATTATTAGATAACTCGCGATCGGAGACTAATTCTCCCAACAAGCAATCGGTAAGTGATTATTTTTTTTATAATGGACTCTTCGCCTCTCTATAACAATATACAGTTGAAGTAAAACATAAAAATACGCTCTCTCTCCTATTACTTAACATTCAGTAAATTGGAAATAAAGCAGACGAATTCTCTATATTTCTTGAAGACCTGGGTGGGCTAGAAACCTTATTGATTACTGAATATTTTTTAAAACCTAATGAGCCATGTAACATTCCTGGTTACTTAGCAGTTTCTGTCTTTAACCGTAAAAATTTAATTTACTGCGATTCCAGTTAAAAAAATCATGTGTGATTATATTGTGTGATGTAAGGATGTAATGGGTGTATCTGTCAAAATGACATAACCCAAATTTAAAATAATTAGACGCAATAAAAATAGGAAATACCTAAAAATTGAAGTATTCAGATCATTTAAAATGAAAAGAAAATGTACTTTTTCTGACCAACTCTGTACAGTAACAGATACGATTTTATCTTTCCAAGGTGTGCCGTTTTAAACTATATATAGACATGTCAATCTCCAAAAAATATTTTAAGTAGTTGTTGACATATTTGCAATACACCATATTTTTTTGACACACTATAGCAAAATAATTAAAAAGTCCACCACTTATCAAGTCATCATATTATTATCACAGACCACAGCTGAAATTAGCTCTATACTCTGTTATAGAATATAAACTCGTCACAGTTTTCTTTGGTATAATTGAGAATAATAGTACAACATAAACTGAAATACTTGGAATAATAGTAAACTATATAAAAGCAATTCATCTATCTAGAAATTAATAAAGTAGTTGGGTGAGTGAATTACAGACCTCACATTTATTTTTAAAAATATATTCCTGATATCATACGCCTATCGTCATCTACGAACAATATATAGAATTTAAAGTTTTAACGGATTTTGTGTGCTATTTGAAGCAATTCAAAAATTTTTAGATTTACTCTTAGTTCAAAACAAATAGACAGCCAGTATATTATGACAATCTTAAATTTTGCATGGGGTTTCCTATGTTGCGCCAGCATATTATTGTTAATTAGTATTAATTGTTGTGGACAATTTTTTTTTACACTATAGAAAAATTAAGCATCAGTCTCCATTAAAAAAAAAATTAGATTGGAAGATATGATTGGTATAAACATATTCGCTTTTTTAACAAACAATGCAGAAGATGTCTTCAAAACATGTACATACAACTTAGCCATTAAAATATATTTAAGAACCAGTTGAAAAAATAATCACTATGGAAAATTACTGTTTAAAACTGTCCAAGGACTTGTGGGCATAGTTGTACTCTTCCCCCTTAATAATCTAACCTCTTGCTTATGAGAAAAATAATAAATATAGAATAGAAACAAAAAATGTAAAAAATATAACTAAAGTCTAAAGTTAAGTATTAAAAAAATCTGCAGATGAAGTTAGTAGTCTAGCATACGCCTAAACTCGTAAAACTTGGACAGTTTCTAACGATCCTACTGCTTTCACACGTTACGTGGTTACTCGAGGGGAGAAATTCTTTATTTGTTTACACGTCACTTACATCTTACAAGGGTGGTTCGATAAGCATCTTGGTTCGCAAATATACAAAGAGTAAAATATATAAGGCATCTGTATAATTATAATAATTCTAATACTCTCCATATGGATGAATGCTTTGAATACGCTTTAGATGCCGATCTTTGCAACAGAATATCACCGTTTGGTAGTTGCTGGAATACAATACAAATAAGTTGGGCATGTCTGTCTCCAGTCGTGGTTTTCATGGTGCAAAATAACTTACTTCGTTTCCTTTAACATCTTTGGTAGGTACATTATAATTCCCGAAAAACGTCGGTCTCCGAAGAGGCATGACTCCGGCCTACGATCGAAAGCACATAACGTCAATTCAACTCCTTATTTATTTCCTAATATTTTACATACTTAAAATATACCTATTTATTTTTTATAAGTCAGTAATACTTATAGTGCAGAATATGCCTTAGTGACTTGTGTGTACAGGGTTATCCAACCAAGACTAGACAAGGCGATTTTTTGACTTTTCCTGTACTTTTATAAAAAAACTGAAATAGCCATCTTAAGTCATTTTCTCCCGCGAATTCGAATATCTTCAGCAAAAAACAATTGAACATTAAACAAAAGTACTAGGGGTCACTTTGATATTTTTTTAAATGGGATGCCGTATTTTTAATGAGCTTATCCGATTTCTCATATAAATTTTGATCTAAAATGTTGGATTTTTAATTCAAAAACGCCTTTTTTCTTCAGTTTTAAATTCGGAAAATGTTAAAAATAAAAAAAAAAAAAAAAAAAAAAATTAAAAATCCAACATTTTAGATCAAAATTTATATGAGAAATCGGATAAGCTCATTAAAAATACGGCATCCTATTTAAAAAAATATCAAAGTGACCCCTAGTACTTTTGTTTGATGTTCAATTGTTTTTTGCTGAAGATATTCGAATTCGCGGGAGAAAATGACTTAAGATGGCTATTTCAGTTTTTTTATAAAAGTACAGGAAAAGTCAAAAAATCGCCTTGTCTAGTCTTGGTTGGATAACCCTGTACATTTGCTATAATAATATCTATTAGCATAAGGTTATTGTATTTGCAGATAGTGGCAACTGGTTATGTATCATACTAATAACATTCCTTACTTTTAGCATATTATGTCAAAGTATCTTATATCTGTCTGTAATAGCCAAGCTGGTAGTTCTTTTTAAATCCTACGAAAGGGATTATTCCTTAATTGTAATAGCAATTTACTACACATTTTTGTTCCCGTAGAAAATAAAGAGTCGCTGAGGTCACAGCCACGGGCACAACGGCATTTCTGTTTGAAACACTTCTAGTGACTATTTCCCTCATATACTGTAACTACAATGCGCTTTTCACTTGATTTTCGGTGAAAATCAGCCCTCGGTCGCGATTGAGCTGAAAATTGCACTCTTCTGGTTTTTCATTGTTGGTTACCTACGAGAATAACCGTCACTGTCACAACAAGTTGAAATTTCTGCTTTGACAATTTCGCGTCAATTTATCAAAATGATTCAGGAAATCGTCTAAAAAATATATTTCGTGCATGTAAAATGGCTTGATAATCATGCACTCAGATTTGTTGCCCATGATTTTCAGCAATTTTACATGCACTTAACACATTACTATTGACAATATCCTGATTAGTTGTTAATAATTTTTTTGATAACATTAGTCTTAAAACTGATCTCAGGTGTAGTTTTTTATACATAAAATACCCAACTTCTCTAAAAAGCAGACTAGTGGGGCAAGTTTGATTTTTAAAGTACATTATTTATAGAATACGTTTTTGCGCAACTACGAGAGGGGTTAAGGTAGTGACGTATGCAGCACCTCATGCTACTATACCGTAGCTTAACATTGATTCAACCAAAGCACTGTAAACTCCTTCAATACAAGGCCTAGACAGAATTTGACTGAGAGTGTAAAACTTATAAAATAATTTTCTTAGTTTAGATGTTTTATATTCTGTGTGGCAGTCCCACTTCATCATCGGATCGAAAAGTAAGCCTAAGTACTCTATGTTATTGCAAAAAGTTATTAATTCCTTGCTTTGGCACGAACTAAAGTCAGTGAAAGAATCTGCATGAATTGTAAGTGAGTTTCTGTTGGTAACAGAAGCCTTTGACAAGCCAAAGCACATGAAGTGTGACCTCAGAGTTCGCATTCAGAGTAAGTTTAAATAAACTTAACCATCTCTTTACACATTGTAGACACTCTTTGACTTCAATGAATTCATTTTTCCATGTAGTACCCGAGAATAGTAATACAGTATCGTCGGCGTAAGAGGCGACTCTTAAAGAAGAAGTTAATAAGATTATTTATATAAACAGTAAAGAGGACTGGCCTAAGCACAGTACCCTGTGGTACACCATACTCCACAGCAAACTGCTCACTCATATCGCTGCATACTTTCAAACGCTGTAGTCGGCCCTCAAGGTAGCTTTTAAAAAGATTGTTACCTATAGCTCTAACAACTATTGAATGCAACACCTCCAGTAGTATAGGGAGTGACACAGAGTCAAATGCCTTCACCAGATCCAGAAATATCCCCATTGATTTGTGTTCACTATTCAAGCAATGGGTCATATGATCTGTTACCCCACGAATTACATCTTCAGTGCTACAACCACCCTTGAAACCAAATTGGTATTCGGAGGGTATATTTTTATTCTGTAAATAAGATGTAAGCCGCAACTTAATAGCATTTTCAAAAATTTTGCTAAGATGTTAAAGCAATCGGTCTACAGTTTTCCGAGTTGGTTCTTACACCGGATTTGAATATTGGTATAATTATATAGTTCTTAAAAGCTTTGGGATATTTGCCAGTGCTTATTCTTGGTTGATTAGATACCGTAATAGCCAAAGGTGGTATACATGAAATTGTTTGATTAATGTGTTAATTATCTTGTAGTCGCCGCCTAAGGAACCAGATTTGAGGAAGCAATAATTTGAATGAAGTTCATTGTTAGTTATGGTGCTTAAAAAGAAGGATCCTTGTAGGTTGTTGTCAGGGTGGGTGGGCGTCTCAGTACCCAGCCTCCCTGATATCACCCTACCAACGTTACTAGGAAATTCATTAAACTCATTGACCATTCCAGCCTCACTGTTGGAATCTGACCTGTACTATTTATTATTCTTGTAACCTTCTGATTCTGTTTGCGCCATCTAGTAGCTCTCTTAGTTGTGTCCCAAGTTTTTTTTTTAGTCATCACGGCAGTCATCAAATAGTTGCGTGTAATAGGTAGTTTTTTGCTTGATTAACAAGTCTTAATAAGAGCTCTTTTTAGCTTAAGGGTACAAAGCACATATCTTTTTTAATTTATCCCTATGTGAAATAGGTCTAATTAGTTCGAAGGTTATCTATGGCTTGATATTTCTTTTTTTACATGTTACAATATAAGAATCAAGAGTCAAGTATGTGTTTCTGTAATATATTAATAGAGCTGTTAACACCAATATCAAGGTCAGCCTGATTCATAACCGAATTCCAGTCCTTATTACTTAAAAACTGTGCCAACGGATCTTCATTCAATCTCTGTATATGTTCTTTATTATTAGCTGAACTATTTCTTTTTGCAGTACTTAATTTAATGTTCAATGTGATCGGATAGTGATCAGTTCACTATTCAGAACTAAAGAAAAGGTGTCGAGACACTGGTATTTTTTTATATTTTAAGAAGTAGTTGTCTAAACAAGTTCTGCTAAATTTGTTTAAACTAGTAGGAACGTTCACCACACAGGCATATCCATTGTTACTGAGTATATTTAAATAGTAATTTTCAACAGTATTACCTGTATCCATTAATTTTACATTCGTATCACCTGTAAAGATTCTAATATCACAGCCCTAATGGCTATTAGTTAATACTGTTTCAAGTTCATCAACAAAAGAGTAAACGGTTAGTTATGGAGGACGATATGTACCTATAATGCCGATACTTTTACTGTTTTTACATAATTCCACTATTATAAATTTACATTAATTTTGTTCTAGAATCTGATGTTGGATTACCTACTAATAATAATACTTCTACATAATATAACCATCACATTTGTTAAATGTTACTAATGCAGTTTATCTCAGATATAACTATTACAGCAAACTTCCTACCAAGGGACTCCGGATAGCCAAAAAGTTATCGAATTTCTGACCAATACTCCTTATGTTAACATGGATAACGCTCGAATCACTGGCAGGCTGCTTGAGATAGCCTAAAGAGTCTAGAGCAGGGGTCTCCAAACTTTCCAGCCTTAGGGCCGTACTGATTACTCCATTAAGTGCCAAGGGCCAACACCGTTTTAATTTTCCTGACATTATCTATAATTCCTAGATTAGTCGCCAAGTACGCGCCCTGAGCAAGCCTTACGACCGCGATACTAGACGATATCTGGTGGTTACATTCATCGCTAACAAATACCGCTCCAATCGCGTCGAACCTTGTTGGTTCGAGAAAGTTCTGGTGTATTCCACTCACTTCTAGACGGCAGTAGTTGGAGTATAAAAAGGCTAGCGGCGCGACCGCGAGTCAATCCACCTACGGAACGCGAAGGAAGCAAATCTACGTGTTGTGAAATAAAGTAGTGTGTAACTCCTTAAAACGTGTTTGTGCGTGTTTAAAAGACATCTTCGTAACAGTATTTCGATTTGACTTGTTGTTTATGTGTGATTTACTAGTATTGAAAAGAAGCAAGAAATATACAGTGAATGCAGAACATTCAAAGATCTATGAAACTTTCAATATTTCGTGATTGAGTCCAGTAAGCAGGCGCTATGTTTGATTTGCAATGAAACCATAGCCGTTCTCAAAGAATGTAACATTAAACGTCATTATGAAAGGAAACATTTTAAAAATTACTCAAAATATACTGAAAGTTTGCGGACAGAAAAATTTGAAGCTTTGAAGCGCGGATTGATATCGTAGCAATTTTTGTTTACGAAACTCAATACTGAACAAGAGGCTGCAACTCGTGCCAGCTTTCGTGTGGCTCTTCAAATCTTAAAACGTGGAAAACCATTCACCGATGAAGAAATGATCAAAGAATGCGCAGTTGCAGTAGCCGAAGAAAGATAAATTTGTTTAACCCTAGAATGCTACTTGGGGTACATCTGTACCCCAGCCTTTTTTTAAATTCTGGCCAACCGATAGCAGATGGCGCTGCAACCTTGAGCGTCTCTGTAGTTTCAAGCCACGTTGCGTTAGTCCTTGTGTGATACTGGTACGAGGCGGAGTGTTTGGCTCTGTGCAGATATTTGATATTGGAATACAGGTGTACCCCAGTGTAGCAGAAAACAATGTAATTAAACAATTAATGTAAGTATATTAGCTTAACTATAGTATCGATTATTATTTCCAGTTAGTTCATTTATTTTATTATTTATGTATTTATTTGTTTGTTTTTAGCTGACAGAAAATATGGCTGCCCAAAAAAAGGTTTTTGATCTGACAAAACCTGATGATATCTTCGTTTTATATATTGTTTAGAAACTCCAACCTTAAGACGTGAACTCCGCCAAACAATATGCAATGTACTAAAAATAACTCCAACGCCAGAAGTACCAACTAGGCCAACAACTACCACGGACAGGTGTGCATTTTGCAAAAGAAGCGAAGATCGAAAATCGAGGGTTAGCTGCGCTATATGCAAAAAATTCATTTGTTTACAACACCAAAAAAAAATATGCCCAACTTGTGCTGCATAACCTAATGTTTTTTTTATGTGAAAAAGAACTGTTTTTACATTGTATTTTAAGTTTGCTTTTTTATTTTGCTGAATAAATATTTTTAAAATATTTTTTTTTTCTTGGGGTACAGGTGTACCCCCATGTAGCATTTTAAGTTTAGCATACAAGTGTAGCATTCTAGGGTTAAATCTGTCAGTGTGTCAGTAGACATCGTGACTTGGAGGGTAGAAGCCATTGCAGAGACTATATCGACTGTCTGACAAAAATGGACATCTTGAGTGGTTTTCTCTGGCCTTGGATGAGTCAACAAATGTGTCAGGTACTGCTCAGATATTAATTTGTATTCCAGGGGTAGATAAAAGCTATGAAGTGTATGAAGAACTTCTTGATATTGATAGTATTCACGGCACGACTACTGGTGAAGATGTTTTTAAGGGAGTTGAAAAAAACCTTTGATGGAAGAACTTGAAATCTATTACTATAACTGATGGAGGCAACAACATGTGTGGTAAAATAAAGGAGTGGTCGCTTTGGTGTCAAAACCGTTAGTCTTACATTGTATCATTCATCAATGGTCTTTGTGCGGGAAATGTTTGGATTATGTCTGAAGTTCTAAAACCAGTCACATCAATTGTTAATTTCATCAGATCTACTGGGCTAAATCGCTGAGAATTCCGCGAGTTCACTAAAGAAATTGGAAAAATAGCTCGATTGCTACGAGATGTCGCCACGTGTAACATCTCGCATATGTATTTAATTGGAAAAATGATTTACCATATCATTCTTCCGTACGCTGGCTTAGTTGCGGAAAAGTCCTTCAGCGCTTCTTTGAACTTCGAGCAGTGATCGGAATTTTTTTGAATAAAAAGCATCGTAATTTATTCGAATTACAAAATAGCGAGTAGCTGTAGAAGTAAGCATTCCACATCGATTGGACAAAATATATGTACGAACTAAATTTGAGGTTGCAAATCGTTCCGGCAGAAAATAATACTGTTTCAATCACAATTGCGTAAAAAATGTTTCACACATTTTAAAACATGTGAAATATTCAGCCACACTACTGAGACTGAGTTTCCCCTCGATTTTGCAATCGAAGCTTTGAGTGATTTGAATATAAATTTTGATACTCATTTCTCAGACTTTGATGTCATTGCGAATGAAATTTGGATTTTTCACAATTATTTTGATAATGACATTGAAACCCGAGCCCCAGAACTTCAAATCGATATTATTGATTTACAGTGCAGTAACATAATTAAGAACAAATATTAAAACTCATCTTTGTTGGAATTTTATAAGAGTCTTCGACTAGCACAATTTAATAATTTGCATAAATTTGCTAGTGAACTGTTTTCTGTTTTTGGCCAGATTGATGACACTGGCGGGCCGTAGTTTGGAGACCCCTGGTCTAGAGTATCACAGAAAGTGGCCTGATAGGCCATGAATTCGTCACACAAACTATTATTATTAGCCATCAAATACTAGCACTGTAGTTAGTGGCTTCTCTTCCTATTTTAGCCTTTTTCGCCAATATTTTTGTTCCTATGTACATGCGGTTGTTTTGTGTCCAAATACATGTATAGGTGCGTTTGCCGGAGTTGGATTTATTTTTGGTTTTTGTATCACTGCTTATAATATTTGCACTTTGAGCTTCTTTGGGCTTTATAAACAATGTTTTTTATGTGAGATCTGGGTCTCTCATATTTTAATAATGTGTTCTTCCTATAAAACTCCAAACTTACCCCCCACTACGCAAAATTGAGAAAGTGGTAAAATGTAAAAAATATTGTTAAATATATTTCCCCATATCCATACGACCTCACCAAAATTTCATGAAATATTTAAAATCATTCTCGAGATATTGCGGGTAAAAAACTTACTCTGTATAATATGGTTTCTTGATATTATATTATAAATTTTTATGTAATATAAAATTTCATATGTCCGTAGTCTGATTTTACCACAAAGGGAAAATGCAGTAAGAATAAAGCGATACGTTTTTAACGGATTTTTAGATTCTATCCTCCGTTACTCCGTTTAATAATATGAAAATACTTACAAGAAAGTAAATACTCCTGGCAGCATACTTAGTATAGTTATTATAGTTATTTTCCTTATAAAAAGCCATTAGACCTTAAACTTTTAAGTTTTTAAATTTGTAAGTTAAAATAAAAGTTCGTGAAATGTTTACTAACGCTAGTAAAAACTGTTTTCTTGGGAGTAACGGCTTCGTTAAACAAAACTGCTTAGAATTTAAGAAAACTTAAAGGTATTTATAAAAGTCTCACTATTGTTTTAATATAAAGTAGCAAAAGTACTTTATTAAGCCGGGATTTTAATTTTAGTAGAGAATAAGTCTAGAAAAATAAAAGGTCGCCTAATATGGGGTGTGTTCCTAACATAAACTTTCCAATATAAGTAGATGAGTTTGTTTACTTTTTAGAGGCAGGCAACATTTAATATACCTCAATTATTCGAGTGGATTCTCTCACAAAACCAGCGAGTTGTCTGGCAAACTATGCACATTTGCCAAACTTTTAAAATTGATAAGGTGGGGCTGTGTACACTTTTTGAATTAAGAGGGAACAACAATCGTTTTGTGTATTAAGCGTATAATCTTCAAAAATTAATAAATAGCAGAGCGCTTTCGGCCATAGGTCATCTTTAGTGCTTCCTCAAAAGCAAGGAAAATCCAATTTGTAGAAATATTCATTTGAAAATGTCGTTTTCGAAAATTAATTATAAAGTTGTGTGAAAACAGTTAAATGTTGCATATTTTATGTTAAAAAGTTGTTCTGAGAAATAGTATAAAAATGTATTTTGGCTTTTGCTCACTTTGTCAGGAAACAGGAACACTTCATTGATAAACTAACTGTTTTCATTAAGTGGCTCATCAACACCACAATGTAAAAACTGATTCCATGGAACAATTAACACGTAAAATTGTAAGTGATGAACAACTGGGACGAACCACTTTTAAATTTCAATCAGTAAATATCATTTTTCCTTTTTCTGTTCCGTTTTTTCGGTCCACGTGAGAACGTAGTTTCGAGTCGAAATTTGACGGTTATTTAAATTAATAGATTTAATCTTTTTGGCTGAATGGTTCTTGTCTTTACTACTCCATGGCATGAGTTCAGAGTAACCCAAGGTTAATTCACTTAGTCGGTACATTCAGTTAGTAGTGTGACTATATATATGTATGTCATTTTGATGAGTTATCTCTTTCTGATACGTAATATAAGTACTATTGGTCTTAACTACTCCGAGATCCTTATTTCAAATTAGCACTGGGGTAAACAAAGTTAGCGAATTGTCCGTCACGATTTTATTTTTGTCACTTGTCAGTTGTCGCCGTATTTGTTCCCGAGAAATTTTCCTGATTTTTAATATTTTATTTTCATTAAAATTGCTGCAATTTTTAGGTGTACTGTAGCCCTGTGATTTTTGTATTCCATTCCTTACGACTTAGGTAACAAGGGCAGGAATTTCCGTATGGCAACATTTGTATTAAGTTCTTTGACATATATTCCATTCCAGTTTAGGCACTTTAAGTATTATTAGTGTATCTTTTTTAAATATTTGGTAAGAAAAAAATAAATAATTTAGCTGCACATATCCCTTGTGTCAAAGTTGTTATTATCTAAAAGCGAAGAATAGGCAATTTTATGTTTTCCCAAAAGATCCTGTCACATTATCTGCTTGAAAATCTGCAGGCAAGATACGTCCTAGCAAAAATTGTACCAACTTCTAAGTTTGCTAGGATTATTTCTCTACTTATGATTTCAACATATTGAATGCATGTTTCTCATTAAAATTTGATTGTTTCCCTAAGTCACCCTTCATATAAATGTCAACTTGAGATAGAACAACCATACAGGTATAATCAAACACCACATCTTATACACTGCTTGGGTGCTTTATCCACTTTATCTGTGAAATAATGTCAAATCAGGTTGAGGATGTAAATGAACCTATGATTTGTGTCCCATCACTCCCATCTATCAATATTATCCAAAATGAAGCTGTTACATCGATAGAAAATATGCTCACTGATGGGCCTTCATGATATGGAACTAATAAGACTATATATTATTATGTAAAGAGTATTAAATAGTAATCATGTTTCCTCATTTTAGGATACTGGCATTGACCAATCTGAGTATGCCTAGTAGTCTGGAAAAGTCGTCGTTTGAAACTCAGCGACAGCTATCTAAAATGATGTACACCTTCCTAGAAATAATGTAGGTATACTTCAGGTCATTACATTGTTGGCCGTATTTCTTACAGTAAAAATATAATTAACTGATATTCCTTATAAAACTAATACTAATTTAAAGAATAAACATGATACTATGTAAAGAGTATTATATTATAGTAGCCATTTTTCTTCTTCGTATCAGGAAACTGGCATTGCCTGCAGACTGAAGCTCGGCAACAGCTACCTAAAATGATTTACACCTAACTAGAAATGTACAATTTTGTAAGAATATGTTTGTTTGTTCCTATACGAAGGCCGTACAAGGATCAAAATCATATACACTATTGTGATACTGAGTAATACTAAAAAATGATACCTAATGAAAGTCTAGCACATTGAACTGATATTTGCGCAGCCCTTGTCTTACTTTGCGCTAAAACTAAGGGCCTCACTACAATCATAAATTATTATTGTATAAACTATTTTAAAATATTAACTATGGGTGCATTTTTATTAACAATTTATTTATTCTGCTAATACCGGGTGTTGCATCGTCGAGCGGGACATAGGAAATCCCATGTAATTTTAAATGGGGTCAATTATTGGCTTCCCTAATTATTTTAGAGAAAAATTCTATTTAGGTTTATTAAAGAGCACTAAAACCCACATTCAAAAGAATAACTTTAGATATTTTTGATGAGCTCGTTTACGGGTTATCGCCGATTTCTTTTTAACTATTTCTCTTTTTTATGGCCCCGTATTTGCGGGCACCAGTCAAGGTAAAAGATGACTGTCAAATAAAGTTGTCATTTTGAGGAATATTTGAACATCTTCTTAAATCCTAAAGTTCTAACAATTTAATAGTACCTACCTATTAATTAGTAAAATATTGAAACATGTAAAATGTCATAATTAACCTTGTAATTGGATACTTTATTTTAGTTTTATTCAGATTAATTTGTACTCATAAATACACCTTTAATATTTTCGATGTACGAGTTTTTATAACAATAAAGCACTTATTTCAAAATAACAACTTTATTTGACAGTCATCTTTTACCATGACTGGTGCCCGCAAATACGGGGCCATGAAAAGGAGAAATAGTTAAAAAGAAATCGGCGATAACCCGTAAACGGGCTCATCAAAAATATCTAAAGTTATTCTTTTGAATGTGGGTTTTAGTGCTCTTTAATAAACCTAAATAGAATTTTTCTCTAAAATAATTAGGGAAGTCAATAATTGACCCCATTTAAAATTACATGGGATTTTCGATGTCCCGCTCGACGATGCAACACCCGGTATATCAGTTAGTTTTATATGTTTTTATATTATTTCATTATTTATATTCTTGAATTTTTAGTATTTCTTGGATATTTTTACCCTCCTCAGGATGCATTTTAATTCATTATTCTTAATACAATCATCAAAAATGTAATTAAATACTTTTCTCTGGTAAAAATAACAATAAAACTAAAAATTAAGGAATTTCGAAATCTCCGCTTTGCTTTTACCCTTCTTCCCCGCTTCCGCCAACAAAAACTTATTTCGACAGCCCCTAGGTAACCTTCGTTGTTCTGTGGACCAGTAAATGGCGGTGTAAAACTGTGGTTTGAAATGTCTTTATATTGTATCTCTTTTTACATGGAAACCGTCCTTCTTAAGTTTTTGATTTCTGTTGCCTTGAGAGACTCACTATGCTGTTCTTTTTTGTTTGTTTTTGTTTGTTTTTGTTTGATTTTGTGTAGTTTTGTGTTTTTCTGTGAACAAAACAATAAAATATCGTACGACAGTAACTAGTTTGTAGAAAATCGACTTCGATGACAGATACGATAAAAATGTAGAGGATCAAAAACAATAAGAAAAAAACGGAGTATCAAAATATTGTATCCGAGTTTTTACAGGGCATCCCAAAAAAAGTTCAGGAGAGTGAAAATGTTGCTGGCTCAAAGAATGTAACACTTTGTATACTGCCTCTGACAACTTAGACATTTTATTGTGAAAACTAAAAACTGTCCCAAATTTGAAATAATTATTCTGGAAAATATGGGAGAAAAATGAAAAAAAATTAAAGCTTTGACACCCTGTACATCAAACATGAAACCTTTTTGTCCGCATGTTTATAAGTATATTTTTCCTATTTTGACGATCACTAACTATCACTTTCTTGAATATTTACGACGTGACATTTAATAACACCCTGTATAAACTATTAACATACTTTTATTACACAACTATTTTTATGTAACTTTTATATAAATACAAATAATGTAGCACAACATAATTGACACATTTCGGAACAAGCCAGAACAAATTTCTCTGCATCGTAAATTTTGCATAATTTTGTTTACTCTTTAAAATGCCCCATATCCCATATTTTTCACGCATGAGAGACCGGAGCGGTGTTAGTTGGATGACATTGAAAATGCATCGCGTTTTTCTGAATGGATTTTTTTTTTACTAACTCATTATAATGGTATCGACTAAATGTTTTATAGCAGTTTCACAAACGGTCCGCGGCGCGATGTTGGTTTTTCGGTGTGCACTATATGTTGGAATGTATCTATTTTACGTAAGTGAATTTTTAGATACTTCAGCTTTGCACTATTTACGTACTATAGGGTATCCTAAAAGATATGGTCAATCATTGGGGATTGGGTAGATTGGCTCGAAATAGAAGCCCAAGGTCATGAAACAGTTAGTCCTATATCCCCCCCCCCCCATAACCGAGCTACACATCGAGAAAGTTAAACTGTTAAGTCAATTAATAAATGTTTCAATTAACAGTTTTTGCACTTTTAATACAAGTAATGTTTTTTAAGAGTTGAAGGAACCATTTAAAAATGTTACATTTTGTTGCTTAAATTAACAGCTAAAAGCTGTCTATTAAAAAATCCGAAGATAGTTAGAAGAAACTAAAATCCTGTTTAATTCAAAATGTTTTAAATGCTGATTCGAAATACGAGATTTATTGGCTAAACATTTATTAACTGTTCACTTAAATATTTTAGTTAATTTAATTAACATTTTCAAAATATTGTAATGGATACTTTAGGCTTTCGATTTAACACTCCTATATTGTTGATTGAAAGTGGTTGGTTGTTTTATTTAAAGTTCTTGTGTTGGATTAACGGTTCCAAAATATTGACCCAAAAACTTTTATTTTGTTGGTTTAACATCCGTGAAGTATTGAGTCAAAAATTTAGTAATTGATTTAAATTAAATAAATAATTTTGTTAAAATAGTATTCTTTTGAAAAAAATCTACTATAATTGTTAATTGAAAATGCTATTATTAGGTGCGTATCTGCTTCCATATTCGTTTAAATGTTAATAGATCCTTTACAGTTAATTTTTTTTTAAAGCGCACTATTTCAGCAATACTATAGTCTTATTTAGTTTTAACCAATAAGTACATTCTCGTGTCAATACTTTACAAATGGTGAACCTTATTTAATTCTAACAGGTTAGAAAATGTACAAATGTAAAAAATAACAAATTATTAGTAATATAAATATTGTATCATAAACAGTTTAACATAAACTTACATTATTTTCAGTTATAAATATTACTTAAGACTTTATTATTGTTGCATAATTTAGTAATTTATTAGCTAATTTTGTTCTTTGGAATCAGACCTTAGAGGATTTTGTGGTCGGCAATCTGCAGTAAGGCTTCTTCATCTGTCATGCTCTACTTTAAAAAAATAGCAACTTAGCATGACATTGGCAATTTCATCAATAAATATAGGTACATACATTACGCATAATAGATATTTAGAAAAACCTATATTAGTATAACCATCAGCATAACTAATAGGATAAACCCATAATTAAATTAAATTTCCAGTTAAGTAAAAAGAATAATCCCGTAACAACCTTTTTGATTCTTACGTATATAAGTAAATACAAAATATTTTGCAACACATACATATTAGGTATAGCGTATCTAAGAAACTTAGAACAAGTAAATTAGGTAGGTACATATTATGAAAATATGAACACAGCTAACCTAAAGCAGAAAACTTTTTAAAGTAAAGTTACGTTTGAATAATAATTTAAATCTTGATTTTAATGATTTTTGGATGATTCTAAGCAAATTAATTAATGGTAAATAAGTTAACAACTAATATTTGTTACCTTATAATTGTATCTAATAATTAATAACAACACTCCCAGCTTTCAAATTCCAAACTTCACTAGAATGCAATGGCATGGTGCGTACACACATCATACGTCGACAAGCGACAAAAGACAAGTGCGAAACAAGATGCGCGGCATTAATCCAGTAGTGCCAGCGGTAGAAGTAACAGTCTAAACTGTTGAATTAAACAATTAACATTTTAAGATAATGTTGTTATTATTTCACTCAACATCTTCGCTAGCATCAACTCAACAAGTTATGTGATATTTACTTTAGTGGAAAAGTAATCATTGAATCAAAAATTTAACAGTTAAAGTTCAACAAATTTAAAATGTTGCTTTAAACGCGTAAAAATAATTACCCCAATGAATTTTTAATTGAAACAAACATCTCATCGTTGACAGTCACGTGACTGTTAAATCAACCAATTTAGTTTTCTCAGTGCAGGCTATTAAAGGAAAACCCTGAAGATGTTTTTTCTTAATGGTTTTGAAACTAATAATGAAACAAACTTGAAATTTCGATTTTCCAGTAAGATTTACACGCCGAATCGAACTATCGTAGCTATAATGTCAACAATCTAAAAGTAGCGCCAGAAGAAGGGGAGGACGTATTCAAAATATACCAAATTTCTTATATTGATTTTTATGATCCTTTTTATCCTAAATTAGAAAACCCCAACGTATTTTGTGGAAAAACTGCTGGTTGGACACGATTTATAGAATTGTTTTCGAAACTAATCGATTTAAAAACTATATTTTGCATGCGAAAAGGAAAAGAACAATTAATAATGTCCCAAATTTTAATACCTTTCGTAGACCTCATTATTAGAAATTTCATTAATAAGCAAACTCCTCTTTAAATATGTTCTTCTCTTGCAATAAACGTTAAAGTTTTCTGAGTTGACATAATATAAAAGTATAAAAATCAATTTAAAAGAAAGTATATTTTACCTCTGCCTTCTCCTATTTTTGATGCTATTAGTAAATTGTTGACATTTTAACAGTTTGTACGGTATTTAATCGTCTACACCAGTGGATTTATCCATTAATATTAATGGGTAAGTTTGGTTTAGTATAAAATTGCCAATACAGGACATGAATAGGGCATTTTTCAAAATATATAGGAAAATACCCCGGTTTTAAAGGGTTGCCTCACCTTACAGTTCCGGAAGTCAGTGGTGACTTGAAATTGCTTTTATTTCTGTCATTTGTCTGTCATCTACTCACTCAGATTGGTAAATTTTCCAGTGAATTTTATAAAGCGACCATTGTTGTCGCAGTGATGCTATAGAGGGGTAGTTAAGAAGCTACAAAACAATGGCGATACCACATCTCAAATATGGTTGAAATATTTTTCATCAATAAAAAAGTACTTTTGCTACTACTAACTTGAGAAATCGCCACTATTTACTCTATTTCTCTAATAAATAAAATTTCTCTACCTAGGGAAATAACGATAACAAATAATAACCTAGGTAAATTATGAGAAACTATGTGAGTAATAAAGTTAGGTTAACACGATTTTAGCATTCTTACTCACCGTTTCTTTAACATTTTATTAACTTTGAGCCTTAACTTACCATTTTAAATGAAGAAATTCTGGAAAATAGTATAAGATTTTTAGTAAAACAGGAATTTCATCATAAAGTGGAAGATATATTAAAAGTAAACTGTCATTAATCAAAAATGTTAACACGACCAAAAATTTGACAGAGTACAGGATCGTCTTTCGTTATTGGTAACAATCTCTTCAAAGGTTGCCAAATTGACCCCTTTTATCGATATTACGCCGGGTTGCATAGGTTCTCGTAAACTGCCAATTTATTTTTTTTTTGTTTGACAAGTGACATCGCCTACTTCATTTAAAAAATATTATAAATATTAGGCGAAATTGGCTAATGTAAGGATCTGAATCTGAACAACCTGAACGAATTAAATAGGTGATATTTTAGTGTTAGTAGCAAAAAAAAATCTGTATTTACTTAAGTTGAAGAAGCTGTTATATGCGCATATCATGTAATACTATTACAGGATCCCACAAAACAGATTAGCAAATAAAGATCAATCCTTTAAGATACAGGACGAATCGTTAGGTTATGTTAGTATCCACTTGCTTCTTACTTCTTCTTGCAAGATGTCCTCTGCATTTTCAATTGGTATGCATTTCGACTACCAAGAAATATTTATATTTAAACTGTAAAAAAATGGCAAGAGATAATAGTTTGTTTCGGTGATCGAGGGCAGTACAAGCAAAATTATGGCGATGTGGAAACGGTGCATGTGCGAAGGAAGCAATTTAAGTTGTTCTTGAAACTTTAGACACTCAAAATTTTAAATATTTACAATAGGGTTTTTAGGTTATCCATTTTTGGCCAAATATCAAGGGAAATATGGGTTGGAGAATAATAGCCTTAGATTTCCAAGTACCCTTTAATTATTACTTGTTACCAATGACCTCGAGAATAAAATGAATGAAATATGGTAATTTCCAAATAGGTTGCGCAGTAAATTATGGAATTTTTTTATTTTCAGCTTAAGTATTTGTGGATAGGTACTACTTTACATATTATTTTAATCTCATCATCTTTGATGACAATAAAAATTCTATTATTTTTCGACAATATAACCTGCAAGTATACGAGCCCTGTGACAAACCTATGCATTGAACCATAAAAAAATTTATAACAGATCTTTAAATTTCTGTACTTTTCGTATTTTTCGTTTACCTAATTAATAAATCGCGGATATTGCTGTTTTGTTGTACTTATTAGCTTTACTGTCTTTCATGAAGTTATGATAATTATAAATAGTTATTCAGAACTACGACATATTGCTAAAAATTAAAAATGAAATACATTATCATCTTTCTAATAAACTAAAACAATTTGATTGTGGTTCTATCTATATTTATTCATTATGAGTGAAATAATAGTCCTAAAAAACCATAATATAAGATATTATAAACTAAAATATAAAATATCAACTGCGTATGCGTGCTTTTGGTCTGCGCGTGGTGCTCAAAATACCTATTGCCGGTTTAGCTGTTATCATTTATTTAGCTCACGAGATCACTGCTTGTTACTGGTCTCGCAGCCTAATTGACTGCTAAAAAACTATATTGCTATAACTGGGGATGCTCCGAAATATACTGTAAATGGAGTAGTACACAGGGACTTTAAATACCGACACTGACGGAATTATTACAATTATTACAACGTATTGTACTTACCAAACAATATTGCAAAGGGTTAGTCTTGACGTAACGTGTGAATGACAAAAATTTTCATTATAAATAAACAACTAGGTTATCAAATAAATAATCTGTTCAAGAACTCACTTTCAGTTCACAAAATGTGGAGTATGAAATGATTTCTGAGTAGTTTACTGAAATACGGAGTCGAATTGTTAGCAGTTCTTGTTTTGATAAACAAAAATTTTTAAAGAACAAGTGCATGCAAAGCTCGCCTTTCATCCATTCTCAGCCATTCAATGTTTCGTAACTTAGCAGAAACACCACGCTTTCCTCCTCTTATACCTCCAATCAGACGGACGCAACAGTTCTGGATAAGCTGGACACGGTACACATCTGCACCCACCAGACATGGCCCATAGACCGCGTCCGCGAAATTAAAGTGTGACAAAACAATCGAGTAACATAGAAGTATTTTCATACTTTCATTTAAAATGTTCTTATGACCATAAATCAGTTTTAAATTAGCAAAGGCTCTTTTGATACAAAGGTTAAGATGCTCGGAGAACCTCAGGTTTGTATCGATAATAACACCCAGATTTCTTACTTTGTCAACCAATTCTAAATCTACATCGTTTATTTTAATTGATATTTTTTTCCTATGTGAATTAAGCATTTGTGAGCTACCGAAAAGTAAAACTTGTGTTTTATAGGATTTATACTAAGGCAATGAGACTCTGAGGCTCTGAGGACAGCACTTAAATCAGTATTTATTATATTATTAGATTTTGCAATGTCATAAGGCTTAAAAGAAAGGTAAAGTTGCGTGTCATCCGCGTAAAAATGAGATTTGCAATGTTTTTTTTTTTTTTAAATCTTTATTTTATTATTATACAAATTAACAATACATTCTTAATTACAGCTCTCAAATCAGTGCTTATAGCTCTGGCCTCGAGAGTACCTAAATACTATATACAGCAGAATATACATACCATTGCTTTAACTCAAATCTAGATGATTTCTTAACCTTTTAACAAACAATCTAAAATTATTTATATTTTTAATAGGTTCAGGTAACTTATTATAAGTTTTTGATGCACCCATAATTGGATTATCCAAGCCTATATTTGTTCTTGTGTATATCTGATAAATATTTTGATGAGCTCTAGTTTCATAGTTATGTACCTCGTTAGAAAATATTATTGTAGAATTACATTTTTGTTGTTTGTTTATTATTTTATACATCAACTTGCATTGTTCTAATTCCAATACCTTACCGAGCTTCCAGACACCCAGCTCTCCGTATGTGTCCGTCTATCATAACCATAAATAATTTTTAAAATTTTATTTTGTAATACTTGCATTTTATTATAGATCGTACTACCACACATACCCCACACAGGAAGCAGAAATCGAAAGTGACTCAGAAAAAATGCATGATACACACTACTCTTACTTCTATTTGACAAATAATCTCTACACCTAAATATAATTGGGATCATTGGTCTTATTTTATGATAGATATAATTTACATATTCAGACCAATTTAAATTTTCATCCACGTGCAAACCCAAATACTTCATAACCGACACCCTTTGTAAAGTGAAGTCTTTGATTTCAATAGCCATATCTTCTACTATTTTATTTTTTTGTTTAAATACCATATATTTTGTTTTTTCAATATTTATTTTAATCTTATTAGAAAGCAACCATTGCATGTAAACCCTCAAGTCAGCACTTACTACTTGATTGAGTATTTGCCCCTCAGATCCTGTATAAATCAATACAGTGTCATCTGCAAAAGTAAAGTATTGACCCCGTAGATGTGCTATCTTTAAATTTAGTACATAGAGGGAATAGAGCAAGGAACCAAGGACGGATCCCTGCGGTACTCCATATGTATTTGTTAATATACCACTACACACTCCCTTATATTTGACGTACTGCTTTCTCTCACAATGGTACGTTTGGATTAGTTTATAAATGTTACCTCTAAAACCCATTTTCTCTAGCTTATCCAGCAATATGTCAAAACTCACAATATCAAACGCTTTTTTGAGGTCAACAAATACGGCCACAACTATTTGTTTGTTATCTAGAGCTCTGGATATATGGTTCACAAGATCTACTGTGGCACTTAGTGTACTACTATTTTTTACAAAACCATATTGGAACTCATCTACTTGTATATATTTTTCTATAAAATCTAACATTCGTTTTTTTATTATTTTTTCAACTATTTTTGATAATACACTTACCACCGATATTGGTCTATAATTATTCATACAATCTTTTTTTCCACTCTTGTGTATTGGGTTAATTCTGGTGATTTTCAGTTCTTGTGGGAAAATTCCACTCATTAAAACATTATTAATTAATCTTATCAAAGTAGGCATTATATCTGGTTTTATATTGTTAATATCCAATATTGAAATTTGATCATGCCCAGGTGCAGAATTAGCCCTGAGGCCCTGTATAATTTCATTGATTTCTATTTCATTAGTAACATTCAGAAACATACTGTTTTCACAGTAAATTTCTTCATTTTTTAGAAAGTCTGGCAGTAAGTTGATTTCTGTTTCTATTTCTGTAACAATATTTTTCCCTACTCCTGCGAAATGTTTATTTAAACTGTTTGCTATCTCAACTGTGTCCTCCACTAACACATTATTAACATTTAGCGAACCAATATTTGTTTCGGTTGATCTATTTTTTACAAACTGAGTAATGAAATTCCATTGTTTTTTTGGATTAGTACCTGCTTGGTCCTATTTATTTTGAAAATAGCGGTTTTTTAAAACTCTGATTTTATTGTTAATTTTATTTTTTATTTTTTTAAACTCTAATTCAATTTGTAAATTACCTGGATTATTTATTTTTAAATCAGCTCATCACGATGTCTCATCAATTCGGGTACTTCCTTGTTCATCCAAGTATTATTTTCACGGATTCTAATTATTTTTACATATTCCGATTCCGTTTTACATATTTTAATTAAATCTATCAGCTCTCGAAATGATGCAACATCCCGATTATTAATTTTGTTTTTAAACAATAATTTAAATTTTTTATAATCTACTAATTTAATTTCATGACTCACCTTTGGTTTATGAACTAAAATATTACTACTAACAGCAATTGACAGCAACTTATTATCAGACAGACAGTTATTCTTGACCTTGACTGAGCAATTTAAATTCGAATTTTGATCTATTAATACATGGTCTATAATACTTTTACTATGATCGGTGACTCTGGTAGCATTCGTTACATCCACAGTATTAACTATCTTAAAATTATTTAATTCCAACAAAGATACATAATTTTTAGTTTCATTGTTATTACCTAACAAGTTTATATTAAAATCTCCAACTATCAAATGTTTTTTTGGAAATTTCGTTAGAATCGATTCCAGTCTAGTTAGAAACTCTTCGGTATTATGCGATGGTGGTTTGTATATAGCGCTTACCTTCAGTTTTTGTTCACCCATACCCACACATATCCAATTTATTACTTCATTTGTTTCCGATTTTTCTATTTCTGAAAACTTAACACCTTTTTTTATAAAAATTGTAACCCCACCTCCTCTCGTTTGTCTACAAGAATGCACAGCCTCATAATTATTTAAATCAAATAGGAAAACTTCTCTCTCATCCAACCATGTCTCTGCCCATACTAAAACATCACATCACAGGTATTGTTCATCACAAATGCTTGTACATCATCAATTTTATTTCGAATGCTCTGTATATTCATGTAAGCGATCTGTATCTCTCCACGAGGCCTCTCTAGTTTTTTAATTGTTCTTTGTCCTCAACTTGAACAATTTTTGTGTTTTCATCTTTCCTAAGCAGGATTTTACCATCACTTATCCACAAATATTTATATCCATTTTTTGTTTTATAAGTTTTTGCTTCCTTGAATAATTCCAAATTTGTTTTTGTTAGATCGTGATTCAAGTAAACTTTATTGCTTGAGTCGAATCCCAAATCTTTGTTGTGTAGTTGTTGTAGTGTAAACTTTTTTTTAGATTTCAACATTCTTTTTTTTGTGTTTTCATCCTCAAAAATTACTTTTATCGCACTGTTTTTTTCACCCTGTTTTAATCTGTATGCTGTGAAGTGTCCAGTTGGAACCTCCAAATTTTGTCCAATCTTACTGACTATTTCTGACAAATTTTCGTTTTGCATACCCTGAATACCGTGGATAATTAAGTTATTTTTTAGTTCTTTTTGTTCTTTTTTATTTAGTTGCCTTTTGATACTTGCTATTTCCCTTTGTAGATCATCATTAATCTTGAGTTGTTCTTCGAATTTAGAGAATAGACTAATATATTTCTCATACATCTCATCCAGTTTTGCCATAACGTCATTAATAGTATAACTTTTTGTTTGTTTTTTGCAGTTTCCACAGTACCATGGCTCACTGGACTTACTAATTTGCGTGTATGATTTTTAAGATATAGACATGCATGTTCGATGCTTCCAAACATTACACTTTTCACACAATAATCCATCCTGATCATCTAGAACACGTAGATTGCAAATATCGCACTTTTCCACAGGCATATTGGCAACAGTGTCTATCTAGGTTGTAAACAAATGCACGTTTTAAGTATTATTTTTTCCAGTTTTACCTTTGCCTTTACTCACACGAAAGATTTTCCGTTCGATTATCACTGATTTACTATTTGTTGTGTTTGATTCGTTTTTAATTTCACAATTCTAGCCAAAATATTCAATGCTTACTACAGCACAACTGTACATCGCTGCCACACCTACGCTACTTAGAATAAGTTTTAAATAAGTTATCAACTGCGATGCATACAGAGCAAAAGTATAGGTCCTAAAATTGATCCCTGCGGGACACAATGCAATACATTTTTTGATTTGGACAGCGTACCATGTGCCATTGTTTGCTAACTTCTATGACTTAAATATTTATTTAAAAAGTTGCAAGTATTTTTGCGAAAACCAAGATACCTCAAAATAGCTAAAAGAAGTGTATGATTTATTTTATCAAGCGCCTTCGAGTAATCTAGGAGGACCAGTACTGTTCATTTACCACGATCAGTTGCCTCAAAAACATCATCGTTTACCTTTAATAAGGCGGTATTACAACTATAGTCCTGCCTAAATCCAGATTGCACATCGGGCAGAATACTGCATTGGCCTATGTAACTTTTAATCTGATTATTAAGTATTTTTTCTATAACCTTAGACAATTCTGGCAAAATACTAACCGGGCGCAGATCCTTTAAATCAATGGGTGTCGTAACTTTATGCAGCGGAATTATATAAGACTTTTTCCAAGCATCTGGAAATGTGAAAGTTTCGATGCAGTAGTTTACCAGGTGCGTCACAACCGGCAAGACAACCGGATAACAATACAGCAACATTTTTACACCAATGCCATCATTAAAGCCTTTGATTTAATTGAAAATATTGCTTCCCCTATTTCCTCTATAGTCGCCATTCTAAAGTCAAAGCCGGTAATATTATCACGTTGGCCATTTAAGTAAAAATTTAATGTATCGGAGTCCGGATCAATTTGAGGAATCATCGTCACCCATTAAATGTTACAGACTTTTGAATCTCAAAAAACATACTCTTCATAGCATCCAATAGTTGTTTATTGTTGGGATTAGGATTATCGAAAATATCCTTGGGTCTAAAGTTGCCAGATTTTCTTTGCCGTTGGCTTATCATTTGCAGTACTGCCTCTTAGGAGTCGCTTTCAGATTCATATTCGCTCTTATCATCCAAGCAGCCACAACAAATTAACTTTTCTCCAGATTCCCTTTCATAATTCTTAAACTTTTGATCTGTTAGACAACTACAAGCCTTGTGGTAATAACCCTGACATTCCCCAGTGCTTTGAATCTTTTCGTGCGTTTTGGTGATAGATTTCTCACATTTCTTGCATTTCAAACTGATCTTCTTGTTTGGCTTCATTGCACTGCAAAATGCTCAAGTCCGGGTCTGTGCGTTTATTCGACCTTTCAACAAGAACAGTTTTTTACCGAATTTTAACTTATTAGGAATTTGGCTTGCTTCATTTTATTAAAGGCAATTACCATCGTACTATAAAACAAATTTGCATTTGAACAGCACCATAAAAAAATCCACACTTTGTTATACGGTATGTAGGAAAAAAATCAATTAAAACTCTAACAATACCCGTCAAACTTCATAAAACTGCCAAGATAAATACAACGTGACCAACAACAACATTTATAATTGTAACATTCCATAAAATGTTAGTTTAGTCTATGTATTTTCCTATGGCTCAAAATTTAAGCATTTCCCGGTACATTAATACACAACGTATCTGTTAAATTTTCCGAATTTGTTGCAAATAAAATCAAAATAAGCTTACTTCATTATCTAAACTAAATGGCAACCAACACAATCGTACCTAATTAAATTATTTCTGCCTGTTACATAATTCAAATAGTTTTCCATTGCATCGCCCATTTTTACACCTGATTAGTTTAATAACAATCGGGTAATTTTACAATAAATATTTAATACGCTTTAATTAAATTGGTTTAATCACGACTTTATCGGCAGGTCACAGACCGTGTGAGAAAAAATGTGCTAATATACGTGTATATATGTGTGTTTATGAATAAAATTTAACACGAACTTTTACGTTTTAAATTTTGCATCGACGTCGGTAGCTCGCGGGCTTGGGCAATGATATTAATTGCCCATAATGTCCACATAAGAGGGAGAAGATAAGAGTGTTAAATGATTCAACGTCTCAACCATTATGCTGGGAAATTCACGGGAGATTGAACATCGGACGTTTATGGTTAGCTGGTTAACACGCTGTTCCAAAAATCTGTTATTATTTTGCATAAACAGACATATTCTGCGAGCAAAAATTATTATCATCAAATGTTCTTTGCATCTCAGGCCGCACTGCTTAGCGGTAGAGCTTAATATCTGTTGAATGTCAGTAAGTACCAGCATTATCAATCAATCAGTTATCCGTCATCTTTAACAGTCGTTACAAGTAATTTGATTTATCGCTAATTTATCCAATTTCTTCAATAATTCAGGCGATGGGTTTTACGGATCTGCACAAAAAAATTCACAGTTAAAACGTATAGTCCGCCTTACGGTTCTGTGGCTATAGAAGAAATGCGAATAAAAAAAATACTCGTGTACCGGGTCTGCTAAGTTTACCAATAAAATTTTGTGATGATTAGACCGCGTATGAATTTTTTCCCGCCCAAGAGTCAGCTCGATGAAATAATTGTTGTGGACATATTAATAATATAATGCCTAAAAAATGTGTGTTCCACTGCGTTTTTTTACCTATTGCCACTGAGAGTGGAGGGTGGTGTGGTTTAATTATTAAAATAAGAGGAAGTACATTTCGTTCATTAACTTATAAAATATTTATATGAAACGAGGCACCGCACGCTTATGCCGCTACAATTAAACTTACTTTTTTTATACCTTTTACCCCCCCCCCCCCCCTGTTCCCTCAGTTGTCGTAGCCACAGACTCGTAAGGCGGACTATAGTTTTGAAACGGTATTGAAGCAAATGGTGAGTGGCAATACAAATAGCGTTTGTGCAGGAACGATTTTCCCGAAAATTTTCCTAACGTTGCTTTTACTGCTGGGGATTTTTATCATTACCTAGGAAGAACCATGACTCTGTTTAGGAAAGCAGGTTCTATACGAATACAATAACCTAGAACAGCGTTATTTTACATTAAAAAGTAAAACAATAAAAACAGTTACAAGTGAAATTAATTTATTGGTTAAATACTAAATCTACAAAATCTCATGAACGAGACACTGCAATGGTTCTACAAGTGCAGACTACGTCCAAGTCTCTTGAAATCTCAGTTCATTATTTTCCACTACCATTTAGACATAAACTCACCTGTAATTAACATTAACGACGAACCAATTATACCAAAAACAACAACTAAATATTTGGGAATAACTTTAAACAACAAGCTTAACTTCAACCAACACACAAATAATAAGCAAAACATTTTAGAGGCTTAACATACCAGAATCAACGAATAAGTACTTATGCAGCGACGAGAATTTACATGGCCATCTGTCGCCCAATACTGGAATATGCACACCCAATACTAACCCAAATCAGCAGACCTGAAACATCGGCCCTCAAAAGCATAACCAAAACCCGACATCCTAGAAACCCATTGCACAACCCACCAAACGAGCTTTTGCATGAACTTACCAACATGCTACCCATTAGTCTCCGATTGACTGAACTAACAAAGAAGTTTGCAGCCAACCCTAACAACCTACAGCTGATACAGCCTAGCTGCCTAAGACGATCCGATTAACAGAGACACAATCCTCCATTCAAATTTCCACCCAGGACAATATTACACTACTTGGAGAATGAACTTAGAAAAAGAAAAAAAAAAAGAGAAAAGAAAAGAATTATTGTCTAAAATCATTCATTTATTCATTCATTCATTCAGGGACCATGTATTTAAATAAATTATTTTTGCACAACGACATACAACACTGTTATTACATCACTATGTCAAAGGGCTATTGACCGAGGTCCTATTGCCCACATATAGGTTTGAAATATATTAATTTGATATTATGAAGATGAATCCGGCGAAGGAAAGCAACTAACTTTTGGAATTCAATAGTTGGTACTCGGTCCGTATACCGAGATTTGGCTTTTAATGCGCTCCTGGCAGCGACTCTGTGAGGATACCGGCTCGCCGGATTCTTACAATAGTTTGCTTCTCCGACTCTGACTGATTTTGTTAGACGGGCCAGGTTGATGCATGTGATTGCCACTAGATGTCGCTGAAAGGCTACATCTACCATTTGTCATCGATCTTTTAGGGTCAAGTAGGCTCTTAAAGTTGTTTTCCTTCGTCGGATTCTATAGCTTCACTGACGAGCTGTTATACAGCGAAACGCGTCTGAAGATGAATCCGGCGAAGGAAAGCAACTAACTTTTGGAATTCAATAGTTGGTACTCGGTCCGTATACCAAGATTTGGCTTTTAATGCGCTCCTGGCGGCGACTCTGTGAAGATACCGGCTCGCCGGATTCTTACAGTAGTTTGCTTCTCCGACTCTGTCTGATTTTGTTAGACGGGCCAGGTTGATGCATGTGATTGCCACTAGATGTCGCTGAAAGGCTATATCTACCATTTGTCATCGATCTTTTAGGTTCAAGTAGGCTCTTAAAGTTGCTTTCCTTCGTCGGATTCTATAGCTTCACTGACGAGCTGTTATACAGCGAAACGCGTCTGAAGATGAATCCGGCGAAGGAAAGCAACTAACTTTTGGAATTCAATAGTTGGTAGTCGGTCCGTATACCGAGATTTGGCTTTTACTGCGCTCCTGGCGGCGACTCTGTGAGGATACCGCCTCGCCGGATTCTTACAGTAGTTTGCTTCTCCGACTCTGACTGATTTTGTTAGACGGGCCAGGTTGATGCATGTGATTGCCACTAGATGTCGCTGAAAGGCTACATCTACCATTTGTCATCGATCTTTTAGGGTCAAGTAGGCTCTTAAAGTTGCTTTCCTTCGTCGGATTCTATAGCTTCACTGACGAGCAGTTATACAGCGAAACGCGTCTGAAGATGAATCCGGCGAAGGAAAGCAACTAACTTTTGGAATTGAACTACTGCTTGTTACAAATGCTCGATAACCAGAATAAAGAATACATTTTTAATAAATCATAGATTTATTTATTTCCATATTGCCGAGTTTAACATGAAAATTTGGAAACAAATTAGGAGTACTTATATATCGAATTAAAAATTAGTCAGCTAATAACACTGGGGAACAGCAAAAATGTTTCCGAGACCAAAATAGCAAAATCTTACTTATTTTATTATACTCACTAACAATCTGTCTTTCAAAAGTCTTAGTTGGCTCCGGTTTTAAAGATCGATGCTAATTATGATAATTACCAACCTGCCCGTAATGTATGGGAAAACTTGACTGTTAAATGAGAAGTACCTGGATTTATTATACCAGGTGTACTTTATAAGGGGTTTAAATACATATAACATAAATCCTAAATTGTTAGTTAGTTGTATTTCAACCACCAGTTAATTGAGAGCTGTTCGTATTTGAGAAATTAAAGAGTTTTGAGCAACATGTCGCGAGTTTGTTTAAATAAGCTGAAACATTTTTGTTATATATGCGGTGAAGTGACTTTTGTGAAACAAAAACGTATACTAAACCCTTTGATACAAAAGGCTTACCACTTGTATTTTGGCTGTATAATTGGAGACCAGGATAAAAATTGTGCTCCTCATATCTGCTGCTACAAATGTGCGTCCAACATTCGCGGATGGCTAAATGGAAAAAGAGTAAGATGCCCTTTGCTGTTCCTATGATCTGGCGAGAACCGAAAGACCACGTTACTGACTGTTACTTTCGTTTGACACCTCCCATCAAAAAAGGCTTTTGGGAGAAAAAAAGGTCTGCGATACAGTATCCAAATTTACAATCCGCCATACGCCCGGTGCCTCATAGTGACGAGTTGCCTGTACCTAATTCACCTCAGGAACATAGCCTTGAGTCTGATGATGGCCTAATGGATTCAAACGGTAGTGTACTGGAAAATGTCGCCGGCCCATGAACCTCGCAATACTCCGATTTTGTCTGTGAACTTTCCAGTAAAAAGCCTCACAAAATAAGTCAAAGTGAATTACGTGACCTTATAAGGGATTTGGAATTGTCTAAGAAAAAATCCGAACTATTGGCCTCTCGATTGCGACAATGGAACTTACTTCAAGATGAAGTAAAAGTTTCTGTATACCGAAGCCGTCAGAAAAACTTAACACCATTTTTTAACATGCAAAACCATTTGGTAGCCTGTAGGGACATTGACAGCTTTAAATCTCGACTATGATCCAAAAGACTGGAGACTTTTTATTGATTCCTCAAAAGTAAGTCTTAAAGCTGTGTTGCTCCATAATGGAAACAAGTTGCCTTCAGTGTGAAGGCCATGGACAAGGAAGGCCGTGCTTTTAGTTATTTAAAAGAAAAGTTCCCTAAAATTAGTGACACCAAAATTAAAGAGGGAATATTTGTGGGTCCCTAGATTAGGAAACTTTTCGGAGATGCACAATTCGATTCCATACTTGAAAGCAAGGAAAAGGACGCTTAAAATGCCTTTAAAATGGTTGTAACAAATTTTTTGGGAAACATAAAAGCAGAAAACTATAAAGACCTGGTTGCCCAACTTCTATTATGTTACCACAACTTAGGGTGTAATATGTCGTTAAAAATTCATTTCCTAGATTCTCATCTGGATTACTTTCCGGAAAATTGTGGTGATGTGAGTGACGAGCACGGTGAGAGGTTCCACCAGGCTATCTATTTCTAACATGAAAAGAAGGTATCAGGGAAAATGGAGCTGTGAGATGTTAGCCGAATACTGTTGGATTATTACGAGAGATGCCCCCGAGGCTGCTTTCTAAAGAAGCGTAAAATGAGTGTTTAAACTTTAGACTCACTGATAAAAATTTAATTGCTATTGTTAAACCAACAATATATTGTGTGTATGTTCATTGTAAATGGCTATAAATTAAAATGTTCATTGTATATGCCTATAAATTAAAATTTTGTAACAAATAACTCAGATTTTTTTTGCGAGCTAACTAAAGTCTTTAATAGGTATTTTATAGTTACTTGTGTGTAGTTAAATAAAAAAAAAATAGGTTTTGTTCAGGAAAAAAAAAAGTTGAAATTTGTTCCCCAGTGTAATAAGACATTCGTCAACCACTACGCATATTCTCAAGCCAAATGAGTTTTAACCTCAATTCACCACGCTGTGCGCTGATTGAGTGTTCGTTCCAATCGCATTGTCGTATCAACCGCTCGACTTTTTGGCGGGCAATTGAAAAAATCGTTTTTTAAAATCGTCCCGTGACGATTGAAGAAACCCCCCCCCCCCTCCACCCTGTGACAAAACGTGACGCTTGCCCTGACCCCCTCCCCCAGAGCGTCACGAGATTTATGGAGGCCCCACTATGACTCTATCTTGCAAAAAATCCAGATATTTATCAGTTTAGGTGTCAATTTAGCCTCTACCAAATATAGAAGAAAAATATTCCTGTTTGCTAGAATCCCTGCCTGCATTGACCACTTCACGCCATTTTGTATGTATTTGGTGATTGACAGGATTTTCTAGAACCCATATTCTAGTATTTATTATTTGCAAAAATGGTACTTTCAATGACAAAGAGAACATGATTTGTATTCCGCCATTACTATTAATTTTCTGCATCACGTATTGTGAACTTCAACATAATATTGCAATAGGTACTAGCTTTTGGACATTTAGAACTTTCAGTGGTTTATAACTTATTATTTTCTTTGCCTTAGTGGTTTGTAAGAACTGCTTCTAAAGCCTGTTGTGTTTTATTTAGATAGGTCAGATTGACTGAAGGGATAAGGGCTAGTTTAAAATCTACTCTGGTTAAAAGAGCATGTATTTCTAATTTTGCATGATAACTTTCAATTATTGATATAACCCTTCGTCATAAATTTTTTGTACAATCGTTGAACTGTGGTCTTGCAAGAGATTGAATGACCTAAATAATCTGCATGTTATTTCCAACTTCACAATAAGACAATGACATGGTCTCTTATAATACATTTTAAAGTTATTTCATTACAGTATAAACGAACATTTTTTTTACATTAAATTTAAAAATTGTAAATATCTGGATTACCTTCGTCTGCTATACAAAGGTAAAAAGTAAACTAGCAATTGATCTTGTAAACCTAAGTATGTATGTAAGAAATGTACAATATAATATGTTATAATATTTTGTCACTGTCATTTGCTCTCACCTGATTTTCTTCTCGATCATAACACGACCTTATAAGCGAAAGGAATTAAATAGGGATTCCGCTTTCAATAATTATTATTTTGAGGTCGTTCCGAAAATTTATCGCTGCTTAATAATTAATATTGCTGCTATGCGAGGGTGCTAATGGAGTGGCAAAAGCTAAGCATTAGATTGTATTACGTCAATATTAATAATCTAAGCAAGAATTATTTTATATACTATGTATTTTTTGTTAGTTCAATATGGGTAAATTGAAGGTCGCAACAGCCATCCCTAAATTTTTAATAAATTTCTGACAAAGAATTGTTGCTGATTCAATTATCTTAATCGTGGGCACTACACCTTTTTCGACCAGTATAGAGCTTTGTCTTGAGACCATTCCTGTAAAATTGGTACGTAGGCAGGAGATTTTAGAAATAGCTAATAAGCTTAAAAATAAATGTAGTAGCGGACATGCTGAAATGTCATCTTCTTTAATTAAGTATATTATTGGCACAGTTGCAGCTTCACTTGTTTACATAATTAACAACTCACTAAAGTATGGATTGCTCCCTGATCAGTTAAAATTTGCTTTGATTGTTCCAGTACCTAAAAAAAACAACAAAACGAATATCGAAAATTATCGTCTAATAAGTCTGCTCCCAACATTCTCAAAGATTTTCGAAAGTGTAGTTCGTGAGCGCATTATGGAGTATATGTCAACTCATGATCTTTTTAATGGAGTACAACACGGATACTTAAAGGGTAGATCAACACAAACGGCGGTATTTGATTTTACAGAGCGCATTTTGGTATCCTGATGGCGGGCTGATTCCTTTGGGAGTGTTCCTCAACCTATCAAAAGCATACGATACCTTAAATTACAGTATTTTACTCCAGAAGTTGGAACTGTATGGCATTCGGGGAGCGGTCCTGAAATGGATCGGATCGTACCTGTTCGAGCGATGCCAGAGTGTAGTAGCGGGCAGGGGTAAAGATCGGGTAATATCTGATAAAGCAGAAATAAAGTTAGGAATTCCACACGGAAGTGTCCTTGGACCGATACTATTCATAATTTACATAAATGACATAACAGAGCTTCTCTTGGGTGAAAACAACAGCTCCATTACAAATTATGCTGATGACACTAACTTCTTAATAACTTCCATGAACTTATCTATCTTTAACACAAAAACCGAACAAATGATGATGCAAGCAAATGATTGGTTTACAAAAAATAAACTGATTCTAAACACTTCAAAAACGAACGCTATAATTTTTAAAACTAATTGGTCCACATTGGAACTACCAGAAAGTATTCCAGTTAACCCGGGAGAAATTAAATTGGTACAAACCACTAAATTTCTTGGAATGGTCCTGGACAATTCTTTGTCATGGAACCACCATGTTCAATATGTACTTAGTAAGCTAAATAAAGTATGTTATACATTGCGTGTTTTGGCAAAACATTTGGATAAGCAAACATCCAAAATAGTCTATTATGCGAATTTTGAGTCCCATCTCAGCTATGGGATTATTCTGTATGGAAACTGCGGAGAGGTGGAAAGATTATTCATATGTCAAAAGAGGGCAATAAGAACTATTTTCGGTTACAATTTTAGAGAGACCTGTAGAGGTAAATTTAAAGAACACGGGCTTCTCACATTCTCAGCAGTTTACATACAGGAGTGCATCTTGTTCTTTTTTAAAAATATATCACTATTTAGTAAGAGCGAACCGCAAAGCATATATCCAACTAGAACCCTAAATTATACTTTTTCCAAACATGGACTTAGTGGTGCCTATTATAATTGTATTAAATTTTACAACAGCCTCGCTCTGGATATCAAGATATGTAATAATATTACGAAAATTAAAAAAAAGGTATTTAATTTTTTAAAGGGCATTGAACTTTATACCATAGAAGAACATTTCAATAAGACTGCAAGTAGGTTAGGTTAGATTACAATTAGAAAATGTTAATTTGCCTTTTTTTGTTTTTTGACACTATTTCGTTTTACGTTGTTCAATGTAATTGTGAAATAAAGAAATGAATTATTATTATTATTAAGTTTTTGTGAGTTTGAGACTTCATAGTCGTTATTCCCCATAATATTGTGTTTATTTAGACTATTCTTCAAAGTTTTTCCGAATATTTTGGAGCAAGGGCTCCCAGAGCCTTTATTTTAAGTGCTAGGAAGAACTTGTAAAGTTTATTTGCATTTATTTATAGGAAAAATGAAATTTAAACGAGACCAACCCAAAAAAAGTATTCACACAAAATTATAAAGTATCTAAACTTAGTTTAAGACTAAATGCTAACACGTATGTTTCTCCTTATAAAATAGATATGAAAATAAAAATGTTCTATAATCTATCAATGTAAACTACTTGAAGCTATATACAATTTCGACTCAGTATTAAAAGTATTCAGGGAACAAGAAAAATTATCAACCTCTGAGAGATTACATAAATTATTACATGTTTTAAGGTATCTACTAGTGAATCTCTCGTCTCTCGTCTCATGTCGCCCTCTCTCGACGAGACGAGAGAGATATTTTCTCTCGAATGAAGCTCCGAGATGAGACGAGAGAACGACCCTCTCTCGTCGAGAAATTCTCGTCTCTCTCGATCTATTTCGAGCAAAGAATGTTGGCTTTATAATTTATTGTGAGTGTTTGCATTGACATACTAAACAATTAAGCCGTTATTCATGTTTTTTGTATTTTCTTTTTCGATTAATAATATGCAATAATTGTGATATTTATTTGATTTGAAAATAAGGACTTTTTAAATTTTATTGTAATAGGCGGAATATGCCATTTTAAATTAATATTTATAGGGTGGTTTTACATAAATGAAATGTTTTTCTTATATTTTTCAGAAGTTTTTTTAGATTTTCATAATTACCTGAACTAAATATATGAAATAAAAAAAAAACGATGAGAAGGGTACATATGTCTTTATGGCAATAATTTAAAGGGTTGGCATTTTCTGATTTCGCATTTAAATCATTTTTTTAAATGTATTAATATTTTTTATATTTTTAAAATAAACAAATAACATAAACAAATAAATACATAAAGGCCTATTTATTTATTTTTATTTATTTTAGAAATATAAAAAAAATCAATACATTTCAAAAAAATATATAAATGCGAAATCAGAGTATGGTGAAAAATGATGTTTAACAAGTAAGTCAAGTTGAAAAAACATTTATTACCTACATTTAGTTAATATTCATATAGTGAGTCCTAGAAGTAATTGTCTAAAATCATTTTAAATTAAGCGGTATGTTTTCTGGAAAAACCCTCGGACATCTTTTAATATTTCTGAAAAATGTACAGGGTGCTTCAAGACTGGCTGTTAACTTATTTTTTTTTAACGGAATACCCTGTAGTCCAATAAACGGAACGCTTAAAAAGGAATTTTGGTTAGAAAGCTGCTTTTTTGGTGGAAGGTATATTTTAATGTTTGAAAAGACACTTCGGTATGATTTTGTATTCAACTCTTGCATAAGGGATGGAAAATTACTTTAAAATGTTTTTTGACCTGTGGCTTTAAAACAAAAAACACTAGAAAAAAAGGCTTTAGACAAAAGTTGTAGAGCATTTAAATCTGAATAAAAACGTTTATGATCATTTTTACGATATCTCTAATAGTTGTGGCCTTAGAATCATGTAAACTTTGGGGGTTGGTCGGCGTCTTCGAAATTTCACAAATGCATTAAATTTTCAACTTGGCAACACTGCCGATCGTCTGACTGAGACTCTATACGGGTGTCTGAAAAAAAAGTTTTTTGGTAGGTACGTTAATTTATTAGAGTATGTTACTTTTGTACTGTTGTGAGGTTTTTATGAGTGACACATTTTTGTGAAATATTGTTTGAATAACCCTGTAAAAGGTATGAAACTAAGCCAAAAATTTTGAATGGTTTATAATTAAGTATTTTATATAAAATGATATTTTTATTGAGGGTGTATCTTGAATAATAATATTGCCCATTGCCAGTCAACTGTGAAGATATTAAGGTTAAACGATTTTTGTAGGTTAAAAGAGTAAAGCAAAAAATCAGTTTTAAACAGTTTTTTAGAGCAACTTTTTGGGTGCCAATAATTGATGGTGTGTCAATTTAATATACACTCCTATAATAGGTATCACCTATATGAAAAATAGTATGAAGTACTTAATAACTGTGCAGTGAAATTTATCACTTACTCAGATTTTGGTCTCTTCTCTTACATTGTCTTTCTAAAGTAAAGTAATATTTTTTGTTTTTAAAATTTTCGAAATGAAAACTACCCTATGTGCTGTTCCGAGGTATTGGCTATCTACTAACCAAATTTCACATACACCTAAAATATAGATATAAATGTTATTTGCGCACCCTGTATCCGCCAAAAATCAGTCGGCATCTAAAAACCCGATAAATACTGCACTAGACGATGCAACTCTTTTCCAAAGACGACAGTAATGCCATATCGATATTTAGGTCCCATTTATTAAAGACCTGACCAAAAATTGTTTTTGAAATTTGCGAACCTCTTATGGCTTTTAGATTTATAGATTAGAAAAAAGTAGTAATAACCTTTTTTGTGTAAATTTTAATGCTCTACAACATTTGGGAAAACCTTTTTTATACTATTTTTTATTTAAAAGTTATAACCCAAAAATATATTTTCAACCCCAATTGAAGGGTTTTTTAGCTCTTGTGCAAGGACTGTGTCTTTTCAAACATTAAAATGTACCTTCAGTCGAAAAAGCAGCTTTCTAACTAAAATTCCTTTTTAAGCGTTCCGTTTATTGGACTACTGTATATTATTTCATTTTTGAATTCTATAATAAAATTATATGTCTAAACTGAATGGTGTACGAGATAATGACATTATTTAACTTTGGCAGTAGGTTGCGTTCCAACGGTACCTCATAGAGAAAAACGGTTTACATGTCCCTATCCTAGTTTTCCATATTCTGTTTGCAAATGTCAACTTACGGTTTAACTGGAACTAAATCGGAAGTTAGAAAATGCAGTTCCTGATGAACCGGAAGTTGACATTTTCGGATAAAAAATGAAAAACTAGGATAAGGACATGTAAGCCGTTTCTCTCAATGACGTACCATTGGAACGCAACAGACTGTCAAAGTTCAAAAAGGTCATGTTTCAAATGTCAATATTTCGTAAACTAATAAGTTTATCCGTATAATTTGTTCATAAAACGGGCTTGCAATTTTGAATAGAATTCAAAAATTTAATAATATACAGGGTGTTCCATGAAAAAAACTTCTAGTTTTCTTGAGCACCCTGTATATTTTTTAGAGATCTTAAAAGATGCAAGAAAATAAAATTAAGTCGACGTGTTCGAGTGTTTTTCCGAAAAAACACGCCGCTGAATTTTAAATAAATTTAAACATTACTTCTGGAACTCACTGTAAATTAGGAACGTTAAGTGTTTAGAAACTCAAAATAATCATTTCTTAGCAAATATATTTTTCTTAAGGCTATACCAATACCAAGAGTTTAAACATAACAATGTTCTCGCTGATCTGCATTAAGAGGGTTCCTATGTTTTCTTATTAAGAATCGTGCTTTTGAGAACATTTTTTTCTGCAGGAACACTGGTGGCAGGTATGGCTCGTATATCTCTAGCCATTCCAGCAAGATTTGGAAATATTTCTTCATGGTCACCCCACCATTTTAAAATATTGGTATCTCGACCAGCTCTTTCTCCGTATTTGATATTCGGCTCTTGCTACCTCTCTATTGTTGATGATCGTTGTTTTATATAAGCCAGCCATTTTGGATTATTTTAACATAGTTTACAGTTTGTTGAAAAATAAATATTTGGCATTAAAAATAAATCCATGGTCCTTAATTTTGTTAACAGTTGCAAGCTTTTGGTTACCTAAAAAAGTATAATAACTCTGAAATATATTAGTCTTATGTGAAAATAAAATGTGATAGCATTTTTTAAAATTGAAGAATAAACTGATATTGCGACAGAATAGCTTAAGTTGCGTAATATCCTCCTGCAATAAATCACTATCCTCAAAAGCTTCAATTGAGTGATAAACTTAGCATATAGATATATTGTTTATATACACGTTAAATAATAATGGGCCCAAATGTGATCCTTGGGGTACCTCAGAAGTTACTAGTTGAAATATCGATACACAACTGCCAAAACTAAGAGCCTGTAATCGCGCTGTTAAACACGATTTAAACCACTTCAGTAAGCTACAGTCTTCCTCAGCAAGTCTATTCAACATAATGTTATGACTTATCTTATCGACCGCCCTACTGAAGTCAATGTACACAGCTTCCGCCCGAATATGGCTATTTAGATGTTTTAATATATATTCAGAAATCAGAATACAGGAATAAGTTAGTGTGCTCGATATTCATCAAGTTATTAACGTCAAAATATAAAAAGTCCTGTATAATTTCTTCAAATATTTTTGATAAAATTGGTAGCTTTGAAATATTCCTAAAGTTTTCAATATACTTATTATTAACGGCTTCTGGTATAGGAACTATGAATGCTTTTTTCCACACTAAACCTTAGGAAAAGTACCTTCCTGAAACAACTTATTGAAGATAAGGTAGAGAGGTTGTAAAAGTCTCTCCATACATGTTTTAATTAATAATGACGGTATGTTATCAGGGCCCGCAGGTTTATCAGGTAGTGAGGATATTATATCTTTAATTCTTTGTTTATCAATTTTGCATATAGGTATGATATTATTGTCCTAACTTAAAATATGAGTCTGTACAGTACTTGATGTTATAAGGATAGATGAAAAGTATTCCGAGAAAGTATCACATGTTTATTGGCAGTCGTTAATTAATATGCTATTATGAATAATAGTATTTGTGGAAGCTGGAGTCTCTCTTTTAGTGTTCACAAAACGCCATAGATGTTTAGGATTATCAATAAAATGTTCCTCGCATTCCAGCACAAATTTTTTATCTTTTTCATCAATCAAGTGTTTCGATCGCGCTATAAAAATTTTAAAAGTTAAATACTTACTTACTTTTTCGAGTCCGAACGTCTCTAAGCTTTTCCGCCCAGTGTCGGGCTACGTCGAGTCCTTTTACATTCGCTTTCCAGAGGTCGTCGAGGGTACACGTTGCTGGACATTGCTGACATACTAGTAGATGGCCCATGGTCTGTACTTCTCCACATTCGCATAGGGCGTCGCTCTGTTCCAACTGCCCCCACTTGATTTTATTGACTTTTACAGGTGCTACTCCCGTTTTCATTCTGTTCAGTGTTCTCCAGGTTGGCCAGTCCTGTTCATGTCCTGGTGGAGGGTTTTCGCATATCGGGAAATGTTGTGGAGGGTCCAGGCTCACGCATCCGAGGAAGCTTCTTCTGGATTTTAGTCTTTTTTTATAGTGCTCTTGTCCATATAGCATGTGGCGCTCATCAAAGGCTTGCTTAAAGCGTTCGACGTGTTCAGCTGCCGCCCTGCGGTTGTTTGGTGTTTCGAATCCGGCAGCTCTGTAGAGTTGATCTAGCGGCGTTGCTCTCATGCATCTCGTTGCAATTCTGCATGTTTCGTTGAGGGCTCTGTCCACCTCAGTTGCATGCGTTGAGCGGCTCCATACCGGACACGCATACTCCCCCGCTGAGAAACATAGCGCCCGTGCTGTTGTTCTGACGACGTCTGGGTTTGCGCCCCATTTACTGCTTGTAAGTTTGCGCAGTAGGTTATTTCTTGTTTCAACTTTCTGTCTTGTTTTGCGGCAATGGTGTTTATAGGACAGGGTTCTATCCAGGGTTACGCCAAGATACTTAGGGGTCTCTGTGTATTCAAGTTCGTTTCCTTCCCAAAAGACCCTTAGTCTCTTTTTCGCTTTATGCGTATTCAGGTGAAAAGCGCTCACTTGCGTTTTATTGGGATTTGGCTTTAGGGCATTGAGCCTGTAGTATTTGGACATTTTTGTGAGAGTCTCCTCCAACTTGTTCTCGATGGCCATGAAGTGTTTATCCTGGATAGCGATGGCCAGATCATCAGCATATAGAAAGTGTCTAGCGTCCTTTGTTCCTGGCTGATCGTTGGTATATATATTGAATAGAGTGGGCGCCAAAACACTTCCTTGTGGAAGGCCGTTGGACTGGTTTCTGCATCGGCTCTTTTTCCCCTGTAATGTGACAAAGAATCTCCTGTTCTGGAGCAGAGATCTGATTACTTGTGTTAGGTGGAAATCTTTTGTGGTGTTGTAGACCTTTTGCAGGAGTTTCCTGTAGTTTACGGTATCGTAGGCTGCCGTGAGGTCTATGAGCGCCATGCCAGTAGCAAGTCCTTTCTCAAAACCCTCCTCTATGTACTCTGTAAGATTAAGCACCTGGCCCGTACATGACCTTCCCGGTCTAAACCCGGCTTGTTGGGGTATAAGCTTATCGTCTAGGTGGTCTTGCACTCGCTGGAGGATCAATCTCTCATAAAGCTTAAACAGATGGCACAGCAGCGAGATAGGGCGGTAACTGTTAGGGCTTTCAGGGTCTTTACCCGGTTTGAGGAGGGCAACTACCTTAGCTTTACGCCACATTTTGGGGATTTTGAGTGTGGATCGGCAATGGTTCATCAGCTCAAGGAGCCACATCTTTGTTGTTGGTCCAAAATGTTTTATCTGCTCGGTCATTAGGTCGTCCACGCCTGGTGATTTTCCATTTTTCATAGAGTTCATCGCTGTGTTAAGTTCTTTGACATTGAAAGGCCTCTCCATAAGATTGACCTTGCTGCGGTTCCCTGTTAATTTCTTGCTTTTGACCCTGTGCGAGGTTTTTCCGTTTTTAATCAGCTGGTGCGCCACCTGGTTTGCGCTTACATTGCTATGTTGGGTAGGTAGTTTCGGATCGCCGCTAAGCTTCTTGATGGTGTTCCATGCCATCTTGGAACTATGCGTCATATCCATTTTCTCCAAAGTCTCCACCCATTTGCGTTGTCGGGCTTCACCCATTTCCTGTAGCAGCGCTGAACCGCACTCTATTGTTTCTTCGCCGAATGGGTCCGTCTCGAAGAGCTCACTGTATCTAGCCATGAGTGTTTTTGCATCGTTGGACAGCCCCGGTACATATTGTTGTTGGCAGCCTCTTGGTATATGGCGCCTCGAGGTTTTTTTGACGAGGTTTACAAACTGTTCATAGTTTTCAGGGGTGGCCCTGATGTTTTTAATTTCGGTATCTAACTCATCCGCAAAATTGTTCCATCTGGCTTTTTTAAAGTTAAATCTTCTTACAAATGGTATTGTGGGTGTTTTTGCTATGTGGTATGTGTTTATGCCCACAGGTCGGTGTTGGGATTTAGGTATGGGGCTGTAAATCGTTTTGATACATTGTTGTTCCAGTGCACTGCTGACAAAACATAGATCTGGATTGTAGCCTCGTCTCCATATTTTACTATGAAAGGATGGTGGCAGCTTAGGGTCATGGATAAGGGTTAAGTTGTGCTGCTCCGGCCACTGTTCTACGAACTCACCGCTCCGGTCAATAGAGCTGTATCCCCATCGGGTACTATGGCTATTAAAGTCGCCCACAATAAATTTATTTAGTTGTAAGTAAAAATTTTTTGTTGGTGTGAAGGTAAAATCTATCCCTGGTGGTTTGTAAATTGAGGTTACGGTGTATTTTCCAATTTCAACCGTTATTGTCTCGATCCCGTTACAGTTGGTCGCGTCCACTGAGGTTATGTCGAGAGTGGGCTTGGTGAAGACAGCACTGCCATGTTTTGGGTGTGGTATTTCCGATGCCAGCCGCATGCCCGGTATGTGGGGTCTGTTGGAGTTCTCATCTCTATGTGTCTCCTGTACGCATAGTATATCGCATTGCGTCGCGCATTGCAATTGTGACAGTAGGTCCTGTTTATTCTTTGTTATTCCCTCGACGTTCACACTGATTATTGTCAGGTTTGGTTCTGAGAAGAACCCGTGTTCTGGCTGCGTTTTCATTCTAGCTTTGGTTTGGTTCGGTGGTGGAAGGATTAGCCGTCTTTATGAGACGTTTCCAGGGGACGCCAGCGATATATTTGAAATTGTTCTGTTATTTGCTTGTTATATATCGCTTACGTGGAGGCTCCTTCCGTGTCCCCCATAAAAGTTAAATAATCAGTACAATAATAATTAATAATTAAATATTGATTATTTGAGTATAAAAGTTAAATAATCAATATTATTGTTAAATTTCCTCGACTTGTATGATACGTTTTATTTTCCCTAATCACCCTGATTGTACTTAGACTAAACTGTGGTGGAAATTGTGGGTTAGAATTTTTAGGAATGTAGTAATCAATGAAATTACTAAGAATCAAATAAAATTTAGAAATGCACTGTTTGACATTGGAATCAAGAAACATTAAATCCAAATCTATTTCTAATAAGCAATTGTTAATTTTATCAAATTTAGCCTTTACAAATCCATGTACACCTATGTAGCTAATCTATTTGAAAGCAATAGCCCACCTTTTCGCAATCAAGATCTGACGGAGCCGGCACCGGGCATACTCCACTCTGAGGTTCAAAAAGCACTAAGCGAGGTAAAAACCAGAAAAGCAGCCGGTCCAGATGACATCTGCCCAGATATTCTAAAACTTATAGAAGAAGAAAACATACACATTTTGGTACAATTATTTAATGGTATCTATAACTCAGGTTATATCCCTCGTGATTGGTTGAAATCATCCTTCATACCCATACCTAAAAAGCCCGGGGCACGGAAGTGCACAGAATTCCGATTGATCAGCCTAATGAGTCAGGTGTTAAAGGTGTTCTTAAAAATTATTCATAGGCGCATACGCAGAAAATGCGAACAAGATGTAAGCGAATTACAAATGGGTTTCCGTGAAGGACTGGGTACCAGGGAGGCCTTATTCGCACTGTCTGTACTATTGCAAAAATGCAGAGACCAACAGAAGGAAGTATATCTGTGCTTCATAGACTATACTAAAGCCTTTGACTGTGTCAATCACACGACACTATTAGAACTGCTGGAAAGAAAAGGTGTCGATGCCCAAGATCTAAAAATCGTACAAAATCTTTACGAACAGCAAGTGGCTTCTATAAAACTGGAAAACACCGAAACAAGTACCGTACCTATAGGGTGTGGAGTCAGACAAGGGTGTGTACTTAGTCCCATGCTCTTTAATATGTATTCAGAAGTTATTTTCCAAAACGCTTTGGACGAGACAGAAGACGGTCTGAAAGTCAATGGGAAACTCGTAAACAACTTAAGATATGCCGATGACACAGTGATAATCGCAGACAGTCCTAAAGGGTTGCAACGCCTAATCGACAGCATATCGACTTCCGGTGACGCAATGGGACTGAGGATTAATATCTCAAAAACAAAGATCATGCAAATAAGTCGCAATCCGAATAACAACTTTAACATAAATATATACGGTTCACCAATAGAGAGAGTCACAAAATTCAAATACCTAGGAAGTTGGATCAGCGAGGATCTGAATCCTGAGATTGAAATTAGATCCCGCATAGAGCAAGCTAGAGTCAATTTTATTAAGATGAGGAACCTGTTAACCGACAGAACACTCAATTTAAGCATAAGATTTAACTTCGTTAGATGTTATGTGTATTCTACGTTACTGTATGGAGTCGAGGCCTGGACGCTAAAAGTCAGCAGTATTAACAAGCTGGAAGCATTTGAGATGTGGGTATATCGTAGAATTCTCGAGACCATAAAAAAGCGAAAGACAGCTTACCTTGGCCATGTCATGAGGCAGGACAAGTACAGATTCCTGCAACTAATTATGGAGGGCAAGATTGAGGGAAAGCGTGGTCCGGGGCGTAGACAGTGCTCTTGGCTGAAAAACATAAGGGATTGGACAGGCTTAGATTCAAACAACCTACTGAGAAGAGCCCAAGACAGAGACGAATTTGGCAGAATTGTTGCCGATCTTCATTGAATGGAGAAGGCACTTAAAGAAGAAGAAGAAATCAGATTTATTATGAGAAGGTTGAAGTTTATGTGCTATCTTGTTTCTTGCAATGTTTGCAGATAACTCCAAAGTATGTGATATCTGTTTTCAATAACTAAAGGAGTGTTGCAAATGTTTAAGTTTAATTTAAAGTTATTGCCAAATATTTGATCCAATGTATTTCCAGAATGGTTTGTGTATTGACTAAACTGGGATAAACCAACGAAAGATGTACTATCGATTATTAAACTTGAGGATCAGAATAATTATTCGATTTACACAATTTATTTCAGTTATCATCTATGAGATTGATTAAAGTCACCACAGAGAACAATAACATCGTTCGAATTTTAAGAAAAACTCAAGTTTAAACAAAACGAATGAATAGCAATGACATTATTTGGGGTGAGATAAGCAACAACCGACATGACACTTTAAATTACCATCTTCGGCAACGATGCATGGGGACCCAGATATCTTCAGCGTCAGATGCCAGTAGTTTTTGAATATAACTAGTCTTTAACCACAACGATAAGACAACCACCACCTTCAGTTTATGTTGAAGAGCTATTCTCGCAATCACAACAAGAAACGTTGTACCGGTCACAGATGATTTCAAGATTAAATATTGCATTATTTGACCATGTCTCCGTGAGACAGGGCACGTTAACTTAGAAGAGAATTTTTGTAAATAGTTCTTAGTTCGGATTTAAGCCGTCTAACATTTGGGTAAAAGAATGATAGGTTCGTTCTTACGATTGCAAAATAGATGTTTAGGTCACCTACTTATTTTTTGTCTTTACATCCTCTTCGGTAGAGGTGTTTATAACTGATGATCCATCAAATTCTCTAACTAAGACTCGACCACCAACGTATTTGAAAACATTCTGCTTCGCCATGTCCTTGGCTTGCTCTAGAATTAGTTTTGGCCCATAACTGAAAGGCCAGGGCCGCTTCGCGTTGGTGTGAAAAGTTTTTCACCTTTAACCGTCGCAAGCACCTCGTCTCTTTTGAATTTACTCGATAATTTAAGGATGATCGGTTTTTGAATTTTTGGTATACTCGAAAAACGTGATCTATACTGAATTTGGTGATTACGCAATCGCCAATTGTTTCTAAAAGCAATGATAGACTTTCATTTGACTTTTCACAGGTATACCATGTATTTTGATATCGATTCTTAACTTTGGCTTCGTTTTTTAGTTTATCGATTCGAATCGTCAGTGAGTTTACTTCATTCTTAAGATAAATGTTTTCTCTGTTGATAGATTGCATTTGTTTCATTTGCTCATCAAACTTTTTAAGCATACTCTCCAGTGAACTCACTTGATAACTACAAAACTTGACCGAAGTCAGGACGTCACTATACTTTGAGTGCAATTTATATGAATTAATAAAGGGCACAAGATCTAAATATTAAAGAAATAGGAAATCTTAGGGTCGTCATCTTATAGGATCAGGTTTGAAGGGTAAATGAACTAAATTTAATTTATGAAGAACTATATAAGAATGTCACCATTTATTATTTTTTAAAGTGCACGCTCCACTGGAATTAATTTCCCTGACGTCGCACAACCCGGAGTTCTCTATATGCTAATGATGAGTTATAGAAATTTTGGACTTCTCTTACAAGTAGTGGGTATCAATGTATCTTTAATTTCTTTTCATATTTTAAAAACTATTTTAAAAACAAGTATGACGATTTAAAAACAGATTGGTGAGTGAAAAAACGAACTAAATCACTGCAACAAACCAGGTTTAAACAGCTTCATCGCATATACTTACTCCTAGTAATAACCATAATAAAAATTTTATAAAGCGTCATTTTACCACACGTGTCTATGTTAGAAAACTGCCGCTAGCAGGAAGCTTCCTAACGAGATCGTAAAACGTGCACTTTATTAAATTTTTTCCATTTCTTTGATAAAAAATTCATATTTATAAAGAAAATATACTCTACAAATTCTGTAAATTTTTATGGCTAAGTTTAATGTTGATAATAGGTACTATTAAATGTCTGCTTTTCTCCCCTCAACAAATAATTTTATTTTTCGCGTATATGCAATAAAACATGCATGCCTAAAAAGAAGATCTTATTAATAATCATAACTTGCAATGCCATGCACCAGCAGGATAAAACAGTTCAAATAATTTCATTATCAACTTAAAAAGAAACAAGATGGCAGTTTTATAAAGTGAAGGAGTGTTGAACTTTTTTGCGTTTCATAGTCATTGTGAACGGACTTCATGGACCACATATCAGTAGCACTTGATAATGAATTGTTGGTTGTTGCAGTGTTTGTGGACCTGCAAAAGGCTTTTGATGTCGTCAGCATAGATATATTATAGCAAAAATTACAGGGTATGGGTTTTACGGGGACTATACATAACTTAATTAAATCTTACCTATTGGAGAGCAGGCCTAATGTTGGGATAGACAATGTTTATAGCAAGGTGCTCTTCAGCCATTTTGGGGTGCTCTCCAGCCATTTTGGGGTGCCCCAGGGCTCTGTACTTGGACCTCTATTGTATCCACTTTATGTGATAAGAGTGAGATGTGCAAACCTCAGTGCTCGGTACTATGCCTTTGCTGATGACACGGTTTTGGTATATACTGGAAGGCAGGGGGAGTCGTTGGTCAACGCGGTAAACAATCACCTAAAATTTTATTTAAACTGGTTATATATATAAATATTAAAAAAGCAAGTTTTTTAACATTTCGATAAAAAAATAAATACATTCCAGAACTAATTAATAATTCAAAGCTTAATGAGGTTCAGAGTGTCAAATATTTGGGTTTAATTATTGATAATCATTTAAATTGGTCTGAACATATAAACAATATTTCCAACAGGATAGCAGCAATGATGCCAATAATTTATAGATGCCGAAATTATTGTTCAAATATTGTAGACTTACCAATACAGAGACTTTATACAGGGAACTAAAGATTCCAAGACTAGACGTAGTACTACAATTAGAACAAATTAAACTGGTATACAAAATTTTAAATAAAACACAAAAATCTAATATAAAAATTGTAATGTCAAATTTATTACTTAGCTGCAAGAACAAGCATAGGTTTAAATAACCCAGTGATACAAGCTAGTAAGACATACAATTAAACGCCTGAAAATATAAGAAACATAGATAGTTACAGATTACTTATAAAACAAATAAAATGTAATCTAGATATATTATGAAATCCAACCAATACTGATAAATAATTTAGAGTAGTATTCCCAAGGCCAAAGCTTTAGGCACGGCTTACGGAATTGTTGTTATTTTTGTAATGTATAAAGTGATAAATGTTTTAAAAAAAAAATTCTAATAGAAAACTAATAATATCAGTTCAAGGGCTGGATCGTAATCTGAAAGTGAAAACCCGCTACTGACGCAAAAATTTTAGTTGGAGCTCCCCCTTTCCAAGTGAAATTTTAAGGACGCGAGCTTACTCGTCAAAATTTTGTAGCGAAAAAACATCCCAAATACACACTTTTATACAAAAAATATGTCATTACCACAAAAAAAAATTCATAAAAACAAAAAAGCTTTTAGCAAAGCTCTCCGAAGTCATATTCTTAATAAACAGTGTGACACTTTGTGCCCTTTTTGTTTTCTCAGTGGTTTTAATATCGGTTTGGCAGTAAAACGGGGATTAATGCGGTTTCATGAACTTAATTTTATAACCGCGTAAATGGTTGAATTATCTACGGGGTGACAAGGAAATCCAGAGACGGCTTTTCAGGGCGGCAGGGTAGGCAGTGCTGACCCAGACAACAGCCAGTATAATATTATTGTTTATCTACATTAATATGAATTTTTGAATAACTCGTAAACTGCCAGCGAATAACCGTTCCACTTATTAAATCGTCCTTTATCCCCGAACCTAATGCTCGCAAACTATGGCCGAGCCGCCATAAATTAAACTAAGAGAGGGACCAAAGTTGTACAGGGTTATCCAACCAAGACTAGACAAGGCGATTTTTTGACTTTTCCTGTACTTTTATAAAAAAACTGAAATAGCCATCTTAAGTCATTTTCTCCCGCGAATTCGAATATCTTCAGCAAAAAACAATTGAACATCAAACAAAAGTACTAGGGGTCACTTTGATATTTTTTTAAATAGGATGCCGTATTTTTAATGAGCTTATCCGATTTCTCATATAAATTTTGATCTAAAATGTTGGATTTTTAATTCAAAAACGCCTTTTTTCTTCAGTTTTAAATTTTAAATTAATTAATTTTAAATTTTAAATTTTTTTTAAATCCAACATTTTAGATCAAAATTTATATGAGAAATCGGATAAACTCATTAAAAATACGGCATCCCATTTAAAAAAATATCAAAGTGACCCCTAGTACTTTTGTTTGATGTTCAATTGTTTTTTGCTGAAGATATTCGAATTCGCGGGAGAAAATGACTTAAGATGGCTATTTCAGCTTTTTTATAAAAGTACAGGAAAAGTCAAAAAATCGCCTTGTCTAGTCTTGGTTGGATAACCCTGTACAAGACATAAATGGCGCGTCCGCGCGACCACTCATCGACTTACTGATTGCCAACGAGGAAGAAGATGGTCACATGACCACTGCATTATAAAACTTTTATTCGGTAAACCACATTTTTAACATGGGAATGAAATTGTAATTTTGGCAACTGAAAATAGAGGAATTGCTCAGAGAAAAAACTTTAAAAATATTATTTTTGCATCTAAGGCTCAAAGAAACTAATATTTTATTCTTATAATAAAGCCTAAATAAAATGCGGTGAAAACTAAATTAACAAAACTTAATTGAGCCAATAAAATTTTGTTTCATTTAAGAAAATATACGTCAAACAAATAATTTTATTGAATCAACTAAATTTTTCTCCGAATATATTATTATCTTACCTGCAATATATTTTAACCCTGATAAAATATAGGCTGTATTACCACAATTTACAAAAATTAAAAGTTTTATTTCGCACAAGCAAAAGTTTTACCTCAGTGTACCTATGGATGATAAAATGTCAGATACTGTATTGGCTTGATTTAGTCGAATCATCAGTCTTTAAAAATCGCGCGTTATGGATTATAATTTTCTGGAAAAAATAAAATCACGCTAACTTTAGTAATATCGATGGCTTAGTTCTAACAGGTCATTACCCACAATAATTATGAAATTGCGTTTATTGTATTTTTGAGATGGTAAATGTCTCTTAAATCTATTTCAAATACGTCTTAACCCAGAAACCGCTTTGAAGTATTTGAAAATAATCGCTTCAATTAGGACGTATCATGAGTTGGCGTTTGTCGTAAGAGCAATAAGTCGTTACCCGCAAAAATTCGTTTGTGACCGATATGTTAGTGTTGTGTTTGTAACAGCGGACCTTAATTTTTACCAAGAACAATTATTATAATGGTAAGATGTTGATTAAAATCTGTATTTATTTTTGTAACCTTACGGCCCCCGGCTCATACAACCGGAGTAAAAAGCTGAAAGAAATTTTAATTAGTGAGTTATTAAAAAAGGATTAATTAAATAATTAAGATATTTAATTTTAAACCCAAAAAAATAAATTTGAATTAGTATTATTTTCAACAAAAAAATTGTGCCCTGGAAGGTCTGATTTAACACAAAAGTGTTAACGCACGACTCATGGAATTGAGTCATTATTCACCTATTCCATAATTTCCCGCGTGACATCCAAATACATAAAATAATGCATTAGTATGCCTCACATACAATAAAGGAACAGGCTCTGATGTGACCGTTTAGATTCGGGCAAAATCTAAGGCCGACCCTACGTTGTGTTCGTCAGGTTCGCTGAAAAATACTAATTGGAGTATTATACAGAGTGAAGAAAAATTAACTCAAAGTTTATTATGGGCGTTTTATGGATTGTGTAAAAACACTTGTTTTAATGAGATGGAGAAACTCATCAGATGGCAGAATTTAGACTTATGTCGTCAAAATAAAATAACAAAATTGAAAATTAGTTCAAAGAAAGCTCCAGAAACGCTCTCTCGACCACGTTTCCAAAGGAATCCCCTACCCTGTGCACCGGACGGGACGGAGGGGCTGTCGCCTATCCCTGTAGGGTATCCTCTACTATCGGTTGCTGGAATGTGCTGTCGCACCGGTCTGTCGGCCGCCGTCCCACGTCGAAGGAAACATTGTAACCGACAAGTCTGGATCAAAAGAACGAGCCATTCACTATTCGTTGAACAACCTCCAACCAATATTTACCTTTATAAAACCTTTCTTTCTATAATACATTTATAGATAAAAACTGCCACCTATCCGAGCACGCGGGTATCGTTGTTGAACTAGCACATAACATAGCAAAGAGAGAAGTTCTTTCTTTTTCCTGTCTGATAAAAATCCCCGCATCCCCACGAGTTTATTTTTTCTCGTTGCTACGTCCAGCGTGGGCTGTCGCCCCGTAACAGCGCGAAGGGAGAGCATGGTAATAGGACAACCCCGAACTTAAATCGTTTAGGAAAAATAATTGGATTCTCATATTGGTTATTGATGGTTAATTACTTTTGTTATTTTTTTTTTCTAGACCTCAGCAACAGATACCACTAGCACATAAACTGACTGTCTTAACGCCATAAACAACTTTGGGTAGAAATAACTATAATAACGTGTAGAGTTTTATTCATCAAAATTCATTATACCATTACCAACCTGGAACATTAGTAAAACTGATGTTCTCTATATCAGCGTCTACTTCCGCTTGCATTTTAAATTTTTTGCTCCTCTGAAACTGAGAGTAGTTGATAAGTCATAAATATTTTGAGTAGTAAAACTGTCAAATTTAAAAACTTGAAACAAAAACATTTAAAATTTAATATTGGCAAAGGGAAAAAAATGTATTTTTCAATAAAGGAATGGAGAAGAATTAACAAACCCGGTGAAGTCCAACAAACGGAACTACCTTAAGTTTGTCAAGGGAGAAGGATTAACAAACCCGGTGAAGTCCAACAAACGGAACTACCTTAAGTTTGTCAGGGAGGAAGGATTAACAAACCCGGTGAAGTCCAACAAACGGAACTACCTTAAGTTTGTCAGGAAGGAAGGAGTAACAAACCCGGTGAAGTCCAACAAGCGGAACTACCTTAAGTTTGTCAGGGAGGAAGGAGTAACAAACCCGGTGAAGTCCAACAAACGGAACTACCTTAAGTTTGTCAGGGAAGAAGTAACAAACCCGGTGAAGTCCAACAAACGGAACTACCTTAAGTTTGTCAGGGAAGAAGGAGTTACAAACCCGGTGAAGTCCAACAAACGGAACTACCTTAAGTTTGTCAGGGAAGAAGTAACAAACCCGGTGAAGTCCAAGAAACGGAACTACATTAAGTTTGTCAGGGAAGAAGGAGTAACAAACCCGGTGAAGTCCAACAAACGGAACTACCTTAAGTTTGTCAGGGAGGAAGGAGTAACAAACCCGGTGAAGTCCAACAAACGGAACTACCTTAAGTTTGTCAGGGAGGAAGGAGTAACAAACCCGGTGAAGTCCAACAAACGGAACTACCTTAAGTTTGTCAGGGAGGAAGGAGTAACAAACCCGGTGAAGTCCAACAAACGGAACTACCTTAAGTTTGTCAGGGAAGAAGTAACAAACCCGGTGAAGTCCAACAAACGGAACTACCTTAAGTTTGTCAAGGGAAAAGGTGACGGCAATATTCAATTAGGTAAATTAGGGGGAAAAATAAAGGAAATATTTAACAGAGCGGGGAAAAGAAAAATAGATACTAGCAAAATTGAGAAATTTAAACCATAATGTAATTTACCCTAAAAATTCTAACTTAGGAAAAGAACATATTATGTTCTCTAAAATAACTTTCAAAACTCCTGAATATATTTAAAAAAAAAAAAAAACAAAAAACCTTTAATTCAATATTTTCCCTTGTTATAAATTGAAAGAAATAAACCCAAATTTTGATATTGCACTCCGAAATTCAGTAACCATCACAAAACAACACACGGCATAAACTTTTGACTTCCCCTGTATCGAATATAACAAACCCTCTAATGTTTAGACTTATAAAATGTGAATGTTTTGGAAATCCCCGTTTTACGTTTGTAAATTGCAAGACAACACCTTTTTAAATAAATTAAATATTTTATTATTTACGCAATTCACTTTCTCCAAATAAAGCCAAAAGAAACCCAAATTTATTTCACTCACAACCTTTGATCCCACTATTATTATTTGCTATTTGAGAAAAAGTACTTTTTCTACTAGCGTGCGGAAAAACGCATTTTCCGCACATGTTTTAGTGCGGAAAATCCACTTTTCCGCACCGTGCGGCAAAGATTTTTCCGCACTGTTATATTTTGAAATTAAATGTTTTAGTGCGGAAAATCCAGTTTTCCGCACCGTGCGGCAAAGATTTTTCTGCACTGTTATATTTTGAAATTAAATTTAATTAAATTAAATGCTGTACGATTTGAAGTCACTGTTCATCATATTACCTTTGAAATATCTTAGTTGCTATGGTGTATATAACCAGTTGTTGATTCCTCACGCTAGTAGAAAAACTATTGTTCCTAACACGTGCAGAAACCTATTTTTCCGCACTTAAATGCTTGACACCACTCCGCTACGCGTCGTGCTGTCAACGGCATTTGCGTGCGGAAAAATCGATTTTCTGCACTTGTTAGGAAAATAGCTATTTCAAGAAAATCTAAAGAAAATGTGGAGTTACGATTGCTCTTGAATTTCGATGCTTATCGCACCTGATAGAAGTTGACAAGTGATCCTTTCAATGTTCTTACTAGACAAGCAAGGCGATATTCTCCCCACCAATTTTGTCCTTCCACTTTTTAGCAATCTGCGCCAACTACCCTGTCGATGAAACGGCGTAAAAAAACATGCGAAGCGCTGCATCGCTCCCCGGGCAGACTCGAGAGTCCAAAGGTCACGCGCAATCTTACAATATATTAGAAAACATATTAGGAATCACTAGTTTTCTTTTAATTAAATCAACTTATAAAACATGAAATTACATGATAATTAATAATTATACTAATACTTACCAGGCTTTTTCCCAATAATATATCAGGGTAAATTAAAACCACAACTTGATTAAAACACAACACAGTCAAATAAGGCTGAAATAAATTAATATTAGGATGCTACAGTGCCGGGTAGGTCAAGATTAATTTAAAGATACAATTATTCTAAGAGCAAAAATAATTTAAAATAAAGACACCTGGGTCTGCTTCGTTACATTTTATAGTGTAGTTTGATTGTTTTAAAATTTTCGTATGTAATCTTTACCTTAGGTATATGTAAAATATAATATTTTTTCTTCTCAGATGAGCTCAAGAAGCAAAAAAAATGATAGAGCTATGTAGTATGCAACAGAAATAAAGATAATGTAGTTTACGAATGCAAAATATTAAATAAAAAGTTAGTTCCACTCTCAGGTGTAACTAAAAAAGCATATAAACCTAGTTTTGTAAATACAGTCCAAAGAGAAACCGAAACGGCTAAAGCTGTTACAATAATATTTGATAAGTCAAATGCCATTACTGTTTTGTCTTCTAAAAGCCCTATAGTACTACAATATAATGATTTACCAAAGGGAAGAATTGCTTTAGATAACACAAATATCCTTGAGGACACTAAGGAGGTAAGAATTTGCAGTACAAAATATTCCAGATCTTGCTTTGCCGGAAAATTTAGTAGATGAAGGTCAGGCGAAACGTTTTCGAAATGAAATAGCTTCTCCGGAAGATGATGCTGATGATTCAGAATGGTTACCCCCATTTGTTACAGACACCAAAAAGCAAATTTAAAGACGATGGAAGAGTTGCAGAGTGAAGAAAATGATGAAGCAGATGAAAATAGAAATGAAACTGAAGATGTGGTAAATGGATTAGCTGAAAGTAGGAAACGAAGAAAAGAACCTATACCTACTGAATAGACAAAGAACAAAAATAATAAGTTAAGAATGATGGGCTACTCAAGATCTGCCACTGGAACAATCAAACAAAACGTGGAACGTACTGGTCAAAGTACTAAATTTAGTAAATTTTAGAAAAAAAAAGTATAAAACGCAATTGCTCTCTTTTATCACTAAGAAGTGTCAAGAAATCTTTAAACATTTTTGGAAAGTGACCTGAGGTCTGTCTGCATATGTAATATGTATGCTGTTAACATTTTTTAGTGGCACACCCTGTATATTAATTTGCCCTTAAAACAATTTTTAGACTACATAATGGAAATTCCAAAAGGTCTTATCCCACAAATACATTTATCAGTAGTCTAAAAATGTTTAAAATATTTTATTACGATCATTTATTATGGTCTTTTTTTAATTTGCCTTCAATTTATTTGGAATATTACCAGTAACTTTTATTCAAACTAGTTTTTTACGTTTCCTGAATAAACTTACCTAATTGGGATACGACCTGTTAAAACTAAGCCATCGATATACTCTGTCAAAATAATTTAATGTCATTGATTTTACCTAACCTCGTGTGGCTAAAGTCTACGAAACTATTTTTTAAGGACAATTTTGTGTCGTAAAAAAATTATATCGCATACTATGTCATATTATTTTCCGGAAATCGTTGCCGTTGCCATGACAATATGCCGAAATAAGTTCATTTGATTGGCTTAAAATGACAATGTGATATATCGTACGTAATCTTATCCAGTAATTCCTGTTAATTGCAAACATTCTTGTAGGACCATTTCATAAAAATTATCAAGTAGATATGCGTTCCCAGATGCGAATAAATTGCAAATTATTAAATTCGAAAATAAAGAATAGTTGCAAAAAAAGTATAGTATTAAGTTAATAAATTATTGTTGTTGCTTAACTATAATAAAAAGAAATCTGGTTTATATTCAGCAGTCACGCATTTAAAAGTTCTTAGTAAATGGATAAAACTATTAATTAATTAAACAATGCAAAAAAATGATTGATCTCTGACGGTATATTATGATTAACATAACTTCCTATGGCAAATGTTTGCGTTACTTTTGTCAAACCAAGTTCAATTTATTCGACATCACTAATATTTATGAACACAAAATACCGAAACAAGCAAACTAGCTCCTGGTGCATTGGTTTTATTTCTTAGGCAAACCGGAAGTGCTCTTTCTTTAATGTGTTGTGTTACACTTTATCATAAATTTTCCTGTTTTACCAAGGTACATTTTTGTTTAATATAACAGAATATTTTTTCAGTTCGTATTCTCTGAAGGTATCTTAGATATTATTGTGGATAAAGAAATATGTTAAATTGCTTTTTTTTGTGATTTACTGACGATAAAATATGGTTTCTTACTTTCATATTTACACAAAGTTGGGTTGGGTTTGATACCCATATATATATTTTTTAACTTGCTTAGCTATGCATTAAATCAGCATTTAATTGTTACCACAATAAAAATATGTACTTTACTCTGTTTAGACTCCTTAATAATTTTCCTACTGTTCAATTTAAATATATTATTATGATAGTTTAATAAGAGAAGATTAATTTATTTATTTATTTACGTAACAACATTTTCAAAATATAAAACATTTACAAATTACAAAATTAAATAAGCTAACCTAACCTAGGATAGCCCTTTTGGCAAACATTTTCAACTTATCATCAGACTGATTAAAGAAATGTAAGGAACCATAAAATTAATTGATATTTGTTGACACCCTATTTATAGGACTATGTGCCAGATAATTCGTTCTGCTAAATAGAACATGCAGGACGGAAGGATTACAAGTCTGGTAACTAGGAACATGAATGTGAAAAGTTTCCAAACATTCAGAGCTCTAAATAATATTATTCGATACTTTGAAGGCAAAGCAGACGTCATAGTACTCCCTTCGACGGAAAAGCGTTGTCAGATTTAGATAAGTCATAGCCTGGTCGTCGGTTAAGTTGATTCCAGAGTTAAAAAAAATATGTCTGAAAAACTTGATGAATATTTTCCAGCATATTGATATGAATATCATAGTATAGCGACCACACTATGTTTGAGCACTCCAAGATGGATCTGAAAAAGAAAATATAATAATATAGACGTTATTTTATGAAAGTATTCAGAAAATGTTAACTGTGTATCCAAGTACACGCCAAGATCTTTAACTACAGTCATCTCTTTTAGAGCAACATTACTGATGACATACTAATGAGGAAACAATTTTCTCGATCTGCTGAACTTCATAAAGCAACATTTGTCGATATTCAATGACATGCCATTGAGGTGACACCAGGAAAACACAGTGCTAATATCGTTTTACAACGAGATGACATCTTGAAGAGATGTTACTTGGGTGAAAATTTTCAAATCGTCGGCAAATAGTAAGTGGTCAGAGGTCAACATACCACCAAAGTTATTAATAAAGAGATTAAATAAGAGGGACCCAGATGAGATCCCTGAAAAACTCCCGAGGAAACTTTAAATGGCTCCGATAGATAATCGTCGATCCTAACCTATTTCTCTCTATCAGAGAGGTGTGATTGCAGCCAAGAGAGTAATATGCCGGTAATCCCATAATTGGACAGCTTAGAAAGCAGAATGATGTGATTCACCTTGTCGAAAGCCTTGCTAAAGTCTGTATAGATAGCGTGGGTCTCAGCACCCTTATCAAAAGCATTATTGATACGATTAATAAAAAGAAACAAATTTGTATGAACAAAGCGATCAGAGGTAAATCCATGCTTGTTACTTACTACTATTTGCTTGAAGGCATTGGTTAGAACAGTTTCAATGCAGTGCTCAAATAGTTTAGGTATAGCCCACTGATCGGTGGGTAGTTCTTAACGTCATTTTTATTTTCTGATTTATTAGTAGGACAGACATATGACATTATAAAAGAATAAAAGAAAATATACAGTTGTTATGAACACAGTTTAAGGCCATTTACTGATAAAAAAATTTAAAAAAAAACACAATAAACTAACCTGAATTAGAGGACTTTATTTATAAAAACAATATACTTCTTTTCCTTTGAAAAAATAAAGAAAAACTGTACTGATGTAAAAAAAATAAAAAACAGTACTCGAGAAGAGACCAAGGGAGGATCCTGAAAATTATGAGGGAATTGCGCTCATAAATTATTGAGCTAAACTTTTTACATTAATATTACTTTAACGCATAACGACACACTGTGACGTTAACAATACTTTGCCTAAGTGTCAGGCAGGATCCCAGAGGTCAATACACTGTACAGACATCATTTTTATTCTTAACTCAATCATCCAAATTGATATCAAAATAGCGTTCGACACAATCAACCGTTATTTGCTATGGCAAGAGCTGTATGGATCAGGTATCAGCACAAAACTTATGCGAATAACTAAACACGTAATATTACAACGCCGCTATGAGAATTATATCCAACATGACTTTATCAAAACATATGAGATTATCGAGGGCGTACTACAGGGTGAGTCCCTATCCCCTCCTCATTTTCAATTTTCATTGCAGATATCGAAAATCACTTTCATTCTTTAGGTCTTGCAGGCATTAATGCGGGCAACTATATGATTTGGTAATTCTGGTCGACTCGGAGGTTGACCTTAACCGCAAGCTCAGAGCCCTTAATGGATATACCACCGTAAACAGTCTGACAGTACATATTAACAAATCCAAGGTGATGATATTCAGCAGGGGCGGTTACTGTGTCGCTTGCCGTCATAAATTTTATTATGATAATAATGAATTAGAAACAGTAAATACCTTCATATGCATATTTGCAGTACAATTTACATCCTTTGGCTGGTGTAGCTTGTCTGATAAATGGATAAGAAATTAACTCGTGGTTTTCCAGAAAAAACTATGACAGCATACTACTTTCTTCTTTTACTAATATCATTGGAATTTGATGCTTAAGGTACGAAGATACTATTAAGAGAGCACAAGCAGGGTTCTTCAAAAACCTTTTATGGTTAGCAAGAAATACCCCCTGATGCAGCCCTGACTGAGGTGCTGACATCTTGCATAATTTCTCGCATTTATATCTACTAAAAACTTGTTCTATTGCTATTACAAACTTATATTAAATTATTTCTTTTACTGACATTACATTTTATTTCGGTCTTATACTTTGCACTTTTTGTCACTCATAAGCCAACTATACAGTGCGCATCTAAAGTCTCCCCCCCCCGTTAACTATTGCTTAACAAATGTGAGAATAATGAAATTTTGATACGTTTAATAATAACTAAAATACTACTTTTTTAGTATAAATTTTCAAAGATTGCGGCAGGGCGCCATTTTGAATAAAAATTAAAAAATTTTAATGGCAGGTGGGACCGAGTTATACCTCGGTGGAAAGGTATTTTTAATCTATGAACGATCCCCAAGTTTAATAAGATTTCATCGATTCAAGGTGGCGGCCACTTTTACCAATGTGGGTTTAATTTAATTTTTAAGCAATAAAAATGTGAATGAGTGGAGATCTGCATTTTGATGAATATTAGCTGCAGCTATGAAACTTGCTTCCCCCCCACCCTTGTTTTCGATGGTTCATATTCACTAGGGAGCGGAGCAGAAGGGTGGTTTTTGCCCGTTTGGGGGGTTGCGGGAGGTAAAAGGAATGGTGACTCTTTTTTTGTATTCCACACCCTCGAAGACAGAAGAAAAAGTAAGTAGGTTTCGTAGCTGCCATTACATTAACTTCTTCATAAAAAACTGTTTTGCTTTGACCTGTCAAATAAGAATGCTCGTCTTGATAACGTTGGCAATGGGAGAAAATAAACAAACGAGTTATTCGAATCATATAGCAATGTATTATTAGAACAAGATTTAAACATTTTATCTCATTCGTCATCTTTACTATTGGCCACCAGTTTTTCTTACGAAAAAACTATCTTACCCTTAAATTTTCCACATACCTTGTAAGAATAATTGCACAGTTGCGTCTTTGTACAAAAACTATATAAAACTTTCACATAAACAATAAATCCATAAAATCCATATGGAGGCAATATGCTCAATTTGCAATCTTAATCGGTCAGAAACGCTAAATCACTTGTTTTTCGAATGCTCTTTCCAATTTTCCTGATATTGTTACATTGTTAGTATATATTCAAGTTATTATGTCTAGCTCCTTATTATTCGTCGTTTTAAAATTATCTTTAATACGTTTAAATCAGGTCGTTCCCAATTTAATTTATTCCCAATGTAAAAGAAACTAAGCAGATGTCTTTAGCATAATACTTTTCTGGAAAATATGCAACTATCCCTAGAGTTCCAATAATAAAGAATATTACAGGCTATAAAAGTTTATTATTAAATTTACTCTGGATATAAAAAGAACTCATTAATCCGTGTAATGCTCTGGTTTATGACCAAAGCCATATTAAAAACAACAAAAAGGGAATCCGTGACAAAGTGGCACAATGTTTTTAAACCCCGGCTAGTAATGGCTACAGAAATATATATTTATTGATATGGAAATTATATTATTATTTTGATTTTTTTACCCTGTAGTAAGTACATTGTCCCACCGCCAAACCGCCAAGATTTGTAATATTAAAGCTACAACGCCGCATAAGACTTATCGAGGCGTGACTAGATAATTGGAAAGAAAATTCGCCGTAATGACGACGAGGCCCACATGTAAATTTCATCCAACCAGACTACAAGTCAATAATAAACTGGCGTGATAAAGTAAAATATGGGTCTGTTCTTCGATAAACTCATCCGCACTCATCAACAGTAGGGGTATACTAGACTTATATACACATACGTTAGTTTATAAGTTCGGACAGTAATTATTTAAAGTGTCGCCTCCAAGGTTTAGAATATATCACTAATTTCAAAATAAATTTTAAAGAGTTATGGCAAATCCACGCTTCACCATGGCATATACTTTGCACAATGACTTCTTGGTGCCCCCTAAACTACCTCAATAAAATAGGAGTTTAGTGACTCTGTATTCAGCCCCCAATCATTATCAGCACAGCAGTGTTACTGTTTATAAACAAAAATCTAATGTCGTTGACTTATTTACGGAACAAAAATTATCCCATATTATACTGTATTGTCGTCTATATTATTAGATAGGAAAAGATTACTTGGTCAATGCCTACGAGCGGATCTTAACCAATGTTAATTTTCTTGATTAATCGACTTTAATGCAAGCAGTTTCTAGATAATTTTTTAACCGGAAAATATCACCTTACCGGTCTAGACCAGAGAGCAAAAAAAGAGGGACAAAGTACTTTTTCTATTTGGGAATCAGAAAGTCTCCATTATAGGTTTCAAATGGGTTGCATAAGCAATAATTTAAACACGCATTTTTTATTTTCTTCCTGTTGGTAACAACACAACATGACTGTTTTGAAATTTCATGGCACACCCACTTTTTGTTTTAAGAAATATTTCGTTAGTAGTAAACTTAAATTATCTGTTTTATACCTATGGATGGGACTATTTTTAGAAGTGAGACATATTTTATAAAAAATTTCAATTACAAGAAATTAAATAAATTATTTAAATTGAAATGTTGTTTTACTTGCTGTAAAATACAGAATATACGTAGGTATGTCTTTACTAGGATCACGCTCACGCTGCTTTACATACATCCACAGACAACGTAACCTAGAAAATATGTGACTGTGGTTTGCGTATATTTATTTATTTCAAGCATAAAACACTATAATATTAGACTATTAAAATAATAGTGAGACAAAAGTTAAATAGTGCTTATTTAGTTTATTTACTTACAATTATTAAATACTGTGGTATTTTTCTCAATTTTATTTCTCTAAAGAAACAGACTTGGGAAGAGATGATTGATTATTGTAAATATTTACTGTTACTGTTAAATGTTCGGTGGCGTTAATGGTTATCCCTGGAATATTCTGGGTAGACACAGTATTTTTTGTGAGATCTTGCTCATTTATAATTAATCTACTCATTCCACTTGACGTTACAGATGCTGTAGTTGTGGTATTTTGGGACGTACGCGATAAGCAAGGTGGAGATACACCGTGTGAAGATTGTGTGGACAAAATATTTGCAACTTCAACCTTGGTTTTCATCGAAGTTTCAATGTAACTGTGACAATCCGATTTTGTCACAAATGAACTAATTTAATCTAATGCCTCATATCACATGTCTGATGTGTATGGTGTCTTTAACAAATGACCCTGTATAAAGTAAATACATACCTTGCCTGTTTAAAACGATGTTTGGTTCTCTGTATACTCTTCATAAATAAGTTCCTCTTCAGTTTTAATAGTTTGGTCTGACATAGCTTCTACAAATACCTCCTAAGTAAGTACATACCCAAGGTCAACGGCCTCTGTTTTCGTTGTCTTTGACGAAGCAGGCTACATTATCCCCCTGTTTTAAATTACATATCTCCCTGGAATACACTATCGGAGACTAGGGTAATCCAACTAATATATTTTTTTTTGTTATGATGACCTGTCAAATCGACTAATGAATTTTCTAGGTTAATATTCTTCTTCTGAAACATGTTTGGGCAATAATATTAGGCAACCCAAACTTCAATGGCCGTTTGTTCCGAGAATGGCAGGGATATTTTGGGACTTGGGTTTTCTTTAAATAGTTTTTAATGGATTGCAGAGATTACGCATTTACTTCTTATGTAAAACTAAATTTGGGTACATCTGTTTCATTTCTCTTGGCTTGGAGTATCTGCAATTAAATGGGCATGGCTCTGAAAACTTCATTCCGTGTCGCCGCCAATGTGTGAACTGGTCTCTCTCTTTCGGAGCGAGCAGGTAGTTCTGCCCTAACCTTTATTGTTCTGTGGTTCTGGCCGGAAGTGGGTGTCGCCCTAAATTCGCTTTCAGCACATTTTTCAACTTTTAACCTAAAATTCTCCATGCAGTGACCTCACTTAACTTCCAGCGTTCAACGAGGCAGCAGGCGTTTCTAGATCCAGGGCTATTCAAGCCCTCTGTTTACCAGGATTTGGGATCTTGAAGCGTCACTTTCTGTGCCCCTTTATTTTGTTGTGTTCATTTTTGGTTCCCGGGACCACAGAAAGCCACATCCTGGGATTTTTGTCAAAGTTGTCCGCTGATTAACGTTAAGTCGGGTCACTAAGACCGTGAAGGGTGACCATCAGGAGCATCCATTACCGTTGGAGCCCCCTATTTCAATTTTAAAGACCCTACAGCTCCAATAGGGTCTTTCTTCTTTCTTCTCCGTCCTTGTCTTCTTCTCTCCTTTCCTCTACTTCTCTTCAGATCTTCTGATCTGGTTGATCTTGTGACGTCTTTTTTTGGACATCATCCTTGGGATGTCTTCTATATTGTATTACCTACAGATAAGCCCAGGTTAAGTACTAACCCCCCATATATATATGTCTCTTTTTTATTTTGAATAAAGCCAGCAATAATTTTAATTCTCCTCGTTTTATTTATTTATTTATTTATTTATTTATTTATTTATTTATTTATTTATTTATTTATCGTTTATTATCCAACAGGTAGAAAACCTACCTAATGATAAGATAATTTATCAGTAAATGCCACAACATAGTATTAAAGTAATTAATATACCTAAATTAAGCTAAGAATCAAACCAATCAAACTAAACCAAAAGGTATCTACTTAAAACTAAATACTCAACAAACTGAGCATTATTAGTACATGACAATTTCACAGTTATACAGCTTCCCCTGTGGTTTTCTTTTATTTATTTTTTTCTTCTACCTAAGTTGTGAAGTCCAGCTGAGAGTGAGGCCTCAGCACCATCTTGGAGGTTTCCATTTTGGCCTGGCTGCAAAACGGTGGCGCCCTATTTAAAACCCCCCCTTACTCTCTGGCAATAGAGCTAGGGCATTTGCACGCGGTACCTCAGCCTCTCACCTCAGCTTGGCTTCGTGGTTTTGGCTTAACTTTAATTTTTCTTCTTGTAACTTAATTAAAATAAAATTTTCTAATTTAAAAAAAAAAAAAATAATAATTTTTTATAACAGCTAAAGACGCGTTGCATAACCTTCGGCCACTGCTGAAGACTTTCAGCCACCATGCTTCTTAATAGTGTTTAAGTCACCCCCCACTATTTGCTAAGTGTATAACACTGGACCGTCCAAAACAATGGCTTGTAAATAACTTCGGATTTGGTAATTTTAAGTAAAAAGCAATAACAAAAGGAGCTTTGCCAATTGTGATAAGACCAATAGGAGTATTAATGCAGTGCCCATTTCTATAGGTCAAGAAAAATCTGCGACTTGTCATGTGATTTGGTCCGAGACTAAAATACTGTGTTACTATTTGTGACTCAGTCAGGTGCAAGTAATGACGCGCCGGAAAAAAACCACCGTGCCGTGCCGACTGTATCTTGATCTTTAGGTTATTTTGGTACTAAGCATAACTACCTCACCTGACCAAGTCTACTTCTAAATTCCTTTTGTCAAGCTCCTTGGCGCCATATTTAGGCAGTAAAAAATAACCACACCAAAACCATTAAAAATATGCAGGCAAGTTCATATTAAATAAAATAAACAGCAAACTACAAGATCAACTTGGCTCGCTACTCCGCTGGCTATCTTGGTTTTATTGAACTTGCTACTCAGCAACTTATTTCTTACAAAGTTTGAATATTTACTTCTTACGGACACGAGTTAATTCGCACGAATGCACAATGAAAATGACCGAAAATTTGAGGTTATCCACGACTATAAAGTTGATGCAAAACAAAAATCGATGCACATCATACCCTTCGTGTGACATCAGTTATCGACAGTGTTGCCAGCTTGTTATCAAAATATCTGAGTGAGGGAATTACACAGTTATTTTTTCATGAAGACAAGATAAATATACAAAAATTTCCCAAAGATTATATATTTGTTTACTGCATAATACCTTTTACCATCAACTTTAGTAGATCTAACACTTCTTTTATTTTCATCTTGCCAAGACCGTGTAGCGGGTAGATACTCATCTATAAACCCAATAGATGATAGATCTACTTCAGGGATGCGACCCTGCCCACGCGAGCCTTGGTCTATCTCCTAAGTCCATACAGGGGAAGCCATTGTTCTTACCTTCGACTCCTATCCAAACCCATCTCCTTACTATCTTTCCTAACCAATGGGGAAGGCAACGGGGAACCACCCCATTTATTTTTCCCACGAAAGTTCATGATATGAGCAATAGCGGCGATGCCTCGGATGACGAGCTTCGCGATCCGGAGGGCACCCGGCGTATTTCCTCGACCGGGGAGGAATATGTGAAATCAGCTACCGGGCATGTAGATGCGACGCATCAGGCTCTACATGCGAAATATGCTACTGGTGAAAAACACAAGCTAAAGAATCGCAAACCACACAAACTAGCTACGTGGAATGTCCGGGGTCTTTTACAACCGGGCAAACAAACTATTCTGGAGAAGACACTAGAACGAACCAATATTTCCGTGGCCGGCCTATCTGAGCTTCATTTTCGCAACGAGGGCCATTATACAACTGCTCTGGGACATTTCATGTGTTTCTCTGGTAACAGTGATAAAAGCATTAATGGTGTTGGCTTTTGGGTTTCGAAATCCCTGTCTGGCTGTATTCTGGGCTATCGGGCTGTCAGCGATCGCATCATCTCCTTAAGACTGAATGGATCCCCCTCTATCGTTCATTTAATTCAGGTGTATGCGCCCACCACAACGGCCGATGATGACACAACTGAGTCTTTCTTCAATGAATTAGATTCGTATCTTCAAAATATACCAAATAAAGAACTCGTCATCATCATGGGCGACCTAAACTCAAAAATCGGGGTGACTGTAGATGACGAACATATACGCAGCATAGTGGGCAAATATGGGCTAGGACAACGGAATCCAAGGGGGGAACGCCTTATCCAGTTTTGCGCTGACAATGCGCTGGCAATTATAAACTCTATGTACAAGCACCACTCTAGAAGACTGTATACGTGGACCTCTCCTGATGGAAAATACCGCAACCAAATTGATTACATAATGATAAAAAATCGCTGGAGAACATCTATTACCCAATGCAAAACCCTACCTGGAGCTGATTGCGGTTCTGATCACCAACTGCTTTTTGCAACTTTAAGACAAAAGTTCAAGGTGTGTGCTAGGGTCGGGCTCAAGAGACTGCCAAAAATAAAGGACCCAGAACAATTTCAGAACCGGTGTAAGGAGAAACTCGGAAGTATCTTACCTACCTTGGACACCCATGACTCTGACAGGATTTGGCTATCGCTTAAAAACACCTTGATCCGGGTCTTATCTGATTGTGAGTCACAGTCTGATGCCGACTCGAATAGACCTAAAAAGGTATGGATGACTACGGATACTCTGGACCTCGTTGAACAACGTAGAATACTCAAACTTTCTGGGATCGGCACCCCTCTGAAGCACCGCCAATACCAACAGCTTTCTAGATCTATCCAAGCTGCCTGTAGACGAGACAAGAACATGCATATTGAAAAAATCTGTCGCGAAATTCAACAACACGCTGATACAAATAACAGCAAAGAACTGTTCGATAAAGTTAGACTACTAACACGTAAATTCAAGCAGAAATCTTGGTCTATTAAGGATGACGACGGGAATATACAGACAGACTTGGACAAAGTTATAGACGTCTGGAGGTCATATTGTGTATCTCTATATGCTAACACAGATCAAAGTACCACGGACAGCCTATGTGAACCTGGACGGGAGGCTTCCATTTCCACCCCATCCTCCTTAGCAGAATTGCAGCGGTCTCCTCTCTCAGACACCGACAACACAGTCTTTGAATCCGAACCTGACATACTTCTCTCCGAGGTTGAATTTGCTGTGAAAAGATTAAAGACGAACAAAGCAGCAGGATATGACTGCATCACCGCTGAGGTCTTAAAACATCTTCCGTCATGTGGATTAAAAATTTTGCACCAGCTATGCAATCGGATCTGGTATACAGGCGTCTGGCCCGAAGACTGGAGAAGGACCATAATCATTCCTCTTCATAAGAAAGGCCCAACAAATAACTGTAACAACTATAGGCTACTAGCTCTCATTTCCCACGCCAGTAAAGTGCTCCTTTACATCTTACAACGACGTCTAGAAAACTTCATAAGTTGGCAAATACTACCAGAGCAGGCGGGCTTTGTGAAGGGCAGAGGTACTAGAGAACAAATCCTCAATGTGAGAAACATTATAGAAAAAGCCCGAGAGTATTACGTTCCAGTATTTATATGTTTCGTAGATTATGTCAAGGCCTTTGACAATGTCAGATGGGAAAAACTGTGGAGTATACTGACGACAATGAGGGTTCCTGAACACCTGACTCATCTAATTAGCCGACTATATCAAGACAACCTGGCGCATATTCGAATGGACGGATGCATGTCTGATGAATGCATCTTAGAGAGGGGAGTACGCCAGGGATGCGTCTTATCTCCGTTGTTATTTAACATCTATGCAGAATTCATAATGCGTAGGGTGCTGGATGATTGGGAAGGGGGAGTAAACCTAGGCGGTGTCAAAATCTCCAACTTGCGTTTCGCAGACGACACTACACTTCTGGCCTCTTCTCCGGAAGAAATCGCTAACATCCTTAATAGACTCGAGGTGGAAAGTGCAAAGTTTGGTCTCATGGTTAACTACTCCAAAACTAAAATTATGGTTATCGACCGTCAACAACAATTTCCTGAGACCCGAACTATCGCGGGATGCGAGGTGGTCTCCTCTATGATATATCTTGGAGCGATGGTAAATAATACAGGCAGTTGCGAACCCGAAATTCGAAGACGCATACAACTTGCAAGAGCGGCAATGACTCAACTAACCGGGATCTGGCGTGACCGTCACATCACCATGGCAAACAAGAAGAGACTCGTTTCAACACTGGTATTTTTCATATTCCAATATGCATGTGAGACTTGGACGGTCAAAGAATCGGATAGACGGCGCATAGACGCCTTTGAAATGTGGACGTGGAGACGGCTACTTAGAATTCCATGGACGGCTCACCGCACGAACGTCTCAATCCTTAATGAAATTGAACCTAATCAACGTCTTTCAAGCACGGTTTACTCCAGAATTTTGAAATTCTTTGGTCATATCCACAGAAGCGAACACAAAATGGAACGGCTGGTGGTCCAGGGAAGACCTCAGGGTCAGCGCCGGCGCGGTAGATCTCCACAACGTTGGGCAGACATCACAAAAAAGCTTTTTAACAAACAATACACGGAGGTGGCACACATAACCAATGACCGTGATAGATGGAAAAGGGTCACTAATCAGGCTGTCCGAGCTGCTGAAGCTCAATGATGAACCACAACACATATGTCAAGATGTAAATGACTATGATGATGATGAAGACCGACCAATGGTACCATTCTGAAAAATCTATGTTTCATCCAAGAAAACAAATTGGTACAAGAATGCTTCCCTTTCTTTAATATATTCTTTCAAAAATACCAGTCATTTGGAAACTACATGGGAAAGTTCCATAAGCCCTCGCATCAGTTCATCTTTTTACCATCCGAAGCCTAATTTCTTGAAGAGGCTTCTTAAAGAGTTAAGACAACCGCCAAATACTTCTCTCTCTTTTAATTTCCAACTTAAAGTTACATGATGTTCTAAAAAAAGTTACAGCTTATGAATAACCGATGTAAAATATTATAATTTTTAAATAATACAACTTACTTGTTTCGTACATTCCATAAATAGTGTCACGGATAGAACTTATATCCAATTTTCGCACATTTACAACTCTCTTTTAATTAGAACGTTTGCTTTAAGGTTACTCTAATAATTGATTTTCCTTAACTGTTGTTGAAATTGCATTCACGGTGGAGATATTTAAAATTAGGGTAGCTTCTGGACGCTAAAAACTAGTAAAGTAGAAATAAAATATCTACACCTTAACGCACTCTTTAAATTTACTTCTCTGCACTGCCGTCAAGCGTTTCTGTTAAACCATGTCACAAGTTGGGGTTGTAGGGGTCGATAGCTCAAAAGGAAAGACTGGGTGATTTTCACTGGATTTATTTGGCGCTTCAAAATCGTACACTTTACCCTATAAAGTGGACCAGCATGCTTTTGGGGCGTCTTCGACGGATCGGCTATGAGGACCTCGGGAGGGATGGCACACACTACCCTTCCAACTAGGGCCTTAGGTGAGTACTAGGGTATTTAGGGATCAGGCGGCACGCAGCACCTCAAGGGTCGATTGCGAGTACCTGGGATAAGAGGGAGGTTTTGTACTGGGGAATCAGGCGGCACGCAGCACCTCAAGGGTCAATTGCGAGTACCTGGGATAGGCTAGGTTAGGATTTGATCAGGCTATGAACACCGATCATGTCACAAGTTGGGGTTGTAGGGGTCGATAGCTCAAAAGGAAAGACTGGGTGATTTTCACTGGATTTATTTGGCGCTTCAAAATCGTACACTTTACCCTATAAAGTGGACCAGCATGCTTTTGGGGCGTCTTCGACGGATCGGCTATGAGGACCTCGGGAGGGATGGCACACACTACCCTTCCAACTAGGGCCTTAGGTGAGTACTAGGGTATTTAGGGATCAGGCGGCACGCAGCACCTCAAGGGTCGATTGCGAGTACCTGGGATAAGAGGGAGGTTTTGTACTGGGGAATCAGGCGGCACGCAGCACCTCAAGGGTCAATTGCGAGTACCTGGGATAGGCTAGGTTAGGATTTGATCAGGCTATGAACACCGATCTGTGACATGGTGGAGGCGCCTCTCTCTTCCCGGGCCGTCTAATCATCCTATTGGACGACATACCTAAAAAATAAGACGAATTAGTAAAATTTACATTTTTTTTCTTTTCTACAAATGTCAGAGTACCAAACAAGAAGCAGGACGAAATCAGCCAGCGACACCAAATCAACCACCTGCAGTAAGGACATCAGTGCCATCCAACCCCCATCACCCTTCCAGGGCACCAGCAAAGTCCCACATTCACCACCCACACAGATCCGTGTCAAAATCCAAAGAAGCCCACTCGAAGCAAGTGACGACACGACAGGTCCGTCAAGCCCCCCAGCAGACTGCAAGCAAACGCCAGCCAAACTCCCTGCAACGAGCCTGCCAAAGGAACAACCCTCCGGTCCCCACATCACAACGCCAACAGCAGAATCTCCAAATATGAACACCACCATTACAGATGCACTAGCAGCAACAAGGCAAGCAGCAGTCCCCCAGTTCCTGTGCCCGCCAACCTTCCAACCTACAAACGGCTCAGCTACACAGTTCCTAAACTCCTACAACAGAGCAGCCTCAGCAAACGGATGGAATGAACAATTAAAAATCGCCTACTTCGAGACCTTCCTTGACGGTATAGCCAGCTTATGGTTCCAGCAGTACAAAAATAAGTTTGGCAACAAAACGTGGGACGACATCTGCACAGACTTCAAGGGCGAATTCGACGACAGCAGCTTCCAAGCATCACAGAAGAAACGATTACAAGAGAGACGACAACAAAGCAACGAAACAGTTAAGAATTTCTACTATGAACTAAAACTCCTTTATCATGAATACAAGGAAAACATGGACCTAGATGAGTTCAAGAAGTTATTCGAAAGCGGCCTACAACAAGAAGCACAGTACCACTACTATTGGCTCACAAACGCCCCAAATAAACCACCCTCCTCCGAAGACGAACTAAAACGAATAGCAGTCACCATAGACAACGCGCCCAGACAAGAAAAAATGGTCCCAACAAGACGAGATTACAGCCCTGAACCAGCACAAGATAGACGCCCTCCGGACAGAAGCCACCAACCGAGAGAATACTCACCCCCTACGACAAGTGACACACGCAGAACAGCCCCAGCCAGACAAATACAAGACAGGCGACCCCCCCACAGCTACAGGCAAGAACAGTATAGGCCCAGAGAATATTCACAGTCCAGAACCAGGGATAACAGGCCCATATGCTTCAACTGCAGCAAAATAGGACACCTAGCCTTCGAGTGCCGAAGCAATAGGCACCCAAAAAACGAATACAGACGGTCAAACCAATAAGGCCCCCGATCGTCTGCATGCAACGGGGACAAGACATCCTACAGGATACCTCTGCACTGCGTATCAAAGTCACGTACAACAACACGCCAACAATTGCCATAGTCGACACCGGCGCAGAACACAGCGTAATAGAAGAAAGCCTCCTACGATCCCCTACCACGATAAGAAAAAACACGTCAGTGCTGATCACGGCAGGCGGTCATAGAATCAACGTCATGGGACAAGTAGAATGCCAGCTGACGATACCAACAAAATCAAGACCATTTCACACGACCTGCGCAGCACGAATCATAAAGAAATCACCAGTCCCTCTCATATTAGGAATGGACTTCTTGCGAAGACACAGGGCCCAAATAGATATACCAGACCACACACTAATATTACATAAAAGGCACTACATAAAACTACTAAATCCACCACCAGGCCTTAATCCAACACTGATGATATTCAGAGAAGACAGATCACGGAGAACAGAGGACTGGAGGGAACTATTTGCCAAATATAGGAGAGCCGAAGACACCAGACCCGCAGAAACAATCTACGATTTGCCACAAACAGCAAGCCTAGTATACTACGCAACAGAAGACAAAATGGTGGACGCTAACATAAATTCAAAAGAAGGAAATAACTACATCAAATGGGACGATATGAGTTTCAAACCACAAAGGGGAAAAGCAAATTTAATAAAAGAAGACGGATACTCCACATACTACCTAACCACAAAACGAAGAGCACACTTCAAACCAAGCTACGCATTTTTCTTCAAATCTTTATTGGACCTAAAAGAACTCGCAGAGCAGTCCACGCAAACAGAACTATGCTTGCCAGCCACAGCATTCCGAATGGACACAGGAAAAATAAGCAGGATGGCAAACTACGTATTTAGAGATTCAAATATAACAATCTCTATGTATCACGAAGAAGAAACAAAGACGGAAACAAAGGAGACAACTGAAGATACAAGTGAGGCCCTAATGAACATCATCATAAATGAAGACACCGCAACATATAAAGCCACAGCAAAAAAGGACTACAATATGGATAACAATGAAGAACAAGCTATACAACTAGAAATCAGAGATACGCCACAAGAGGAAGCACACCTGTTCGAACTAAATACGGCCCTGTTTGTAAAAAACAAATGGACCCCAACCTCCGGCTTGTACCTACAAAATAACAAACTGTACATCAACATAAAGGCTGCATCAGGATCATCTCCACCCATCCGCAAACACATGGCTTTAGGTCACCTATACAAACCTGGCGCTGATCAAAACAACGAAGAACTATGCCTCACCCTGAACGAAGAAAAAGATAGAGAAATACGAATAGAAGACCACGATCTATCAGGAATCAAAGAAGCCAAACTAAAAAAGGACTTGACACAGCTGCTACAGAAATACAGAGACGTATTCGCCAAACACCCCAAATACATGGGAAAAACGTCGCTAACAGAACACAAAATAGAATTAGAGGATTCCAAGCCATTGAAAAGCCGACCATACAGGGTGTCCCAAAAAGAACGCGAAATAATAAACGACCAAATCAATGAAATGCTAGAATGCAATGTAATCCGGCCCTGTCACTCCCCATGGGCAAGCCCTGTAGTGCTTGTCAAGAAAAAAGACGGAACTACAAGATTCTGCGTGGATTATCGCAAGATCAACTCGGCAACGAAGAAATCATCATGGCCTCTCCCACAAATTGATGATATATTAACATACCTAGGAAAAGCCAAATTCTTCAGTACACTTGATATGCTTTCAGGATACTGGCAAGTGCCCGTAGAAGAAAAATCAAAACAGTACACAGCCTTTGTAGCACAGGGACACGGAGCCTACGAATTTAACGTATTAAGTTTTGGACTATGCAACGCCCCAGCAACATTCCAGGAGCTAGCTGACAAGGTCTTTTGGGACATGAAATGGAAAGAAATACTCATATACCTAGATGACATCATTATTTTTTCCGAAACCGAGGAGGAGCACCTGCGAAAACTAGAAAAAGTGTTCCAACGCCTCAGAGAAGCTAACCTCACGTTAAAACCGAGCAAATGCAACTACCTCCAGGAAGAAATCAAAATCCTAGGATACAAGGTCAGCAACAAAGGAATCAGCCCAGACGAAGATAAAATAGAATGCGTCAAGAATTTCCCAAAACCAAGAAAAGTCAAAGACGTCCAAAGCTTTCTAGGACTATGCAATTTCTACAGGAAGTTCATCAAAAACTTCTCCAACATAGCAAAACCATTACACGAGGCAACCAAAAAAGAGGGATTCAAATGGGAAGAGCAACAAGAAAAGGCATTCGAGGATCTCAAAAACAAGCTAATATCGGCCCCAACTCTACAACACTACGACCCAGCTAAAGATTGCATTTTGCACTCCGACGCCTGCGTAGACGGCATTGGCGGGATACTATTACAAGCAGACGCAAACGGCATCCCTCAACCAGTGGCATACATAAGCAGAAGTCTATCAAAAGCAGAAAAAAATTATGCAATCAGCGAACTAGAACTCCTCGCAGTGGTATGGGCACTAGGATACCTCAGACACCTTATATACGGACGCCACGTAAAAATAGTTACGGATCACCACGCCCTCTGTTGGATGGACACGATCAAAGAACACAACAAGAGACTAGCCAGGTGGGCACTCAAAATAGCCGAATTTAACTACTCCATAGAGTATAAAAAGGGGACCATGCACAGGGATGCAGACTGCATGTCCAGGAACCCCGTATTGCCAGCAGAAATAACTGAGACTGAGGACCTGGAAGAAATTCCTACATTCATAACAGTAACAGACGGCCTAAAAATCCAGCAGGACCAGGACCAAAAAATTAGAAAAATAAAAGAGGCAATAAGGGACCCAACAAATTCCACAGCTACGATAGGGGAACAAAGGCGAGCAAAAGGATTCAGGCTAATTAACGACATCCTGTACAAACCAGTATCTACGGCAACAGGACTAACCAACGTACCAGTAATACCGGACAAAATGGTGGAGGAAATATTATGGGAATTACACACTTCGCCAACCAGTGGTCATCTAGGAATATCAAAAACCATAAACAAAATTAGAACCCGATACTACTGGGAAAACATGCTAAAAGATATAAAGAAATATATACAGGGTTGCCCCGAGTGCCAAGCAAGAAAAGGACAGTCATACAGAAAAACCCCAGGATTATTACAACCAATCCCAGTAGGTTTAATAATGGATAAAGTAGGAATTGACCTACTAGGGCCATTCAGGCGAAGCAATCAGGGAAAAACAATGATAGTGGTAGCAACTGACTACGCATCGAGATACGCGATAACAGCGGCGCTGCCAAATGGGAAGGCAGGCCCGGTCGCCAAATTTCTGCTAGAAAAAATCTTCCTAATTCACGGTATGCCCAGGAGCCTGTTGAGCGACAGGGGAAAAACTTTTCAGTCCGAACTAGTGCAAGAAATAACAACACTCATGGGAGTACGCAGCCAATTCACAACGGCATACCACCCAAGCTGTAACGGACTTACAGAGAGGCTCAACAAGACAATAGCCGACATGCTGGCGATGTACTGTAACACAGAGCAAACAGACTGGTGCAGCTACCTACCATTCATAACATTTGCTTACAACACGGCAGTACAAGACACAACTAAATTCAGTCCATTCATGCTCATCTTTGCAAGAGAACCGACACTACCCTCAGAGGCCATGCTGACCAATGCGGATTGCAAAACAGAAGCAGTAGAAATAAGAGAAAGGGCGTTAAATATGAGAACCATCGCAACAGAAAATATCGCAAAACGACAAACAAAGGATAAAACAATATTTGATCAAAACCACAGAGAATTAAATTTTGAACCAGGGGACAAAGTCAAAATTTTCACGCCTATCAGAAAGATAGGGAAAAGCGAAAAGTTATTACTAAAGTGGTTTGGTCCATATAAAATCGTGGAAAAAATGGGAGAGGTGAATTACAAAATCAATAAAGGGAGAACTACAGATATTGTCCACGTAAGTAGGATTTTACCATACTTTGACCCATGGACGGCCAGGGAAAGAATTCAGGAAAGAGAAGAGCCAGAAGTTCCAAGGGAAAGACTGGAGGATATTGAAGAAGAATAGGATATCATATATACCATAAAGCTTAGTTTAGGATTAATATTAATACGTACCATTAATTACAGGACGGTGCTAGCCATAACGCAAGCCACCGGGGACCTACAGGTAGAAATATCCGCGGGAGCCAACTGGAAACCACTACCTAGTACCATAGCATACGAGGGATCCATCCCTTTAACATATCGGATGAAATGGATAGACTTCAAGACTGAATCAACAGCCCGAACGAATTGCCTGAAAACAGAAAAATTTGACATAACAACCTGCAAAACATTAGAATATATGGATGACTTACAAGAAGCCACGGCAGCAGAAATCAACGCCTTAGTCGAAAGCTGGGACCCATTAGACTTACGACAAGAAAGCCGCAAAAAACGGGCAATTTCATTGTCCTTCATAGCAGACGGACTAAACTACTGCTGCGGCGTGGCCACACAACAGAATTTGGACTCCCTAGTACTGGACAACGCCGAACTCCATAACCGATTGACAACCATCAATCAAGGCTTGGAAAACACAATTACAGCCATAAGCTCGGAATCTTGGCAACTGGAAGCAGCAGAAAACCATACAGCAGTAGCCCTAGAAATGACAGAGGACAAAATCAAGAATTTACAAAACTATACAGAAATACTCAATAACAATATAATTGCAGAAGGCCACGAACAAAGGAACCTATTACTGGCAATTGCAAAAACCAATATGGAATCAACTAAAAAGATACTAAAACTTACCAGGGCTACAAAAAACCACGGGATAGTCCAAGCTTGCAGGCATCACCATATCCCGATAGCCGCAATCAAACCACACATCCTTAGGACAGACCTGGAAAAACTGCAATCCACTTTAAACGTCAATGACCAAGACCTAGCCTTGCCACTACCGAACGTTTCAAAATACTATGAACTATCCATATGTGAGTGTAACTTCGCTAAGGACGTCCTGACCATAAACATAAAGATACCTATAAAACAGAAAAATCATCAATGGAAACTCTTCGAGTTAATTACTCACCCCTTCGCTTGGGAAGGGCAAACCTGTCTAATAGAACATAGCGCTCTATACCTAGCAATAGCTGAAAAAGACGACCAATTCGAGGATATACGTCAGATAACGGGAACCGCATTACATTTATGCAAACCTTATGAAAACAAACTGTGCTACTTACCACGCTTCTCGTCAGACACACTCCAAGGTCCATCATGCGCCACAAAACTCTTTCACGGCACCACGGTGGAGGACCTAATAACCCATTGTCCCATGAGATGTCACCAGTCCACCCTCCTAATGATATCAGAAATCAGCGAAGAAACCTACACCATCACGCACCCACAACGAAACTCCACCATCTCGTGCAGAGATAAAAACACCACCATACAGGAAGATATGCTGACTCTGCCAGGGGCCCTCCAAATTAAACTACCATGCGACTGCACATTAGAGGTCAAGGGTAACACGATGATACCACGGCGCTTTCCATGCTCTAAAATACAAAGAAGACAATTAAATATTATACACGTCCTACCAGCAGCATGGACTAATTTAAAAACATTTCAACTTACCCCGCTCAACAAAGCACACCCACCCAGGTTCGACAACTTTTCCGAATGTCTGAACAGGAACTGGACAACAACAACAGCTCATATCAACCTAACATCCAGCAGGGAACTGCTACAAGACGTCCAGAAACAACTTCAAGCAGCTGTCCAACCAATAACGCCACACACATGGCAAACTGAAAACCATAGCATGATGCTGATCTGGAACGTCATATTATCAATAGGACTCGCCTACTTACTATTCCATAGCCCATATGCAGTAATCACACGCACACAGAAGAGCACTGCACTTCCTAGCCATAAACGACCACAACGTCCTTGACCCAAGAAACACACGACGAAGGCTTCACACTACCTTAATCACAATTACGTAGTCACTGAGGAAGCAAAAAACCAGCAGGCAACCCAAGGAAATGACTACGTCGGCAAGAAATACACAGGCACGGATATCAAGAGGCAACGAACCCACAACGTTGCCAAAACTTAAAAATGTAGGTGCATAAGAAAAAAAAAGTAGAATTAATAGTAAAACTTATATTTATAATTACTTAATAATAAACATGGACCACGGGGCGACGGGGCCGAAGATTGGCAGTAATACAAACCATTCGGCCACCCATCGCCCCTAACCACACCCTTGAATGCCCCTCAGGGGGGACCGGGGGCCAATATTCCACGGGAGCCCGCAAAATATAAATTTCTTTATAAGCTCTCTGGAAACAACAAAAAAAAACCAAAATAGTCACGTTTAAAAGAGGAAAAAGAATTTTTTTACTTACGTGGGAAAAATGAGGGAACTTACGAAATATAAGTTCCCGAACTCGGGCTTTTAAAATACGGGTGCAACTAAACGGACCTATAAGGTAGAAATTTTATTTAAAGGAAATATATATATATATAATCATAATATACACATAAGTAATAATTCACTCACACAGCGAGGTCAGCACCATAGTTCTATAATAAAAATGTTAGTAAAAGTAAGGTAAAGTTTAGTGGAACACACATATTATAAACACGCAAAAATCGCAAGTCTTAGCAAATACTCTTCAAAAACAAAAAACAAAGCCGATACACTTGCCAAATCTACAATAAAAGGTACATAACATATAGAATTAGAACAAAAATATAGGTAGCATTAAGAAAACTTTTTTCCTTAGAAACTGTTAAGACATAAATACTAATACGAGATCTTTTTTTTTCATATCCCAACCTCCGGAAACGGCAACCCGCCAGAGAAAAAAAGACACGGCAACATGGCCAAGGTTCACCTTGCAACACATGGGCAAACCATAATGAGAACTCTGACCTGGGAAGAATGACGAGTCAGCCACAGTAAACTCGGTAGCCGATGAAAAACCAGAGCCGGACTAAAGAGGCCCCCTCGATGTTCCAATTAATTTAATTTTTTTTTCTTTTCAAGGAGGTTGGGAGAAAAAACACAGAAAAAATCATAGAATATGTACAGGGAAATTGAATTAGTTTATAAAGATAAATTTTGTATCATGACTAGAGAAATGTACAGGTGGACCAGTATACTTCGAGCATTGGGGTCCAATGCTTATCGGAGGAGGGGCATGTCAACTAAACCACTGTATGGCTAGAATGTTTAACCACGCGCTGAGGTTCTGTTCCACTGTACACCGAATCTGGGTCAAGTGTATGCAAACATCAGTACGTTTTAATACACCGGATCTAGGTCAAGTGTACGCGAACCTCAGCACGTCTTTGAGAGTATAAATACGCGGATCCCAAGACGAGACGGCATCGGTGTTCATAGCCTGATCAAATCCTAACCTAGCCTATCCCAGGTACTCGCAATTGACCCTTGAGGTGCTGCGTGCCGCCTGATTCCCCAGTACAAAACCTCCCTCTCATCCCAGGTACTCGCAATCGACCCTTGAGGTGCTGCGTGCCGCCTGATCCCTAAATACCCTAGTACTCACCTAAGGCCCTAGTTGGAAGGGTAGTGTGTGCCATCCCTCCCGAGGTCCTCATAGCCGATCCGTCGAAGACGCCCCAAAAGCATGCTGGTCCACTTTATAGGGTAAAGTGTACGATTTTGAAGCGCCAAATAAATCCAGTGAAAATCACCCAGTCTTTCCTTTTGAGCTATCGACCCCTACAACCCCAATTTGTGACATGTAAACAATGTTATTGACAGAGATATGTGTGTGCACTTTTGTTTCTCATAATAGAACAGTTTTTAATACTATTTATAAAAATATCTATGTTAAAAAATAGACGCACAGCAACACGGAACCACGAGCAATTAAGGTTAGTTTTGCATGAAACGTCATATCAAGCCAACGAACGAGTTGGCGCCACCGCACCGTTTACAGTTGTGTTGCCAACTTTACTACCGGCCAATTAAATTAAAATTAGATTAATTTTTACCAGCTTAAATAAACAAAATATTTGCTATAAGTGCGTTTGTATCAAAGAAGAATATTTTAAGTTTGTAGTAAATTTTATATCGCATTAAGTTTTATTGCTTTTCACCCACATTTAATTTCCTCGTGTTTTCTTACAGATTTACAATTATCAGCTGATTGATGACGTGCATCGGCATTTTCTTTGCATCAACTATAAATTCTAGATTATTCCTGCGCAGTTCCCATGGATTTCCATCTGATTGTCATGTGATTCCCATGTGATTCTTTTGGATTCTCATGTGATTCACATGTGATTTCCATGTGATTCCCATGTGATTCTCTTGGATTCTCATGTGATTCACATATGATTTCCATGTGATTCCCATGGATTTCCATGTGACTCCCATTGATTCCCATGGATTCCCAGATAATTCCCAAAAAATGTACATTAATTGCCAGTAGTGGTTGACCCCTCGGATTACTCGCTAAAAATCCGAAAACACAATAACTTTTAGGAACCTAATAACTCGAATTACTAGGTTCTAGAATTGTAAGGCAAAACTGTAAAATAATTCTATTTTATAAACTGAAAAAGTTTATGACTTGATCCTAAAAACGGTTTTACAACAATTTTGTGACTGACTGTATAATTCTACTACCTACATGAACATTGTGACGATAAATTTATATCATAAGACACAATAGTCGCTAAACACTTGAATTATAAAGCAACTTTGCTCGTTGTGAGCTAAATATAAATGAATAGGTACCAATAATAATTGTATATTACTTCTATTAAAATGGCATAACACAGAGAAGTACGATCGGCGTAATAGTTTTGAACAATTCCTTTGTGTTTCTTCCAATAAATAGAACTACATAATAACGAATTGTCCCAAAGCAATAAATTGTACTAAACCTATTTGTGGCAAGTTGGCTGTAGATAATGATTAATTGGAAAATGGGACTAAAACTTACAAGTTATTACGGTGCCGTCATTGCCTTTATGCCCTTATTTTAACAAAGACGACTAGAATAACCGATTGTATTCATTTAATTGAATGGCATTTGTGCTACTTTTGGTTAAGGCATTTTTTTTTAACTTTATTAGTGTTGTTATACAGTGTGTATCAGCCAAATGGAATAAATTCGACAATAAATACATGGCAGCGTGTCCGAAAAATTTTTCGGACACGTCGATTGGTATATCTAGTTGGGCGTTTTTTTCAATACAAACTTTTTATACAGGGTTTGTCATGTAACAGTGGCCAATTCTATCTTTCTTATTTTAAATGCAACACCCGATATATTATTAAATTTTTGGATTCTTCAGAAAATTATAGACATATTTCATGTACAATATCCTATACCTATCTTCAACTGTTTCGGAAATATTAAGTGTTTTCAGATTCATTGCAAAAATCAACAACACACTAAAAAACTAATAAGTAATACTGTTTATTTCTTGATAATGTAAAAAACAAAAAAAAACATTAATCTAGAAGATGTTGAAAATTGATGTTAAAATGTTTTTACTTATATGAAATAAAAAAAGGTATAAATAGTTTTATATATAAGACCCACACAAAAAGAGCTTATTACATAACCCATTTTAGCCTGTTTGCGTTATGTAATATACTATATTATCGTACTGAGTGATGTAATGCACTTATTACATTACTCATTTTTAATCAAACTATTATTTTTTTTATGTTCCGTCATTCACTGTCACTTTTTGTGTAATGTCACTGCATAAATATGAAAACCATTTTAAATACATAAAAAAATCATAAAAAACCAAAATTCTGGGGCTTCTATAAAATGTTGTATATCACACGTACGGTAAGGCTTATTACAGCACTCGTATGGTTACTACGACTCGGTCTACGATCTCGTCGTACCAATATTCCCCACTCGTTACTGTAATGAGGCTAATACCGTACTAATAATATAAATAACTATTGCTTACTGAAATGCGATACGCCTGACCTTAGCAATTTGTTGTCTGTCTGCATGACAGTAGTTGTTAGTGTTATAGTCATTTGAATCTCGTTAACTGCATATCAGAAAAATGGTTTATTTAACAGAAATGCACAAAATAATAATTCTACAGATGATTGGTTATGGAGATAAATCACGGACGCAAATGGAAGTTGCTCGCTTATTTCATAAAAAATGTCCAAATTTTCCGCCTATAACTCAAGGGACAATTAGTAAAATAGAAAAGCAGTTTCGCCAGCTTGGACATGTAAAGCTGATAAAAGAAAGTAGCTGCCAATGCAATAAGTGATGATACCAAATTAGATATTATGCTTGAGTTTCAGGTAAACCCACATACTTCTAGTCGAAAAACATCCCCAATGTTCGATGTTTGCTATTCATCGAATATTCGAACATTACAAGAAAATGAAATGTATCCCTATAAAATCATACCTACTCATGAGCTCATGGAAGACGATTTTGATAGAAGAACGTATTTTTGTGAACAAATGATGGCAATGTTAGATAACAATGTGATCCAATTAGAACATGTTTTGTTTTCTGATGAGTTCACCTTTACACTTCACGATCATGCTAATCGTCAGAATTGCCGCTATTGGTCTAGGGAAAATCCTCACTGAATGAGAGAAGAACATACGCAATATCCTGAAAATGTTAATGTTTGGGCAGGAATTGTTGGAGATCATATCATAGGTCCCTTTTCATTAATGGCAATTTAAATGGCGATAATCATTTAGCACTGCTCCAAAATAATGTCTTGCCAACTTTGACAAACTTATATCCTGATCCAGCAAACCCTTAACTTTCAGAGAATATGATATGGTTTTAGGAAGATGGAGCATCGCCTCATTACCAAATCAATGTCCGGCAGTACCTCAACCGAGTATTTCCAAATCGGTGGATAGGGAGGCATGGATCGATGGAATGGCCAGCACGATCCCCTGATCTGACGCCATTAGACTTCTTCTTATGCGATTATGTCAAAAATATTATATACAATACTAAATCCTTCGACTTAGCTGACTTAAGAAGACGAATAACGCTTGCGATTAGATCGGTCACGCCTGATATGTTCAGTAACGTTAGAAGAAATTTCTATATAAGATTGCCAAGACGTTCGCGGCGAGCATTTTCAACATCTCCTACATTAATGTTTTTTTTTTGTTTTTAACATTATCAAGAAATAAACAGTTTTACTTATTAGTTTTTTGGTGTGTTCTTGATTTTTTCAATAAATCTGAAAACACTTAATATTTCCGAAAGAGTTGAAGATAGGTATAGGATATTGTACATGAAATATGTCTAGAATTTTCTGAAGAATCCAAAAATTAAATATTATATAGGGTGTTGCATTTAAAATAAGTTAGTTAGTATTGGCCACTGTTACATGACACACCCTGTATAAAAAGTTTTATTGAAAAAAATGCGCAACTAAAAATACCAATCGACGTGTCCGAGCGCCTTTTCGGACACGCCCCCATGTATTTATTATCGAATTTATTCCATTTGGCTGATACACACTGTATAAAGTTATCTATAGGGTACTCCTAGGACAGGGGCAACCTTCTGTCATGGACAAGAGATTGTCACTCTCTGCGTATGGTAGCTCTTATTGTGGAGGCTCTAGGTCGTAGTCCGTTACATACTTACACCTCCCCTTCGTCATTGGCTTGACTTGGGCGCCACCTGGTTTGATAGAAGTCCAAACCACGAGAATATACTGAATGTTAGCACTTGAAATCCATGCAACAAATAAAACTATAAATTTTCCACATAAACAATAGAGATTTTATTAATAAAGAAATAAAAGGAAAACGGGGTTGAGGCAGCTTGTGCTACAAGTTAAAAGAATATTTTATATTATGATGACTTATTTAAATTGTGAATAATTAACAACAGCCTATTCGGGCGCAAGGACTTACATAAAAATGGGGTATAACCTACGAAGATTCTAGAACCTGTTAAATCTTTTAAGGATGTACGGTTATAAATGTGTTGTTACCTTTCGCCGAAATAACCTTACAGAATAAGGATGATTAATTTAAATTGATTATAAAAAAGATGCACAATAAAATTATAAAACCGAAATGTGAAATACAACTGTTGAACGGTAAAAATTAATTAAACATCAAAAAAATTACATCCAGACAACTTTATACCAGTCTGCTATTTCAAACTTCAGGATGGCCCCGTGTGGTTTCTCCCGGGCTACTCCGGGTAGGTCAGATGGAATTTGACTACTTCTTAAAAAGCTTTAGCAACACCCATAGGGTAGCTCGTGAGCCTGTGTGGTTGTGGTTAACCTACATAAATGCCGAAAGGCAGCAAAAACGGCAAAATCGGTCGAAGCCCAACAACTAAACAAACCACTAACAAAACCTAAAAATTATAAAAAAGAAAATAATAACCCAATGAACATTTATTCAGACAACCAAGAAAAAAAGGATTAAAAGCGGCTTACCTCTAAAAGGAGGTGAGACCTCGTGGTCTTTTGAATGAAAAAATAACCTAACGACAACTGGTTTGACCTTCTTGTCTGAAGGATTTTTAACAAAAGCGAGACCAAAAGCCACGAGACTTGCTAGCAAACCCCTTCTCCTCAAACAACCAGCTGACTGCAGTATTGGAAACTTAGCATAACCCAAAAAAGGAAGAGAACAAAATACACACTTTAGAAGATTATAACGATACGGTACTAATTTCAGTTCGGATTGCAGCTGATCATAATGAATATGAAAATGATACGGGGTTATTTTAAAATAGTATTGAAAATGTTAAATATGATGGAACCAAAAAAACGCTTATTTATAAGATAATGGAAATTCTGACATTCTATTGAATATCTGAAACGTTCAAGCAATGCACAAAATAAACTTTTTCTACACATTAACATAAATTAAATAAGGAAATAAAGAAAATCATTTCAAACAATTTTGTTATTATATAATATTAGTAAGAGTGAAAAGGGGCATTCTGCGACTTGACGGAGACCGAAACGGAACTACATGGTGAACCTACTTGCAGCGCCTTGTGCAATTAACCAACAGTAAAGCAAACGCTGTACTTCTAATTCCACATATTTTGACTAATCTTCTGTAAACAAAGATGGCACAATTTAATAAGCAAATTTTGAACAAAATAACTATATAAGATGCATTTTGTGGAAATATGAATGTAAGAATTAAAGGTAAGTCTAGGATTCCCCACAAAGTCGATAGGGGCAACTTTAAAATTACTCTCTCTCTCTTCGGTCCATTACCCTAGGGAGGGTTTGGTGGCATCATGCGTAGTCTGGCTGACCATTGGTCTCGATTCTGGGCCATATGGACTGCTCCATGCAAGGTGGCGTCAATCAATGATTTTGTTTGGTCTACCCATCGTTTCGGTGACCTGCCTCGTGGGCGGCGTCCATTTATTTTTCCCTCGACCATTAGACGTTCGATCGAGTCGTCTTTTCTGGCGATGTGGCCAAAATATCGGAGGAAAGACTGGCTGACTCTTGTGGACAGACGCGTCTGAATGTTTAGTTCGTCTAGAATGGAGGCATTCGTGCGATGTGAAGTCCAGGATATTCGCAACATGCGTCTATATGTCCACATTTCAAACGCATCTATTCTTCGCTTGTCTGCCTCCTTTACAGTCCAGGTTTCTGAAGCATAGCTGGCGATTGGGAAAATTAGGGAATTGAGCAGTCTTAGCTTTGTATTTCGTGTGATAGCAGAATCTCTCCATATGTTGTTCAGCTTCGTTGTTGCTGTTCTGGCTATAGCTAGACGTCTTCGGATCTCCGATTCGCATCCTCCAGTGTTTGTGATAGATGCACCGAGGTATATGAACTGATGTACAACTTCGAAATTACTACACTTTAAACAAAGGACCTATTAAGAATCTCGAGAATAAATGTGATTTTATTTTAAAAATTTAGCTGTGGCTATAAGAGGTTTTAGGATATTTTGGATAATGCGGAATTGCCGGATTATGTAGAAAGTATGGAATTTTAAGTTTAATGACTCATTAGTTTGGTAAATGTCTGGTATATACAGTGAGAACATCTAGCATAGAATTAATTCTGTATTGTAACTTCGGTAGATTTTTCTAAAAATCTCTCGGACGCGTGAACTATTACTTTTTATTGTGCATTTTATAAACTTAAATACGCGTATACAGGGTGTGCCAAAAGACTTTAACTTTTCCATCTTTAACCCTTATTTAAACAGAGCGAGTAAAAGCGAGTACATCCGGCAGTTGGACAGGCTCTCGGAAGAAAAAAAAATAGGGATGTTATTCATAAGTGAGGGACAGATTTTAGCAGCCTTTCAAATCAGTAATATGACACATTTAAAAAAATAATCTTCTTATCGACATTTTTTCACATGATCAAAATATCTGTCTTTTAAGACTGACTTTTTATTGCAACAAAGATTTGATTCCTTAAATTCTTAGAGAAAAAAATCAGCATTTATTGCTGGTCAAGTTCTTCGAAAAAATAATGAAAATTAATTAAATCTGTAATAAGCTATAGGAAAACAACAAGAAAACTTGGTAAGAATTGGTAAGAAAAGCAGTTTTGTAACCACTCAGTGGATTAAGAAAGTTTTGAACATGTCGAAATATGATCAAAATAGTTTTAAAAAAGTAAAAAACAAAATTTTAATTCGAAGTTATTTGTTTCGACATAAAACTCAATAAAATCAATCCTTAAACATTACATTATTGTATTGAAATTAAATTCGAAGTCCATCGGCTCTTCCACGGCCATGGCATCGAAACCGTCATCCATAGTTTCAGTATCGCAATCATCATAGAACGTTAAATCCACATTTTTAAAAGTTTATCTACATCACTTAGCTTTGCTTGTTTAACTGGAACTTTCTTAAAAATGCCAAAGTCTTTTTGCATATCTAGCACTGTTGCATATTCAGAAAATATAGCCCTATATTCCCCCAACACTTTCCAAGCAATTTAATGCAACAATTATAAAATTGTTTTGTAGTGTGTATTTGGTGATGTTCATACAACAATATTTTATCGACACTTTAAAAGTCTTACACAAATATTATATAGTAATTATCTGACAATATAGCAATTTAAAAAGATATTTATTTTTTTGTGCAGAATTCTAGAACCAAATTATTTTAAAAGGGGCATATAACAACGGAGATTATAAGTATGTACTGTGACCAAATAATATGCCAGTGGTGAGCAAAATCGCCTCCAGACACTTAAAATATTTCGTATATTATCACATTGTTATTATTAACTATGTAGTTTGCAAGCCAGTCCATGACAGAGGGAGCCGAACCAATTGCGTCGATTTTGGGAGGGTTATTTTATTTTTTTTTTATTGTGGTAACTTCAAAAATTCGACGTCGATAAATATTACATTACAACATCAGAGCTTGAGATGAAGTGAGAAATTGCTTTGGTACCCACCTAAAATTCAATTTGATACTAGGTACTTTTTTACATTTTTAAAACTTCGATAAAACTATATAACGCATAATTAAACTTTGTTACAGAAAATGGTTTTCCTGTAATGAATGGATATGTGCACTATCCAATCTTTCTGATCGGTAACGTTTCAATGAACTTCATAAAAGGATAAATATAAACCTAACCGAAAACAAAAACGGATTTATAAAATATTAAGCATTTTTCTATTATATATCTATATAGATTAAACATAACTACAAAACGATTTTATAAAGAAGCGCATATCGCCGTTAAACAATAATTTTATCATTTCCCTTCTATAACCGTAATAAAACATGTATTTACAAGTATCTTATAAGGTGATAATGAAAAGCTATTTGTGCATTTTTTAAATTCTTAAACAAGCAAGAACCATTTGTTCTATAGTAAAAGGTGTAAAAGCCGTTATAAGACGATTTGGCGCAAGTATTTATCTTAACGAACAACATTATCGCAACGATATGCGGTACAAAACAAAACTATTCTTAAGGCAACGCTATTTGATAATTATAAAATAATTTGCTTCCTTTAAAGTTCTACTTGGCTAGTCCTAAAATGAAAAAACGTTATTCGTTTCCTAAAATATCTACATGTTAGTTAATAACACTAACACAAACAATTTTTAAATATTAATTTTTTTTAATCTTCATATAAAAATTTAAAAAACTTTTATAAATAAAAACCTTTTTCCTCCGATAATGTTGTGACTTAATTTATTATCTTTTTTCCATAGTGTTTCTCCACTAATTAAAATTTCACTTATATTCCAATCTTAATACAATAAATATGTTAATATGACTAGTTAGTACACGGAGTCTTTAATTTTACATTCCTTATCCTGTTAAGTTATATTCATTGATTTGAGACAACTCACATTAACAGTTTCAATCAACTCGATGTTGGTATCCCCTGAGGATGAACGCTTAAGCGTTCGAAACTTGTCGGGAATTATTTATTTGTGTGTACAATTATTAAACTGTGGAGGAAGACTGCACATTGTTCCATTTACATTGCTTCTCTACTCTACTGAAAGTATGGACCATTTTTTCAATATTACTTCTTCTTTTCGTACTATCTTCTCAATTTTGTCAGGCGGTGAATTTGAATGACCAACTATAGGGAAAATTACGTGAATCTCTCTGACTGTTGAGTTGGTTAAATATAGCCACCGCGTAAGCATACCCAGCTTCTTTTGGTAGCTTAGCATTTCACAAAGTGCATTTGAGTTTAGTTTACGTACTCATTTTCATATTAGGTCAGTCTTGGTCACTGTATTTAAACAGTTTCAGAGGCAAAATATTCTAAAGGATAAAAGCAGTTTTGATAATGTACTAAATTCAGCGCATTACAATTGCGATGGCTATAGAGAGTTCTGATAAAAAATTTTATAATTGGGTGTAGATAGTTTTGGAACAGTAAGTGTGATGGACTAAAATAGTTTTGAAACTATAGACATGGGTTATATGCAATTATTAATGGGATCTAAGAAGTTTTGACAAACCATATTTTAGAGATAGAGAAACGTCATTTAAAAAAGCAGCGCCACCACTAACTCATCGCCTATGTTCGAAATAAACATATAATGGTCCATCAATCACCAATCATCCTGTATACGTTTTTAATCGTTTTTAATATTAATTAGTGATGCAAAATAAAACAATTCTAAAGTTTTCAATATGACTCCATTAGGTAGAGAATATTACCGAAACAAATCCATGGAAATAACCTAATTTATTAACTACTCACCAAATACATTAAAACGAACACAACTGCCTTACAAATTTGCTGGGATGTCATTTGCGCAAATGGAATATTAATTACGGATTGTAACACGAAGTAAATAATAGTTAACTAATTTCAGTTCGGATTGCAGCTGATCATAATGAATATGAAAATTTATACGGGGTCATTTTAAAATAGTATTGAAAATGTTTGATATTATGAAGGAACCAAAAAAATTCATAATGATATGATAATGGAAATTGTTGTATTCTATTGAATGTCTACAACGTTCAAGCAATGTATAAAATAAACTTTTTTTACACTTTGCACGGGCACTCTATTAAATTACAAACATACTGCCGGCGGCAATTAGTAATATTATATTATATTATACTAATTATTATCAGTAAAGGGCAGAATATATGCAAAGTGCATATTATATATATATGCATTTTTTGCATATTTTGTCAATTTCATAATGAAATGCATATTTTTCCCAAATTACTATTTTATGAGCATATTTTTATGTTTTCGGCGTTTTTAAAAACGCCCGGTCATGGAAACTCGTAGGCTCATAGGTTTAATGTTCAGTCCGGCATTTGTTTCAGGGAACTTCCAATCTGACGATAATGATATAATAATTAATATCTACATTTTGGTTATAAACAAAGTATTTATTGGAGGTTTCCGGTGTTTGCAGGTATATTGTTAGGGGTTATTTATTGTCATTTAATAATACCTGCTTAACAAACTGTATTTATATCGGGTTGTAATACGTACTTCTGTGTTAGCTTGTCGACAGATTTCAGTATTTTCAGTGTGAAGTTAGTAATTTCAAATTTGTGTTAAAAATCTCTAAAATGGCGAAAACGTCTAGGTGGATTAAGAATTTCCGAGAGTTAAAGTTTAGTAGAGAAAAAGTCTTCTGTAAAGCTTGTGCAAAAAATATTGTTTGTTAAAAGAAGTTCCAAGTCGATCAACATTTAAAAACAAAGCTGCATAAATCGAAGTTACAAAAAATAAAATCTGAGCCAGTTAAGCTGAATCTAAAGAACGCATTTCAAAATGTTGGAGAAAAATCGAATTTTTTCAAGAAAACTTATGCTAGGCTTTGGCAACCATATCCTCAAATAAATTGCAAAATCCGTAGTTTAGAGGATTTTTGCAAAAATATTGCCAACAAACCATTCCTGACGAATTCACGCTTAGAAAGATGAATGTCTATTCAGTATACGAAACCGTTTTAGAAGAAATTAGAGCTTCACTGGGTGATAAAATTTTTTACATTATTGTTGATGAAAGCACAGATGCTTGTGGCAGATACATCGCACATCTTATGATTGGAGTACTTTAAGAAGATTAAGCAACAAATCCGATTTATTAATATAACGATTTAAACATAGAACCACAGATGTACCTACAATCTAATTGGAAAAATAAGTGGAGTATTACTACTAATTAATTTCTTTAATTAAAACATCAAATACAACTCTACAAATTTCTAAACTTACCCTGTATTAAATTAGACCGCAATTTTAAAGTAGGAACTGCATAATGATAAAGATGATTTTTACTGGAAAAACTGTCCTCGGTAAAATGTAATCCGCAAATCCTTACTTTTTTATTACCTTCCTCTGGTGTAATATTGGCATACCGATGGTTTCCAGTAAAGCATAAAGCCATTTTCCAACTGCGGTACCTGAATTTGGTTACTTATTAATTAAATGAAATACTATAATGTCCTTGGTACCATATTAATTAATATTCATAATTTAAGTAAACATACTAAGTAAATATTACGATCTTAAATTTTATCTACATCAAATAACAAATAAATTTCCTACCTAGCTTCATCTTTTGGTATGCGGAAAAATGGAAGTATAACATATTTTAGTATAACTCCCATCAACAGAACAGTATATAAGAGGAGTCATTTTAAAACGACGACCACAAATAACAAGTTAAGCAACAACAATTATTAATAAATAAATAAAAATCAAATCTACGCTTTAAAAAATTAGTAATTTTTAGACCCAATGTGTATAAAGCGCTGAAAATAGTTCGTTTGGGATGACTAGCTCCTACCCGACACGCTCTGTATCGTCAACTAACCAACTACTTACTGCCGTGCGGGCGGGGCGCGGGCCGAACGACGGCACGCCGGATTTCATCTCGAGCGAGAGTGGTTCTACTTGTCTTTGTTCGTATACGGTGCCCAAAGTCTACAACCAAGTATAGTGCAATAAATCGTAGATAACGTGATCAAGCCATCCGCCCGTCTCTACTCTATGCATTCGCCGAGTACAGACAGCGCCACAAAACTGGCCAAACATGTACGGCCGGGTTTGTTATAAATTGCCAAATATATTGGGTTTAGTGCTGCAAATTATTTCAGTTTAGTTGATAAGAAGGTTAGGCGTGGTCCATGCTGCACATCCACTAATAGAGTTCACGAGTCGCCACTGACACTAAATATATTTTCTTGATATGATAACAGATATTTTCTACTGAGCTCATTCTTTAAGCTGCACTACCGTAGATCAAAAGGCGGTCAAATCAAGTTTATATTTACTCTCTTATCGTTCTTACTAAATAACCCTGGATGATTCCGGCCTTAACAGATAATAAATAAAGGCACAAGGGCAATGATGACATTAGTTAGTAGTTTAAGTACTGTTTACTATCCGCTGTCTATTCGTGTAATACAAGAACTAATTCAATTAATGACTTTTCTTTAATGACGTAATTAATTTCCTATTGAACTGGAATGTAGCAAAGACTACCTATTGAGACCATTATGATAAAACAATTATAACTTATGATATCCCTAGCGCTTAACGAATATTTTGAAAATTATCTTGAACCGTAGGCAACTAATGAATACTAGCGGAGGACAGTGACTGTGTTTCATGAAAGACCGCAATACTTTTATAATTAAATAGGCCTTTATTCAATATAAATGACTATAAGAAAAATTATAAATGAATTGGTGGCGAGATTTAGGATTGACTATTCAATCTAACCATCTGCATTTTTACATAACAATAAAATAAAGCTGAGCAACAATTATAATAATATCCATAACTGTTACTTTGTACCTCACAATATCATACCAAAGATTGCGAACGAGCTGTTAAATCAAATAATTGTTTTTACCGACAACGGCGTCCAACCCCTAACGCCGAAAATCATACCATCTTTGTTAACGCTCGAAATCAATGCACGCAAACGATTAACCAAAGCAAAGAAGCACACAAGCAGAGGATCAAAGGCAAACTTCTTGCATGTCCTAACGGATCAAGATAATTTTGGTAGCTAAGAGGATCAGTCGAGACTTTACCATGTCAACCATTCCACCTCTAACATGTTCTGATTGCACCATTGCGACTAAAGCACAGAAAAAAGCAAATTTCCTGGCGGAACTATTCTCCTCGCATTCAACAGTTAATTTTCAGGAATAAACTTCACCAAACATTCCCGCTATAGAATCGATAATGCACGAGATTGTTTTCCGGCAGCGCCCTGTTAAACGAATATTGAATAGTCTTAGCACCAAAAAAGCTTTTAGTTGTGAAGAGATTTTAGTCATCATAATTAAGACATGCGCTGATATACTGATACCGGTATTTCGTAGGATTTTTATCTTATTTATCTTACAAAAAAGGAATATTTCCTTCTTGCCGGAAAACGGCGCGAGTTCAGCTCATACCAAAAATCTATGGAGGAGGCTATCAACGAAAAATTATTAAAGTAACTGGAAGGCTTCTCGCTTTTTAAGACTCTACGAGTGGCGATGGATATCCTTCGAACACATTTATCATCAATGTCGAAGTCCCTCAAGGTTTTATATTGTCGCCTACCCTCTTTTTAGTCTACATTAACGGTCTTTTGGAAGAAAACTAAAAATTCTAATATAGCTTCGCTGATGAGAGCACACTTGTTTAATCTTTTACTTTGGATGCTCGAACGTTGACTGCCAATGCACATCTCTATAGACAACAAGAGGGCTCACATCTCAACAAAGACCTAGAAGAAAATCTGTACCTAGTAGAATGAAAACGCTAAAAAACCCAGGCGGCAGTTTTTTCGAAACAAGTTAATGTTGAAGAACCGGATATAGTCATGGGTAGACACTAGATTCCCTTGGCTTCATCAACTAATGTATTTGGCGTCAACTTGGTGAGTCATATGTCTTGGCATAGTCACGTTGCGGCCATTGCTAAGGCAGCCTCGCAGAAGCTTGGATTGCTTGGGATACTTTTCCGAACTAAGAAACTCTATAAACCCCAACAACTTTTGATGTTCTATAAAGCCCAAATTCTACCAGCATCGCTCGAATACTGCTCACACATTTGAGGCTTTGCTCCTAAACATACTATAAGATTGCTGGGTTTCACTCAAAGGAGAGCCAGTCGCTTGATCGGTGACCATGATCTGACAAACAACCTAGAAAGCCTTGAACATCGAAAAAAAATCCTAAGTAACAAGGAGACGCAAACTAATATTACGTAGAAACTTGGTGACAGTTTTTAATGAATACAAATGAATCTTTTAAGCTGAAAATTGGTTGTCTCATTTTGCCAGTGGCGTGCACAGTGGTAACGCCGAAAGTTAAAAAAACAAACAAACAAGAAAAACGCTTTATTAAAACCACACTCAAGTAAATGGTACGCTATTTTTTTTAGTAAGAAAACATTAAACAATTAGTAACACGAAACTTACAATAGTTGCTGAAAATGTCCTCCTTCAATACAAGCATTACCTCGTCTTAACATTGATTGCCGAACACATTGAAATATTCCCGGCGTATGTCTGATCACATGAAACCCGTATCCTTTGGATTAATTCTGCTTCAGTATTGACTGGAGTTTTATAAACGAGGCACTTTAAATGCTTCCAAAGGAAAAAAATCTAAGGGATTTAAATTTGGTGACCTGGGTGGCCATAACTGTGGACCTGCGCGACCGATCCACTTTTCTCCCATTAGGTTGCATCTAGAAATTGATTTTTTCTTTATTGCAATAAAGTGACTGTTATGCTTTTTTCAAAAACGAAGCAAGATACGAAAAAAATGCTAAATATAAAAAAGTTATAGTTTTAGTTGCCTAATGCGAGAAAAATACAAAAATTGCAAAAAATCAGTGGCGCACATTTTTTTTGTCAAAAATCTTAATCTACTTAAGAGTCCATCACCGTAATCCCTGACCGGCACGCAACCGACCATACAGCAATGTAAATTAAATGGGGTTTCTTGTGCTGAACTATGGACGAATTTTGAGAAAAGTGGTAAAATAATCTGCTTTGGTTGAAGGGATAGTAAAAGGCTATAATATCTTCCAAATCCGCGTTGATTTAACAAAAATTAGGAAAAAAAACAATTATGTTACAGTCGGTTTACGATAGCTTCTTACAAGCTCTCATTCACTTTAGTCCCTCAAACTAATTCTATTTGAAATAAAAGCCAAATTATAGCAGAGGCCAATACAAATATCTTAAAGTCGTGTTAGGCCATTGGCTACTTGGTTTTATAAATGCAATCTCCTCTTGCTTTGGGGGACAATAGATACTTAAAGTTAAAATATAAGTAATTGAAATGTATCAACAAGTGGTAGTATTTAGTTTGACATAAAAGATTTGGAGGTTTAGATTACAAAGTTGAGCAAAAAAGAATAGGTAAAAGTCAAACCCTGTTTGACAGGGTCTTACACTAGACGGCAACGGTCAGACCTACACCTTAAAAACGGCTGTGCAGTCTGGTCTGACAGCCGCATAGACCTGCATCCAGGACATGGTAAAATTCAAATCAAAATACACCTAGCCAGACTTGGAATTTTTGCAAGGTATGTGCAAGAACCTCTCACAACTTACTAAATTTACCATAAAAGCATTGTTAAAGTTTAATAAAAAATCTTACGACTACCTGTGGTTACTCAATAAGTATACTAGTCACTGGGGCATAGAGAGATTAAAATGTTAAAGTTACAAGCGTTTAAGTTTAAAAAAACAAATAGCCTTTAGCCGGGAAACAAAAATATTTACTTTATAATAATAATTGTAACTATATTTATAACGAAATTAGCGGTAACAGACCACCAAACACATTGAACTACTAGAGACACTTGTGACGTCTTAACGCTATGTCGACATACGCTATACGTTTACAATGCAAAAGTTCTGTACATAACATGGGAGCAAAACTTTATCAAAACACTGTATATAGAACAATACGCAAATACAAAATATTAAGATTTTAGGTTGACTAACTCTTTAAAGAGAAATTATCACAGTGTATCCTATGATTTCATAATTTGGTGTGAGGTTCGTTACCCTGATTGCACCACAGCACTCAGGTGTTCACAGAAAAGGCTTATCTTGAAAAATAGCATACACGCCACGGTAAATAATATAATATATAAGGTTAATTTCACGCTTTCCTGTCACCTACTGGGTACTCCCAAGGTTCCGCACTACTCAAAAAAGGGTTACCTACATTAAACTTTATGTGCTACCTAAAGATCATGAAGACTCGATATACAGGAAAACACACAAACATGGTCTCTCAAACCGTCAACGTGAATACTGTTACACTTCTAGTCTCCAAAAATTCAGATAATACATATAGCAACTGTCACGACCCGCGTTCAGGCGATTCCAATAAGAAAACTAGTACTCCAGTTTGAACTTTTAGCTCCTCCCAAAAGAACCATAAAATCGAATTTTAGATGTACAATATGAAAGAGAAACTTTCATAAGACCCATCAAGGATAATTAGATGCTAAAGTTTTAACCTACCTCAAATAACTTACGAGGGTTTCATTCCACAAAATGGTGTCTAGGACCGCTTATTGAACTTGATGGAAAAGCTCTTTAAATCGGCATTCCGCCTAAAGAATAGGCAAACTACTATGCCATAATATTTTTAATAAATTTGTAAAAGTTTTATCGGCACCATATGGCCTTCCCCGCCCAAGAGAACTAAAATTCTGGAGACACTTCCACAAACGTGCTTTCAATTCAAGCGTCCATTGTCAAAAGGGCCAGATATTGTTCCGTCACCAACATGGTTACCAAAAATCGTCGACAAATAAGTCATACCATTTCAAGAAAACTTTAACCCCTTTAACATCATATGAAAACGAATGCAACCTAAGTCAACCAACGCAACCGCCAAAATACGCCTCAATTAACCAGACGTGGCCGTGAAAATCCACAAAGCTGTCAATCTTATCCAATGATACCTGACCTGTTTTAAATCATCCATTTTCTTCAACAGCTGATTCACAACAGCTATAACACTTGACCTACACCTTATACCGGGTGTCCCACTAAGAATGGCTGTCGGCCGTATCTCAGAAAGTGTTAGTCGTATGGCTTGCGGAAAAAAAATATATTAGGTAAAATGGTCATGAGAAATTGTTGTAAATTATTTTCAAGTTTCTCAGACTGGCGCTAGAGGGCGCAACAGTAACGGTAAATATGAATCACGAAGTTTTCTCAAAAGTCGCCTAGTTAAGGTATCCCGAAAATAACATTTTTGTATATTTCGAAGATTTATTAATAAAATTCACCTATAGAACGTGTTCGTCACTTTTCAAATGAAGTGGTGGGGAAAGATTGAACATTATTTGTAATAAATGCTGATAACTCCGGTGTGGCTTAACATAATTTAGTAAACTTAGTTTTGTTAAAAAGGGCTTTCTCACTCTATATATCATCTTATGAACTACGGCAATATGTGTTTTACACTAGGCGCTAGGGGGCGCTGTCTTACAACTTCACAAACATTGCGCGTTTTTTCCATAATTGTAAATATAATAGTATATTCAATTTTACCTGATTACAAGGATGATTAAAAGTCTAAGAAGTCAGCCAAAACCGCAAGTTAATAACTATTTTCAATCCGGAGATATCAACAACAATAATCATAATTACGGAACATTATGATTTTATTTTCAAGTTGCCATTGTAAAGGTTTTTTAAGAGTCAAATAGGCCTTGTAAAAACAAAATATGAATTGAAACTGTGCACGCGTGTCACCTTTCGTTATTACGTCAAAATGTTTGTGTGTTATATAGTATTTGATTTTCAAAATGCCTGTTACTTGAAGAAGCGGTTGACATCATTGCGGTGTATTTTGAATGTTTGGGAAATGCAACAATTGCTAAATGGGTTTACGCAGTACGATACCCTCAAAGGCGCCGATACAACAATAGAATGTTTAATCGTTTAGCTAGCTAGTTTTCGTACTACTCGAAGTATTCGTCGCTCTGTATATCGCAGACGCCGCCGAGGTCGAACCGAGGAAAACATTGTAAATGTTTTGGCATATGTGGAATTTAATCCACAAATTAGTATTAGATTAATTGTTAGAGACTTGGGCGTTACTCGCTTTACTGTGCATAGGATTTTATTAGAAGAAAGGTAAGTAATTATATCTATATGTTATAACTCTTAAATAGTTTAGAATAATGCCAATATTTCTCTTAGTAGTTTTCAAGTCAATGTAATAAGTATTTTGTTTTTCTTTAGGCTACATCCCTACCATATTGTGCTCCACCAGGTTTTGACCCCGCAAGATTATGATAGAAGATTGGATCATTGCTATTGGTTGCTCAAATCAAATCATATATTACGGTTACTAATTTATATAAAATTTTACCGACGTCATATTGTGTATATATTATTATAAAAACAATTCTCCTTAACATTTCATGTACATATTAAAATTACAGAATAAAATAAGATAAAATAAAATTCAAAGACTATTATTACGACACATTAAAATTTGGAATAACATTGTCACACTGCATTTGTACTATGTGAATCTATGTTCCAAATATTCGTTAGTGCTGTAAAAGGCATTCTGTAGTAGAAGGCCCCTACATGCAGTCCCGAACTGCCTTTCTGTCAAATCTCTGACATCAACTGGGAGCTTGTTGTAAAACATTGGACCATAATAATTAGATGAGATGCGCGATCTTTCCAGTCTTAAGTATTCTGGTCTTAAGAGATTTCCCTGTCTCGTGGGATATGTATGGTGAGCCTGGTTTGAGGTGTATTGTCCAATGTTTTTATGACAATAGACGAGACAGTCGTATATATATCGACATGGTATGGTCATGATTTTAAGTCTTATAAAGGCTGGTCTTACGTCTTCTCTATATCCCATGTTCGTAATAACACGTACTGCCCTACGCTGCAATGCGAAAATTCTGCCAAGGTGTGCAGAGTGACCCCACACCAGAATCCCGTATACCGCCACCGATTGGAAGAGAGCATGAAACGTCTGAAGAACCGAAGCCTCGGGCATGATTCTTGTAAGGTTCTTGAGAAGAAATATGTTTTTAGTAAGGCGATTTGCTGTATGATCAACATGTGCTTCGAATTTTAGCGTTGGATCAAGATACATGCCCAGGAACTTCACCTCCTCAGTGCCCCCATCAGGCAATGCACGCAGTCCAAACATCATGTTTTCTGTTTTTGCCTCATTTAGTGTTAATTTATTAGTTTGAAACCAGATATTCAGCTCTTTCAGACACTCATTCATTCTCTCTCTCACCACTTCCAGGCGTTCATCTGAATCTGCTACAGTTGTATCATCTGCAAACAGGACAAGTCTTGATCTAGGTGCAACGTTATTTATGTCATTTATGTAAATCAGAAACAGCAGAGGGCCCAGGACAGAGCCCTGCGGAACCCCATGCTTTATTTCTCTCCATTCATTCGATAACTTGCCCTCATATGCAGTTTTTTGTCTGCGTTCTCTAAGATAACTAGCAATAAGTTCCACACTCACCCCTTCCATACCATAGAATCTTAACTTATCAATCAGTATCTCGTGGGATACACAGTCAAAAGCCTTCGATAGATCACAGTAAGCTGCATTTGCATAACTTCCTCCCTCGAAGGCCCCAACTATGTATTCCAGAAGATCCAGAACTGCTAGAGATGTTGATTGGTTTGCTCTGAAACCAAACTGACTGCTTGTGAATAGCCCATTGTTTTCAAAGTACCTGTAAAGTTGTTGTTTTAGTATGTATTCATATATTTTTGACAAGATTGGTACAAGGGAGATGGGTCGGTAGTTCCCTAAGTTATTTTTTTCGCCTTTTTTAAATATTGGTATTACCTTGGAGGTTTTTAAGCATGTTGGAAATATACCTGATTTTATACTCTGATTGAATAATTTTGTAAGGGGTGCTATTAGTAAACTTTTAAGAGCCTTAATCATAGGTACATGTATGTCATAGAATATGATATTGAAAGATAGAAATCTCCTCTCCAGAATTTTGTGGACTGCTAAAGCTACTTTCCATATTTTCTCCACATGTAAATCCTTAATTAAAAATCTGGATCATGGTTAAACTCGCATATAGCTAGTTGCTAATATCATAATATACGTAGTTTCCTTTCAATATATCCTTTTAATTTAACCAAAGCTAAATAAGTTACCAGTTTTCTCGAAGTTCGTTCATAGCTGAGCGCAAGAAACCCCATTTCATTTACATTGGGGTATGGTCGATTGCGTGCCGGTCAGGGCTTGCGGTGATGGGCTCTTGAATAATACCATGTATATCTACTACAAGAAAAAAAATTAAAGCCACTTCATTGCATGTCAAAAATTTTATTTTCTTGGAAATGAAGTAAGATGCGAAAAAACATCTAGAGACAGAAAACTTATATTTTTAGCTACTTAACCCGAAAGCAGTTTTTAAACAACTCAGTGGCTTACATCTTTTTTGTTAACAATATTCTTCAGGTTGTCCCCGGAACGCCACTGGAACTCATAATTATCATCCAGTTAGTGCTAACTTAGCGCCTTATCACAACCGATACCACTGCCAAATTTCACCAGAATCGGCGAAAAGGTCTTTGAGATATTAAAAAAAAAACTATTTGTTTTTAAACTTTGGCAGCCTGTATCTTGATAACCAGACTTTTTAGAACACATGTTCATATGAACTTCTCTACTTGAATTTGGTTCTGAAATGTGCCCTTGGAAAAATGGCCTATCATTAAGTAACATCCTGTATAAATGAAATAACGACTCCCTATATTAACCTAGAAACCCGCCGTACCTAGTACTTTTTTGTCTATATCTATTTTAAATTAAACAGATAAAAACAAGTAATTTTATTTAGTATATTAGAATAATAAAAAAGTAGGAATAAAATGTTGCAAATGAAGAACTCAAGTAAGCGGCATATTTCCAAGTAATAAAGTTTGTATCTTTTTTATTTGAAGTAAATTAAATCATAAAAAGCAGCAAAGTTCTACTTCAGAGAGCAGTTAAATGCCGAGTTCTTAATAAAAACCGTTATACACTTTATGTCGTGTTTGCACATTAGTATCAATTCAGTTCAGTGGTGGCTCATACTAAGGAATCTTGGTAAATTCCTCTTTGTTAATAACATTGTGGTTCGAATTCAGGCTTAATTCAGTAAAAATATATTTTTGTTAATTTTGCACTAGTTACTCTCAGTTCAGAATAACGAAGAATAGCTTTATTGTGGATATTACTAAAAGAAACTTAGAACTGATTACTAATACAGTGACAGACAGAAAATCTGTGACTTGGGCATGTAGTCATTTTTAAAATTATATATGATAACTAAAGGGCGGGATATATGTACTTAAATTCAGTAAAAATATGCGCATATATATTATGTCTTACTTGCCTTTAATATGTGCAGTTATATGCATTTTCTTGACCAAATATGCATACTGGAATGTAATATTTCTTAATTTATTACAGTAAAATAGGGTGAAGAAATACACTGGGTTCTACAAAAGACGTGTATTTAAAAAAAAATGCAAAAAAAAGGAAAGAGACATAAAATTAAACAATTTTTTAACCTGAAATTGTATAAAAGGCATTTATTACTTAATATTTTTCAAAATTTTTAACTAAAAAGGATTGTCTTTTATCAGTAAAAATATGTTTATACAAAGAGAAGCTTCTTTCAACATCTACTGATGTATTCGGACAATACTGCAGCTTAGGTAGTAAAGTATAAGGCCAAGATATAACTTCGTTGGATGGTTTACCTTCATAAATGCTTTTTACTGCAGTTAAGTATTTAAATCCTTTTTTCTTTTTGCAGTTATATACAATTTGTCCCTTACTTGACCTCCTACCTAACCGGAAATGTTGTTCCATTTAGCGGAAAAAGTTTCAACAATACTAATTGAGCCCTTAAACTTAAATTTCTGCTCTCGAACGAGGATATTATATCCGGTATAAAACTGAAATTAACATTAACAAAAACAAGATCTTTAACTACACTTGCACTTTTTAACAACTCTTTACTTTGGACAACACAATGCGAATCGTCATCTAAATCGAAAATCAGTTCTAAAATGGCTTCAAAACGTTCTGCGTAGAATATTGCGGCCTTAATCCATATTCCCCACCGCGTAATTGCAGGTTCTAGAGGTAAGCTAACTCCTGGTAATCTCTTCTTATAGATCTGCACTCTTAGATGTGCTTCTAAAAACACTTTTTTTACACTTAAAATTAATTTATTTACTAAAGGATGTTCAGTTCTGACGGTTTCTGCGACTCGGTTTATTCCATGTAAAAGTCAAGTCACATGTACCATACTGCGGTAAGAGATTCTTAAGTTTTGGCCTACTTTTACCATATACGGTGCTGCATCAGACAGGAGCACTAAAAACTTCTCATCTGGGATTGGATTTGGTAAGAAAAGGCTCGATAGGGACTGCTGAATAAATCGGGTTATGGTCACATTATTAGCTTTGTCTAGCTGCTTAGAAGGTATTTAATATGGGTTTGTTGCTTTATCTTCTTGAATTGCTCCAATCGTAAGATGTGCGATATATTTGTCACAAGCATGTGTGCTTTCATCAACAATAATGTAAAAACGTTTATCACCCAGTGAAGCTCTAATTTCTTCTAAAACGGTTTCGTATATTACATGGACATTTTTCTTTCTAAGCGTGGATTCGTCAGGAATGGTTTGTTGACAATATTTTTGCAAAAATCCTCTAAATTGCGGATATTGCATTTTTTTAAGGGTATGTGTGCTGCGACCAAGGCCTTGCATAAGTCTTCTTGAACAATTTCCTTTTCAGATTTCGATTTTTGCTGCGGTGTTTTCAAATGCTGATTGATTTGAAACTTCTTTTCACAAACAATCATTTTTGCACAAGCTTTACAGACGACTTTTTCTCCACTAAACTGTAACTTTGGAAAATATTTAATCCAAGAAGACGTTTTCGTCACTTAAGACATTTGGAACACAAATTTGAGATCACTAGTTTTACGCTGAAAATACTCAAACCTTTCGACAAACTTAAATAGAAGTACGTATTACAACCCGATATAAATACAGTTTGTTAAGAAATACCTTATGTATAACCAAAATGTAAATATTAATTTTTATATAATTATTTTAAGATTGGAAAATCCCTGAAATAAGTGCCGGACTGGACATTTAACCTATGGGTCTACGAGTTTTCATGACCGGGCGTTTTTAATTTTTTGATAACCCCGAAATAAAAATATGCTCATAAAATAATAATTTGGAAAAATATGCATTTTATTATAAAATTGACGAAATATGCGAAAAAATGCACTTTGCATATATTCCGCCCTTTATTTATGACATTGCAAATTATCATTAATAACGAACGAAAAAAAAATATATTTAATTACATATTATTATTATTTAAAATGAAACAGTTAAAATCTGTCTTGAGAATAAAAGAGTTAACTGAAGTTTATTAGACTTTGGTTGAGTCTATTATTGCATACGGTATAATGGCGTGGCGCGGTGTGAGGGATACATACCTTACACAACTCCAATAAAGGATAATAAAAATAATATTTAATAGGGACATTAAGTATCTGACTGATACCTTGTTCTCTGAGGTGTCCCTGTTCAACGTGAGACAGCTGTATTGTTAACCAGTTGTGATATATCATCATAAGCATGTGGGAAGCAGCATGTATTTATCACAGTGACAGAATACGCGATCGATGTCGCAGGGACTTCTGCAAATGCGCAAAAAATTGCCAAGAGTGTTGGACAAAGATACTTTGCATACTTGGGTACGAAACTCCTCCATATGTTTTACAAAGATGTAACGATAAGTAACAACTTTTCTAAGGCTAAAAAACCCAGCCGAAGAAGTGGATTTTTGAAAAAGGTATTAATTAACCTATTCCCAAACTTGTGGCAATAAAGTATAATATTGTCTTAAAATCTTACTATACTTGTCTTACCTGGTTGTGTCAGATATGTTTATATTGCCTTCAGTACATATAATAATAATAATTGTCATTGGAATAAATTTTAAATTATCTCAACTTATTAATATTCTAAGGTATATCTTAAGTATATGTATGCTAGAGGTGGTAATAGTTATGTGTGTCTTATTGTATAATAGTATATTGTCATTACTATTTTGGTAGTTGCTGCGAATGAGAGCTTGGCGTAGGAAACTGTTCGCACACTAGTCTCTCTAAAGACTTTTGCGAACTATTTTTTATTTATGTCATGTTCTTTAGTCGAAATTTGATGGTTATTTTATAGTGTATAACCATCAAATTTCGACTCAAGAACACGTTCCACGTGCAGTAAAAATTTACTTATTTTAAAGAAAAATAAAAACGATGGTTAATTAACGAAATTTAAAAGTGGTTCGTCCCAGTTGTTCGTCTTTTTACAAAATTTACGTGTTAATTGTTTTTACATAATAAGTTTTTTACATTGTGCTGTTGATGGCCCACTCAAGGAAAGCTAATTTTCTAAATCAAGTTCCCTTTTTCCTGACAAAGAAGTACTGATGATGGCCTAAGGCCGAAAGCGCTCTGCTAATTTAAATAAATTTCAAGATTATACACTTAATACAAAAAACGACTGTTGCTCCGTCTTATTTCAAAAAAGTGTACACAGCCCTACCTCATCAAGATATTAAAATGTAAACGATAATGCTACATTTGTGGCGTTTACTTTACTTACACACCCTAAATTGTAAAAAATAACCAACATTAAATAAGTATAAATAGTTATTTAGTAAAAAAGCTACGATACGTGCAAAGTTCAAAATGAACAAATACGCTTAATATTCACACAGATACACCTATTTGTTTGGATTTTTGTATGTACAGGGTGTCCCACTAAGGTCGACAAGGTACGATATTATGGAAGCTTTACGGCTTCGGGGAAAAAAATTATTAACTAAATCGACCAAAGGAAATTGCTTGAAAATATTTTTGGGATGTTAATCTGAGCCTATTTATTAAATTAGTGGAGCAGACTTTGTGTTTCATTCCTCACTTAAAATATTACTCCACTGTGAGATGGACTACTTCCATAAAATATTTTTAAGTTGCCAAAATTGCCGCTAGGGAGCACAGTTACTAGGATATGTCTAAAAAAAATCTAATTTTATCAGATAATCTCTCTTTGCTAAGGTACCGTTTTAATGACGGAAACAAAAAGCGGGTGGGGAAGCTTGTGGAAAAAAATAAGTTCAAATTGCTGTATCTTGATTCCGCTCATTTTAATAAAAATAGTCAATACAGGAAACGGACTGATGACACGCGGTTTTATTACAAGTCTGCACGCACCTTAAGATAATTATTAATATAGTTAATTTTAATTTTTTCCCTTGCACACTTTTTTTAACTACCTACATAGAGAAAAATCGACTAATCAAACAGAATTGTTAAAAATAATCTTATAACTGTAGCAAAAATGTAAACTATCGACCAGCATACAGAGTTGCTACGTCGTGTTTTATATGAACAATAAAATAAAACAATAAGCATAACCCAATTATTGTAAGAATGCATTTCAGTAAAATATTCTTATTGGGAACAAAAAATGGTGTTATACAACATTCAGATTATATCAACGATTTTGGATTTATTTGGAGTACTAATTAAATTATTGGTTCATATTAAACATTTATTCACCCGTATGTATCAGCTGCATATGGGTGAATAAATGTTTATTATGAACCTTACACCCAAATGGCCGATGACAATCGCGGTTCAACGAGTCAGTTGTATTTCAGTCTCTCTAGTGGCATAATGTACTGTGGGAATGATTTCAAGGAAAAGTACTCAAAAATAAGGAAGTATTAGAATAATGTGCTATAGATTGTACCGTTATTACACCCTTTTAAGGTAAGTTCTTGCTATCCAATAGTTTTTGTAAAATAATTCATTATTTATACAAAGAAAATATTTTATTTATATAAAATTATTTCAAATAAATTTGTTTTAGGTACAAAATAAACAAGTGTTTCATTTTTGCAAAACTGATTTATAGCCATAACAGCTAATCATCATACCCAATATAAGAACGTTATGTAAATACAACATAAGAAATTCTATACATTATAATAAGTACAGTTCCATATCCAGTATATAAAAAGTTTAATTATCGTTAATACCTGTCTTAGCAGTTTTTGGCATATAACTGCTATTAGTACGTATTACTGTCCCAAAAAGTATTAAATATTCTTATAATGGTCATATTTCTTTCTTATAAGGGTTATAATGCATTTTTCTCTGTGTATTCACTTATTATTTTTCAATGGACAAATAACCCCTTTATAATAGTATATTATTAACCACGGTTTAGACAGCCATCATTATTGCCCGAGCGGCAAGTTTAAATCACGAGGAGCGGAGCGACAAGGTATTTAAGACGCGAGGGCTATAAGCTGTCTAAACCGTGGTTAATATAATATTTTTTCCACTACTACAAACTTTTATAACACATTTATCTTTATAGTATTAATAATTATAAAAAATTATAGGTAGGTATAAGTATATTTTTTAATCAAGTCACCTGCGCTTTGGAATTGGCAAAATATTTTGTTGTTTTGTCAGGTGGCTTTGTTAATGTCAATTTTTTTCAATTTCACGAGTTTTCCGTTATTTTAAAAAATGAGCGAAGAAAATGTTAGTGATAATATTATGTGGACACCTCCAGAATTAAGGATGGAAGCAGAAAAAATGTTGATTGTATCGATATTTTAGAATATCAAGCATCTCTAATAATCTAATATGTATTGATAATTACCTGGTTGCCTAACCACAATAAATTCATGTTGTAGAATCAAAAAATCAAGTTACCTGCGTTCAAATGGATTCTTGAAGATCGGTCAATAATGGATTTCAATGCCTTATTATTGACCATGGTCAATAATAACTTATAAGGTAGAGAATAGTAGATTCTGTAACGTGCTCGCTCGCTACGCTCGCGTTCGGAACCTTCCACTCAGATCGAATTTTCATTCTAACCGAGTAGCAGACTATATTTTCTCCACGACCAAAAAGTACGAATAAAAACAAATAAAATCTGTACAAAGCAATTAAGTTATTTATTTGCAATATTCGTAATTTCAGGTGGAGTATTATCCAGTTCCATATCTGATTCATCCGATTTTTCACTCATTTTTTGACTTGCACTAAAATTTGTCTGAAAATAATTATTACAACGCGGCCATTTTTATCTGACACTGACAGTTTCGAAATTCATGGCAACCTATGTCGTTTAGATCAATTACAGAATATTCATTCCGTATCTTGTTATGGAATAAAAATACACGCAAAACGCATAAGAAAGCAAGTGTTTCAGAATAAATATTCCAACTCAAGAGCGAGAATTTTTACATTCTATTATCAAAAATGATTTTGGAATTATTGCATTCAGTAATGGTCGTGGAGAAAAACGATTTCTAACGTTAATAATCGGTTAATAATGGCCATGTTCTAGGTTAGTAGTAGAAAAAATATTTTTACAATTCTTAGAAAAATAGAAACAGTTTGCGTTGACTACACATCGTCTTTGATATATACGAATTTTTTGGCTTTATATAATACTGACTTATTTTATACAACAAATTATAAATGATTTAATTATTTATTATTATTATTATTTATTATATTTTACAATAATATACATAATTATATAACCTGAGGTAACCTATGCTTGCTAATTAAAGTATTTGCTATTAAAATACGAATCCTAACAATTTTTTTTGATATCCTCTATTTTTTATTTCATTTTTTTTTGGCAAAATATCAGTTTATTGGAATTTATACAACATACCGTATTGATCCTATTCGTGTTTTAATTTAGGTTTTACCCGATGCTACGACCGCTACTGATTAAGCAATAAAACGGTACATTAGTTATTTGATAGATGGTCGTAATATACACCGATAAAAGTTTGTGATTTGATCTTCTTTATGTGTCATATATTTTCTCGTTTTTATTCTTATTGCTCATAGTAATACCAAGTTTATTATGTTTATTATGGGAATTAACGGAATTATACAAGAGCAAAGCTGATTTTATTTTTGTGCATTGCAAGAATTATTTTTTTCTAACAGTGCGGCTTCGATATAAGAATATACATCATTTTCGCCAAACACCTAAACATTAATATAATATTTTTGTTGTAGAAACGTGTGTCAATCTAATTTAAATCCAGACATAAAATACAGCAAAGTAAAGATATTGTGCTAAATTAAATAAAACCTCAACAATATTCAACACTCAGTTGTAAGCGGCAACTTACAAAGAAATCCACCTCGAAATAATTCTAAATTTAAACAATATTTCACCCAAATGCTTGCAAAAATATTGTAATGACTTCAGACGACCGTTAAAATCAGTACATTTTACAAACTAAACCAGCAGTATTAAGTTCTGTTCTAGAAATTATTATTTCTCGAGTTGAGATAAAAAGAAGTACATACAATATTCTGATGTAAATCTATTTATAACTACAATCCATTGTCGAATATTATGATATGCTAATAAGGGCCTTTGTGAAGCGTCGACACACCGTAGTGGAAATACATTCTTCGATAAGTTGCTTAATTTTTTGATCGGTTCTGTAGTACCCCACATGTTTAATCATTTTAATTGGTCCCTGACGGTAGCGCCGAGAAAAGTAGGTTAACCAATGCATCGGTGAATTTCGGGAAGGACTCGCTAACAACATCTTGACGAAAGAAGCTCGCTCCGCGACCGGGATTCACGCAACCGATTCTATTTTAAAGGCACAAAAAGTGTGTTGTTTCTCCGCTCTGTAACCAGTTCTCTATAATACTATTCATTCAGCAAGTAAGCTGTTTCTCTCCTGCCAAGTAGATAGTGGCAACATTCGGTTGTGTGTACTGCAAGGATGCGTTAAGTTTCTTTTCTCTACGCCTTTCTTAATAAAGTAAAGTATTCCTTTACTTTCCACTTATTCTAGTATGATAACACAAAATCTCTTTCTCTGTTTTTCGTAGTAAAATATAAATAAATGCTGCAGATGCATACAGTGCAGTGTGTCTAACGTCAAAAAATTCCTAATTATAAAGTGTGGTAGATTCACAAGTTAGGAAGTTAAAAGTGTTGTAAAATCCTGTCTACAAGTGATATTTAAATGACGTAAATATATGTCATATTTTTTTAAACGGAGTTTCGATTGAACCTATGCAGTTATAAACCAACCAGCCTTATGTTATGGTGAATAATGTACAGGAAAATTTTTTGTGTGCCTCATCAGATTAACGATTTTCCTGCTGATTATAACAAAAAATAAATTACACTTTTTTTATTAAATTTCCACAAGGAAGCCAAATTTAATGGCAAAACATATACTACCTTTCAAAAATGAATCAATTTTGCTACATCTTCCAAATAACTAAGTTTCAGGAAAACGCTGGAACATGGAATAATTTATTTAAGTTTTTTTCATATATTGACATTATTTTTTGGTTTCATAGGTAAATATTATGAGAGACAACGCCATTTGAATATTTTTTGACATGGAATCTCCATTAATATAGGGTGTATGCTATGCGGTCTTTATGGGAAAAGTAAAAAAAAGATTAATGTAAATGCAGAATATTTATGAACACAATTTAAATTTATTTTGAAACATACAGTTGTTACCAAAAAAAGGATTCATGATTAAGGGTGTGACAAATTAAATAATAGGATTGCAAAATCAAATTCAGTGATGTGGTTATTGATGAGGGTTGACATTTAGAAAAAAAACAAAATAGCGTTGTATCTGTCAAATTTGTGAATCAATATATTTTTTGATATTAAATTTGGCTTCATTGCGGAAAATCATTAAGGTAAGTGTAATTTGTTTTTTTTATTGTAGTCAGCATTAAATTCGGCAATCGGGTAAAACACTTAAAAAATGTCCCTGCACAAATGACGGCAAACTCATCCTACTAAGACGAAGGCCATATTTTTCTCGAAAAGCCGCGTACGTCGGCCTGAAACAAGGCTCAAAGTCGACAGAGTCCAAGTAAATTGGTGCCAGGAAGTGAAGTACCTGGGACTTATATTTGACCAAAGACTGAACTGGAGGCTCAATTCAATAAATAGAGTGAAGCTTGCACTGCGACAGTTAGGCTCTATCTACCCCCTGCTTCACAGGCGAAGTAGACTTGCAAATAGGACAAAGGTCATCCTCTACAGGGCATTGGTCAGGCCGGTTCTTACCTATGGGGCACCTTCGTGGTGCAACATAAGCAGAGCGGAACTGAATAAGTTCCAGGTAATTCAGAATAGGGCGCTGAAAATTATTGCAGATGTCCCGAGGTACACTATTAATCGCGTGTTGCACCAGGACTATCGCATGCCAACTATTAATGAGTTCTTTTTAAAAATCATTACGAACTATTACGGACGTACGGACGTTTCGACAAACCCACTTATCACTGACTCACATACGAGAGCGAGACAAAATGCGACCTACAAACTACCTAAAGACTGGCTCTCCGTCGGTCTATAGTAGAGAAGCACTAATAGTAGAGAGGCACTATCATCTTCCTAGATAACGGAATAAGGCGCCAAGAATATGCAAACTAAAATCTTCAATCACAACACACACAGCGCGGCATACTTAACAGCCGATAGCAATAGTTTCTTTATGCGAAAATACCTAAAAAGTAGCCGAAGAATCAAAAGATGTCAAAGGCATGCCCTGACGTAAAACCCCATTCATGAACCCTAGTAGAGTCTTCTAGACGTTCAATTTTATTTAGGTAAATTTTATAAAATTTTGCATTGAAATATCTATTCAATTAACGTCCCGATAATATAATATTCATATTGTTCCTAATAAAATAAATTACGTTGTCGTGCTGGAGTTCGATTGTTGTACTCGAATGTACCGTAGATAAACCGCCTTCTAACTATATCCATCATTCTTTAAATATTAGGAGTTAAAATTGGCTCTTTTCATATTTCTGGTGGCACAGATTTTGTTTGCCCAGGGCCAGAACAATAATTGTTGTCGGTTGCCAGATCGTGCTTTTTGTATCTTGTGTCTTGTGTCAGCGCATGTGAATTTTCGATTATTTCCTAATTTTAAAGGTAAAAGGTGAAAGAAAGGGCACATGAATGCGGTAGGAGGTAGTAGGATCCCATTCTTCTAAAAATAAATATACAATGAAATTTTTAAAGGAATCTTTTGGTGGATTTGAAGAAAATCTTTTAAAATAATCCATTAATGACCTTGTCACGAGCCGCCAGTGTTGTTGAAACAAATAAACTGGACTTATTCTCGCCAAAGGTTTTTTGGTAATATTTAAAGATGGTTTAATTATACTAAATTTTTTTCCATGCTAACATTGGACTTCTTCTGCATCATTTTTCAAGCATAAGTGGTGGCAGTAGATAAAGCAGTAAACATCCTGCAGGAACCTCAAGACCTGAGAGCAGCTGCGTCAATAGCTATCTATATCGATACTCAAGCAGCGCTAAAGGCAATTCGTTCCAACAACATTAAATCAAAACAAGTAAGGCGATGTCGCAACAATCTCGGCATACTTGGTGCCCGGCATCGAGTCACTCTTTGTTGGGTTCCTGGTCATCACAGCATAGATGGCAATGAGTCTGCTGATTCCCTCCCCAAGGATGGTGCGGGCATGTCTGCCGATCTAGTAGAGAATACCGTGACTAGACCACTGGGATCGGTCAAAGAGGAGATATATCGTACAGGCAAACAACTTGCCATAAGCAAATGGTCAGAGCTAACAGCCTGTAGGATCTCGAAGCAATTGTGGCCTCTACCTAATAACAGGAAAATCGCAGCGTTATTACAACACAGTCGGAAAGACCGAAGAAATATCTCTGCCGTGGTTACCCGACACTATCTTTTCGGTAAACATGCCGAACGTACGCAAATACCAGCTAACGACTTCTGCAGAAGTTGCAGGGATGAAGAAGAGAAGTAAAGTATTCAACATTTCTTGAGTGAATGCCCTAGCCTTGCAAGAAGAAGGTTTAATACCTTGGACGAACCATTCTTCAATAATCTGAAGGAAGTAAGCAGCTTACAACTGGGTTGACTTACTAGGTTTATTAACAGTAGTGGCTGGTTCGAGTGAGCTACCATGATTTTTCTACGCCGTACTTCGCACTAGCCATCAGGGAGCTAATGCTGATAGGTTTCGCAGAAGATGTGTGGTATCACAACGGTCCTCATAGGACTAGGTGAGACTGTCTGGACAGACCAGAAGTCTGCCACTTTAACCTAACCTAAGCTAGCATCGGACTTTTATTCCATACAACTCAAATTGTTTAAAATAAATATGTTTTTGCTTTCTACTATTTTCACAACCTAAATATCATACTATTTATTCTATTTAGTAAAGTATTTTATTAAAATTAGTATTTATATAGTAATTACAATGAATATTGGTTTTCATATTTGTATCAAAATTATACAAATAAAATAACAACAATATTTTTATGACATTTTCGAAATAGAAGACAGGTTTATTTCACTAATACGAAACAAATATTGTATTAGAACAACTATACCAAACTTCATATTTATAGATTGTAAGCATGTAAACAGCAAGTTTACGCATGACCATCCCCGAACTTGGCAATCCATAGTTGCAGTGGTCAATTAGTTGAGCGACCGTTCGGGAACGGCCCTAGTACATCGTGTTCACATACTCTTTGCATGCATTTATTTATATCGTTGGAATATGGTTGGAATTTGTAAACTAATTCTATGTGGTCACTCGTTGGGGAAATACCCTTTTCTGTCATCTGTTATGACGGCGACTTAGAAACTGACGTACACTAAGACCAAATCCAAAAAAACCCCTCGAAATAAATAAAAATTTGAAAATAATATTGGCCGATAACGAAAATTTATTTATAATGTAATTACCGGTTACTAGGGATGTTTGTCTCATCTGGGTACCTTTAAAAATACCGAAGCAACAATTTCATATCATAGATAGGGTTATCGAACTTAAGTCCTAATTTAATCTACGCACTACTACGCAGAATTCTTTTTTCTAGACATTCAAAAGTTACAGGTAAGGATTAAAATTAGATAAGCAAGTAGTTAGACATTTGGCATACACATAATTTGTGGAGTGCAAACTTTAGTACCTACAGTCGATTTTGCAGCAGAGACTTTTGAAGGACGGATTTCATAGAATCTGAAGATGATAATAGACATAAACTTTGTAATGGTGCTGTTCAATTGATAAGATTGTTGAGAAAAACGTCGAAAAGGCTATTGACAGAAATGCTGAAAGTGGGCAAAAAGTTTGTTTTTTGTAATGTATAAAATGTCATTTTATTTTTCCAAAATATAACACAGCACAACGTGGCTTCCAGCATGTAAAATGGCCCCCAAAATTAGACAGCTTACGAAATATGTAAGATACCAATTTTATAGCTTCGATCACTAAGGTTGAATTAAATGGTTAGTCAGCTTTTGTTTTAGTGGTACAAAGCTTCCGAGAAACAAAATCATAAAATCTTAAATAAACTGGTTAGTTAGTTAAGAAGAATTGTACATTTAAGAAATATGGATATTTGAGTATCAAACTTAACTTTCACAGTCATCATGATCGATTTTCTGAAATTCAAGTAGATTTAAGTAAGGAGTCGAGAGAACATATGCATTAGGAATATACGTTATAGAATCGAGAGATATCAGGTCGGATTATTTCATATTTAATTTTTTTCTTTCTTTAATAAGTTTATGGTTCTTAAGTAAGTAGGCATATATTTGCTTCTTTATTATTCAAGAAACGCAAAAAGTCGAGGAATAATAGTTGATATGAATATTTTACCGGATTTTTGAAAATCGCCGTAATGGCAGATGACAGTATGCGACGTCAGATCCATACTTTATTTACAGTGAACCAGACTCGTAAAATTCATTTATAGATTTTAACGATGTTAGTAGGCAAAGAGCACGTGAATACGATATACTAGGACCTTCTGCGAACGGTCGCTCAACTAATTTACCGCTGCAACAATCGATTACCAAGGTGAATATTGAATTGACAGGCTAGAAATGATCATTCAGGTCACAAGGTTTTGTCGCGTTGGACCAAACCTGTTGTTTACTTTGTTGAAATCTGTAAATTGTTTTTACTTTAGAAATATTTTTTTTTAATTCAAACAAATAACTTAATTACTGAGGCAGGCCACAAAAGCGTAATATAGTGATTTTTCCAGTAATCAACTACCACAGGTTAAACCAAAATATTTACTTTTCCGATATATCGATTTTCGGACTATGTTGTTGTATTAGGTATCATAAATTTTCCAATTTCCCGGAAACATATTTGGATATATAATACTATTATGTTTCTCAAAAGAAATTGAAATCGAGGGTTTGAGGGCATGAAGGTCTGACTACGTTGTCAATATTTGCTTGGCTAATATTGGTTTTGTGCGAAATGGGGGTCGAATTGCTGAAATATTTAGAAATTTCGCAAAAGGTTGAGGTGTTAATATTTTGCTCATTTTTTTTTAGTGCAACTATAATTAGATAGTGTTTCGTAAGTGAATAGGTATCACTATGATTTTTTTTAACCTAGTAAAGAAAACAGGGTGTTCTCTAATCATATTTCTCCTCTGTTTTTAATTACTAACGCAGTTGTGTGTTTGTCACTTTGTGATTATTTCCACTGTACAAAGGACTTAATGGTCCTATTACCGATATTTTTTTTCATATTTTATTGTAATATTTAATAGTATAAGCTAATTGCCTCACAGTAGTGAGTAATCTATCATAATCCCTCTAAAGAAGGTGTTTGTTTCCAATGTACATAATTATTAATATTATTTAGAATATTTGTAGTTGAGATTAAAAGTCCAGCAACCGAAAAATCATGTTTAAATTACATAGATTCAGATGGAAATATTAAGGAAAAATGCTTATATCAAATTCAAATCCGAGTGTATCTCAGTATAAAAATGCGTGAAATTATTGTCATGTCGTATCCAGGTTTGAAAAATCAGAAAAAATTACAATAAAATATTGCAGTTTTGATGAAAAACTTGTTAAATCTGTAATAAAGCAACTATTGATGACAAACAATAAATTTTGGGTGAGAATTTTTTTAAATAAAATTATAATTTCTGTTTATTTCATAATACATATTATTACATTATCTATTATATTATTATACATTATCTAAATTAATTACATCACAAACTATCTGTACTATTAAATCTAAATATTTAGCCAAACCTGAATGAAACGTATCACGTGGTTAAAGACTATAATATAATTTCCTTATTCTAGAAATCTGTTCTACATGTATTCTTAAGCTTGCAATCTTTTTGATACCTTACCTTCTTGTTTAAAATATTTTGGCTGGATGAGATAGATGGTGGTCTAGGGTAGATTATAATTGGCTGCAAGTTGGTCTTCGAGATGCTTAAAGTCTCTGTTGGCGATTGCCTGGGCCCATGGATTTAATTTATTTAAAAATGTCGATTCCTCGACTATCACTTTGTCAATACTTCTACCACCAAAACGAGAAGAAATGTAAGAAATAAAACCATTATGTGTACATGTTATTACGTATTTCATGGTGTTACAACTTTTATGTTCAGACCATAAAAGGGACGATAGTATCGGTTTACTTAGTTTTTGCATTGATATTTCAAAACAGGGAACAGGAAGTATTTTTTGAACCTGAGATAATGATTTAAAGTAAACAACTTTTACACAAAAATCGTCAGCTAATATTTTGTTGGATAAAATTAGTTTGATCTTTTCCAGGGTTAAAAAAATATCCAATCTATCCGATTTACGTTCCTGGGCTAGCATATTTAAAATAAGTAATAAATGGCTAGGCATACCTGAATAAAGTTTTGGATATTTTTTTATTAAGAAAGATTTCGTATTTCCTCTGGAATATCTATATGTTTTCTACTATCGGAATCTGAATTTGACAAGCTTAGTTCTAATAAAATAAATGTTGTTGTGAAGCCGTTACTACTACAAACTGAATCGGTACTATTTCCTTCCAACCGCATTTTCTTCGGAACCTTTTCATTAAAAGGATATTTTCTCTTTTTCCCATGGAAAATCTTCACCTGTACTCTCTTGCTACGAACTTCGGCCTTAAGCAACATTTGAACACCCATATCACTAAGCAAATAAAAGACCCATATCTTTAGAATTGTTAAAATTAGGACAATAAACTACTGAAAAACTAATAGGATAGAAAGAAAAAACAAAACCACGTTCTATAGTTTTTAAATGCTTATTGAACTAAGCATTTATTAAGAATCACACCAAGAAGAAAGAAAAACAACAATTAATACACCATCTAGCGTCTAATGAACATATACATAGGTTAAACGAAAACAGGGCATAATATTTCGAACTCATTTCAACAAGACTTTGATTCGATATTTATCCTATTTTCCTTCTCGACGTACTTATTCTCAATAGAGATTTCTGAAGCTTCTTGAAATAACAAGTTATTAATCAAGGCCTGCTGTTCTTTGTCTCATAAAAACCGTGACGATGGGTTAGACCTGTGGGTCGTAAATCGATTTTTTTGACAATCAAAAAACCTTGGTACTCCTTTTGGCTTAAGTCTGATATTTCCTTTCTTCATTGCCATATGTGCATATGATTGTCTATGTCTTCTTTTTTCTAAAATAGGTTATTAATATCATATTTCAGAGTCAGCTTTCACATTGGAATATATTTAAACTTACGTTAAAATGATTGTCACAGCAATGAACGTGGGATTTGTGAGAAACAAAAACATTCCGACGCATAGCTTTTTGCCAAACCTTTCTAGTTGCAGGATCAAAAGACACGCTTATAAACAGTTTTTCTAGGGCATTTCTAAAAGTGTTACGGTACTCAGGAACCACACAATATGTATTAAAAGCTTTTTTCTCACTCTATTTAAACCAGCAAGAAGATAAAAAGTATGTAATTTAACTATCTACCACCGTTTCCAAGTGAAAACACAATAACGCGCGCCACTCGCGTAATAAATCTCGACCTTCATCCGATCAGCATCTTTAAAGTGACGTCACGCGAAGCTCCGTCTCGGACGTTTTCGCGCGGTCCAACATTGGTGATTTATTTAAGGGCTTAAATTAATGTCCGAATAATAACCTAAAAATTTGGAAAGTACCTTAAAAAGTATTCTACTATAGATTTCTAAAATAAAAAAAAAATGTTGCCCATTATGTTAATGATACTCCCAAAAATGTGTTACTGATTTACAGAAAGTATTGCCAAAGAGCTGTTACTGTGTTGTGGTTATACTCGTAAGATGCTTCCACTCATTAAGGTGTACAAGTCAGTATTGCTCGCTCGTTTTAACTGTGAAACTTTCCTGTTACGGATTTGATACCTTTTTAACCAAACATGCAATATCTCCTACCACTAAAAAATTCATAATAATAATAATAATATATTATAGAAAAACATAAATGGCAAGATTGGTTGTACCGTTTCTAGTGCACAGGAGTGTAGTCACTCTCTAAAGTGTAATCGAGAATTGCATCTGCACAAGGTGTTTTATGCCAATATTTTAATTTTTAGAACAAAAATAAAATAAAATATTTGTTTTAGGTAGGAGAACCGTAATTATTGTTTCCTTTATCACCACTAGACAATGACTAAAAGTGGTGGTTCTTATCCCAAGGGTGGCCTGCTGGGTAGAAAAGTGGTGAGGCGGTGATCATGAGGTTTCTTATAAACAGGGAAAAAAGTGGTGCCGGCAGGCCCGCCGGAGAGAGAGGAAAATTTTTTTAAAATCACGCCCAAATTTTGTCAAGAATTTAGTTAAGAGTCGTTAAAAGCTTCTTTTCTTTAAAAACGGAATGTTGATTATAGCGTAAATAGCTTGGTTATGGGAAATTATATAACTGTGAAAAATATTGGAGTTTTTAGCTTTAAAGGTCTATTTATTAAAGGGGTGAGACACTTAAAAGACAAAATCGATGAGGGCAAATTAGGAATCCCCGTATTTCCAAAACGGCTGAAAATATATACTAAATATAATTCACTCGTGTAGATACTTATGAGGGTTTCAAAATGGCGTCGTATCTGTCAAACTTATGAACCTATATATTTTTTGATAATAAATTTGGCTTCGTTGTCGAAAATCATTGAGAAATATTATGTAATTTGTTTATTATTGTAGTCAGCAGGAAAATCGCCAATCAGATGAGAGACTTAAAAAAATGTCTCTGCACTTAGTTGATAAAGAAAATGTGCAAATCATAACCTATATAGACTTATGCTTTGCACATTATACATCATTTTAATAGTTGGCTTAACACTTGAATTAGAAAGAAGAGTACATCAAAAGTTGCAAGTACTATGGTTGCGGTTATAGTAGCCAATCTCTATTTAAATTGCATGTTTTCTTATATTTGAATTTGTTGGGGTATTTAGGGAACACTCACTGGTGATTAGCGGGAATACCCACCCCCAGAATTTGTGCATAATAAATGAAAAAGTATAGTTACTTACCGCACAGAAATTATTGCTCTATCGATTAAATAAATTTCTAATTTTTCTTTCTTCATCAGAGTCTAAGACAATTAATTCATTTATTATTATAGGTTTCGTCACGCTCTGTGAAATATGAATCGTCGCCAGTGACCATGTAAAAAGTATAAATTAATTTAAAATAGGGTATGATCATTCATATTGACCTTCTGCGTAATGTATATTTAAGTAAGCATTGTCATAGTTCGGACAGGATGTCCTTATTACATATTAATATAAACATAGTCGCAATATCTTCCATAAATACAGGACATTTAAAATACTTTGACGAACTCCGGAAAGGGATCGCTGCTATTATTTTAAGATAATAATTTCTTAAAAGTTATAGCTCTTAAAAAGGTTTTAATGTAAAAAAAGGCAATAATTTTTATTTCGAAAACCATTAGGGCTATTTTGTTGATTTAGTTGATAAAATAAATGATTTAGTAAACATATTATTATGCCATATGTCTAGTGGTATCAATCCAGATATGTTTTTTAAATCGAGCTTTGGTATATTATATAAAATTGAATAGTAATTTAAAACGGCTAAACGGATTGAAAAACCTTGAATACAAATGCATTCTGGTCTCCATAAATAATTTCCTGGATAACAGTATCTAACGCAACATCCTAAATTTGGCACCCTCATTTAATTTGTTAAAATTTTTTTAAGAACTTAAAGTCCGATTTAAATAATTTGTTTACATTTGATAAAAGAAAATAGTCGGTTTATGCGGGTGTAATAAATTGTATTTTTTTCCAGATAATTCCTTTTACCCTTTGGGGTGTATACTAGAAACTGCATCATATCGCAGATTTAATTAGACTATAGCTCCGACTCTTCTTTGGTTTACTTTACTCTCTCAATCAATGAATCAATTAATATATGCTTTATTATTCAAGAAAACTAAATTCCTACTAACAAAGGGGTGTTATTTAATAAGTATCCGATATTTTACAAAACGATTCCTCAGTTATTTATAAGGTGAAAAGTTCATATAAGCATGGGTCCGCAACTCCGCAAGCCCTTCCTTTTTAAGATACAGGGTGTTAAAAATTTATTTTTATTTCTGTTTTTCGTAAATAATTTTTGAAATAATGTCTATATAGGTTTTTTGAAATGCGAAATTCGAATTTGATATTAGTATGACTTCCACTTGTAGAAGACCCCACCTACGTGTCTTTTTATTCTTTTGAGGAGTCATAACTTTTTTACGTGCTTGTATTACTTTTTTAAGCAAAAAAATGGATTTCTTCATCATTTTTACATGAAAAAGGCATACTTGGTAGAAGTCGCTACGAGCAATCGTTCTCGGGAAGAGAGTAATAAAGGAATAAATGGCATTTATTTGCATACCGCTATGCCCATATTAGAGTGCGATAAAATAGCATTTATCTCCTAAACAAAGTCGAAATCAAAAAATTATGAAAATGTACTTTGCATTAGCGAGTAAAGTGCCTACATAACAGAGTGTTATCAAAAGAGAAAAGGGCAGTAGCGTACTTATTTTTTGTTCCTATTAAAAATTGTAACACCCTGTATCTCAAAATTGAAGGGCTTGCGGACCCATGCTTATATGAACTTTTCACCTTATAAATAACTGAAGAATCGTCCTGTAAAATATCGAACACTTATTAAATAACACCCTGTATACAGGGTGACGCGGATCTAAATGAACATACTTCAATACAAGACAAAGAATACCTTGGGGGTTCTTAATCACCCATCTTTGATAGTTCAATTGTCGATAGTTAATAAGATACAGGGTCTTTTATGAACTTCAGCAATTTTTTGTTCTTGTCATATTTTTTAATGCACTCCGTATAAAATTTTCATATTGGGTCAACATCTGTAACCTATCTGTCGCTTAAAATTGCAGTATCAGAAAATTTTAAATTCCAGGCCCGTATTAGAAAAAGTTGACATTTTCAATTTTTACATTTTTAACACCCTGTAGATCAATTTTTTCAAAATATTATTTTTTTATTGGAAAGAGCATAAAGAACTGACCCTAACGGCATAATTTTCAAAGTTCCCGCACCCATCACTTGATTAGAATAAATGGTTGTTTTGTAAAAAATTTCAAAATGGTGCATATTTGGAAATTAGAAATTAAGAAAATAACAATAAAAAAGCAAAAACTGCTTCCGAAGTAAAAAAATAAATGTACTAAACGTTTAATAGTTTTAACGAGACTAAATTTTAGGGAACAACACAACAACAAATAACAAAGTAATAATAATAATAACAAAACTGAAAGATAATGATTGCTTTTTAGACATCGACAAAAAATCGTAAATTACAGTCAGAAATTTCAAACTTTGTAAAGTAGGCTTTGCCTCATTTAAAAACAAACCAAAGACTAACGAGTTACTGTTCCATAGCAACAATTCAAGTCACTATCAGATATGTGACAGTTGTCTGACCTTTATTAGTATTCGGTTAACATTTATTGCAATTTTCTGTTGAAGATGCCTTACCAATTTTCAAATGCCGAATATGCCGACATTATTTTTGTATACGGTTTTTGTAACGGTAATGGAAGAGCTGCTGTTCGGGAATATTGTAGAAGATGTCCATATCACAAAACATTTGCAAATGTATTTTTATTTGCTGGAGAACATGGACATTTTCCCACCGACAATAATATTGATCAACCAATACGACATCCAGTTCAGGAGGAAGAAGATATCTTAAATCTTGTTGAAGATATGCCAGTATGCATCCTTCTGGAAGCACCAGATGAAGAATATTTGTTTACAAAGGTAAGTTTCAGTAAAGTACCCTTTATATTAATATTATATCAAAAATATCTCATTTTGCACGAAATCCTATCGAATAATTAAATAAACCGTTCTTATATGCGCTAGACATTCTTTCAAGTAAGCGCTGGTTCAGCCTAGTGGTAAAGTCGCCGTACCTAAAAGGGTCGGATAAAATTACATAACCAACAGAACAATCAATTTAACAAGACAAACATACCCCATACCACCGATGGTACTGACCAAACTATTAATTCGACCCGGAACCTTGCATGGGGCGATAAAAACACTACCCTTATGCAAGGCACCCGGACCAGACAACATACATAATATCCTCCTACGAAACATCCCTCGTAAGACATGTGTACAACTTTTATATATTATAAATCATATCTTCCTACTTCAACATTTTCCAAAGCAATGGAAAGAGGCCACTGTAATACCTATACTTAAACCGAACAAGGACCCGACACAACCAGACAGCTACCGACCGGTAGCGCTGACAAATACTCTTTCTAAACTTACTGAAAAACTAATACTACGTAATATCAACAAACTGAAACTAACAGACAAAGTACCACAAGAACAATTTGGTTTTCGACCTGGCCATGGTACCACCATGCTAGTGGCGAAAGTTGCGCAAGATGCAACGACCAATTTCAATAGAGGTATGAACACTGTTCTCCTGTCGTTAGACATCAAGCGTGCTTTCGACACAGTATGGCACCATGGCCTAATACACAAACTTTACAACGTACATAACTTTCCACTACATTTTTTGACATTAATAAAATCTTACTTAACTAACAGACAATTCTTTGTAAGAGTTGAAAGCGCATTGTCAGCGCCCAGAGTGACTAGTGCGGGGGTGCCGCAAGGCACAGTACTATCTCCGATATTGTATAATCTGTTTACGGCAGATATTCCGCAGTACCCCCTAACCAAACTCGCTCTGTACGCGGACGATGCGCTAATATACGCGCATTCGTTCTATGCGGAGGCAGCAAAACGAAAAATCCAGTCACACGTTGACTTGCTGCTGCCGTATTTTTCCAAATGGAAAATTACGGTAAACTCCGACAAGACCGTTTGCACTATTCTTACAAAGAAGTTAACGAACAACAAAATATTTGTACCTATTAAAATCAACGATAACTATATACGACCAACGAACAAACTAGTTTACTTAGGACTAACACTTGATCAAAGACTCTCTTTTCAGACGCACTTTTCCAATACCTTAAAAAAGGCTTTTGCAGCAATGCATAGCCTTTATTCCCTTCTTTCCCCAAAATCCCCACTATCACCAACCAACAAAAGACTTATATACATTCAAATTATAAGACCTATACTGACATATGCAGCGCCCATATGGTGTTCTGCATCCAATACTCAGCTCATGCGATTATTGAGATTTGAGAACAAGATTCTGCGATGCGTGACCTCCTCCGGGAGGTACGCGCGCATCGCAGATCTTCACCATATGGCCGCTGTAGACGACATACGCAACCATATAATAGACATCTCGACCAAATTTTACTTAAATAACATACATAACTCACCTTTGACAACGAACATAACAGAACAAAGACATGACGACAACATACACATAAAACACAAACCATTATACTCCAGGCTGCCTCTCTGGCATCAACCACTCCCAATTATGCAATAACACATCACCCCCCCCCCCCACAAATAGAACACAGACAGATTATACAATACAATTAAACATATAATAACACACACACGATGAACAGACAAACATTACACTAGAGTTTCAATCTGCTATTAGGCTCCTCCCACTTCTGATGGGAGGAGACTGCTAGTGGACTTGAAACTCAGCACTACTCAAAAAAAAAAAAAAAAAAAAAAATCTCACAACGCGCACACAACCCCTACAAAACGCCCACTATTGCAGTGGGAGTGGCTTGCTAAGGGAGCTAGCTTGGATATAAATACGGACAAAACAAAAATTTAAACAGTGGCCTCTTTCCTTCCATGAAATCAACTTACAGTCAAAATTTTGTTTTACAATTTAAATTTAAATATACACACTCGTTCACCTTTAAGAACGAGACAGGATTGCCCTGCATAAGCTTTAAGTCACCTGTATGGTCGTAAGTCATGCTACGTCGTACCTTCTAATTTTAATGGGGTTTTTTGGCAGCTTTTTCCCCAAATGTCAAACGCATTCTAATTCATGATTTTAGAAACACTGTTAATATTCCTTAACGTCATGCTGCTACAGCAATAATATATATAAATACACCCGGAGAGGCTCCTGCCGGAACGCGAGTTATGTGCTACGAAAATTTAAGTGCATATTACCTCTTAAGGGTCAGGCCAACGACCCGCTGGGGCTGCGCCCCCAGTTCTATAGGCCCTAGGGTAGGTTAACAAACCGGTGCTGTAGTTGCACTACAGCACCGGGGAGAGTAGCTCCAGGGGACTATCCCAAAAACATCAGGCGATATGTGAAAATATTACTTAGTAATAATAAAGAAATTTAAAATTGAATTGAATTGGGTCGGATAAAGGCTCCTTGGTTCGAATCCCATAGGGGGATAAATACTTTTTATTTTTTTATCTGATACCTATTTGATTTGTGGCTGCTGTAGAAGACATACGACAGCACATTACAGACATAGCAACAAAATTCTACTTATACAACATACAAAACTCACCACTGACAAGAAACATAACAGAACAAAGACAAGACGATAACATACATATAAAACACGGACCGATTTACAGAAGGCTGCCTATCTGGCACCTTCCACTGCATTAGACATAATCACAATACATAAAATAAACATATAACATATTATACAATACAATTAAACATAAAGCAACAACACACACATAACGAACAGACAAACATCACACTAGAGTTTCGAGTCCAAAATTTTCACATCACACACATATACAGAACAAAACGCCCACAATGCAGTGGGAGGAGCTTGTTAAGGGAGCTCAGACTGAGTGACTACCGACACAGACAAAAATCTAAACAGTGGCTTCTTTCCATTGACACAAACTACACCTCGAATAAAATCATAATTTTGTTTTAAAATTAAATTAAGTATATGTAACCCTTGTTCTTTTTACAAACAAGATAGGATTGCCCTACATATGCTTTAAGCCACCGGAAACGGTCGTAAGCCATGGCTACGTGTGTACCTGAAAACATTAATGAGGTTTTTTGGCAGATTTTTCCTCAAATGCCAGCCGTATTCCAGTTCATGATATTATCAATGTCAATAAATTATTTCGTACCGCAAGGTAATAAAAGAATATTGAACACCCGTAGAGGCCTCAGGCCGGAACGCGCGTGATGTGATGAGTGTTTGTACATCTACCACCTTTTAAGGGTCAGGCCAAAGACCCGCCGGGGCTGCGTCCCCGGTTTTAGAGGCACTGGGAAGGGTAGGAAATCCGGCGTGGTAGTTGCGCTACCACAATGGAGGAGGCTATCTCCAGGGGCCTAAGCCACAACAAAAAAGATGAAATGTAACATATTATTATAATAATAAAGATATTTTTAAAATTAAAAAAAATTTTATTTGATTTGTTGTCTTAATAATATAATAATTATTAGGATATTGATTTGATATTTCTAATTTATTTTAGGTGGTATTGATTTTTGGTATTTCTGGCGGATGCCGTAGACAAGAACTAAAAAATTTAAAAATCGATCATATTCGAGACTTGGGAAATGAATTTCAGGTTAGATTAATCGACACCAAAACAAAAACAGATCGTTTATTTGTAATCCCTGGTCTGTTTTACAAGGTTTCAAAAAAATACATGGAGCTTAGACCACTAAACATGGAGCAATTTTTTTTAAATTACCAAAAGGGCAAATGTACCAAGCAAGTAGTTGGCATCAACAAAATTGGTAATCAGCCGAAAATAATTGCTGAATTTTTAAATTTACCGAACTCAGAATTATATACCGGACACTGTTTCCGTCGCTCGGGGGCCACTCTCCTAGCAGATGCAGGTGGCAACACCTTAACCATCAAGAACTACGGTGGCTGGAAATCAACTCCAGTGATGGAAACTTACATCGAAAATTCTTTAAATAAAAAAAAGAAGATTGGTAATACTATTGTTAAATCAGTTCACAATCCGCAAATAGAGAATATTGCATCGACTTCTAAAGAAAATCTTGCTTCAAATATGTTAGCATCTACCTCGTATAATAGTGTTACAGAGAATAACGTTGCAAATTGCAATTTAAAAAAAGAAGCTATTGCATATAACAACTGTACATTTAACAGTTGCACATTTATTGTAGAAAATAAACAGTAATCGTATATTATTATTATATAGATCTAATAGGTTAATAATTATTGTTAAATAAATTTCGTTGTTTATTGTAAATTTAATTTTTTTTTAAGTGTAAAGTTTCTTTAGTCGTAGAAAAAATACACTATACAACTCGAGTGGATTGTCCATATCGCACTCTAACGATTGAGCACTCCGCCTACGGCGTCGTGCTCAAGTTACGTCATCGTGCGATATGGACATCATATCCACTCTTGTTGTACAAACTACTATTCCAGTGCAGCTTGTTTTTCTTAAGGTGGGAGCCAGTCGCGTGGAAGTCTATATGTAGCTTGGTGTGGTGCGTGAGTGTGTGACTGAGTAATAAGTACATTGTTCGAAACGTCCGTCCGTGCGTAATATTTTGTGATTGTTTTGTGAAGAAATTCGTCTAATATCTCCATGTGCATGTCATTATGTAGTACTCTTGTAGGTGTATGTCTGGGTGCATTTGTAATGATTCGTAGTATTTTGTTTTGAAATATTTAAAGTTTTTTGTACTTTGTCTTATTTATGGTACACCATGTTGGTATACCATAAGTCAGTACTGGCCGTAATAATACTTTGTAAATATTCGTCTTTGTCCTATTGTCTAACGTACTTTGGCGGTTAATAAGTGGGTAAAGTGCGCAAAGTTGTCTTTGTGCGCACGCCAAACGGTAATCCGCATTTGCGTTCCAGGCCATCTTTTTATCAAAGACAAGCCCCAAGTATTTAACCGTGTTTTTCCACGGTATCTGTTTGTTATTGACTTTGACTTTGCTTTCCGGTAGTCTTACTCTTGACTTTTAGAAAAAAATGGCCTGTGTCTGATCCTCATTCAGGCGAATTTTCCAATCCCTAAGCCACTTCTGAAGAAGATTTATATGGCGTTGCAAACGTGAGATCACTAATCACGGCTGTCTCGAGGTGGCAGTTATCGCGGTATCATCAGCAAACAAATATAATTTCGTTTTAGGGTGTTTAGGTATATCACTCGTATGGACATTATATAGTACCGGCGCAAGGGGGGACCCCTGCGGTACTCCGGCCCTGATGTTCCTAACACTTAATGTGGCGTTTTCTGACGACACCGCGTATGTTCAGTCCTCGAGAAAAGATATGATGAGCTTGATCATGTAATTTGGCATACCTAATCTTATTAACTTTATTATAAGTCCGTTGTGCCAGACTTTGTCGACAGCTTTTGAAACATCGAAAAAGATCGTTAATTCGATACAGTATAAGTTTTTCAACTAGTTTGCCTAGACACGACAAAAGACTGATAGGTCTATAGCTGGCAGCTAATGTTAAATCCTGAGTAGGCTTTGGTATTAATATTATCTTAGCTTTTTTCCAAGTCCTCGGGAAGTAGCCTCTTTCGATGATAGCCCGGGTTATATTTACCAAGTCAACAACTGTATTTTCTGGCAAATTTTTCAATGTTTTATTTTTGATGCCGTCAATGCCTGGCGCCTTTTTAGCATTAATTATTTGCATAACCGAATCAACCTCTTTTGACGTCACTTGTCTAATATTTTGATTATCGTTGTCTTGGGGCATATTTTTATATATCTGGGCCGTTCTGTAGATTCTCGCATCTCTCTGTGGGTCGTTTGTAGGATTCTCACTGAACTGCTCGCAGAGGCTGTCCGCGAACAGTTCGGCTTTTTGAATTGGCTCTGTTATCGATCGGTATTTGTTTGAAGGTCCCCAACGAAGGACATTGGCTTTTTACCACCCCTCGTTAGAGCCTTTGTAAACTTATAAATAGAGTTATCCTCAATTCTCAGAGGTGCTATTTTAGATCTCCACAGAGAGGACTCTTGCTGACTAAGAAGCCTCCTGACTTTGAGCATTTGTCTGTTAGCTTGAGCATTTATGCGAGGATCTGCAGTCCGGTACGCCATCCTCATTGTACTATTCTTGTTTCTTATGAGTTGCTTTAATTCATTGTTAAAGGCGCCCTGCTTCGATAATCTGGACGTCTTCGTATTTGATGAACCGGCCATGGCAGTGTTTATACGATCTGTTAATTGAGCCACAGCATTCTCAATTCCGTGATTCGTTTGGATAGGCGGTAGAGGTAATTTGTCCCCTAATATCCTCCAGTTTGTCTTCGTTACTGAACGATGTCCATGCCCCCTCTCCATTGGATTTCCGTATTCTGCCATGACTGGTCTGTTATCTGATGTTAGCTCAGAGAGCACGCGTGGCTGCGACATTTGGTCTGTATTGTTTATTACAAAGACGTCCAAGAGCTCCGGAAGTGTATTTGTCGCCATATGCGTGTGCTCCTCCGGCGGCAGTATTTGATAGTTAAAATTCACAGATTTATTATATAGGGTGAGACCTTTTAAATTTTGGCAACCCCAAATCCTGTTTTTGGCATTAAGGTCCCCGCTTATAATTATTGTAATGTTATTATTAAAAATTTTTGCCAGACAGTCTCCATCGAAGTTAACGGAGGGACTGCAGTAAACAGAACCCAGTTTGACCCACCTACTTTTGGTTTTTATTTTAATGAAAGCTCCTTCTATATGGACATAATGCGACAAGCCTGGCGCAGCCTGTGCAATGATGTTCTTCTTGGCAAGAATCATAGTTCCGCCCATTCGTCTTACTTGCCTGTCATTTCTGAAGACAGTGTAATTCGGGAGCGTAAAGCGTTCTCCTTTTAACCATGTTTCCTGCACAAGAAGCACATCTATGCTATATCTTTCTAAAAAATCAATAATTTCAAGTTTTTTGCCCTTGATACCATTAATATTGATTGTAGCCAAAATGAAGTAACCAATCTCACTTTCCAAAGCCATTACTTATTGAAATTTGTTAGATTTGATATCATGTTTTTTACCTGCTGCTGCATTACCGACTGGAACTGCGTCATGAATGATTCCATGGTTTTACGGAGCGCAGCCTCAATCCCCTCAGCCAGTGGTCCTGCCTCCGATTTTCGATTTGTGTTATTATGATTATTTAATCGACTATTGTCTTGAGTACCCCACTGAAAATTGTGTCTTGAATTTTGGTTTTGTTTTAGGTTTGAGTTTTTATTATTGTTTAATGGGTGCCTTCGGCATTCGCGAGAATTTGAGTGATGGCTGCCCTGACAATTAGCGCACAAAAGTGCCATTCCATCAGTGTTTGGACACTCATGGGAAACGTGATTTTCTGCGCATTTAAATCACTTTACTCGTGCTGTACACTTAAATTGCGAGTGACCAAACAGCTGGCATCTGTGGCACTGCGTTACCTGAGATTTAGCTCTCTACACCTCTACTTTGATTCGAATATAGTCAATAGTGATTAGATCAAATATACGTTTTTCATCTTTAGGAATAAATACCAAGACCAAAGGCATCGCACTGCCATCACCCCGTTTCCACCGTATTACGCGAGATGGAGTAAAACCCAGCCCCTCCAAGTCTGATTTAATTTTTGCTTCCGGCCGTATTTTAAGAACTCCACAAAGAACTACGTGAAGTTCTTTTTCCTCTGCAAGTCTAAATGAATGATATTGAATGTGTTGTTCATCAAAAAACTTAACTATTTTCCTATAATCATCGGCGTGGGAAGGTGGAGTCTTACTCCCTCTGCCACCGTTATGGCATTACCAAATTGAACTTTATTTTCATTTAGGTACTTAGTCATCTTCTCGTAGTATTTCTTTTCACGTAATACTATAGGAGGCACTCTTACTTTTGTCTGTCTGTTTCCATCTATCACTTCATCTGTCTTGTTGTCTATTTGCTGTTTTTGCCTTGACTGTGAGGAACTTTCTTCTGCCTCTTTATTTATTTCCTTTTGCGTAAAGGTCTTTTTAATAATATCACCATTAATGCTTGGCAGTGTGAGAAATTCCTCTCTATCAAGCTGTTGCTTTTTTGAAGTTAAGTCCTCTTGTTTGTTTGAACTCTGTCTTTTTCTTGATTTTTTAACTACCTGAAAGTCGTTATCATTGTCGCTGTCTTTATCTGAGTCCCGGTCTGAGTCCATCACCGTATCCATAATGTACTCTTGCGTAATATTAGTTTATTGTATGTGCTCAACATTATCGGTAGTAGTGTTTGCATGTACTTGTATGTGTGTGTGCGCTTGTGCATTTGTATTTATTTGTGGTGTCATCAGTTTATTTAGCTGGCTCTCATACCTTATTAGAATTTCCTGCAATCGTCTATTGTCGTCCTCCAATTTTCTAATTCTTTCACCATTTTCACGACGGGCATCATCCATTGCTTTCTTCCATTGGTCGTTCCTATCCCTCAGGGCCTTCTCCCATCATTTTTCTTGGATACTTTCCCTTTCCAACAATTCATTTCTTAATGAGCCTGGAAGTGAACGGTCGTCGTCCTCATCATCCGGCTGGGGTGGGGTGATCGGGGGGGGGGGAACCACTGACTCACCTATTTCACATGGTTCGCTTTTGCGTACTTTACTTACTAATATTTTTATGTAAGAAAATTTCTCGCGTGTAGCTTTCAACTTGACGTTTACTGGTCTAATCGCCAACTATTCCTCCCCACACGTTTAATGAATAAAAGTAACTGCGTGGGGATTTGACAATATATGGTTATTGTGAAAGTTTATAATCGCACTCTGAGAAAAATTTGCCTCGTCCGTAAAAAGTACATAATTTAAAAATTGGGGATTTTCAGCAAATTTTTCCAAAAACCACTGACACAAATTAATGTGTTGAGGAAAGTCCCTGGGTAAAAGAGATTGTGCCCTTTGAATGTGGTACGGATATAACTGCTGATCGTGCAGAATTCTCCAAACTGTGGCTTGGGTGGAATTGAGACCATCAGCAATTATTCGGGTGCTTATATCTGGATTTTCCACTACAGCGTTTAAAACAGCTTCTTCTAATTCTGGGGTTCGGACTGTTCATGGTCTTCCAGGAATGTCACGTGGCCTTGTAAAACTCCCTGTTTCAGCTAAACGGCGGTGAAGATTTTGTAAATGTTGCAGCAGCAGGCAGTACTAGGCTAGGATATCGCTCCTGATAAATTCGTCTCGCTTCTCGTGCATTTCCATCGGCAAGGCCATATACAAAATGAATGTCGGCTAAATGCGCATTATTTCTTAAATAATCCATAGTAGGTACCTTATAAACAATACTAATAATATCCAACCAAAAAACCCAAACTGAAGAAATAAACCACATTAGCAACTAACTGTCAAATATGTTTCAATTTATCGACAAGTGCATTTCCAAAGCCGCCTTGTAAAAATACCAAATATTAAAAAAGCATTTCCAAAGCCGCCTTGTTAAAATACAAGATATTAAAAAATAACATACTAATAAATAAATATGTATGCCACTGAGAACGTATTCGCCCTCGTTAGGCATATACTTATTTGTTTATTATTAAGTATGTATGTATTCGTTAAAATACTTTAATAAATATTTATGGGTATTTGTGAATTTAAAACACATTTTTCAATATTTGTGTAAAGTCAAATAAAATAATCATTTACCCTTAAACCGTTCCTCGTATCAAAAAAACACACGTAATCTTTTTTGTTGTAAATGGGGGGTTCATAAAATGAAAGTTAAAATAAAATAAGTCAGTGGTGTAGCATAGTTTTCACAAAAAATATCATAGCAACACTTTGTACCGACGCCACTGGCTAAATTTACAAACATGTTGAACTTTAAAAATAAATGTCCTTAGATGCTTATTTAACTCATCAAATTTTATAAAAAAAAAATAACTCGTTAAGGAGTTATTTAAAAATTATTACTATTTCTTCTGACATTTTAACACCCTGTATCTCCTTAACGAAGTCGCCAAGGACCACTGTTTATAAGAACTTTTCATCTTAAAATATTGTCGGCTATAACCTCGCGAAGTTTGTCAAAGTCCTTTTGAATCACCCTGTATAATGAAAAGTGTCCGCAAAATTATTTACCTTAGGTTTAAAGTGAGTTCTGACTCAGATAATTGGTAGGTTTTGAGTGCAGAAAACTCATTTATTTAGTTAAAATTGCTGCAAAATTACATTTTTACTTTACTTGGTACTGTTTTAAAAGAACACGTTGTTTTCTATACTCAAATTTTTGTTGTAGTTCTTATTAGTACCACCAGTCGCACATTCGCGAACGCTCGCATGAGCGCCTGAGCGACGTGCAGTACCAACTCACTAGATGGCACTTTTGTTTTATTATTTTCATTGAATGCTCGAACATCGACTGCCAATGCATATCTCTATAGGCAGCAAGAGGTCTCACATCTCAATTAAGACCTGGAAGAAATTCTGTCATGGGGTTACAGTAACCGAGCAAAATTTAACGCTAAAAAAAATCAGTTTTTTCTAACACACGCTTATTGCAAAATTAAAATAAACTTTTTTATAGCGCAGAGCAAATTTTGGTGATTTAGTACCACAAACATACAGGGTGTTTATTAAACACACGGTAAAAATCAAATGGATTATTGGATTATTCTAAGTACATTTTATCGTTTAATGGGTTTTCAAAAGCCGCTTTCTTTCGAAGATACAGAGCAAGAAAATTTTTCGACAATAACAATATTTTATTACCAAAAATTACATGTAAAGTTTCTTGATCTACAAGAACTGTTGAAAATTACTACCTCTAGCTTGGATGCAAAAATCCAATCTTCCCCTCATTGACTTCCGAACTATTTCAAAAATACCAGGGTCGTCTTTCATTGAGTTTATATCCAGCAATTATCCGATTTCTTAAATCTTTTACATTCTCCACTGCAGTAGTATAAACTAATGACTTTAGATGGCCCTATAGGAAATAATCCAGCGGGTTTAAGTCCGGGGATTAAACAGGCCATAAGTAGGGTCCACCTCGACTAATCCAGCGATTTCCGTATGTTACTATTAAAAATTCACGAGCAACTTAACTAAAATGAACCATATTGCAATTCCTGTTGCCAATGGTGCATCTTCCAGAAAGTGAGGTAGGATTTGTTCCACAAAGTTGCGATAGATCTTACCGGTAACTTTTCCTGGTACAAATATCGGTCCAATTAGCCAGTCATCCACAATTTCAACCAAAACGTTCAACGAGAACTGATGTTGAAAACGATCTCTAAGTATCTCATGTGCCTTTTCTTTAGCCCACACATGGTTGTTGTGAAAATTTCTTATTACAGTTATTGAGAAATTCGATTCATCGGTGAAAAGAATCAGCGTCAGAAGTTCAGGGATTTGAACCAATGTGTGCAAAAGCCATTGACAGAATGCAATCGCTAGACGAGAATCAGCAGAGGGAAGTACCTAAACGCGTTGTTGTGGTATGGCTACAACAAATAGTCACTAAGGATTTTCCAAACAGTCACATAACTTACATTCAAAGTATTTGCAATTTATCGAGTAAAAGTACCTGGACCTTCCTCTGTGATGTCTAGCAAATTTCCTTCCACTTTTACCATCCTTACTGTCATTGGCCTTCCTAGTTCCTAACTTCGTGTCAATGTGCCTGTTTCACGAAGACGTTGATAAATACTTTGGAAGGTTTTTCTATCAGGAAGATTATGGTCAGGAAATCGTTCAATGTATAACCTTCTAGCTCGTAACGATTTGCCATCAGCAGGTCCATAAATCAAATTCATGTCAGTGATTTCGTCATTGGTATGGCGATTCATGATAGAGGACTTCACTCACAGAACTTAACTATTAGAGACAAAACGTCAAAGCAAATACGTCAAACAAGAAATCGTCAATCAGTCTTAAGAAATTTGACACATACAAAATGATCAATTACGAGACGTATTTAAATAAAATCCGCGTTTAAACTGATTTGCCTACAAGGAAACAACGCATTTTTAAAAAAACTTAAACTCACCAAGCTTAGTGTAGCACGCCATATTTTTATTTCGACTACATTAATAATTTGAAAAATATCAAAATTGGCTTTGTCGAAAATTTCTCTCGGCCTGTATGTGTCTTCGAAACAAAGCGACCTTTCAAAAATCATCAAAGATCAAAATATGCTTAGAATAGTATAGAAAATATTCCTTTCAATTTTTGCCGAATGTTTAACAAACACCCTGTATACCGGGTGATGCATGGCTTAGTTGAACATTGGAAATCCCTTGTAAATTTTGAGGTGGCTAAATATATACAATATGTACATTTTAGAGAAAAATTGAATTATTATTTTTTGAAGAAGCAGATATAATAAACCCATGTGCCAAGTTTGAATAAATTTTAATAATCCAATACGAACTTATTCAATTGAATGTGATGGCAAAATTACGAAGTTTTCACAGTTTAGGTATTACAGTATGGAAAATAATAATACCGATCGCGTTCTATCAAAATATGTTTATTAAATCAAATTATTATGATCCCAAACCCTTATCTGTGTATGTTGTTCGACAAACATTCATAATAATTAACCAATTATTATGATTCTGGTAGAACAAACATGCAAAATGCAGCGTGTAATATTTTCATCTTGTAATTAAATGTAATATAATATCATAATATTAGTTACTGCAATGCACCGTCAACAATATTTAATTTTAGTACTAAATGTATTAATCCGGTAGTATTGTTTATTATTAATAAAGTAACAAAGCGGGAGCGATAGCTAGTTTGCTGCAAAAATTAAAATGATTTAATTTCCGAAATCAACTAATTAACACAACTCATATTATTATCATACCAGCCGTCGATTACTGAGACCCGACTATAGTTTGTCAAAATATTAATAATATACTTACTTGTGTTACTTACTAAATAAAAGAAATTATACAGTTAGAAACACACTGAATAAACTTTACAACATACACGTTAATTTAAACAAAGTTGTTTACATTGCCACGTAAACCTTTGTTCTTTTTGCAATATTTACTTTTGAAAATTTGCATGTTTAGCGGTACCATGTTGATTGCAGAGATATTTAGGGGAAATGGCCTAAAATGTTTCAGTTTTCTAATAATTTGGTGACTTTAGACCTTAAATATAGTATATAATATTATATAGTATAGTAGTTCTTAATCGTTCTAGTTTAACAGTAAAAAGTTCACACAGTGAACATTATCAATTTAAAAACTTGCATACATTTTAAAAATACGTGCTCATTTTGTGCATGCACTAGAATAAACTGACCTCGGGTAAAATGACGTACTATATACGATATATCAATATATGACATATAAAAAAGCAGGGGTATATTTTAATGACTTCTACCAATTGGGCCATTTTTAGGCGACGGATGGAAACGAAGGACCCGCTGCCGCCAATCCAGGCGGACACGGACAGACTCTGCAGTGATTCATGTCACTGATGCAATCAACACCTCCATGGTCAGTGCCTCCATCACAAAGGTGTTCAGATTTGCCAAGTACGGAGTCTTAACAAACGAAATTAAAGAGCAAATTAGAGACATAATAGAACCGGGCGTATCGCACTTCTAACCTGCGTATAAAGGCAGAGGCGAATAGAGCCGTTCAGCTTGTTCGTGATCTCCTAAAAGCTCAAGATTCCTTTTTGTGGGAGAATAGAGTGCCTGGTCTTAGTACTGAAGGCAACAACTTATTTAAAATGACCAATTTACTGATGAGGGACAGCAAAAAGTGAATGTCTTTTGCCAGAAACGAAAAGAAAAAAAAAGTTAAACTGTTGAACAATGAGAATTTATAAGTCTATCTAGCTAGGGTGCTTCATAATATCCGCAATATACATATAGATAAAGTAAATAGCGTTATTAAATTCACTTAACCGAAAAAGGCTCAGGGCTTCGACGGAATAAAGATGAAAGCGTTAAAGAACTTACTCGACAGTGTGATATTGGATGTAGTAAATATTTCACAAGCTATAATCGCATTAAGCCATTTTCCTCAGGTTTGGAAGAAAGTCAAAGACAAAACATTGCTATGTTGTTACTGTCGTGTCTTGGCAAAGTTGTTGAGAAACTTATACTTCATCGTATTGACGACTTCGTACCAGACTACAGCGTTTTACCGCCAGAGCAGTTTAGTTTTCGATCTGCTCATTGTATGGTACATACGCCAAACGACTAGACTGGTTTCTAACATACGAAGTGGCTTTAACAGACGATTCAGCACGGGAGTGCTCTCTTACGACGTTAGCACGACATTTGATAAGCTCTGGCATGATGGACTGATTTTAAAGTTAATAAAGTCAGTCAGCTATGCCGAACTACTGTTTAGGCCATATAAAACATATCGGGGCGTAGTTTTATATAAAAGGAAAATTCGCCTCAATGACGCCAAAACCCACGTCATATAGTTTTTGAGGGCCAGAGGCAAATTACCTTAAGCCAGATTGCAAGTCAGAAACACCAGACAAGACTGATATAATATAATTGAATATCTGGGTATGACCTTTGATAAGTGGCTGGTTTGATCAGATAATGCAGACTACCGATTAAAAAAAGTGAATGGTCAACTTGGTGCCATCTACTTACTTATCAACAGTAGAAGTAGACCAGATTTACGTACAAATACTTTGTTCTAAAAGACAATTATTCGACACGTACTTATTTATTGTGTTACCAGTAGTAGGTGCACCATAAAAAAGTCAACGTTTAAAAAAATTTAAAATAAAGTGCTCGAAATTGTAACAAATGATCCACGCTTCAAGATGATTCATACTTTGCATAATGACCTGCAAATATCGACAATCACTAAACATATAGACAAACTAATTATTGCCTACTACAAATGGATGGACGTTTCCCTGAATCCCCTTATCATACGGTCACACATTCACTCAAACCTACTCCAACCATATAGAATACCGAGCAACTGCGCTCACTCTTCCCCAGCTCCCGCCTCTTCCACCATAATATTAATTCAGCAATGATCGAAATAAAGATTTGAAACTAACCCAACAAACATATTAAGTAATGTAGACCAGAACGGAATGAAAATAAGCCTAAATTGGCAAATATTTGCTTATTTTTGCCTTAAATGTTTTCTTAAAAGTCACAAAAGATTCGAACTTTAACATCTAAGTCAAAATTTGGATATCAACAACTTAAATAATTTGTTATAGGGAAATTTACTTTTAGTTTAATTTACCTAGTTAAAAATTACAAATAAATTACCTCTTTGAGATATGATTAAGTCATAATTCACTTAATTGTTACTTAATATACGTATTCATAATTAAGGAATTTTTTGGCTATTACGCTAGGTAAACATTACCTAATTATTGCCTAAAAAGAGTCCAAATAATTTACTGACCATGTAGTTTTAGAAACGAGTAATATTTTGGATAATTTTGCCATATAAATTGTTCCCAAAGTTATAGACCTTTTGTAGTTAAAAATAGAGCTACTTCATAACTTTCTAATTAACCTCAAAGGCTAACATTGCTTGTACAATTGACCTGTTAGAAAAGTTGTCCTGATTGAGGGCATAGATTACATATTACAAATAACATTCAACTTACATGTTTCCTTTATATATCTTTAACGACATTTGTTTATGTTTTCAGTTGTGTCTGTATTTTCTTTCTAACCTTAAAGGGTGTAGCACTAATAAAGGCATTTACTAAACTACTTGTTTCCTTAATATCAAGACCAAACTGGGTTGCACACAGACAGGTCTTCCGTTTATAAATACATCTCTGCTTCCACTTATACAAAAATGCAGCAACGCGGGGTAACATTAATTGTAATGCCAAAACAAAATTCGAATAATATAAGAAAATAAAAGTATGCAGACAATACTACACAATATTAGAGGATCAACAAGAAAAATCAAATTAACGCGAGTTGCAGCAATAATTTTCAGCCTGAAATTACATCAATAAGTTCCTTAGACACGGCTATCCCTAAGGAGTGTGAAATAGGGTCGAAAGTAGAAGACGACCAAGACGAATTTATTTCTTTAGATCCAAAAGAACATTCGGTTTATCGGTTATGAAATGTGTCAGTTGTCAAAATCCGCGGTGCCAATTGTAATGTGGAAACGGAATCAAATCGTTGAACGATCAAAATATTATTAGAGAGAGACAGTGAAAATGAATCAGGTTCATATCAGACAAAGGCTGCAATGGTCCAGACCTGCATACTACACAATATTACAGGATCATCAAGAAAAATCATATTAACGCAAGTTGCAGCAATAACTTTTAGCCTGAAATTACATCAATAAGTTCCTTAGACACGGCTATCCCTAAGGAGTGTGAAATAGGGTCGAAAGTAGAAGACGACCAAGACGAATTTATTTCTTCAGATCCAAAAGAATCATTCGGTTTATCGGTTATGAAATGTGTCAGTTGTCAAAATCCGCGGTGCCAATTGTAATGTGAAAACGGAATCAAATCGTTGAACGATCAAAATATTATTAGAGAGAGACAGTGAAAATGAATCAGGTTCATATCAGACAAAGGCTGCAATGGTCCAGACCTGCATACTACACAATATTACAGGATCATCAAGAAAAATCATATTAACGCAAGTTGCAGCAACAACTTTTAGCCTGAAATTACATCAATAAGTTCCTTAGACACGGCTATCCCTAAGGAGTGTGAAATAGGGTCGGAAGTAGAAGACGACCAAGACGAATTTATTTCTTTAGATAAAAAAGAATCATTCTTTTTATCGGTTATGAAATGTGTCAGTTGTCAAAATCCGCGGTGCCAATTGTAATGTGAAACCGGAATCAAATCGTTGAACGATCAAAATATTATTAGAGAGAGACAGTGAAAACGAATCAGGTTCATATCAGACAAAGGCTGCAATGGTCCAGACTATTCCGGACGATACTACACTACTCGAAATTTAAAACGAATAGATCGGTTCCGGTATTGGGTAGCGCGGATCCTACTAAATGCCCTAAATTTAACTTTTACTGATAACTAGAAATGTCTTATTTATGGACGATTTAACTTTAAATTCGATAAATGATTGCCAATTTAACCTCGGATCAGGAAAACATGTATTCAAAGTTAAAAATAAAGGGAAAAATAACTTTAAGGTTAAAAATATAAAAACGGCAATATTTAATAATTTTTAGTTTTCCTGTTTATCGACAACTATAGAAAAACAATAATTAAAATTTTAAGAAATACATAAGGTGAGTGGAAAATCCATTAGACTACGATATCTTTCGTCAACGAAAGTTTTTTTTTTAACTTTATGTATAAATAATGTTTATAATGAAGACACTCTGCTTTTAGATTAATGGTAAAAATATTTAAAATAATCGTAATAATACATAGAAAAACGCATATTTTAAGAGCGCGTTTTGTTTTTTGAAGTCTCATCACCATAATTCACAAACACATTTTTTCGCATCCAAATTTCGGTCCAGAAAAATGATAAAACTTAATTATATCACCTTGTTGTTGAAGTTATAATAAGCGGCCATTCCAAATATCTACTTAAGTCGAACTCCATTTTATAATTTATTTTGTCCTGTTAGAAGTGTTGGCATAAGTTGTTGTCTTTTCTTTTTAACGCCAGATATAATATGTTTTCTCTGTATTTTTGTCTAGTGTCTTATTGCTTCTATTTAAGTTATATTCAGGTCTACTTTCTACATTTAGACGTAAAATAGGTCTACATTTATTTCACTTCGTTTTAACTTATTGGACAGAAAAACCCTATCAACCTATTTTCGACCTTCAAATTACTTCAGTTTCTTTCCCAACATTGGGCAATAGGAAAACAAATGTAGGTAAATTATCCCTATATATAATTGGTCATGCAAAATATTCGACCCATTTAGAGGTCGAATAAAGGTAAATTTAACTTAAAATATTTGTTGGGAACCTCTTTATCGCTGCCCACCCCCTCCTCTACCTCAACAAAATATGAGTTTAGAAATTTGAAATCAACCCCTGTTTAAGATCCGCGCAGCAGCAACTCCGTTCACAAATTGGAAATAAGGTCGAAGACGAAGTCGAAACGAACATTATCCTATAAAAGGGCATATCTCAAAAACAAAAAGTGTATCGTATTATGTAAGAATGCATAACTAAGCGAAAAACAGAAATATCATTTATTTAAACATTATTATTAAGAACATAGTTTACAAGTAATGTTCTTGGTACTTTGTGCAATACCTGCACTTCTGTATGTGATTAGTTTTTGCAGTGCTGACATCTAAAGACATCTAAACCAAACATAACCCGGTTTTGTGGATGAGTCCATTGCAATAGATACATGCAGCGTCATCGTCGTCTTCCAAATTGGATCATTTAAATAGTTTTTCTTGGGGTTCTTCTTGTTATTCCGATTTCATTACATTTTTTGTTACTTTTTCCTCAGCTTTAGTTTTATGTTTTTCGATATTTGACATGGGATCCAAGACTAACGTGCTCTGCCGCTTTCTATTTTGCCTTTTTTGTGTTATTAACGCCTTTGGTATGGGACGATGTTTTCGGTAAGTCTCTAAATCCTAACGGCGTAATGCCTCGGGAGTGTTTTTTTTGTATGAAGTCATCCAGGACATTTATTTTTTGGTGATGGCGTTTAAGGTTCAACCTAACCTGAAATTGATGCCTTTTTCTTGATATGTTATTGCATCGTCCGGTAGTTGTGCCTTAGGATCAATCGTTTTATCATCATTTTCTTCCGAAAAATCGCTGGTATTAGCAGCCGCAAAAATCCAATCAGGAAATGTATTGGCATTGAAAGGGTAAATTCTTGTAATTTTAAATCCAGTGACAGAAATAACTTCATGATAGCACTGGGTTGGTATGCTTCAGAAAATAATTTTCCAGCTTGATCCGGTGTCACAGTAACAGTTCGACCTGGGTTGTTTTTTTTAACCATTTTGCAATTGCCTGGTTGTAATGGACAGATCATGGTTCGCAAAATTAAACATTCTGGGATGTAACCTATATGTGCAATACCTTCAAATCATTTCAACCACATTTTCTTTTGCAACTCAGAGAGCAATCAAATTTTTGTGGCTTAAATGCCCATCAAGAAACAACGAAGTCCTATTATTCTTGGGTGATTGACAATATTAAATAAAATGATGAAGCCAAATAGAAAATGGTTCACTAGTCATCTAGTCCTGACATAATCTAAGTACCTATGCTAGTTGGGACATCATCGATAATTTCTAGAAAATAATAAAGTCGATGAAATAAAATTCCCTGTCAGATTCATGCAACATGTCACAGTGTTATGTAGCCGTCGTTCAGCGCTCGTAATGGGACCAATCTATTTCCTTCCTTTGATCGTAACATTAGAAATGCGATCGAAAGTGATATTGTGCTCTGCCACTGACTGACTGCAAGGGCTCAAAAAGTTTTTGGACTGGCTAGAAAATTTTTCGTCGGCTCCAAAAACAAGTTATGTTGGACTAAACAAATATGTGCTTGTTTTCAATTTTAGTTCCCCTGCCAAATTTACATAATATTTCAAAAATTGTTGATCAGCAATAATCACAAATAAAAAAAGCAATATCGGTAATGGACTCTTAAAACTACATAAACCAATATTAAATGGCCCCATTTATAGCAACGTAAAAAATTCGGCTTTTAAATGTGTTACAATGACATACGAATGTAGCTCTCTTTGAATCAAGTAATAACTTTTTTTTCGGAGGGACCATCATAAAAATCTTTACATTCGACATTTTATATTTCATTTAACGTTTTAGAGCTTTTTCTCCGTTTTTGAAGTAGGCAGGCCGTTGGGGCGACTAAATAAAGTAGAGTCGTAAAATTAAAGGCCAATAAAATTTTACGAGGGAAGTCAAAGCACAGATATAGATTAAGATCGCCGTAATTCTGTTTTCTTAAGGGAGAGATAAAATTTTCATCATTTTAATGGTCGAGAAACATCATACAAACAGAAATGTAAGATTGAAGATTTTTATGATTAAAAACATGGGTGGTTTAGTTCCGATCTTGCTGTCAGTGGCGGGGCAATACGTTAAAACAAAGTAAGAATAAAACAAAAAATAAAATTTAATCTCGTTAAAGCTGTATAGCAAATAGATTTCGCAAATAATTGGGCTTTCTTTTCTGTCTATACTTTCAAAACTGATTTTTACAGAATGTTTTAATTAATGTTTATAGGATTTCGGGCCGTTCTCAAGTGAACACTGTACAATTAATTGGTTAGAAAGTTCTTTAGAATCAGAGGATGTGGTCTAAAAAATGTTATTATTGATTTTTTTATAAAGTGTTTTTTATGTCTCTTTAGTATTACATTAAGTTTTACGATTTGTCTCAGTAGCAAGGCGAGAAATTTATGATAACGGAAATGAACACTTCCTTGTTTAAAAAAAATCAGTATTCGTTTTTGAAAAATAAAAATTTAGAACAAAAGTGAATTTTCAACTAACGTTTTTAATCACTCAATTTTTTAGTTTTTATGGTTTGTTTTTTTATTTGATGGGTCACAGTTACCTTTTGATTTTAAGCAGTGCATCTGGCATAATCTAAAACTAAAGGAAAATATACTTAAGGCACTTTTTACGCGAAGCCGTAACATTTCATGAATCCTAAACATTTGTAAATGTTCCTATTTTTGTTTTATATTGCCAGTGCTATAATAAATTGTTTTATAGGTCATCTTTCGAGTTTGTGTCTACCACAACTATTTAAGAAATGTGTATGAATGTTATCAAATTGCTTTATGAAATGTAATAACTTTGGTAAAAATTATGCTTAATATCCTACGAATACAGAATGCTTAATTTTAAGTTTATTTAATCTGTTTTACATCTAACTAATTTTAATTAACTGATAAAATTAAAATATTAGTTGGATTATCTATTATTATAACATATGAATATGCATTATTCTGATTGGTAACGAAACAGCTACCTTTGATGAGCAAAAATCAGCTGAGAATTATCACAGTAATTCTGATAGGACACATGGCCGTTAAGAAGCACCTGCCCTGTACGCAACTGTACAACGGATACCTAAGCTGAAGGTTTTGTGAGCGAGAAAGTGAGACGGCATTGAATCAGAAAAGGCAACAAATATTCAGGCAATCAAGACTGGAACTAGACGATATTCCGACACTCTCCCCAGTTGACCTATACAAACTAATGCAAGGAACTGGAGTAAATGAGTGGGTGTAAGACCAAACTAGGGTAAGCATAATCGGCCAAATCTGGTTAAAGCGCATCCAGCACTTGGACGGACTCCTAGAAGAAAATAGAAACAGATATTGCGTTACGTCGTCACATTGGTGTGGATATGCAAACAATATGGTTCCAGGACGGAGCCAGTTCACACACTGCTGCATATGACAATTCTGTGAATAATGTTTCCTGGTCGTACTATATCGAAATTTGGTGACCTAAACTGGCTGGCTCACATGGTCATGGATCTCTCAGCTGGTAATTTGTTTTAATGGTGTTATTTAAAGTTTAAAGTATTTTCTAATCGACGGCAAACTTCGGAACAACTGAAGGGCTAGGCTTCAAGAGTGCCAGCAGCGAGGAGTAGGCCACTTGAGTGATGTAATATTTAAAAGATAAAATTTCCGTGTTTTCTCAAGAAAAAATTAGCCAAAACATCTAAATTTAAAATGGATACTTCATTCTGCCGGACTCCATTTACAAAAATTAGATTTGTATTACCAAGTTATAGAAAAAAAAGAGAACTAGGCTTCACCAAGCCTAATTATACATATTACCTCTTTTTCTTGCATTCTGTTACAGAACTTTGAAGAAGGAAATAATATATTTAATATAACATCAGGGATCTTGCTTCCTGATCCTAACAATTTATAAACCATAACTATAAGTAAAAATAATTGTTATAATATTTTATATGGCATAATACAAAATCAACCTATATAATTCCTGTATAAAAAACGTGTATAACAAGGTGCCAATTTGAAAACTTTCAATGCAAATATCTTGAATACTACAAAAAATAGAACAACGCGATTTAGTATAAATGTTATTTGGGTAGGGTGAACTAGAACTACCATACATTACTCAAAGTTAGTCACCCCCTAAGCGCCCCACACCACCACTTTAAAATTTCAAATGGCACCACCCCCTTTGTTATACCTTAAATGAAAGGGCTCACTGAGTAGAATCTAGCTGCACAAAAGAACTCGATGAAAAAGACAATTTGTAATTTCTAAAATCAATTTTTAACTAAGCGCGGAATTCTCTAACAAACGAGCCCAAGTTTATTAAAATCGAATACGATATTTTTGAAGTTAAGGTGTACACCAGCTTCCCCCACCCTTATTATCAGAGACACAAAAAGAGACAATTGAACAAACTGCAGCAAAACTATAAACGCTTTCCATTCACCTTATCAAGACGGTACCTTAATGGGGCAAATTTTAAAATAATTTGAATTTTCAATTTTAACTCTAGAGTTACGCCCTCTAGCGGTAATCGTACAACTTTAAAATAACTTCCAGCATTTTCTCCTTGCCGATTTACCTATTAAGATTTTTTCTGAAAATTTATGACTAAAGGGCGGAATATATTATTATGCACTTAATTTCAGCCAAAATATGAGCATATACAACGTGTCCAAGATAAGGAGGGCCAGTATAGGGATTTCGGAAACCGTAAGAGATACGAAGTCGGTTAAATAGAGGTAAAGTTGCGCATTTACGTGCCTAATAATATGAAGTTTAGAAAGTTTTAAGATTCCAAGTAGTTCCGGAGATATCCGGAAAGAACCGAAATTTTGAAAAATCGTTTTATTTTTTTTCTGTATCTTTTTGAGAACGAATTCTAAAGTAAGTTGCACTTTTACATTGCCACTTTTTCCGATCTGACAGCGTTAATTGTTTTGTAAGTCGACGAGTCGTCTTCGAGGGGCCATTATCAACTTTCTTTTTTTAAATACGGTCCTGTTTTCCTGATATTGGAATTTCAGAGCATCTTTTCTTCCGAATGCAACGATGTATGACACATTGTGGTTTAATGACGTTTCGAGGGTTTTTTGAACAACATCAGGAGATTTTGGGATACGGTCATGTATTTCTCCTAATTTTATAAATAATATCTCATAAGTAAGCTCTAAATTTTTACTTATGTTGGACTAGTTCAATAAATAACAAATAATTTGACAATAAACTAACCTGAACAAAAAACATACCAAAACAATAATAAAACGAACATCGAAAAAAGTTACGAACTACATAATCAAGTGTTCAAAATGATTTCCGTTATTTTCTAAGCACAAATAACATCTTCCAACTGTCGATTCTAAAACGTTTGACAACATTTCTGGCGTAATACTGTGAAAGTCTTCAAGCACCAACCTCCTAAGTTCGTCTTCTGTTTCGAAGTTGTGTTTATAAACATAACTTTCGATATACCCGCAGAGGAAAAATCTAACGGTATCATATCGGGCGAACGTACTGACCATGGTATTTCAGAATACGTGCCAATCAGTTTTCCAGGTAAGCACACAGAAAGGTACTCTCTAACTGCTCTAGAATTATGTGCAGATGCACCATCCTGTTGAAACCAACACCCGTAAGATTCCATTGGAGGCAGATTATCCAGAGCTTCCTCCAAATCGATTTGGAGTAAGTTTAGGTAACGCTCAGAAGTTGAATTTTGATGATAAAAAAATGGGCCTAATATTTTTGTACCTAAAATTCCAGCCCACATATTAAATCCAAACCGATGTTGGTGTCTGGACTCTTTGTATAAATGAAGATTCTCTTTCGACCAATAATGAATATTTCTTCTATTAAAAATTCCATTCTTAGTAACCATGCCCTCATCGGACCATATTACCTTGTAGGGAAAATTGTGGGTCTCCTGATATTTTCTGGTGTACCACTCGCAAAATATAAATAAATCTTTGGCAAACTATGTATTTGTATGGATGAAAACTTTCTTTCTGTAAAATAAATTGCGCTGTGGATTTCGCTACACCTAAATTTTTTTCAATGTGCCGAGTTGATATTCCGGGGTTTTCAACAACAGCTAATAATACGTTGTTGACTTTTTCTATGTTGCTGGGCTATTTTCGCACTAGTTTTTTAAATGAACCGTATTGTTTGAGATTACTCACTTACCAAATGTTCTTCTATTTGGTTGTCTTCTTTCTGGATACTTCTCCAAATGCATGCGCTCTGCCACATAACAGTTTTTTAAGATAAAATATAACATGATGGTATATCAAACTTTTCAGCATTTGTAAAATTAGGTACCATATATTCGGGAAAATACAAAACCTCTTAAAACGCATTCAAATGTTGACAACGAAAACAATGGGAATGTCAAGTGAAACAAATAACGCATCACCATCTTAATTTTTTTGTTTCAAACGCCTACTTTTATTTTAAATCCCGAATCAACAGAAATTTGAAATAATGTTTCTGTATATTTTTTGTTCACTTATTTGTGGTTTATTATTAAATTATTTGTTATTTATTGAACTAGTTCAACATAAGTAAAAATTTAGAGCTTACTTATGAGATATTATTTATAAAATTAGGAGAAATACGGGACCGTATCCCAAAATCTTTTGATGTTGTTCAAAAACCCCTCGAAACGTCATTAAACCACAATGTATCATACATCGTTGCATTCGGAAGAAAAAAGGCTCCCAAGTTCCAATATCAAGAAAACCGGGCCATATTTAAAAAAAGAAAGTCGATAATGGCCCCTCGAAGACGACTCATCGGATTACAAAACAATTAACGCTGTTAGATAGTTCGTTCTCAAAAAAACTCAGGAAAAAAATAAAACTATTTTTCAAAATTTCGGTTTTTCCGGATATCTCCGGAACTACTCGGAATTTTAAAACTTTCTAAACGGCATAGTATCAGGCACGTAAATGCGCAACTTTACCTTCATTTAACCTACTTCATATCTCTTACGGTTTCCGAGATCCCTGTACTGGCCCTCCTTATCTTGGACACGTTGTATATGCCTTGTTTGCCTTTTAAATATGCAGTTATATGCATTTTTTTGACCAAATATGCATACTGGCAAGCTATATTTCTTAATTTATTGTAGTAAAATAGGCTAAAGAAACACACTGGGTTCTAAAAAAGATGTTTATTGAAAAAAAAAACTGCAAAGAAAGCAGCGAAAAATAAAAGTAAACAATTTTTTAACCTGAAATTGTATAAAAGGCATTTATTACTAAATATTTCTCAAAATTTTCAACTAAAAAGAATTGTCTTCTATCAGTAAAAGTACGTTTATAAAAAGAGAAGCTTCTTTCTATATCTACTGATGTAATCAGACTATACTGCAACTTAGGTCGTAAAGTATAAGGCTAAGGTACAACTTCGTACTTGATGTATGCAGCGGTGTTTTCAAATGTTGATCGATTTGGAACTTCTTTTCACAAACAATAATTTTTGCACAAGCTTTACAGAAGACTTTTTCTCCACTAAACTCTAACTCTTCGAAATTTTTAATCCACGAAGGCGTTTTCGCCACTTTAGACATTTTGAACACAAATTTGAAATCAGTAGTTTGACACTGAAAATACTGAAACCTTTCGACAAATTCAAACAGAAGTGCATATTACAACCCGATATAAATACAGTTTGTTAAACAGGTAATAATAAGGCATTATTAAATGACAATAAATAACCCCCTAACAATATATCTGCAAACCTCGGAAACCCCCAATAAATACCTTGTGTATAACGAAAATGTAAATATTAATTATTATATAATTATGTTCAGATTCGAAAATCCCTGAAACAAGTGCCGGACTGGACATTAACCTATAAGTCTACAAGTTTTCGTGACGTTTTTTAATAACGGCAAAAATATAAAAATATGTTCATAAAATAATAATTTGGGAAAAATATGCATTTTTAACATAATAATATAATTAAAATTGACAAAATATGCAAAAAATGCAAATACATATACTTATAGTTCAGGCGTTGTTACAGTTTCTGGTCCTCCACCACCTGTACTTTTTATTAAAACTCCCAGTTTCACATAATCTTGCATGCAGCGTTCTAAATGTTTTAGCACATGGGATTACTCTGTTAGGATATCTCTCCTGGTAAATTCTCTGTACTTCTTCCGCATTTCCATTTGCTAATCCATATTTATCCATATATAAAGTGCATGCCAGCCATTTCAGCGTTAGTAAAACTGTTCATGATGGGATCACTGCTAATTGACAACTCTGAATTTTACTGATAATATGACAATCAGTGGCGTGTTTACCATGGAAGGTAGGGAAGCACAGCTTCCCCTAAACGATTTACTTAAAAAAAAGAAATAATCCAATAAAATCCTACTAGAACTTACAATTAGGTAATTTTTAAAATTGCGGGAAGCGATTGGAAAGCAGCGTATTGCCGTATATTGTTTTAGTGCATCGAACAAATTAGAGTGGCGCGTGTTTAGGCGAAATCTAAAACCGTGCATAAATATTGGGAAAAGTACGCTGTTTTCAAACAGATTATTATTTTAATTATGGATCCTGTTGCTAGTTCAAGTTAGGCTGAAAGTGAAAATAGACTTTTGTGTGAGTGTATTGTGTGTCAGATAGTAGTAAAAGGACTTTCCACTTATATTTTTGAGGAAAAAAAAAACAAATCATTTGTAATAACTGGATTGCCATGTAAGGGCCGTAGCCTCGTAGGGTGGTTCGAACTCAGGTTACATGGGGGAGAACAGAGAAAACCCTCTTATACGTCTTTAGTGTTTTATTACTTCTCTAATAATAATGTACATCAATAAAATTAATTACAATGAACCCAAGTATGACCTGGTTCCATTGCTGTTTGTTATTGTATTGTTTATTAAATATTATAATAACTAACTTTAGATATAAACTAAGTAGAGAATGCTGCGTTGGATACTTTTGCAATATCTGACCCTATTAACCAATTGAAATTACTTAATGTGCCTAAAGTATCCATCACACCTTTCCCGCCGAAAAAATAAAAAAATATTAATAAACTAATATTTTTTTTTTTAAATGCAAAATTGATATGTTCAACTAACTTAACTAAAATACAAATACAATAGCCTTAATTGTAATACTTTTTTACCCTATTTTTGTGTACTTCTCTACACTTATTATTAACTCTTAAAATTAAATTAGGATCTTTAACTTCTAAAATAGTATAAGGACCTGTAAACAGTAAATCAATTTTACTTTCCATATTTTTATTATCTAATAGAACTAAGTCTCCGACCTTATAATCAATAGTTTTTCATTTTGTATCGAATCGTTCTTTTCTTTTTTGTTTCGAATCTATTAAATTATTTCGCGCATCTTCCCATGCTGTTTGTAACCGAAATTTTAGCTCTGTTGGATAATTATCGAAATTATAGATTGGATCAATTTGCTTTTTTAAATTTGAAGGGATTCTACCTGGTGAACCAAATACTAGTTCAAATGGACAATACTGTGTTGATGTATGCACCGAATTGTTGTACGAAAAACACCAAAAATTTATCCACGAACTCCAGTTGTTGGGTTCCTTTGCTACTCGCATACGAATATATGCACCCAAACTCTTATGAGAATTTTCGAGACTACCTAGCGTTTCGTGGTGGTGCGCAGTTGAATTTAATTGGTTTATTTTAAGAAGTTTACAACAATCTTTGAAAGTATTTGCCATAAATTCTTGTCCTTGGTCTGTAGCTATTTCTGAAGGAATACCAAAGCGTAAAATAAAATTTTCTACGAAAGCCTTAGCAACTGTCTCCGATTCTTTATCCGGTATGGGGTATGCTTCGATAAACTTTGAAAGTTCACATTGCAATGTTAGAATATATTTATTATTCTGCAAATCTACTGGTAAAGGTCCCACTAAATCTAAGTATATTTTTTGAAATGCTGACGTCGCTGTTGACGTTATTGTCATAGGATTTTTGTTTAGTCTAGAATATTTACATTTTTGACAGTCGTCACATTTTTTCACAAAATTTTCAATGTCCCTTTTTAAGCCTGGCCAAAAATATTGTCGCTTAATATTATTAAACATACGGTTTATACCCGCATGACCTCCTGTAGGAAGTGTATGAAAGTCGTTCAAAATTAGTTGTTTTAGCTCTTTACTTTCAATACGTTGTAAATCTCTTACCACGCATATTTTAATGTTATAATTACTGGTACCAGTTATGTCTTTTTTATTTTTATTTAACATATTTATAAATTCAATATTGCTAGCATTTTTCATTATGTATAATTCCGGAATATTATAAATTTTACATAGTTTATTCAGATCCCTCAACGATTTTCCTAAGTCAAACGCTGATCGGGTAATCTGTCTAAGAAAAATAATTTGTGAAGCTTCATCATATAATATATTATTATTAAATGTCTTACATTTGTTTATGTTTATGTTAAGTCGACTATTATTTATATCCTCAAATTCGTTTTCTGCAACCACGCGTAATTCAATTGTATTACTCGGTCGCTTTAATACTTCCGCAACTACAGGGTGATCAAGCCTATTATTTACGGTCGTACTCTGCGTAGATCTTTCTTTTAAAACATTATTTTTTGATTTCTCTTGCGCTCGTGTCATTACATTTATTCGTTCATCCAGTCTGGTATTCATTTCCTTTAATTCATTACAATCTATCACTATACGAGATAAAGCATCCACTGTTACATTATCGCAGCCTCGAACATACTCAACAATAAAATCATAATCTTCCAGAATTAATCTAAACTTAGTAAGCCTCTTTGAAGGGTTGGTCATATTAAACAGATAAACTAGAGGTCGATGGTCTGTCAAAATCTTAAACTTCTTACCATACAAATAAGGCCTAAAATGTTTCGCACTCCATACGATACCTAAAAGCTCTTTCTCGATTGTGCAATAATTTTTCTCGGCTTTATTTAATGCTCGTGATACATATGCAACGGGTTTGTCATTGGAATTTGACAAAACAGCACCCAAAGAAAACCCGCTCGCATCGGTTCTTAGTATAAATTGATTTTCATCTGAAAAATCCGGATATTGTAGAATTGGAGGACCCATGAGCGACGCCCTCAATGTATCAAATGAGTCCTGGCATTCTTTAGTCCAGTTAAAACTTGTTCCTTTTCGAGATAGTTGGTTAAGAGGATAAGCTATTGCCGCAAAATCTTTTATGAACTTCCTATAGTAATTAGCAAACGCGACGAATCTTTTTGTCTCATCCGCGTTTTTAGGTATAGGATATTGAGAAATTGCTTTAATTTTTTCTGGATCTGGCATTACACCTTCAGAAGAAATTATGTGTCCCAAATAAAGAATTTCCTTTTTTAAAAAATCACATTTACCGGGATTGAGTTTTAAATTTACTTGTCGAAGTCTTTCAAATATTTTGATTAAATTTTTATTGTGATTTTGAAGAGAATGTCCAAAACAAATTAGATCGTCCAAATAAACAAAACACGACTCATAATTTAGCCCAGCCATTGCTATCGTCATCAGCCTTGAAAAAACCGATGGACTTATCTTCATCCCCATTGCTAAACGTTTCATTTGATATTGACCTCTGTCAGTAGTAAACGAAGTACAAGGTCTACTTTCAGGAGATAATTCTAGTTGGTAATAACTTTGAGCTAAATCTAAATGACTATAATAAACTGAACTACCTAATGAATCTAATATCTCAGATATATTTGGCAAAGGAAATTTACAATCTTCAATTTGCCTATTTAGTAACCGATAATCAATAACTACTCTAAACTTTTTAATTCCGTTATTATCCGGTTTTTTCGGTACTATTAATAGAGGAGACGACCATTCTGAACTTGCTTCCTCTATTATTCCGTCTTGTAACATTTTCCCGACCTGTTTGTGGATTTCCGCCTTTTGTGCGTGTGGTAGCCTATATGGCTTTACATACACCGGTTGTGCCCCTTCTTTTAATTTAATTTTTTGTTGGTATAAATTTGTAACTGTCAAAGGATCATTATCTAAATGAAAAATGTCAGTGTATTTAGCACATATTTTTTCAATTGAGGTTTTTTCCTCCCTGTTCAACGACTTTAAATCTATTAAATTGAGTATTTTATCTACCCGTTCCACTGAAATATCATTGTCACTGAAATTATATACATTATAGTTAAAAGTACTCTCAACTTTAGGTTGAAAATTTCTTAATCTTATTTCACGCTCATTTACATTCAATATTCTTACAGGAATTTTATTCCCTACAGGTTTTACTATAGCACTAGCAACAAACACTCCTTCACAAATCTCACTATTCATAACTACACATTCATCCTTTCTATTTGTGTAACAAAACTTAATTATTTCACATCTAGGTGGTATTATACTGCATTTATCGTCTTTGGATTCTAAGGGAACCTGTATCTTTTTATTATTTAACCAAAATGAAAATGAAAATTGCTCATAATCAATTACAGCATCAAAGTTAGTAAAGAAATCTGAGCCTAAAATACCTTGTATATCCGAGTCAAAATTGTCAACAATTGAAAATTCATGAGTAATCTGTTCACAATTAATTAAAAAAGAGATATTTGCTGAGCCGACAGTAGTCAACGAACCGGCTACTCCTTTAATATTTAATTTCTTGGTAGTATCAATAATTTCTGTACCTTTTAAAAAATTTTGAAAAAAACAACTTATACTAGCACCTGTGTAAAAATAAAAGTTCACTCATTCCGTAGCTAATTCTTACATAATTTAAACCATTCACACAAAAAATGTTATCTTCGAGCCTACTATTAGGTCCGAAAAAACGTGCTGTTATCTAAGTTAATAGTTTCACTATTACTAGCAGTTGTACCTTCCACTTGTGCAACGTAAGCTCTACGGCTAGCATTTCCTCTATAAAAATTATTATTAGTCGGTCGCCTCGGCGAATTTGAATAATTACCTCGACCTTGACCTCGGTGTCCTATATTTTGACCCACATTAAAATTTGATCTATTATTGTTTACACTCCTATTTGTGTTAAAATTGTTGTAACCTATCCTTCCTCGATTTCCGCGATTATAGTGCGAATTACGTCCTCTATACGAAAAATTAGAATGGGTTTTCTTACCTCGCATGTAAAACAAATTCGAATTACCGCTAGTGCCTGAATTTCGAGTGGTTTCTTCTTCTTTCGCAGCGATAACTGCATCTTTTAGTTCTTGATAATTTCTAGCCTTAATTATCGTCCTAACCTCGTAATTACGCAACCCATTGGAAAATGCGTTAATAGCAAGCCTCTCATTTACTCTACGTAACACTGGCACAGCTCCATCATCACCCTCTGCCTGAGCCAAAGTTAGGTCAAGTAAGAGCTGCTCGATACATTTCGCATGTTCGTCAATGGATTTATTATCTTGCCTAGCATTGTGAAGCTGTGTGGATATAGACGCAGCTGATTTGGCAGTTAACAACCGAGCCTTTATATCCGCGACTAAATCCTGAATCGTATTATAAGTTGATCCCAATCTTAATTTCGCACTTTCCGATAGTTTGACCTTCAAAACGTATTTTATTAAAAAATTTTTTCCCGCATCGTCAAGAAGTTCGGAATATAATTCAATAGCATCGATAAGTTGCTTTGTTACGCTCTCAGTGCCATCCAAACACGGTAACAGAGACGTAGCTGTTCTAATATCAAATTTTTCACCCATATTTAATGTAATACTATCACTATTATTAAAGTCAATATCGCTTACCCTATCTAATAAAATTTTCCTACACAAACTAATATTTCCTTCAATAGCTTTAAAATATTCTCTAGCTTCTCCTACTTGTTCCTCTTTAAATTTTTTGTTACTCTTTGTTTCTTTAAACCTATTTTCTAATTGTCCTAGGGTTAAATTTAAACTCTGAATCCTATCTAAACTTTCTCTACGCTCCTTAGGTTCTTTTTTTAGATTACTATAAAACCCTTTTAAATTTTCATATAGCTCTTTTAAGTCCTTCATTAGAAGTAACCCAACAGTTATACTTAAACATTAAATATTTTACTTAACTTAAACTCTGTTGCCTCTTTTCATAACGGCAGCTTGCGTGTTGGCATCCCAGTTTTCCAGCGGTGAGTACTAACGGCATTGCGCCACATTAGCACTGTCCAGCGTTGCTGACCCCTTTGCGGAACAGTCAGTAGGGCCCAAGGAATTCCGATGACATACCATTAAACCAGCTCTTGACTTCTTACAATTTCTCTCCGTATTTTTTTTTCCAGTGTCTTTTTTCCACGGTAACCGCAATATAAAACAATTCCAACTATTGTAAACGCGATAACCACAATTTTAATTATTTCACTTAACGTTAGTCCTTTCTCTCCGGACGCGGTAACGCCTCCACTGTTGCCCGCCTGTGCAATTATAATCTCTTCTTTAGATTGATTTTTCCCCATCACTAGTACCTTACAAGTCTTCGTTTGTTTCACTTTACTTTTAAACTTTTCACTTTAAAAAACATACCCATGTAACAACTGTCACGGTCGCCATGTAATAACTGGATTGCCATGTAAGGGCCGTAGCCTCGTAGGGTGGTTCGAACTCAGGTTACATGGGGGAGAACAGAGAAAACCCTCTTATACGTCTTTAGTGTTTTATTACTTCTCTAATAATAATGTACATCAATAAAATTAATTACAATGAACCCAAGTATGACCTGGTTCCATTGCTGTTTGTTATTGTATTGTTTATTAAATATTATAATAACTAACTTTAGATATAAACTAAGTAGAGAATGCTGCGTTGGATACTTTTGCAATATCTGACCCTATTAACCAATTGAAATTACTTAATGTGCCTAAAGTATCCATCACACATTTCCAATGATAGGCCCACTCCATCTATTCCTAATTTAACAAAAAAAACTAAACTTTATATTAGACATTTTTAAAAAGAATCATATAAAACTTGTGAATGGCCAACTGGTTGTGAAAATAAGTCTTTTCTGTTTTGCTGGCCATGCCTCTTATTTTCTAGTGAAAAGAATTTGTGGAATAAAAATGGATTTTCGGATTTAAATAATCTACATAAATTAATTAAACGACACGGGTCTAGTAAGTCGCATTTACAGGCAATTTTAAAAGAAAAAACTTCTGGTAATATAAGAATAGAACACGCATTAGACAACCAACTAAAAATTGCTTCTGAAAAACATAACCAGGAAGTAGTAAAAAATTCGAAATATCATCCCCGATGGGGAAAAAATTTCAAATTTTTTGTTATTAAAATATTTAAAAATATATTTTAAATTGATGCACTTCATATGCGTAATAATTTGTCAAGATTTACCCAAAAAAGGGCGTGGCACCCCAAAAATTTTCGCCTGCGGTGCAACAAAAAGCGCCTTCGGCGCAAGAGAGCGCAACACTTTCGGCGGCCCAGGTTACAGCTTCCCATTGTGTTAAAGTCTGGACACGCCACTGATGACAATTCTATCACTGTCAGCTGCTCTCCAAAGCAGGTAGGTAGGTACTTCATTTGACCTTTTCAATAATTTGTTATGAATAGTAGATGGTAAGCCGAAAATGTAATGATAAAAGTAAACCTATTGAAACCAATCGTGCATTTTATCAGAAGGTGGACATTTTGCTCATTTACTGTAAGGTCGAAATTATTGTTTATTTTTTATTTTTGGTTGTTATTTTATGTTGTCCATGGGTAGCTTTTAGAATGAGTCAAAGTGATTTTTATTTTTTTTTGTCGCAAACGAATAGGAACGATGGAAAAAACACAAGAGACTAAAAAGTTGTATTTGTAGTTGCTCAATCTGAACAAATAAAAAAACTTTAAAAAAGGCAGCGGCGTACTTTCTCTCCTCAATAATAATTGGCTGTGGTGCCCACTGAGACGCCACTGGACCTAATAATTTCCATCTAGTTAGGGCTAAATAAGCGCCTTATTACTTTAAATAACTGAACCAAATTTGAACCAAATCGGTTTAAGGATATTTATGACCGTAAACTATAACGCCCTGTATCTCAGAAACAAAGCAACTCCGGACATATGTTCATAGGAACTTTTTTTCTTAAAACGACCTTTCGTATCACCCTCTGAAGTTTTGTACCGTAGTTAGGAAACACCCTGTATATGCACTATGCATTTATATGCCCTTTATTTATGACCGATACATTTAAAGATATAGACGCTCGCCGTTCTTACTGGATCAGCCTGTATAAATTTAAAACTGGGTGTTATTTGCTTCCTGATCTTAACAATCCATAAACCATACCTTTAATAAGAATAGTTGTTATAATATTTTTCTTTGGCGTTGTAGGAAACAAAACTATATTCTTGCTGCAAGAGAAGCGTGTAAATAAGCTTTCTGTATTAAAAAATTAGTTATCTCGAATGAAAAACGAGTAATATTTACCCATATAGTTAACTGGATTAACATTTTAACAGCATGAGTTCTATTTTGCAGTTCCGAACAGTATTCAGGTTGGATCCGTTATCACTTAGAAAAGAAGTTGTTCGAATCAAATTTTAGTGACTCTTACCAAAATACTTTCAAGATTGTAATAATATACGAGTTTGGCATTCACCTTAGCTTACCCAAAATATTCTAATCTAAAACTCGATTTAATTCCCAATTCTATTTTTATCCTACTTCCTGTCCTTTAATTGGGTTTATTTATTGACGCAATAATTATTCCTCGATTTTAGGTGCCATTTCTTCATGTCGCATCCCAAATCACTGACGAGACATCGCAAGAAATTCCAACAACGAAATTTCCGACAACACTAGAAACCACTGCCAAAATTATGGGGCCATTTAGTGTCGAAATTCTAGCTATATACGTCCCTTCAGGAATCGGTAACGCCGTCAAGTTGATATGGGGTGGAGAACCAGTTCTGGAAAAGGTTAATGTGACATATGGTCTATATTATGGAATGGATGAAGGCGAACTTGAGTGTAAGTCTATATTTAAAAACATACATGGTGAAACAATCTACCCACTTGTCGACTTTGGTCTATAGTTTCTACAGAAAAATAATCTGTAATCCCTTTCTAAATGCATGAGATTTTTAATCGTTAACTAAAGATTTACACAGTTTTTAATTCGGGCATCTCGTTTTTGTACTCATCAACAAATTTAATAAGCCTGCTCTCACATTAAGGAGGCCGTTTTTGTATTTGTGCTGTTCTGAAAAAAATCGATACTTTATATTACGTAATTTTATGATTGCTTTTTTGGCATTAAAGGTAGTACTGCAATTTTACAAAAATTATCAAATATATAAGAATAAATCGTTTAAAATAGAGGCTCTACAAATTTGATCTATTGGTAAATCACACAAGATACTCGAAATAATATAATTTTATTTGAAAATATCTGCAAATACTGCGACTAATAATGAAAAATGATGTTCACTAAATGATTCATTGTCATCATAACATTCTTTTTTAAAAATTTTCGGGTTTTTTGCAACACTAGCCCTTACTGTAAACCGTAACAATGTTTTCTGCTTGTCGCACACAATGATTTTAAACATGTTTCTTGTTAGCTTCTGCTTACTCAGCCTACTCAATACTTTTCAAAAAATTTTCATTCCTTTAAACAGATGGTGCAATGGCATTTTCTTGCGGTTTTAGCATAAAACTTCCGATTTCGTTGAGATTTTTATAAATCGCCACCAAAATACATCGGAAGAGTCGAAATAAGGTGAAAAAATATTGCTTAAAAAGTACGTGAACTAAAATTCCGTAAAATTGTCATATACAGTAAAATCTCTCAATAGTGACTTCCCTCGGGAAATCAAATGTTGGTTGGTTAATAGGGGTGGTCGGTTAATAGAGAAAAATTGGAACAACTGGTCTGCATTTTACAGGGATTGTTTATAAATAAGTATCTACGTAGGGTAAAGTGGGCAAATGGCGGTCACTTAAGAAAATTGTTTTATCCTAAGCACAAAAATTACACATAACGGTAAATGATTTCAAAATAGCAAGTCACTAGTGCACTCACTATCGTTTTTGACGCGAAAGAATCTGAAAATGTTTTGTAAAATTTTATGACAACAAAATATACAAAAATGTGCTTTTGACTGGCATTGCCATACATATGGGGAAATGCCGGTCACCTATGCGGTCAATGCCGGTCACGCAGAAAAATATTTTAGGAATAATGAAATAAGCTGGAAATACGTATTTCTTTATAAAAAATAAAAATTTATTGATATAAAAAACATATCTATTTAAGAACAAAAGGTATACCTATTTACTTTTTACAACTAAAAATTAAACAAGATTTGGATTTAAAATAGCTGAAAATTTTAAATAGCTAGAATAAATCTCCTTAAGTAAAAGGCCGACACTCATCACAGATGTATCCCTCTGCTGTGTCCCATCCACTGCATTCAGAATGCGCCCATCTTCCACATTGGGTGCACCGGTACCACTCTTCGTTATTTTTTCCATGATCATTGCAAATCAAACATCTATCCTCATCGATATCCTCATCGTCATTATCATCACATTGAACATCAATATCAGAATCTGATGAGCTTTCATCAAATAATTTCCTTTTATGAGTTTGTCTCTTCATCCAAGCTCCCTTATTTTTATCTGGCTTGATTTTAGAAGTCTGTGCCTTTAATATCTTCTTTGCCTTTTCCTGTTTCTTGATTTCCCTTTCCTCTTACTAGTCTAACTCATTTTTCAATGGTGTGGCTGTAAGTATTTTCGCGTGTAGTTTTTGCCTGCTTACTCTCCTTTTTTTCTGCTGGTTTAGGAACAGGAATAATTTGTTGAAAAGAGACAGTTGAAGTTGAGGGAATTTCTTGTTGCTTGACCGCCATTACCCATCTGTGACAATTTTTCTTTTGCCTCATTTTCCAAGAAAAAAAATGTTTTGTTATTCTTTTTTATACAAGAAAAGAAAGAAAAATAGTCAATCTTTACGTAGTAACTGAGCTTTTATAAAACAATAGAAAGATTTTATCTCCAAGTATTATTTCACTTACCGTAAATATTACATCAGAATTGTCGAAAACACGTGGTTTACTGCACTAAATAAGGTATTAATGCAAACTGCTCACAAATCGGCTATCGAGAATCAGAGGTCAGCTGGCACATGTGCACGCACATTGCATTGTTGCCAAAATTAACTGTAAATACTTTGAAGCCCTGACCGGCATTACCCTATATGTATATAATTTTAAATATTTTTGTATGAATTTATCAGAATTAAAATAAATGAGATGAAGCCAATATACTGCAGGTGCATACAAACATATAGTATATATTATACAAGGTACTGTTTCTTTGCTTCGATATTGTTGCTTTTTAAAATAATCAGAAATTTTGAGGTCTGTCACAATAAATTCGATTTTCTAGAAATCCCGACAGAAAAATATCTAAGGAATGTAGGTCTGGGCTATTAACCGGCCATTCCTTACTGAATGTGTCACTTTAACGTAAAACGACAAATATGTTACCTTGAACTATGCGACAAGCCTCGACAATTCGATTATCATCACTTCAATTTATCAAAATTGTAAATTGAAATATTCCAATACAGATCAAATATTAAAAAATGTGTCAGATGTCGTGGCGGATATATAGAAAAATGTCATTTGCTTCATATCATAAATTATTAAATATAAATTTCAATTTAAAGTAAAGTGACAAATGAGTCACGTTAAAGTATGCTGAACGCCTCGATAACTCGATTATAATCAATTCAATTTATCAAAATTGTAAACTCAAATATTTCAAAAACTAACTTATGACATATTATACATTTTTGAAATCAGGGGAAAGAGATCTTTCGTCCTGGTAAAAAATATATAGGATTTCGTATTTAAGAAAAGTAAACTTTTGTTTTTCACCTTTGCGATGCGCGTATATTTTCTTGGCAAGTTTAAAAGATAACACGGGAGAAATTATGTAACTTTTGTACTAAAAGTTTTTCTGTCACTTAATTAACCCCTGTAGGTGGTTGCGAAAATATAAAAAATAACTCTGTACAGTATTGCAATTTGCGTTTTGACGCGCGTCTGCGTGCGGATATAAAATATTGCGTCGTTACCGCGGTGGCGCGCGTACACCGGTAAATAGAAAATATTTTTATTTTAATACGCGCGGACGACAAATGCGCGTCCATGTGAAACTAGCCTTACTGTAGTAGTTTATGGGCAGTAAATTAAATACTTATAAAAAGTTTCATAGCCCAGGAAAAAAAATATTAACAAGGCAATCTAAAAGCATCTTTTTAACCATGGCATTATGTGGGAATCATAGCAATCGGTCTGGGAATAGGTACTACGATCAAAATAGCATTTATCTATGTTACACGGGGCGCTGAAAATAAGGTTTCAAAAATTACACATTTTAAACAAATTTTTCTCAAGTTTTTTAAATGAACACCTTGTATATTATTTCACTATTTCATGTAGAAATTCAAAACAAATAATTATAAATGTCGCTATTTACAGTAACGGTTTATAAAACCAAATAGCTAGGTGGGGTCATGGAAAAACATGACAACTATTTTCGTAATTTTTTTATAAATTAACAATCTTTATCTACGACTATTTAATAATAGAAGCATAATGTGTTTGTTAGTACATATATAATGTGGTTCATATTACCATAGTTACTCATATTCCACAGCCGTGGAATATGAGATTTCATATTCCACGGTCCCAACAAAACAAAGTTACCTGAATTACGATAAAAACGCACCAGATCTAGTTTAAGCAGGCGTGAATGGTATTAATACCATAGCAACCGATTGACAAGTAAACGAATCATTTTTTTCCTCAGTCATTTAAATTTCGCTGTGACATTTTGTTGTTGATTTCAAAGTAAAATATCATGATTTCGGATGACGAAAACGAAATCCAAAGTACCCCTCCAGAAATTCGGGCTGCAATTGTATTTTGTTTAATTATGGTTAACATCGTTGAATTGTATTTTTTAGTTAAGAAATACCATTAATAATAATCCTATTGTAATAAAATGTGTTGCTCTGAATCCATTTTCTAACTTCTTGAATACTGAGTAGTCGTAGATAAAGTATAGTATTTGACTCGCGTATAATGGCTATATTACACTCGAATCCTTAAAACACTCGCCTTCGACTCGTGTTTTAAAATCTCGTGTAATATAGCCTTCATTATACGCTCGTTAAATAATGTACTATTATTCTTGTGGTGTACTTGCTTACACTGATTTTATTTTGTTTTATTTTACGTCGTTTGGTATTTTATGATTGTTACCTTTGACAGTGAATGTAACTGTAACTGAGGAAACGGAAGTTAATAAAAAAAATGATTACAACTGACAAGAAAGTTTTATTATTTTTGAATGATATAAAAACTTCATTTATATAAAGAACAATTTATATTTTAATATAAACCCCCACATAATTGGTGACCCCGGACGTTTTTTAACCAGTTTTGAAACTCTCAAAATTATAATTATATAAGAAGAAAAAGCAAGACTTTAGGAGGTTTAACATATATTTTCCAAAAAAGAAGAAGAATCCGCAGTTGCTGAGTTCCATTGAGTTCCACAATCCAACCAATTGATACAAAATTATCAAAGAAAACGAAATAAGAAGAATTACATCGCTCAAATTTTCATAATTTCCGCAATTTTTATCAATCTCCAAAAATAAATAAAGCAAAATATTTATTGGGTGAGTATAGTGCATTGCATGAGCTTATCCTCTTTAAAAATTTATTAAAAATTCAGATATATTAATTATTTTTAATATGACAGATGAAAATCCAATTACAGGTAAAGACACTGTCATTGCCGTCAAGGAAAATATAGCATCTATTAAATTACCACCTTTTTGGATTACAAAACCTGAGATATGGTTTATTCAAATAGAAGCTCAATTTACAATTTCCCGAATTACTTCTGACAAAACAAAATATTTTTTAGTAATTGCCAATTTGCCGTTAGATATAGTATCTAATATTTATGATATTATTTCTAACCCCCCTGAACAAAATATTTATTTAAAACTTAAAGAAACTTTAATTAACAGGTTAACGTCAAGTGCAGAGAAACGATTAGACGACCTTCTATCTGGTTCTGAGATAGGTGACCGCAAACCGTCAGATTTTTATCGTGATATGCTGCATATTGTTGGTGGTTCACAAATGGTTAGCCAAGATTTATTACTTAAACTGTGGAAACGACGTTTACCGAAAACGATTTTAGTAGCACTAACAGTGTCTGGTAAGGAACTTGTCAATGATCTTCTGGACATAGCCGACAAAATATGGGAAACTTATCGACCATCTTTAAATTTTCAAAATATTTCTGAATTTCAAAATCAAAGCTCTACTAGTCAATCAGTTTCTCAAACAATTAATTCATCTGATTCATCAAAAGAGCTTATTAAAGCGTTTTCTGATTTTTCAATTAATTTTCAAAATATTCTTCATTCCATTGCACAAAAACAACAGTCCATGGAATTACAAATTAATTCTTTTCAAACGCAAATATCATCTTTAATTCAATCTTCAAATTCTAAAGAAAATCAAATAAATTCATGTTCTTGTCAAAATCGATCTAGAAGTCGATCACGTTCTTTTTCATCTGTCAAAAACTCGATTTGTTTTTATCACGAAAAATACAAAAAGAATGCTATAAAATGTGGGGGCCCATGGTGTCTTTTATATGAAACTTTTAAATCCAATTAGTTTCCAAAAAACGAATAAACGTTTCGACAGCCACTAATAGACCAACGAGGACTACAAGCAGACGAGTTTTCATACAAGACCAGACTAACAAACTACAATTTTTGATAGACACTGGTGCAGATGTTTCTGTGGTTCCTCGCGATTTTTTTTTGGATCACAATAAAGATAGTGATTCTTTTCTTACAGCAGTTAATGGTTCATCTATTTCTACTTATGGAAAGAAAGCACTAAAAGTAAATCTCAATCTTAGACGAAACTTTCCTTTTATTTTCACCATTGCAGAAATTACCCGTCCTATTATTGGTGCAGATTTTTTTGCGCAATTTGGATTATTAGTTGATCTTAAAAATAAATGTCTTATAGACACTGAAACTTCTCTCTCTACTAAAGGATCACTAATTCTTTCAGATGCACCAACACCTAAACTATTTGCTGTCGAAACTCAATATACTTAACTTCTTAGAAATTTCCCTAAACTTATTTCTTCCCCAGATTTTACATTGCCTGTTAAACATTCAATAAAACATCATATTGTAACTAACGGGCATTTTCCTTTTTGTCGACCGCGTCGTCTAGATACTACTAAATACAATATTGCGAAAAATGAATTCGAACAAATGGTTGAATATGGCATTTGCAGACCATCCTCGTCTTCAGTAGCATCTCCATTACACATGGTTCCTAAGAAAGATTCTTCTGATTGGCGCCCATGTGGCGATTATCGTCAAATAAATTTGGTTACTGTACCTGACAGGTACCCATTGCCTCACATTCAGGATTTTATTTACGCATTCATGGTTGTACAATTTTTTCAAAAATCGATCTTGTGAGAGCATATCATCAAATATCAGTAGCAGAAGAAGATATTTTTAAAACAGCTATAACAACACCTTTTGGTCTTTTCGAATTTCAAAGAATGCCTTTTGGTTTGCGAAATGCTGCCCAAACTTTTCAAAGATTCATCAATGAAATCACTCAAGGTTTAGACTTCATTTTTGTCTACATTGGCGATATTTTAGTAGCAAGCAAAAACGAAAAAGAACATTTAGCCCATTTAAATTTGTTATTTGATCGTCTCAACTCTTTTGGCATCAATCTCAAGCCGTCAAAATGTGAATTTGGAGTATCAAATTTAATTTTTCTAGGGCACAACGTTTCTGAAAAAGGCATCTCACCTTCAGAAACACGTATTCAAATTATTAAACAATTTCCGAAACCAAGAACTCTTAAGCAGTTACAACGTTTCATTGGAATGGTAAATTTTTATCATCGTTTCGTACCAAACTTTGCAAAAGTTCTCAGTCCTTTACATGAATATTTAGTCAATCTGCAAAAGAAAAGTAATAAAAATATTCATTGTTGGCCACAGGAATGTGAGAATAGTTTTGATATGACAAAGACTTTACTTGTCAATGCAACAACTCTTGCTCATCCTAGTCATAAAGGAACACTTTCTTTGACAACAGATGCATCTAACATTGCTATTTGTGCTGTATTAGAACAATCAGTTAACAATGTTGCTCAACCTATTGCATATTTTTCAAAAAAACTTAGTTCAATTCAAACGAAATATTCTACATTTGATCGTGAACTTTTAGCAATTCACTCTGCAATTCAACACTTTCGACATTTCATTGAAGGTTATGAATTTACGATTTTTACTGATCATAAACCTCTAACAACTGTTTTAAAATCTAAATCAGAAAAACTCCACGTCAATTTCGTTACTTAGAATTCATTGCACAATTTTCTTCAGATATTCAGTATATTAAAGGGAATTCCAATGTCGTAGCTGATACCCTATCACGTTTAGATGATGAGATTTCTTCTTTTGATACAACTAAAATTGATATTCATTCTTTAAAGCAAGCTCAAGATTCGGATGTAGAGCTTCAATTTTTGATTAAAAATCAAGTTTCTAAATCTAAATTTATTTTACAGAAAGAAGTCTCCTTTGCAAAAACCGAACTACAGGGTGTAACTAAATAAGTGTAAAACATTTAAGGGGGTGATTCCTCATCGAAAAAAAGATAGGATCTTTCATATAAACAAACTTTATTGGAGCATCCCTTATCAAGATACAGCCCCTTAAAGGGGGTACATAAAATTTGTTTAACAATTTTTTTCACAAGCACTAAAAAAGTTACAATATTGAAATTAACCTGACATTTTCTACTACCAAAAAGACACTTAGCCAGTAAATTATTTGGTTTACCCCATGGTTGTAAGTTGTATGCCATTTTAATAACAAGTGAATTATTAAAGTAACAAATTAAGAACAGAACAACAATACACAATTAGTATTACTTCAATCTCAAAAATTTACAAACTGACAGCTTGATAGCAATTTAATTGTCACTATCGCTAATAGCGGCCTACTAGATAAATTAGTTTCGTATTTTCGTTTTATGGCGATATGTATCTTGGTCGTAAAATAATTTTTTGCTGCGAACTGGTTTATTTTGGGCAAAAAATTCAAGAGACATTTTTTGTTTAGAATGAAACAGGCTATCGGAAATTAATTTTAAAATGGTAAACAAATAATAAGGCAAAAAATTGCATTGGAAATAAATTTTAGGGGTTGCGTTTTCCACCCCTTACCACCATGGGGTAAACCAAATAAATTACTGGATAAGTGTCTTTTTGGTAGTAGAAAATGTCAGGTTAATTTCAATATTGTAACTTTTTTAGTGCTTGTGAAAAAAATTGTTAACAAATTTTATGTACCCCCTTTAAGGGGCTGTATCTTAATAAGGGATGCTCCAATAAAGTTTGTTTATATGAAAGATCCTATCTTTTTTTCGATGAGGAATCAGCCCCTTAAATGTTTTACACTTATTTAGTTACACCCTGTATGGTGCGAAGTTTCTTTTTCAACACAACGCATTTATATTCCAAAAGATTTTCGTTTTCCCATATTCAATAATTTACATAATATTTCTCATCCAGGTATTCGAGCAACAAAACACATGATTGGTTCTAGATATTTTTGGCCCAAAATGAACTCAGACATTCATAATTGGGCCAAATGTTGTGTAGATTGCCAAACTTCTAAAGTACATAGACACACGAAATCACCAATAGGTAAATTTGACATTCCAAAAGGTCGTTTTGAACATATACACCTTGATCTAGTAGGACCGCTGGTATCTTCAGGCGGTTGCACATATATTCTTACTGTCATTGAAAGATTTACTAGGTGGACAGAGGCATACCCTCTGTCAAATATTTCGGCACAAACGATAGCTAAAACCCTTTTTATTCATTATTTCTCACGTTTTGGTATACCACACACAATTGCAAGTGACCAAGGTACACAATTTGAATCAATGTTATTTACAGAATTTAGCAAGTTTTTTGGTTCTCACAAAATTCATACGACAACTTATCATCCACAAAGCAATGGAATGTTAGAAAGATATCATAGAACGTTAAAAGCAGCACTCCAGCTATACTCTAAGTGTGTTCCGCGGAACCCTAGGGTTCCGCGATACCTCTGTAGAATTTAAAAAAAAAATCAAAGCACCTCTCTCTGGTCGAACGTTTTGACTCCGCGGCCGCGCGTAGGTATATTTATTTATTTATTTGTATTTGTATAAACATGTGTTACAATAGCTGGTACAATATCTCATAAGTTTGGTATCAACATGTATACTTGTATACTTGTGAGCGCGCAGTCCCTTTGATAAAAGCCGCCTCTGAATTGTTTACAACGCAATTTTTATATTTCTCTTTTTATTTTTGCTTTTTGTTTATCAAAGTCGCCGACTCGAGTATTTTCGAGAATATTCGAGATCGAGTCTAGGACTAAGTATAAAAGTGGCGATCGCGCGTCGCGCCTCGTCAGTCAGTTGACGATTAGCGTTCGGAGCGATAAGTTCCTACCTACCTACTTACAAGCTCGCTAGCGAGAAACTAGTGTTCATTGTTCTACTGCCTGCTGTATTCTGTTGTCTCAGTTTTATACATTTCTTCATTGTACTAAACTTAGTCTTTTATACGCAGTAACGATTGCGCATTATTTAGACCCCACCATCCTGACGTGTAACATTATAAATAAAGAAGAATGGAACGTTGGCTTAAAGGTGTTAAACGTGTTGCAGCAACATCTTCTAATGACGCTGAATGTTCAAAAGCAGTACGCGCGGAGAATATAGCAATCACCGATCCAGACGATGATGCCACGACGTCAAGCTCGACGGTTTCAAAGACGAAAAAAAGGAAGTATGATGAATCATATATCAGTTTCGGATTTGTTGATTCCAACGGCTCACCTCTCTGCATGCTATGTAGTAAACTGCTTCCTAATAGTTCCATGGCACCTGCCAAATTGCGCCGACATTTACAAACTGTACACCCCGAGTCTAAAGACAAGAATAAAGAATTTTTTGTTCGTAAAAAAGATCAGTTATTGGAAAGTCAAAAAAATATGATGCATGTAACAAAAACTATCAACGAAAAGGCCACGGAGGCATCATATTTAGTTAGCTACCGCATTGCACAAGCAGGTGAAGCGCACACTATCGCTGAGAATTTAATAAAGCCATGTGTATTAGACATAACAAAATGTATGCTCGATGAAAAATCTGCAAAGCATCTTTCTACTGTGCCGCTATCAAACGATACTGTTTCACGGCGAATCCATGATCTGGCAAGCTACGTCAAACAAGAACTAGTTACACGTCTACAAAAAACACGATTCGCCTTGCAAATGGACGAGTCAACTGATGTCGCTAGTTTGGCTTGCTGGTTATCGTGAGATATCCATATGAAAGTTCTTTTGAAGAAGACATGCTTATGTGTTCACCGCTGCTCACAAACACTACCGGGGAAGAAATTTTTAATAAAATAAATATATTTTTTGAAGAAAATAATCTCAGTTGGAACAATTGCATTGACATTTGTACAGATGGGGCCAAGGCGATGACAGGTAAAACAGCAGGAGCAGTGTCACGAATAAAAATTAAAGCGCCTAATTGTAGTTCCAGCCATTGTATTCTGCATAGACAAGCACTTGCGATGAAGCAAATGCCGTCAAATCTAAAATTAGTTATGGATGAAGCGGTAAAAATAATTAATTTTATCAAATCACGACCACTACAATCCCGATTGTTCTCATTATTGTGTGAAGATTATGGCAGCAAACATAAAACACTGCTGCTCCATACAGAAGTGCGATGGCTGTCTCGGGGTAAAACTTTAACAAGGCTATTTGAACTTAGAGCCGAGTTACAAATGTTTCTTTCAGCAGATACTTCTTTTAAGTTGAAGGACCGTTTGTATGATAAAACTTGGTTGTTCCGATTGTCTTTTATGGCGGATATCTTTCAAAAACTGAACAAATTGAATTTATCATTGCAAGGTAAACAGACAACAGTGTTTCAGGCCAATAATAAAATAACTGTCTTCAAAAGAAAATTAGATTTTTGGATTATTTGCGTTGGTAAGAAAGAAATAGAAAGCTTTACGTCACTCAGTGAGTTTGTTAGCGATAACGACTCAGAAATGTTTCAAGATGATGTGTTTGAAGAATTGGTCCAATATCTCAGTTCGATGCGCGCATCTTTTGAAAAGTATTTTCCCGAAGATAAGAATACAAAAATGAAACTGAATTCATGGATTCATAATCCTTTTTTACCCAACTTGGAAAAGCCCGAAAGTATGTCAAACGAGATATATGAATCTCTTTTAGAAATGTCATCAGACACAAGTATGGAGTCACTGTTCAAAACGACGCCTCTCAACGATTTTTGGTGCAGAATCCGTGATGAATATCCAATGCTTGGCAAAATGGCTCTGAATATTCTTTTCCCGTTCCCAACAACATATTTGTGCGAAACAGGATTCTCAACCTATGCAGCCACGAAAACAAAATATCGCAATAGACTGGACGCCGAACCTGATATGAGACTTCAACTGTCTTCTATCAAACCTGATATCAACCAATTGATGAAAAATAAAAAACAGTTTCATACCTCCCATTAGTTAGATTTTTTCTTTTTTAATATCTTCTATTATTGTACTTGCCATGTGGTAAAGTAAGTAATAATTAGTAACTGTTACATTGTACTTTTATTATGCTTATTAATAAAGAATACACTTTTAAAAACTATTGTTTTATTGTAGGGTTCCATCAAGTATTTTGCTTCCCAAAAGGGTTCCGTCACCAAAAAAGTTTGAGAACCGCTATGCTAGAGGAAGTACAACTCGTTGGAAAGATGAACTACCTCTAGTTCTTTAGGGCCTCAGAGCATCAGTAAAGGAAGATCTTCAATGTTCTTCTGCTGAGCTTGTATATGGTCAACCTTTGCGATTGCCTGGAGAGTTTTTTGTCAAATCCCACGAGATTGTTGACACTTTCCCGATTATGATTAATTTACGTGAATCATTTGCTAACATTAAACCAACAACAGTACGCAGTCATAATAGAGAAAAACTATTTGTTTCTCAAGATCTATCGAATTCAAATTATATTTTTCTTAAAATTGAAGGCAAGAGGCCATCTCTTTCATCCATTTATGAAGGTCCTTTCAAAGTTATTCGAAGATTTGCAAAAACTTTTGTAATTTTAAAAAATAATAAAGAAGTAGTTGTTAGCATTGACAGGGTTAAACCAGCTTTTGTTTTAATAGAACACGACGAAATACCTTGTTCTCAGAAAATAAAAAAAAGTCAGTTTTACAATAAATTCATTGGATACTTAGTTTATTTTATTTTATTTTATTTTATTTTTTTTTTCTTTTTTACTAATTTTCGGATGTTTATTGGAGGGGGGAGTATTTGTGGTGTACTTGCTTACACTGATTTTATTTTGTTTTATTCTACGTCGTTTGGTATTTTATGATTGTTACCTTTGACAGTGAATGTAACTGTAACTGAGGAAACGGAAGTTAATAAAAAAAATGATTACAACTGACAAGAATGTTTTATTATTTTTGAATGATATAAAAACTTCATTTATATAAAGAACAATTTATATTTTAATATAAACCCCCACAATTCTATTTTATTTTTTGTCAATTAACTATCTTTATTTAATTTAAATTTTTAAATACACCCAATGTTTGGTCGCAGAGAGAACCCGATTACATCTAGCTAGTTGTTTTTTAGTAGTATAATACCAACAATAAAAATGTAATGTATCTGTAAATAATTGGAACTTGGCGACACAAACATGGCAAGCTAATTGAGCTGTCATATTTATTAATAGCGATTCTGTGTTTCTAATTACAACCTTATGTGCGAGTAGGGAGCGGCTGTTTGTTGACGAAACATCGAATCTAAACAAAAAATAATAACCTGCCAAAAAAAGATATAAATACAAAAAAAAATGTATTATTTTTGTAATTAACGTTAAATTATCCTGCTTGTTCGAAATATGTCATTGGAAAGTCCATTTTTAATGAATGGCATTGTAGACAAAAACGCAATAACGATCGAGAATAGATAAAGAATAAAAAGCATACTTTTGCTTTTACTAAAATACTAAAACATTGCTCATTATCTTATAGAAAAGTCACTATTTCGAAAATAGCAGCAACACCAGAAAAATGCATTTTTGAATTATTCAAATTAAACCAGGTTTTAGGGCAATCTTCTTTTTATGCTCTAGGTAGTCACACAGTGCGAACGGTAGCTCTTATTGCCGAGGCAGTGGGTCGTGGTCCAAAGACCTTCTCTTCGTCGTAGGTTAACCTTGAGCGCCACTTGGTCTATTGGGGCTAAACCAAGAAAATAACACCGAATACCTGAATTTATTGGAAAGTCACACAATAATAAAAATAAGAACATTTTCCCACACCTATGCATTCATGTTAGGATTTTAAAACAAAAAGAGTTATGCAGTAAATTGTGAAATTTATAGGGCTGGAGTTATTAAATGTAGGGTAATTAAAAATAATGAGTTAAAGTATCACATTCCTATTCCAGGCGCAAGGATGTATGCAAAAGGAACGTGTATAACCTAGGGGAACAATCCAGAATTTTCATTGATGTAGGGTTTTAAAAAACAGTTACCTGTTATCAAGATAGTCAAGCCTAAGTATGTTAAAAAAATTTAATTTAATTTGATGTTTAATGATTAAAAAAAGGATTAGAAATTTAAATGATTTAAATGAAAGGAAATCTTTGACGAAAGAAAAAATAAAAATATTAAATTGTACTCATACCAGCCTGCAATCCACCAAAGCGTGTTTTTTGCCTTTATATAAATTGGTAGGGTCAACTGGAACCATATGGTAGGTGTAAGGCTGTGTGTGGCAAAACTTGGTAAACGTAAGCAAAAGCAAAAGCTAGCCCCTAAAAATAACAGAATAGCAAAAATTGATATTGTGAGTTTTGCCAGTTTTCGTAGCATAGGTATGGGTCGTTTTTAATAACTTTATTTTGCGTTGTTAACTGCTTTTAATTGTGTTAAGTATGGATATTAACGAAATCCTGAATAACAACATTGAATGCTGCTAAAATATATTAACGAAACTTTCCTCGCGCACTGTGTTTAGGATTTTGAAAGGATTTCCTAAAGAAAATGACGAAAAACAAAATGCTCGAGAACCTTAGACATGTGGATGGAAAAAAAAAATCCTGGAGGATTCCACCATATACAACATTAATCGGAGCTCTCTAAATGCTAGTTATAAGTCACTGACAGCAATTTTGGACTTGGAGTATAGTATGGGTCCGCCATATTTGTTAACATTTTTAAAATGGCAGAGCATGATTCACGTGAAGGCCCCTTTAAAACTTGAAGTAAAAAAAAGTTGTTTCATAAAGTGACAACATGAAGATTCGTATGTGCACGGGGTCCCATAAAACGTTGTGGAATAAGCTTTTGTTCTTTGGAAATTCGCATTTTAAGAGGTAGACCGAACCCGAAATTCTCGTACAGAGCAAGCGTAATTAATTTAAACTTATAAGGCACACAATCAATTATTTATATCAGGAATATCATTCATTGGCGGCTCGTCAGGAGAGGCAGAGAAGGCAGTGCCCCCTGCTATAAAATAAAATAATAATATATACCTTATTTTATAAAGCATCTACCTAATACCATTAATGCAGCTTGAAAGAAATTATTATAATACATCCTCTATAATAATAGTTCTCCTGTATAAATTTGCGAAACGTTTTTAATGGATTTCACTGCTTCCATCGGTAGGGATAGACAATAAGTAAACATAAAAATAATTATATGTTCTAAAAAACGTAGTAAATGTAAAATTTTTTGCATGATGAAAACCACAACTGGACTGGACTTTAATAATCTGACTTTTAAAAATGGTAAATTAAGGGTCTGTTAGAAACTCTAGCGATATCGTAGGATTTCTTGTTAAATTTGAGTTTAGCATACTTTCATAGGACGACAATTTATTTGTGAATGATTTATGGATTTCTCGTTTAGATTTGAGCAAACAATAATTAATCAAAGTAAACCGCATCGTAGTTTTGTCAACGCTTGGTATGAGAAATGTCACTGGTTATGTTAACAGTTTGTCAAATTCTAAAAAAATCTTTTGTTTGTTATGTCTGTTATTTTCAGGTGGGGAAGAAATTTCGTCTAAAACTGGATACGATAAGATTAAAAATAAATTTTGCCCAAAAAAGACATACGAAGAGTAAAAAGACTCGCAAAAAACCTTATACTTTATTTTATTACTTTTGTATATATTTTATCTATACAGCGTAGTTGGCTCTATAATATTCTTTGTAATAAAATAATTTAATGGAAATATCTACACTTTCACGCTAGATTTGTGGAACAATAATATGTTTTTTTAGCATAATATATCGTATACTTGTTTTAAGCTTATTTTGATGACATAAAAAAGCATTAAACTCCTGACCATAGGCGTCGCTTCTACCAAATAATTAAAATGTGGATTGTTATAAATTTTTAATATGATTAAATAGTATATATTACAGCTTGTTCGTTGTAGTTTGTATCGATAAAAAGTTTGTACCCGTGACTTTGCATGCAAAGAATACATTAATATTTTTAAAATGGTCTTTCGGAAAAGAAAATGCTCATTTTGCCGAAAACAAATAAAGTTGTCTTTGTCTACCCAGAACAGCCAGGGGGTATGAGTTTTCCTTGCCAAGAATCGATAGGGTACTATGTTAATTGGAATATACAGTTAGTAGTTAAAATTCACTATATAAAGGGTTTTCCAATAAGAACGATATGATTTTGAAACGTTATGGTAACCATGGTAATAAAGTTATACCTGTCACCAGTTGTCAGTTATTGTCAGTAAATTATAACAATTTATTATGGCTAAATACGCGCTTCAGGAACGTTTGGTTATTATCCAAAAGTTTTATGAAAATAGACGATCTTTTGTGAACAGTTATCGCGCACTTCGCGAAAACTTTGGTGTAAATAATCGTCCTTCTTTGCTTGCCATTCGTCGCATCGTTGAGAAATTTGAAAATAATTTTACTCTTCACGATGCAAAAACACCAAGAAGACATCGAAACGCAAGAACTGTTGAGAATATTGCTGCTGTAAGAGCTAGTGTTGCAGTGTATCCAAACTTATCAATTCCTCGTTGTGCTCAAGAGTTAAGGATTAAAAAAACAACAACTTGGCGTATTTTGAAAGAAGACTTGAATTTACACCCGTATAAGATTGTTTTGACCCAAGAACTTAAGCCACTGGACCATCGTCGGCGCAGAGAATTTGCAGCTTGGAGTTTAGAACAACTTGAAAGGGATCCTAATTTTGCCAAAAAAATTATCTTTTCAGATGAAGCTCATTTTTGGTTAAGTGGATACGTTAACAAGCAAAATTGCCGTTTTTGGTGTGAAAACAATCCACAACAGATTCATGAGAAGCCTTTGTATCCGCTAAAGGTAACTGTATGGTGTGGTTTGTGGTATGGTGGCATCATCGGACCATTTTTTTTCCAAAATCAGGCAGGAGATGCAGTTACAATGAATGGTGAACGATATCGACAGATGTTAAGAAATTTTTTGTGGCCAAATATAGATGCACTTGATTTGGAGCATATGTGGTTCCAGCAAGACGGTGCCACATGTCACACTGCTCATGAAACTATCGATATACTGCAAGAAAAGTTTGACGAGAGGATAATTTCAAGGAATGCTACTGTTCAGTGGCCTCCAAGAAGCTGTGATTTAACTCCTTTAGATTACTTCTTTTGAGGCCATTTGAAATCTAAGGTTTATGCAAATAGACCACAAACACTTGATGCATTAAGGTTGAACATTGAACCCTGCATTCGTCAGATCACGCCCGATTTATTGCATAAAGTCATCGAAAATTGCGTTCATCAAATTCGCTCATGTACACGAAGTCGCGGAGGACATTTAAACGATGTGTTATTCAAAACATAAATGTTATCAACTATACTTTAAGATAATATAAAAAGTTTTATTGTATCTGAAATAATTTTAATTTTATTTCATTTTGCAATCATATCGTTCTTATTGGAAAACCCTTTATATCTTAACAATAAATTGATTGAATCAGCAGAATTACAGTAATCGTTCTGTAATATCACAAGTTTTTAAGATGCGTGTTAAAAGAACATAACTAATTTAAAATTCATAAACAATTTAAAGACTGGAATTGTCACAACTTTCAGAAGAAGAATCGTTTCCAGGTTGAATCACTACTGGCGCAATAGGTGGTAAAACAGAATATCCATTTTTTGTTTTTATGACATGAGCTACGCAATTTTTCCATACATTTGCTACTCATTTCGTTATTATCTGCCAACTATTATCAATTACAACTGCGCTTAAAGTTAGAGATTGATTATTGAGTGATATTCCTTGCTGACAAGAGCAACACATTCCGACATGATAACGCGTTCTCCTCTCGGACAAGGTGTACCACAAGAATAGTTTGTACTGTTTATCCAACCATACTTAACAACATTATGAGTATCGAACCAAGTTTCGTCTAAATAAATTATACTTTTATCGGATTCAAGATACTCCTGTAATTTGAGCAAATAGTCCTGTCGTAGTTCAATGATACGCGAGGATTCCATTATAACAATTGAATTATCTAATTTTTTATGTTTAAAGTCACATTTTAAGAAAACACCACGCAATGTTTCTAAAGATTGTTACTTATAATCAGGGTAACCTCGTAATTTATCACGAACCAGTTCTAAAGTTGGCACTGTATTATCCTCGTAAAAGTTATAAATAGTTCGCAGAATAAAGTCTCATGTAGTATTGTCAGCCGGTTTGAATTTTTGATTTATTGGTTTGCGCTTTATGGAATGACCGATTAATTCTTATAAAACCAAAGATTGTGTTCTTGTGCAAAGCGCATTTTCAGTTCTTCCCGGATTTTTTTTTTAAACACGCGTACATATTTAAAATAATGCGTTGACATTGAACACGTAAATTTTTGTTTCTTAATTTCGAACTTATTTCGCTTTCGATGACCGAGTCTGGCACCGACTCATTGTATTCGTGCGATAATTCACCTTGACCTTCTGTTTCAAATTGTCGCCAAAAAGCCATACTGATATAATAAAATATAGGTACCAAGTAAAAACTTACTTGTCTAAAACCACGCAGTTATAGCAGAAAATGAAATATGTAAATTACAGTGAATCGTTTCAACCAGTCACGCCGCTGTCCGATTTCCAATATCGCATACCCCAAACATCAACTGATTTTAAAGCTGATAAGGGATTACCCAATTGGCAGAACCTATAACTATTTGCTGTTCTTATCTACAACATATAAATTTGTATTTATATGCTGCTCTATGAATTTCCCCACTCGGAAAAAATAATTCGCACTTTAAATTGGCAATGGGCCTCGACGGTCTATCGCTAGGGTGTTACCAGTTCTACAAAGTTTTCGTAAGTGTAGGAGAACCATAAAGGTTTGTTAATTGTTTATTTTTTTTTGTTTAACAATAGTGAAATTACTTTTTAGATTAATTCAAATTATTTTTGTATAAATAATATTTCTGAAGTACTAAAAAATTATTATGATATTCATGAATGGCTGGCTTTCAAAGTACATTTGCAAACTAGCTTTCAAACAGAGTTACTGACTCAATTAAATACTAATATAAAAGAACACTTTTAATAATAAAAACTTAAAGTATTTTTAAAAAGAGATCTGACAACTTCGATTATGATGCCGATCCCTTTGAAGCCCGGCCGAAGCTTTTTTATGTCATCGAACTGACTTTCGAAAAAGTATAGATTATATACCTAGGTTGAGAGGTAAGCTATTATGCTAAAAATATTTGCTCTACTAACCATTATTTACATGTTTCCTCTAATCAAAAGTAATATTTCTCTACCTAGGTAAATAATGAACAACTTTCTATATAATGAGGTTAAGTAACACACAATTTTAGCATTCTTACTTACCGCTTCTTTAACATATTATTGGATTTAAGTCTTGACCAGCCATTTTAAACATAGGAGTTCTGGAAGTTAGTATTATATTTATAATAAAACATAAATTTTTATCAATAATTGGAAGATATATCAAAAGGTAGCTGTCATATTCAAAAATGTCATCACGAGTCACACCCTGATATGACCATAAATTTGACAGAATACAGAATCGTCTTTTACTATCGGTAACAATCTCTTACAAGGTTGCCAAATTTGCCGCTTTAATCGGTATAATGCTGGGTTGCATTATTTCTCGTTAACCAGCAATTTATCTCTATAGGCCGATCCGCACCTATGCATGTTTACCCTGCATTTTTCAACCTCTCATTAGACAAAACAATAAACAAGAAATCAATAATAGGTTTTCTGCATCCATTTTTTTTTATTAGCAATAGACTTGACCGGAACTGGGTTTTAAAAATTAAAACACTTCACTATCAAAGTGTCAATTTGCTGTCGGTTTAATAGCCAAATTTCAAATCAGGAAAATAATATGTGGAGATATCAAGAATTTTGATGTGCATGCGTTACAAATCATAATATCAGCTGATGCAACCATGATTCAAAATTGACTGGTAAATATGCGTAAAGATCTCAACTAATTAAAAATGTTATATTTTAATGTTCATAGTAGAAAAAAATTTATATATACCTTAGTTGAGAAAGCTATTATATACCTCGCACATTATATCCTTCGGCTTCTTAATCTAGACATATAATCTACTATTTTCTACTATTAACCTTCCTAATTCTTAAAGTACTAACTGGGGTAATTTTGTACCCCAGCTAATTTATTGATTTTTTACTAAATTTTCTATAGTATCTTATATTTGATGTTTTACAGGACTCGCATTTATTGCGGGTTTTTCTGTCTTTTTGGCGAGGACAAATAACACAACGACCAGATGATCTCTCCGCTAAAGGTGGTACATGAGGGCCGCCTAACTCGGGAACCACAGTGATCATGTGATCGCGGATTAGTTGCTGGATCCTATCCTTGTTACCAAATCTTCTACGTATTTGATCCTTTACAAGCGCTTTTCCAAGAAATAGGAGAAATTTGCGCCTAGAATCTAGATATGACTTGTTCCAATCGGGATACTTTAGTCTCCATAAAATAAAGGAATTTAGAGCTGCGGTATCAATAAGATGACCAAAAATAACCATTGGCCATCTGTTTGTCATTCTTCGCGTAGTGTATTCCTTGACCATTTTGTCCGCGGTATCAACGGCTCCTTTAGTAATATTGTAGCGAAAAACTATTTCAGGTTTTTACGAGTTGGCCTCATCACTAACTTCGTCTAAAACATGTTCAGTCGATAATATAATGACAGCAATGTTTTTGTCAGTTCAATAGGAAACTAATATGTGGTCCTAAAACTAACCTGAACTAACCTGAACTAAGAATTTGCAGGAAAATACCTGTCTACAACAACAGAAAAGAGTTTTTGCGCGCCCACAAGTTTTACGGACTGGGGTATTTTTGTACCCCAGACACTATAAACCTTGGAAAAAATATTAGTATTGTTTAAAAGCTAATTTCGTTTCAAAAACTAAGTTAGGAATATCGTCTAATTAGCATTTCTAAAAGGATTTTCACGCGTGATTAACGAAAACGAAATTATCTTGATTTTTCATGAAAAAAATCAAGTTGGGGTACAAAATTACCCCAGTTAGTATTAGGAAGGTTAACTTAAGAAATATCCATTATTTATTCCATTTCTCTAATGAGAAGTAAAATTTCTCAACTCGGGGAAATAACGATAATAAATAATGGTAAAATAATGAAAAACTTTCCGTGCAATAAAGTCAAGTTATATACGATTTTAGCAATTTTACTTTTTTCTTTTTTTGTGCACCGCACTGCAGGATTTCTATCATGCACCGCTCTGGGTGGAATCAAGCTATGTTTAGGGGCTGAGTCCTAAATATGAGAACAGTACTCCAGCGATCGTCGAATTTGGGCTTTATAGAACATCAAAAGTTATTGGGGTGTATAGAGATTCTTAGTTCGGAACAGTATTCTGCGAGGCTGCCTTATCAATGGCCGCAACGTGACTATGCCAAGACATACGGCTATCCAAATTGACGCCCAATAAATGAATTGATGAAGCCAACGGAATCGAGTGTCACGCTATGAATATATCCGGTTCATCAACATTAATTTTTCTAGAAAAAAACTGCCGCCTGGATTTCCTTAGCGTTAAATTTTACTTGGTTACTGTCACCCCAAGACAGAATTTCTTCCAGGTCTTTGTTGAGATATGAGACATCTTGCTGCCTATAGAGATGTGCATTGGTAGCCGATGTCCGAGCATCCAAAGTAAAGGATGAAACACGTGTGCTGCCATCAGCGAAGCTATATATAGGATTTTTAGTTTTTTTTCCAGAAGATCGTTAATGTATAGTAAAAATAGGGTTGACTACAATATAGAACCTTGAGGGACTCCGGCATTGATGTTAAATGTGTCTATAAGAAACCGTCCATCGCCACTCGCAGAGAACGGTGTTTAGGATAGCTTGACAGTCATGAACAAAACTGAACCGGCATTTCGTATGCTCTCACTTTGATTAGGAGCCCCTCATGCCATACTCAGTCAAAGGCCTTGGAGATGTCCAGTGCTAACACCCGGGACTCCCAATGATGTTCTATTGCGTTGTTCCAAGCGTGAGTAACATAAGCGAGCAGGTCTCCTGTTGATCTAGACTTACGGAATCCATACTGGTGCTCACTAGTAATGTTGAAGCCTTCAAGGCACTTTAATAATTTTTCGTTGATAGCCTATTCCATAGCTTTTGATATAACCTAAAGCAATGTGACTGGATGATAGTTGTTTGGTAAGGTCTTCTTGCCTTTCTTGGGTATGGACTGGACTCGCGCAGTTTTCCAGCAAGAAGGAAATATTCCTTTTTTGTAAGATAAGTTAATAAGCCTACACAACACCGGTGTCAATTCGTCAGCGCATGTCTTAATTACAATGACTGAAATATCGTCAGGAGCAGAAGCTTTTTTGAGTCAAGAAGCCTCAAGATTCGTTTAACATGGCGGTGCCAGAAAACAATCTCGGGCATTCTCGATTCTATAGGGGGGAATGTTCGGTAGAGTTTTCTCCTAAAAATTAACCGTTAAATGTAAAGATAATAGTTCCATCAGAACGTGTTAGAGGTGGAATGCTTGACTTTCTAAAGTTCTGACTGATGGCCTTAGCTACCGACCAAAATGATCTTGAGCCGTTGGGACATTTAAGAAGTTTGTCTTTGATCCTCTGGTTGTGTGCTTGTTTTTGGTTTAGCGTTTTCTTGCATTGGTTTCGAGCGTTAACAAAGATGATACGATTTTCGGCGATAAGTTTTTGGCGCCATTTTCGGTAGAAATAATTTTTTGATTTAACAGCTCGTTCGCAACTTTTGGTAAACCAAGGCTTGCCGTTAGAAGGGTACTTTTTTGAGAAAGGGATGAAGGCTTCCATGCCAGTAATGATAACCTCCGATACCTCTCTAGCACAGATGGATGGGTCATTCGAGGTAAAACAAACGTTCCGCCAAAGGAAGGTTCAAAAATGATTCTTTAGCTCATCCCACTTAGCTGATGTATGTAATGCCAGATCCTGCGTGATTTAGAAGGCTATTCAGCACTAATTGGTAGTTTGTGCAGTGCCGAAATAAGGTTACTTACCGTTTTATTAATATGTAATTTGTTTTGAGCCTTGAGTAACCATTTTAAATGAAGAATTTTTGCAAAATAAAATTAAATTTTTTATAAAACAGGAATTTCAGAAGACACATGGGGAATGGTATTTGTTATAGCTTGGGTTTTTTTAGTTTCTTTATGGGCTATGCTAACAAAACTAGGTTCAGATATCTTGTTAGTTACACCTGAGAGTGGAACTAAATTTTATTTATTGCTTTACATTCGTAAACTACATTACCTTGAGCGTTATTTAAATCAATTATTTCTGTTGTCACTGCAAGACATTGCTCTATCATTCACCGATTCACTCATCTGAAAACAAAAGTAATCTTTGTGTTTTAGTCTTTGACTTAAAATGAGGTGAATAAAAAAATTAAACAATAAAAGGTCTGGTTACAAATAGTTAAATCTAAAAATAAAAAAAAAGTCCGAAGCAATTTAACTTTCTATAAGCCTATGAGATTTGGTTATGTCTTTTTAATGTTTTAATACTTATCTTGGTTTCAGATAATTTTAAAAATTCGAAAGGTGGACTTGTTATGTCGAGTAATACTTCACCCCGATAATCCAATAACATCTAAATACGGAAATAAGCCGCTTGTATATTTTACATTGTATCTCATTTCAATTTAAAACACCAAAAGAAAAACAGTAAATTTTTTGAGAAAATAATTTTCAATAATTTCCTCTAAGGGAACGCAAAAAGTAAGGAAAATGAGTCCTCAGTGACCTCAGTTAAGAAAGCTGTTATATTCCTCGCACATTACATCCTGCGGGCGCTTCGTGCCTCATGATATAAAAGCGCTCGCTATATAATAGCTCATTTCTCAACCTCGGTATGTAATGTATTATTGACAAAGTAGAATTGGGTTTTGTTGTAATATATTTTACTTGTCGCCTGCAAAAATTTGTACTACGCAAAGTATAATATTTGTTCTTAAATTATTTATTATTTTATACTTAAGTCAACTCAATACTTATTATCTTGCTCTTTTTAATTATATTTATTTACATAATAACAAAAAGAAATGTGGACATAATAAGCAACATGTTGGTGAAAATGTCTCACAATTTGGTAAAAACATATCGTGCTTTTAGTTTTTAACTATGTTGACGTTCTCAATAAATATTAGAGGTTTTGATCGCAAAGGATCTTTACCCACCTATCATCATTAATCATAATATCAAACAAAATTTTTTCTCCACAGTAACTTTTCAGGTAGAAGAACACAGAAGAAAATAAACAATTTATCATTGTTATAGCTTACCAAGGTTCTAAAGAAATATTTATAAAAGGCTCCCCCATTTTTCATTAAATTTTTTATATTAATATGACAAAAAGCTAAAAGTTTCAATTATTTTTAGCACTAAAGGAAAAAAAAATGTTGTAATACTTTTTAATTATAGTATTGGACGATTATTTATGGAAGCAGGAAGCGTGTTTCACATACGTAAATTTATAATACTATTTTGTACTGTGTCGACGTAAATTAATTATTTTAATGTATTTGACTGACAAAAAAACCCATTAACTGCAACATAAATTCGATTATAAGCCTAACATCATGCTTATTTGCCTAATTTGTAACATGCGAAAATACAATTACCACATAATAGGTCTTAAAGAGTTCCTTATTGTCCATGTTTTGTATCCAGAACGCAAATTAAAGTTTCCATTTGGGTATTTAAGTTGTGGTATAATACGTATAACTGCTTTGGAAAATAAGTAAACCCACCGATTATCAGTATCTAAGATCCATTAGTGTCCTCCCCAACTTGTCAAAAGTTTTTGATAAAATATTAGAAAGGCAGGTTAGAAATGACACAGATATATCTCAAATTCTTTCATCAAATCAATCCGGCTTTAGATCCGGTCATTCATGTGCCAAGGCGCTGGCTTCGAATACTGACGATGTACTTTAATTCTTGAATACGGGAGATGTTTTGGTTCTAATTATGTTGAACTATAACAAGGCATTTGATCTATTGAATCATGAGATCATTACTTCTATATTGTATTTTTGTGGTTTTACTGAAGAGCGTTCAAGAGCTTTTGGGTTCATATTTATTTGGCAGGTTTCAACCAGTAAGGCCTCTTGGAGAAATTTCTAGCAGTGTCACGACGTATACCTCAGGGTAGCATACTGGGACCACTCTTGTACACAATGTACAGGGTGTCCAGTTTTCGTGTCTTTTTATATACCAGCTCACTTATTATAAAAGATAGAAAGATGGGGTTTGCGCCTTACCGTTGTATTATTTTATGAAACTTTTATTGCCCGAAATAAAGCTTTCATAGACTTCTCAGTTTCTGACATAGAGGGCGATTTTGAAAATTTGTTATTTTTAACGCCCCCCTGTATCTCGATTATTTGACAACTTATTAATAAGGCAAAAATGGGTTATTATAGAGTTTTATGTAGAATTCAGTGGTGTAGTTAGTTTTTATCTAAAAAGTTTTGTTTTTGAGTTATGACCCAAACTTGTGTTTTTTTTTTTTTTAAAGAGGATACCCTATATATTATTTATCTTGTCCTAAAGGTTTGATGGGAACTTCGCGAAGTTGATGAATATCGTGGTATTGTCTCTTATATAACTGATTTTCTATCTACCCCCATAAACAAAAATTCAACACAGAAAGAGTAGGTGATCTTGAAGGCCACCTGACAGGTACATTGGTACCAATTCATTTATCGAGAAATGTGGTTTCTAAATATTCTCTTAATCTATGAGAATTGTGACTCGAAGCGCCATCTTGCTGGTAATAAATAATGTTTAAATTGGTCAAAGGAATATCCTCTAATATTTCCGGTAGTGCATCTAACATTATAAATTTGTGTGTATTTCTGGTTAAAGTTCCTTTATAGATAAAATATTTAATTTTAGTGCCAAAATAAAGCATAACACGCTAAATCCAAACCGACCTTGATGTTCTCATGGAAATATTACGTGTTGGTTCTCTTGGGACCAGTACCTTGAATTGTTTGGTTTTAAGATTGTTTGGTTTTAAGATACCACCCTTCTTTCACCGTTCTTTCTGCGTCACCGGGATGCAAATGGTGGACACGATGGTATTGATATTGTTTAAATTTATATTTTTTGAGTACAAACTGCGTTCTTGATTTTTTTAATCCCAACTTCATCATACACTTTTCTGCATGATATGGATGGTTATATCGTGACAGCGGCCAAAACATTTATTTCTTTTTCTTCCCTGTTTTCCTTGTTGTAAAAATTAGGCCTTGGTGTTTTAAAAGATCTGTGCTTAATGATATTGGCTTGGATTTTTTGAAATATTCCTTTATCAGGTTGTTGTCTTTCTGGATATCTACGAAAAAATTAAATATGCAGTAAAAAGCTAATAATAGATAACAATAATGATTAAAACTTTTTTATTTTTATTTTGAATATTAATGGTGCCTACCAAATGGTTTTAAAACTTACCTATTGAAATACTGCTATGAGGCTGCGTCCGCGTCTTCATTAGCTTGGATGAAACAAACACACATATCATGTTTTTCCTAATATTTGACAACAATCCGTAATAGCTCATTTAAAAAATTGGGCTTTCTGTTATGGCTATCCGTGATTGACCAAGGCATATCATCCTATACAAAAAATAATTAATTTTACAAAGAATGGTCAAATTATCCCTAGGTATTCAAAAGATATAACTGTTAACTATTATATATTTTTGGAAAGCTATTAAAGAGAGGGATAAGTTAAAGAAACCATATTATAGTGTATCCTATTTAAAAAAAAACACAAGTTTGGGTCGTAATATTTGGGTCGGAAATAATAAATTTTCCTACATTTTCAAAATCGCCCTGTATGTCACAAACTGAGAGGGCTATGAAAATTTCGTTTGCGGCAATGAAAGTTTCATAAAATAAGCCGAGTAAGCCGCAAACCCCATCTTTCTATCTTTATAATAAGGGAGCTGGTCTATGAAAACACGAAAACTGGACACCCTGAATACATTTAATTTTTATCATTGTGTCAGCTATTGTAAATATCATTTGTATGCCGACGATACCCAATTATGCTTCTTCTGTCCGCTACTGGAATTAAATTATGCAGTTAATAATGTTAACAGAGATTTCCAGGGAATACTTAAAATTTCGCATGATCATAGTCTTAAACTAAATGCTAATGAAACATGTGACCTTATAATCGGCAATAACTATCAGAGAGGCTTCGCATAACCGGCCATAAGATTACGGCTAGGAACCGATAGTATTCCGTTTGTGGACAGCTGCAAAAGCTTAGGGTTGATAATTGATTAAAAACTTAGATTTAGCGATCATTAAACTGCTTGTTTTAAACGAGGCTACACATCCTTTAGACCTATTTTTCATCAACGGTATTTTGTAACTAGTAGTATCAAAAAGTTTATATGTAAATCTTTGATACTGTCAACATCTGTGATAGGATATGGGTCCATGTCGCATAGTGGGACAATTCGAACATTAAAGTTGATCAAAATAAAGCTAATTCTTCTACAATTAAAGCAAATATATTTTTAATTCTTTAGATTTACTGAAATAATCCTGTCTAGTGGCAACGGAAACAAATCAGTAAATATTGAAATAATTTAAATTTAGGAATAAGAAGCTAAACGAAAAATGGGATGGTATGCAGGAGATTCGTGCAAGAATAGAACAAGCTCGTGCTTCGTTCGTGAGCATGCGTCAGATACTTTGCAATAGAGATTTAAGCTTGCGCGTCCGATTGCTTCGCTGTTACGTTTTCAGCATATTGTTCTATGGAATGGAAGCTTGGACCTTAACAGATGCGATGTGCAAAAAATTAGCGGCCTTTGAAATGTGGTCGTACAGAAGGATCCTAAGAATTTCTTGGGTAGAGAGAGTGCGTAACACCGAGGTGCTTCAACGCCTCGATAAACAGCCGAAGGTTCTGTTTACACTAAAAAAGCGCGAATTGGAATATTTTGGCCACATCTTAAGGAACGACAAGTATCGACTTTTAAAACTCATTATAGAAGGGAAGATCGAGGGTCGAAGAGGCCCGGGTAGAAGAAGAGTATCCTGGCTAAAAAACCTAAGACAATGGTATGGAGTGAGCACCACCACATTGTTCCGTCGAGCCATAGACAAAGTACAGATAGCGCTGATGATTGCCAACGTCCGAGGCGGACAAGGCACCTAAAGAAGAAGAAGAATAAGAAACAACATAAAATCGTCATTTCTTACAATTAATGTTGCATTATATTTAAAATAATTTTAATTTGTGTACTTTAATCCGCTAAAAATATCTTTTTAAGTAATGTTCTTTATTTGGTTTGTAAATATTTGTTTTTAGAATGGTGGTCCTTTCAATTTTTCTAATGACATGTAATAGAATCCATATAACCTTGAATTTTTAACTTACATTTTATAACAAAAACTGCAATTTTAATTAAATTAATATGAAGACTGAATATCTATTGTAACTAAATACTAATCTTACCAATCGCCCATGAAGTTTCCTTTAAAAAGATAAAAATATAGGAAAAAAACAGGAAAATATATATAGCGTTACCGTAATGACGAATTGTTTCCGAAATGATTTTAATCTCTAATAATCTCAAATAAATATCACACAATAAGTTGATGCTTTAAAGCACAGTTTTACATATCTGTAAACTTAGTTTGAAGGTTCGGAATTGAAACATAATACTACTAATAGTAATTCGTTAAAGATTAAGTTACTTTTTTTTTTAATTTTTCGCCTAATAGTTTGATTTTCTAACTGCCTACATAAAATGTTATCGCCAGGTTCAATTACATCTCTAGAATTGAAATTGAATCACTTATTTGAGAAAGTCATGGAAACCAAGTTTTGTGAAAGGTAATAAAAACTGTATAATATGCTATTCTAAAAGCTATATTAGCCATTCTGTCTGCTTATGTTTCAATAAACTCATTAGAACGTACAGATTTTTGCTAAATTTACTAAAATGGAATGAGCAGGTTTTTCAGAAAGTTTTTTTGAATTTTTCCGGAAACATGGGGTTTCTCAAATAAACAAGAATTTTTGAAAATACTCTATCTCTCTATTTATTTAAACATAAACATATTGTTTTCTTATTAAGTTTACGACAAGATATATAATATTAAATGGTATTTTCAATTCGCTTAGTAATTTTCCTTCGTAGGCCATGTAAAAATTTCGTTTCAGAAATTTTAAACATCAGTATCATCTGTCAAGTATTGCTGGAATGTCTTCAGCTTATCTTTTTTTTATTAATAGGTAAATGATTGTATATGCACTTGCTTCAGGCAAAGGTACATTTTTCCTTCAAACGTCAAAGGAAAAACGTGTGGGATGGCATTCCTGCTATAAAACTTTAGCACATACCTTGTTAGGTATATTAGATGAATAGGTAAAGTGCATGAACTGATTTATTTTGAATGACACCTTATGATTTTTGTTGGTACCTCTTTCCTGAGATTGTGCTGACAAGCATAATATTTTGGCCACCACTGTTTAAAATTTAAAATAAAGTCTGTTTCCGGAACTTACGAAAAACTTTTGCTTTCGAGGGCACTCAGATATGCGTTTTGTATAAGTGTAAGTAAGTGCTTAATGTCTTCTGGGACGTTTTTCAAATAAGGAATAAGAGATGAGCAAACTTCTTTGGGTCCCTTGGAAGCAGTTCCTTCATTATATACATAAAACGTAACTGAGTTGTCTTTTAAGTTGCGTATACAATAAACATTCACAACAAGTTGCCTCAAATATAAGGCTTCTTGGATAGGAATACTAGGCAACTGAAGATTTTGCATGCAATCGATACAAATTCCTAAAACAGTGTCATCAGTTTTTACCAACTTTGTAACATCTTTTAGTTTCGTATAGAATTTTCTTGCTCTCCTCAGGTGCACCATCTACTCTGCCACTGCAACGCGTTTTGCGGTATCATTGAGGGATGTACTGTTTATTTTAAGTTTAAGCCTTTCACATTCAGAATATGTATCAAGTTTTGGGCGACCAAATGTCAGAGAAAAAGCTTCATTAAAAAATTTTCAGATAAAAATTATATTTTACACGGGCATATGCTGGATGCTTATTCTTAAACATGGTTTGCATGACTTTTCCATTTAGTTGCTCACTTAGGTAATGGTATTCACGCTCACTATAATGCGTCTGCTTGATCGGAAAAAAAGCAATATGTTCTTTAATAGCTTCAACAGTTTCACCAGGTATAGCATTCTCTGGTCTATTTTGGCCTCGCATATATTGTGGTATTTTTCCATTGCGCAACAATAAAAAAAGACGCCGTACTCTGTCGGGTGTTATTCCATGTATACTCATAAAAGCATTTTTGCAAATCCCGAATTTTCTAGAAGAAGAGGATATTGAATATGAAAACGTACTTTGGTTTCAACGTGCCTCTTCCTGTTTACGAGGTTTTCTGTTTTTAACTGGCATTGTTAAATCAGGCTCTGCAAATACGCATCTTGTTCAATTTTAGCGGAAAAATCTATAAATTTTGTAAAAATTTATATTCTAACTTCCGATACTATTTAAAAATACTTTCGTCTACATCTAAAATAAAAAAAAAGCATTGCATACCTAAAAGACACAAAAACTTATGGAGACTTACTTGTAGGCAGAACCTGCTTTATTTTCTGGCACACTCTTCCCCTTATAGTTTGTGTACGGTTAAAATTTTACTCTTGCTAATTTGATTTTCTCGTTTTTATAATCAGATGTATGTCTTTGGCCTTTCTTTTGAGAGTTGGGGTTTGTTTGAGAAAGCCTATTAGTCAGCGACTCGTGGGGTTTCTCTATCAAGCGATATATGCCTTATGCTTTGCATTCAGAAGATCATCTAGCCGTTCGGCAGATATTAATTTCGCATTAAATATTTTTCAAATGATCACTTCCATATTTACCTACATGCATATGTTTCTCTATCGCATTGTTTTGGTAAGACAACTGAAAAAGGTCTATATCTCCAAAAGTCGCCATTGAAATCTTGTATCTTAAATCAAGTAAAATTCTTTTCTGCCTTTTAAATTTTCCATGACAACAAGTCCTTCTTCCCCGCGCACATTTTCGTGTTATCTTCCTTTTCCAAAAACTTTTTCAAAATGTTCTTATATCATTGCTGATTTCACTACTGCGTTGATTTATCTCATATTGCAATATTTTAAGGTTATTTAGCTGCTTTCTGTGCATTTTATGCTAACTATTTTACTTGCCTATCCTACCATTCTATATTTTCTATTATTTTACCGCTAATTATTTTCCAAAAAGCATCTTTGTGTTTTTGAGTCTCCAGCTTTCTAGTATTTTTCAGAAGGTGATTTCTCAAAACTTTAATCTGCTTTATATACTTTGACACCGATTTTTTGAGTTTTGATATATCTTTCTTTGATTTTTTTAGTTTTCTGTAGCAACTGGTCCTACACCTATTTTTAACTTTCTGACAACCTTTTTTATTTACTTTTATTCAATTACTTCGTTTTCTTCTTCCACATGGTTGTCTTCATTATTGTAATACAAAAGTGGTGGATTTAGATCTTGTTCATCATTAGCTAAGGCAGGGGAATTTTCCTCACGATACCTGCATGTTTCATTTTGTAACCTCTTTATGTCTCTATATCTTTGACTAATGACGTTCCATTCATTGCATTGTTGGGCTTCCTTTTTTGGCGACAGTCCTCTTATACTTTAAATCAATCTAATTTGTTTGTTTCTTGTGAATCTTTCTCTATTCTATCTTCGTTTTTATTTAAGTTGCTCTTATGACAGTAGCAACCTTTTGTCATAGACAACAGGTTGTCACTCTCTGCCGACGGCAGCTTCTAATGTGAAGGCACTAGGTCATGGTCCGTTATACTTTTATCTTCCCTTCGTCAAACCAGGAAAAATATACTGAATGTCAGTTACTATTAAAAAATCTATGCAATAAATAAAACTAAAATTTCCCACACAAACAATAAAGTTCTTGTTAAATAAGAGGGAATACTTGTTGTCAAAAGAGTTTGTTTTAGTTTTGTATATTTGTAAAATATTCTAATTCAATATCTATCTGTATTATTTGAATTATGTAAGTATGATAAAAAAAAAACAGCCTTTCCAGGCGCAAGGATTTAAATTAAAAACTGGGTATAACCTCAGGGAAGATTCTAGAACCTTGTAAATTTTTTCATAGTGTATGGTTAGAAAAGTGTTTGCCAAGATAGCCTTACATTAACAAGTTATATGTTAAGGAAAAAGGTAATAAAATTGTAATGGCTAAATGTGAAAACTGTGATGAATGACATAAGTTAAACAAATAATAAAAAAATTGCAGCGCTTTGTGCAATTAACCAACAAAAAGCAAAACGCACTACTTCTAACCCCACACATTTTGACTATTTAAACTAGTTTTCTGTAAACAAAGATGACACAATTTAATAAACAAATTTTGAACCAAATAACTATATAAGATGCACTTTGTGGAAGTATGACTGTAAGAATCAAAGGTAAGTCTAGGATTCCCCACAAAGTCAATAGTGGCAATTTTAAAATTTATTATCTTTTCTCTTTTTTCTTACAAAGATTGTCCTCTGTCCGAATTATTTTTTTTTTACATTTCAATCTTCATTTTCTTAGCCCAATTAATATTCTTAATTTTTATAACCGTTTTCATAATTGGTAAAGTTTCTTTTTCAGTCATATTAGTTATTATTTCTTGGGTTTTATTAGAATTGTTTAGTTTTTCAACCGCATTCGATATTGGATGTTTAACTTTGGATTTTTGTATAATATTCTGATTAATTTGTCTTTTCTTTTTAAAGTAGTACCAACTTGACTATTAGTCTTGTTTTGTTTTTCCGTAATTTTTTGCGTTTTTAGTTTTTTTTTCTGTTTTGCTCTTTTTTTAAGATTTTTTTTTTTAGTTTATTATTTAGATTATTATTCCTATCATTTCCTAACTTTTCCTTCGAAATTTTAAATATTTCGTCCATTGTGGAGCGGAGCGTAATGAAAAACATAGTTAATCATTTCGTTAACAAAAACATCATATCGGTAACAACTTATTTGTTACCGATATGACAAATTAATGTTACCAAAATGACGAAAATTCAATAAAAATGTCGCGCTCTTTTTATAAAAGAGAAAATATAAAACTGTTAGGTTATGCTGAGGGCCGATAAATCAATAAAATGAAATAAGCAAGCATGTTCAAAAATAGCGTAAAAATCAATTCTACTGCGTTACTGAACTGTGTCATAATAAGTATACGCAAATAAAATTTAACATTCGATAACTAATTTTAAAAAACTCACCACAAACAGCAAAAGTTTAAAAACTTATTGAGTGAAACACACTAACTGGCTACTTTTCTCACCCATGCTCGACTTGCTACACCCGGTCGGTAATATGGATCGTGCGTGGTTCTTAACATATTACCGATATGATGCGAGCAGTTCTAGACAACTTTATTTTATGGCCGGATTTTACCAACTGAATTACATCACACTAGAGACTCTAAGAAATTATAATAAATACTTTTGAAATGTCAACTCATATTAAAATGTTTGATTTTCTGGTAAAATTATGTTAATACACAATTGCAAACTTAAAAAATCGTAAAACGGACAGTCGACAAAATGACGTTTTTATGTTAAGACTATTCAGAATAAAAAAAAAACCTAAACTTAGAAAATGCATCTCGAAAACGTCCACTTCTTTCATATAATTTTTATAGAAACCAAAACAGTTTGTACTTTTTAACCTACAGTATCAGATAATATGCAATTGTCCCATTACGTGAAATACACTCATATACTTAATGCAAAATAAAAACTGATTCACGTCATATCCTTCGAGTGACGTCAGTTATCGACAGTGTTGCCAGCTTGTAACCAAATATCCGAGTGAGGGAATTAAACAGTTTTTTTTTTCATAAAAACAAGATAAATATAAAGAATATCACATAGTTTTTATATTTGTTTACTGCATAATACCATTTACCATCAACTTTAGTAGATCTAACACTTCTTTTATTTTCATCTTGCCAAAATCGAACAATGGTACCATTCTGAAAAATCCATGTGTCATCTAAGAAAACGAATTGGTACAAGAATGTTTCTTTTTCTTTAATAATATATTCTTTCAAAAATATCAGTCGATTGAAAGCTACATGGGAAAGTTCCATAAGCCCTCGCCTCAGTTCATATTTTTACCATCTGAAGCCTATTTTCTTGAAGGGGCTTTTTAAAGAGTTAAGGCAACCATCAAATTGTTCTCTGTCTTTTAATTCAACTTAAAGTTGTCAAAGTTACATGATGTTCTAAAAAAAGTTACAGCTTAAGAATAACCGATGCAAAATATTGTCATTTTTGAATAATACATACAACGTACTTGCTTGTTTCGTACATTCCTTAAATAGTGTTACGGATACAACTTATATTCAATCTTCACACATTTACAACTGTTACTCTCTTTGAAGTAGAACGTTTGTTTTAAGGTGATTCTAATAATTTATTTTCCTCAACTGATGTTAAAATTGCGCTTACAGTGAAGATATTTAAATTTAGGGCAGCTGCTACATTCTAAAAATTAGTAAAGTAGAAATAAAATATCTAGACCTTAACATGCTCTTTAAATTCACTTCTCTGTACTGCTGTCAAGGGTAACAATAGGCCATTGTTGTTAAGTTCTTCCTGAAAAATTGCTTCCTAGAGAAGCAATTAACTCTTTGCACCGACTATTTAAATGCTTCGGCATTGTTTCACAAATAGGAAACAACGTAATCCACAGAGATATGTATGTGCACTTTTGTTTCTCTTAATGGAACAGTATTTTTATGCTATTTATGAAAGATCTTGATTTTTTGTTAAAAAATAGATGCAAGGCAATACGGAGCCATGAGTAATTAAGTTAGTTTTGCATGAAACGTCAAGCCAAGCCAACGAACGAACTGGCGCCACCGCATCGTTTGCAGTTGTGTTGCCAACTACCGGCCAATAAAATTTAAATTAAGTATGTTCATTTTTACAAGCTTAAATAAACAAAATATTTACTATAAGTGGGTTCGCATCATAGAAAAATACTTTAAGTTTGTAGTAAATTCAGTATCGCATAAAGCTTTAATATTATTTGCAGAAATTTAATTTCTTCGTGTTTCCTTACGGGTTTACAATTATCAGCTGATTGATGACGTGTATCGGTTATTGTTTTGCATCAACTGTATACGGAACATCTGTCAGTGGCTTGGATTCTCGAAGGGTGCAGAAGGTTCAAAACCGTTGCTTCAGATTGATTTACGATAAAGGTGTATCCTATAAGCTGAGTGATGCTAAGCTTAGTGGCTTTCAATGTTTAATCATCGGAAACTGCATATGACATTATTTTTAAGACACCATAATACTTACACACACGCTTAACTTACAGAACTGACATTCATAACGAGACACTTTTTACCCATCCGCAGTCCCAGAAACGAATGATATAAAAGGTCCTTTTGTTTTTTCCAACTATCTAACGCAAGTTTTAAGAATAGTTAAAAAAAAATCTGTGGGAAACATTGCATAGATTTAAAGAAGGCATACATTTACCTAAAAGATAGGATAGGCTTGGTGCAGTATTTAAATTTTCATTAAACACGTGAGTTAAGATTACCTAGATAGATATTTTGTGCGTAAATTTTGCAGTAATTATATTAATTATGTTCCTATTTTACCTTTATACCGGGTCCGCCAACGGAACGGGGACGGAAGATTACATCCTTAGCGAAGAACTTATCAAAAATACTGAAACAGCATGAATTTATTGTCTGGCTTCAAGAATATGTTCAAAAGTTCTTCCCTGTTCTTGAATGCTTAAATGCCTCTCGTATACGATCTTTCATATCGTCTGAGTTTGTAGGAGGTATGGCTTTAACGTATCCTTAGAGGTAGAAATTATGGGGTGTTAAATCAGGGAACCTAGGAGGCCAAGCGATTGGTCCACCACGTCCAAACCACTCTCGCTAATGGTTTAAAAATTGTCTAACCGGCTCATAATAATGAGGGGGAGTGCCGTTTTGTTGAAACCAGTTTGGGAGAGTGTCGGTATCTATATTTTGTAGCAAAATGGGTAGATTATGATTAAGAAAATTTAAATAAACTTTTCCCGTCAAACGCTCTTCAAAGAAATGTAAGGCTCTAATATTCTTCCCCAGATATTAACCGACCAGGATTTTTGTTATCTACATGTCGAACCCAATGTGGAGTTTTAGTAGCATAATAATTAATATTATGTCTATTTACGATTCCGTTATTTTTAAATGTCAGTAAAAAGAACTTTTGATAACATATCTGGTACTTTTCTAATTTTATTAAGTCTTCTTAAGAAATCATGTTTATAAAGTTCTTGGTATAAGTCTATGTGATAAGAATGTCATTTATACTTTTTCAAAGTCCGTGGGAGGCTTGTTTTCTTAGCACCGGATTCCTGAAAAATGCTAGTTTGACTTACGTTTTGATTTTCCTGTACTGCCAATAGGACCCTTAACTCGTTATTTTTATTGATTACTTTCCTTTTTTCCGTACGCAACGTTTCCTGTTTCTAAAAATATATGCAACAGTTTCTCGAAGGCCTCTGGTCCCTGCTCTCTCAATCTGTGGATATCTTTCAGCATACACTCGACTCGCTAGGCGGCAATATTTTGCACGTTCTCCCAATATAAAAATCATATTTACCATTTCCAGAGGGGTCAAATTCGACATATTGTTAAAGTTAGTACCTAATTTTCGCAACTAAACAAATATTAAATAATTGTATTCGGCTGTCATAGTGACAATCTAAACAAAAAAAAAAATCATGGCAACTCGATTATGAACAAAAATATAATAAAAATAGAAAATAACAAAAATGCAGACATATTCAAATATCTAAAATACGATAAACTCTAAGAGGTATCAAATATGGTATCAGTTTAAAGAATATCAAAAGGGCCTTTTAAAAATCAAAAAATATACAGGTTGTAGTTAAAAAAGAGAGAATTTTAATATTTTGCATAATGTAATCATCCTGTATATTAAATGTACCGAACGAAAATATTTTTTATTGTGAAGATGGGTAACATTCTGAGATATTACTTTTGAGTGTACAATTTCATTCAGTTGCTTTTAGTAATTTGGAAATGGTTACTAAACTTAGGCAATTTTTTAGATAAAATGGTAATTATTTTTTAAACTAGTAAAAATAAATCCAAATGCTCTATGTCCATCTTTTGGACCGATACTATACTTTGCTTCACTTTTTTGAGTATAATTTAAAATATTTTAAAAATATGCCACTTATAATTCCAGACCTCATGCACTTTTAGTATTTTTGATAAGTTATTTGGTAAGGATGCAATCTTCTGTCCCCGCTTCGTTGGCGAACCCGGTATACTAATCCTTTCTGTGATTTTACGTGATTTACGGATTTTTTTTGTGCCAAATAAAAATCCTTTATTAATATTATTATTATTATTAAATAAACATGTGCAATTGTGTATGTATATTTGCGAGCCCAAGCAGTACCTGGTGCACTTGGTCCGAAGTAATTCAACTTATTCTTCTTACCGAATTTAATTCCAAAATATTCCAGACTAACGCCAGTCAATTTATTACCAAACGCATAGCTTGCAGAGCGCCCAACAGGGGTTTTCCTGCATTATTTGTGCCTGATCATAAATAGAACATACCGTTAAAGAATACAAACCCTCATGTGTCTGTTCTTGAGCAACAAATTATATTTCCATTATTTATTTTTCATTATAACCTACAAATCATCCATTAACTTTTAATTCAAACCACGTTTCTTCAGAACGTTTTTAGAAACACAAACAGATTTTATTGAATTTAAAAAAAAGCGTACGGCGACATGAAAGTATAATAATTAATCATTGGTTTCTCGTAGTTTAGTTTGAAAATAGTAAATTACATGAAATTTATATAGTGGTTTTCTCCTTTGCTATCTATTTTTTGTTTGTCTGCGATATAGATATTTTACTGAGATTGTGTTTTGTGGAACATTTTTTGCTACACTGGCAAGGATTATTTGAAAATTATACAAAATTTTATTTAAAAAGCGAGCACGAAATCGGTAATATAAAATTATATTTCTACCGATTTAGGTACAATTTTTGCTTTTATAAACCAAGACTAACTCACCTGAACTAACTCAAATAGAATATTATTATTATATATAACCTTTATTAATCTATTATTATTATTATACAGTGAGTCCCAGAAGTAATGTCTAAATTCACTTAAAATTCAGCGTTTTATTTCTTGAAAAAACTCTTGAACCCGTCCATTTTTATTCCTTAATGTGTTTTTTTATAGTAAATTCATTTATACAGTTTAGTTATGACCAACAACTTCATTTTTTCAAATAAGAATATCTATTTGTTATTTTATTATTCGAATTTTAAGTATGTTTCATGTACCATGTCCTATACCTAAACTCAACAGTTATCGAGAAAATTACGCTTGAACATAGCAATAAGTAAGACCTGTTTGTCTAAAAAGAACAGAACAATAAATTAAATTAAATGTTGAAAATGTGCGCCCCTTACCGCTTGACGATATCCAAGGCGATTAGTAAACTCTACGTGTACGTTTTCAACTATTTCCGTAGTTATCGCATGCACTTCTCTTCGGATCCTCTCATTCAACTCCTGCAGATTGTTTGACCTGTCAACAAATACTTTTGATTTGAGGTGACTTTACAAAATGAAGTCCAGCGGAGCTAGGTCTGGCGACCAAGCAGGCCATTCGATAGATCCTCTCCTTTCTATCCTCTGATTGGGAAACGTTACCTCCAAAAATGTACGCACAGTGTCAGCACTGTCTGGAGGAGCACAATCTTGCTGTAACATCAGCTTTTCGTCAGGGGAGTCTGTTTCCAATGGATTCGGAAATAAAGCCACTAATGCTGGAATTAATTCAAGTTGGATAAACTCGAGATATACTCGTCCAGTTAAAGACTGATCAGAGAAAAATGAACCAATTACTCTTCCCAGCACTATTCCACACCACACATTTAACGGACCAAATAAAACATTGACATGACTTTATTGTCCGGTTATATTGCGTCCGTTGACGCACATTATGAATAGCTGCATTTAAAATTTCTATTAACAATCAAGGCAGGCCAATGTGATTTCTATTCCCAAAGTAAGTATCTCAAGAAACTCCGTTTGACTTCAATTTTACCATTTCTTTCCAAAATTTTGAAAAATAATATTGAGGGCGAGATCGTTACCTATATAGACTTAAATGATATATTACCAAAGACATAGTCAGGCTTCTGAGCTGGATATAGCTGATGGACAGCCCCCGCGAATATTCCAGCTGATTATTCAAGGTCTTGACAACATTATATTAATTTTATTTGATTATAGTAAAGCATTTGGTACGCATAATCATAAAATTTTAATATCATTATTAAAGCATATTGACTTTGATAAAAATGCTTTGAAATTAATTTTATCCTATTTGTTGTTTAAAGTAAATCTAATGTACTCGACGTAGTTTCTGGAATTCCGCAAGGAAGTATCCTTGGTCCCCTGAACACCTCCTATGTTTAAAAAATCTTTAAGACATTGTAGCTTTCATATGTGCGCAGATGACGTATAGTTTACCTTTGATCCCTTCCAAATTGCTATGACCCGTAGGTATATAATGCGGAATTGAATAACTTGCAAAAATCACCAGAGGACAAAATATTCCTAGAATAGTTCAGGGAATAATCGATTTATATCATCAAAAGAATTAAACAAGTGTTAAAAAATAGAGGTTTTCAAACTAAATGGCAACAAGCTGGTGAAAATAAAAAAAAAACAAACAGTGGAATATTATTAATTCATTTATCAAAAATAGTCCCTGTAAAGACGGTCTAAATGAATTGGAGCTTGATGGTACAATAGTTACAGATGTACAAATAATTGTGGATGCGTTTAATACACATTTTTCATAGATAGACTTAGAAATAGTTAAGGAAATTAAAACTGAAAAAAATAGTATTGCTTCTGATGTGATATTAAATTAGATTACATGTGATATTCGTATTTACTTCATCATCATCATCATCATCAGCCTTTTTCGGTCCATCTCTGAACATAAGCCTCTCCAATTCGTCGCCATTCGCCTCTGTCGATCGTCTGGCTCATCCATTGTGTACCCGCCAGTTTCTGGATGTCATCTTTCCATCTCGTTCTTGGCCGTCCTGGGTTCCTTTTAGTTGTTCTTGGCCTCCACTCAGTTGTTTTTTTGGTCCATCTATTATCACCTGTTCTCAGTACATGGCCAGCCCATTTCCATTTTAGTCTTGTTACCCGTTCTGCGATGTCTACAACTTTTGTTTTTGTCTGATCCATTCATTTGTCTTTCGGTCTTGTAGTCGAATTCCTAGCATTTTCCTCTCCATTTTTCTTTGGGCAATCCTTAAACACTCCATGGTACCCTCATTAAGGCTCCATGTTTCTGCGGCGTACGTTAAGGTCGGTAGGACACATTGGTCAAACACTTGTGTTTTAAGGTATTGTGGAAATTTGGAATTAAAGATATCACTAAGTTTTCCATATGCTGTCCATCCAAGCTGAATTCTTCTGGATATCTCCGCTCTCTGACTGTCCTTATCGAACGATATTCTTTGTCCAAGGTACACGTATTCGTCTACGGCTTTAATTGTACTGTTGTTCTCAAGGTCAACATCTGCAACATCATTGGAGTTAGACATTATTTTTGTTTTTGCTACGTTCATTTGAAGGCCGTAGTTTCTGGCGGCACTGTTTAACTCCTGTAGCATGGTCTTCAAATCATCCATATTATCGGCAAGAAGTACAATATCGTCTGCAAAGCGAAGGTTGTTTAGTTTTTCACCATTGATGTTAACACCCTTGGCCTCCCATTCGAGTGTCTTAAAGACATCCTCCAGAGCTGTAGTGAATATTTTAGGGGATATTGTATCTCCTTGTCTCACGCCTCTCCGCAAATTGATTGGATCAGTTCCCCCGAATACTAGTACTGTCATGGTTGCGTCATGGTAGAGAGCGTTGACCAGCTGTACGTATCGGGTGTCTATACGGCATCTTCCTAGAGCATTTATAAAAGCCCATTTTTCAAGTGTATCGAACGCTTTCTCAAAGTCGATAAAAGCGAGGAAGACCTGTTGATTATACTCCAGTGTTTTTTCTATTATTTGCCGTAATGTGTGGATATGATCGATCGTACTGTACCCCCTACGAAAACCGGCTTGTTCCACTGGCTGGAATTCGTCAAGCTTGTTGGTAACTCTGTTCGTTATTATTCTTGTCAGGAGCTTGTATGTATGAGATAGCAATGAGATCGGCCTGTAGTTTTTAATGTCTTTCTTGTCTCCTTTCTTATAGAGGATAATTACGTCCGCGTTTTTCCATGCTTGAGGTATTTCGCCTTTATCCAAGCAGTCATTGAAAAGTTTTTCTAGATATCCCAATAGTTTTGGGCCTCCCAATTTGATATATTCGATTATTATATCATCCGGACCTGGTGCTTTGTTATTTTTCATTTTCTTGAGTGCCGATTTAATTTCATATTTGCTTATTGGTGGCAGATCTTCGGTGTAGTGCTTAGTTAATTTTGCTCTCCTATCTGTTCTATCGCGAGGTTTCTCTGATACTTTTGTGGAGTATAGGTCTTCGTAAAATCTTTTCAAATACTGGAGAATTTCAGTTCTTGTCTTAAGTTTATTTCCATTTTCATCCTTTAATGATGTTATTTCGGATTTCCCTGGCGATATTCTTTTCCTAAATACTTTTGGCCCCCTGTTATTTTCTATAACTTCCTTTATTACCCTCTCGTTATACTTGGAGACATCAGCTCTTACTTGTTCCTTGATAAGCTTGTTTCTTTCCCTCAGTTCGTCATGTGTCATGGATATTTTATGTTTATTTCTATCTGCAATAAGCTTTATAGTATCCTCAGAGATTTTGTTATTCTTATTTGTTTTCCTATCGGCTGGAAGGGTTTTTTCAACAGCTTCCTTAATGCTCTCTGATATGTAGTTACTAAGCTGGTTTACCTCAGCAAAGTTTTCTATGTCTAGTGTAAGAATACTATCGAGGTTCGTTCTATATTCGTCTTCCTTTTGTTGTATGTATTCTACATCTTTCATTCGTTTTTGTGCGGACACTAGTTTTTGCCTTTCGTGTTTTAAGTTGATCCTTATTTTTGCTCTCACAAATCGGTGGTCGCTTATGTGTATATTATTTAGAACTGTAACATCTTGGATTAAATCTGTTTTGTTTGTAATAATAAAGTCTATTTCGTTCTTTGTTTGGCCGTCTGGGCTTATCCATGTCCATTTACGTCCTGCCTTTTTATGAAAGAACGAGTTCATTAGTTTCTGTTGATTTTCTTCTAGAAAGTTTACTAGCATCTGGCCCCTCTCATTGCGATCGCCCACCCCATGTACTCCCAAACAGGTCTCTCCTTTCCGATGTTTTCCGACCTTAGCATTGAAGTCACCGCACACAATCTGGAAGTGGGTCTTGTTTTCATCCATTGCTCTAACCACCTCGTCGTACATTTCCTCTACTTCTTCGTCTGTATGTGTGGTGGTTGGTGCGTAAACTTGTATTACTTTTAGTTGGTGTCGCTGTGAAATTGCTATTACGATGTATGCTACTCTTGTCGATGTTGCAACTGTAGCCACTATTTGTCTTGCCCATTTTTTATTAACCAAGAATCCTACTCCTTCCGAGGTGTTACTTTTACTGGCATAATAGAATACGTTTCCCGATCTGAGATTGATCAGGTCTTCACCTGTTCTCTTGATTTCGCTAAGTCCGATGATGTCCCAGTTTGTATATCGTAGTTCTTCTTCCAGCTGTAGGACTCTGTCTTCAGTTCTTAAGGTTCTTGTATTAAGTGTACCCACATTCAGTGAGACTTTCTTTGACGAGTTTCTGCCTCCCCCAGAATCCTTGAGGCTGCCCTTGTTGCAGGGGTGGGATTTTGAGCGAGAAGTTCTACCCACCTGGGGTATAAATTTAGTTTTGATACTCGACATTTTGGAGGTTTTTAGCCTTAAAACGCCGCGCTCGCCAGGCGTGTTGGCGAGTGTTGGGAATCTTCTTAGCTTCACCTTTATCACTTCGAGACCTTACCGGCATGGGTGGCCCTACCGGTAGCTTCGCTACCGCCGGCATCGCTCCCTGGATACAAGGTTACTGAGCCCTCTCACCGCGGCAAGGTGTTGATTCCCCCAGAGAGGAGGGAGAGTTTTACTTAGAATCAACTAATGAATTGGAAATAGGCGATATCATAATGAATCTTGAGCGTGGAGCTGCTCCTGGCAGAAGTAGTGTAACGGTTCAAAATATTATTAGTCTTATAGACAATATTGTAACAATATTAATAGTATTTTCGAATGATATACTTGCTAGAGGTATATTCCCCGAGGAATTAAAAATTGTAAAGATCTGCCCAATATTTAAATCCGGATTGAGAACATCGAAGAATAACTATAGACCAATATCTATCATTAGTGTTTTTTCCAAGATAATCGAAATTGTTATCAAAAAAAGGATTATGTATTTTATGAATAAATATATCACATCAGACCCTTGTAAATATGGATTCACAAATAATAGTAGTACACTATCTGCCACAACAGATTTAGCCAGTTTAACATCAAGTGGCCCGGACAAGGGTAATATTGCCATAACAGTCTTCATTGACTTCAGAAAAGCCTTCGATGTTGTTGATTATTCACTACTAACCTAAAAATATAAGATTTAGAGGTGTAGCATTTAATGTAATTGAACCGTAATTAAATAACGGGAAACAATATATAACCTTGGATGATTGTAATAGTGTAACAAGAACAACTAAGGGTGAAGTGCCTCAGAGTTTTGTATTGGGACCTCTCTTGTACACTTTGTGGGTTTTGAGTTTGCGCTTGTCGGGATTGCAAGCGGAATATTATACTTTTGCTGATGACACGGTTCTTATTAATAAATCTAAAAGTTCTACAGATATTGAAAATAAAGTTAATAATGATCTAAAACAATACTACATTTGGCTTTTACAAAATAAATTAAAAATAAATATATACAAAACAAGGGGTGTTATATTTAAGCAAAAAAATAAAGTAATTGACACTATTCCTATACAAATAAATAATATCACCGTTGAAAAAACTAATAGAATAAAATATTTGGAATTGGTACTCGACGACCAGCTAAGCTGGGGTGCACATATTGAAAACATAACAGAAAAGATAATTCCCTTAACAAGCGCACTGTATAGATGCAGATATTTTTTAACCATAATATGTATATCAATTATAGGATACCTGATATCAATTTGGGGAACCTGGAATCAAACCAATTTTAATTAAATCAAAATCCTACAAAATAAAGTTTTAAAAATTTTATTTGATTTAAATTATTACACTCATACTGAAACTGTATACCAAATGCTTAAACTTCAGCCTGTTCACCAAATTCTAACGCTTGAGCAATAAAAATTAATGTTTAAAATCTTAAATAACAAATCCAATTTTATTGCAATAGTCGGATTCAATATATAAATCAAATTCATGAACATAATATAAGAAACAGTGATGATATTCGTTTGGCTAGTGCAAGGACAAATAAAGCATTGCGCAGCCCGATATGCGCGGCTTCCAATGTGTATAATAGTTTACCTATAGAATTAAGAAATGAAGGCCGGCAGGATGTATTTGTAAACAAACTAAAGAGATACATTTTTGGTGAATAAGTTATTTAGTTATTTCATTTTTAAATATATTTGTATTTATAAAAAATGGTGGTAGTTGCTAACTATGAGATTAATATAAGCAGGTACAAATAATGCATCTTGCATTATTTTGAGGGTTACCTTAATTTGGATGATAGTATTAGTATTATAAGAATTATTATTAATATTTTAACAAAATATTGTCATATTGTCTAAATAAAGGATTTGTTAAAAAAATATTTTGCTGTATGTTTAATAAACAGCCTGTATAATTAAATATATTTTTCTTTTCAATAATAGTAATAACTTGATTGTTACACTATCTAATAAAATAAAAAAACGGTCTTTGCCATTAGAAGTATTAGATAATAAACAAAAAACTCTAGCGTTGCGAGCATAAATGTGTTGTAAAATTACTGTTTTCGTATCAAATATTATATTTTCCTCTGGGAGCAAAGTTATTAGTACATGAAACTCAACGTTTGTAGGCGTAAAAAATATCCTTGAAATGTTCGAATACTTGTAGGTTTTAAATTTATTTAAAAATCTACCAATGAAAAATAGGCATGTCAATGCAAACAAATTATGGTTCACCGGTAGATTTATAAATGTATTTTTTTGTTAGTTTTGATATATGATTTTACAGAAGCGTTACATCATTAGTGTAGCGAGTATGGATTTGAATGCGTAAATATTTTGATAAATTTGAACGTCATGTCGGAGTGTTCGCTATTTTTTTTATAAATGGTTCAGATGTGTACGAGCTTGAATTAACTGGGTGTACTTTAAAATATATACCGGCGGTGACTTTGACAACATTAAATGTTTGTTTTGATGTGTTGCAAATTTTTAAAAAGTATTCCTTATAACAATTTATTATTTTGGTACCCCTGACCCCTAACCTGAACATGATCTAACCCAAATTATTTAATAATAATTATAATAACAATAAAAGTCTTTCTATCAGAAGTAAAAGAAAAAAGATAAAAAGTACAATTTAAATTAATAACAAACAAGATAAAAATATAGCAAATCGTACTGACATTTACAATATTTAGAGCAGTGGAGAGGGCGCGGTCAAACCAACAAAGCTACTCAGGTGAACCCCATCCCACCTCAGGTAGGAAACATGCAACGCGCACTTCAGTGTCAAAATAAAAAAAAAAATAGTTTATTTTATTTAAAAAAAAAGATGGTACTCTTCAGCGATGCTATGACGAGCTTCGCTGAATAAGCAAAACCGGAAATAGAGAAATGAACGTAGGAAAAAAGGAAAAAATTAAGTTTAATAAATTAATTTAATTAACGAGTTTATCAAATAATAAGGAGAATTATGTAGTTGTCAGGGAACACGTGCAGAACCGGCCGAGGAGCACGCGAGCCAATTGCCGTAGCTCCCGGGTAGGGGTTCCACAAGCGCAATCAGCTTTACTACAGAAAAAGCTGGAAATCTTCAAGATGGTCGCGAAGCTAGCTCTGACCGTGTGACGTGACACTATGTAAACTAAAGTTAAAAAAAAACAAGGGCGAAGCTGTGTAAATAAAACGCTGAATTAAAAAAAGATATTGCTGGTTTTATTAAAATAAAAGGTTATTAGTGCTAATACTAGACTTATCTGTATAATATTGAAACTTCAGAAGTCTGCTCCAAGGAGACTACCAGACTTCTTCACGAAAACAGCGGCTTATAAGCTGACGATAATGATGGCGTCAGAAGACGCAATGATGATAGAGCAGACAGAAGAAAGAAGACGAAAGTCGGTGAAGACGAAGACCCCAGTCGGAGCTCCTAGGGACCTAATCTAAATTTGGAGGTTTAACCAATGATATCGGGTTGCTCTTATAGTACTTCGCCCCTCTAGGTCTTTGTAACCGTTGCCTTGACTTCTAGCATCGATATGTACAGGCCAAAATCCACCAAGGTGATTTTTCTGTCCCCCAAGGAACAGCAATAATCACAACACAGCAAAGTTACGGTACGGGCGACAGAAAATATGGCCTTCCAATTCCAAATCCGGAGATGAAATAGTCGTGGATTGGAAAAGACTCTTGCAACTTCTGCCGCCAAAAGTTAAGTGAGGAAGTAAGGTCAAAAAGTGTACCAGTCAACAATGTCACAAAAAGACGGGAACGTCAAAATGAGGACCAGCGAATTGCAGCGAATCACTACCATGGGTACCTGGCCAGAGATACTGTCTGAACCGAAAGAAAAAAGGAAGGAATAGACTGGTTTACATGCTAGCGGTTGATATTGAAATAAATCAAATGGGTCCTAAAATCAATTATTCAGTATATTCATCCTTAAGAACAGTTCTTAAAAACCTCAAATTAAAAATAAATAACCGAAATTTAAATATACCTGTGGCAGATAAAGGCAATTGTTTAGTTATTCTTACAAAATTATATTATGTATCGAAAGTTGAAAGTTATTAACAATTTTAGAATCTTAACAGAAAATCCTTACGACAGATTCACTGGAAAAACAATGAGAGTTTTAAACATTTTGTTGAATTTTTGGAAGATAACGATGCACCAAGAAATATCATATCCAGCAATCCCATATTGCCACGTTTATACGGATTACCTAAGATCCACAAAATTGACATCCTTATCAGACCAGTGGTAAGTTTTACTAACACTCCCTTCTCCAACCTTTCTACCTTCACACTCAATCTAATAAAATCCATGACTAATTTCTAACCCAAGCATACAATACTTTAACACTCTAGATTTGGTCGATAACCTCAAGAAATTAAATTTACCTTAAAATTTTCTACTTGTCTCCTTCGATGTAACAAACTTATCCACTACTGGATTTGGTCAATGACATTATAACTTGACTTAATTTTTGTTTGTCCCAAAATTATTTCTGCCCAATAACAAATTTTACCAACTACCAGGCGGACTTGCCATGGGAAGTTGTTTGTCTCCTTTTTTGGCGGATGTTTTTATGAATTATTTGAAAAATAATCACATAATCTCTGAAAACAACCCTGATATCCTCCAATGGTACAGGTATGTAGATGATTGCTTATGTTTTTTGAATTATAAAAACGAAGGAGCTCTAGAATTACTCAATAAACTTAATACACCATACAACATACACCCCGATATATCCTTCACACTTGAAATAGAAAACAATAAAACAATCAATTTTCTGGACATTACCATATTAAAATCAACAAATAATTTACAATTTTAAATATATAGAAAACCCACCCAAACAGATCACTTCATCCCTTACAATTCAAATCACCCTCAACAACATAAGTTAGCATCTTTTCATTGCTACATAAATAGATTACTCAATATCCCCATGAGAAAAGGAATGTACCAGAAGGAAGTAAAAACACTAAAACAAATAGCTTTCAACAATAACTATGACCCAGGTATGATAGACTCCTTGATTTCAAGAACAAAATACAGAAAAATTAGGAAAGATATATACTCTCTCCCAACTACAATAAAAAAAAAATACATTCCTATACCTTACCTGGATCAAAACACCAATTCTAATATTAAACAAATATTTGCGCAATCTATTCCGAATTCTAGTGCCTCCTTTAAAACCAGAAATACTCTAGCAACAAATATCGTAAATTCCAAAGATGGAATTGACCATTTTTCAAAGAGTGGTATTTATAAATTAAATTGTGATCCTTGCAACAGCATCTACATTGGTCGTACGTGTAGACCCCTAAAGATACGCATAAAAGAACACCTTCCTAGATCCTCTTCTGCTTATGGTCAATACCTCAGAAGTTCTAATCATGCTTTCAGCCCTTCCTCTAATTCAAAGATCATTCATGGTATATCTTCCAAAAATTTCAATAGACTCGATTTCATGGAAGATATAGAAATCCGTAAGGAATTACTAGACAATAATTGAACTGGTGTAGTCCTGATTCGGGTCTAAAGGCCGTCGTCGGTTGGAATTGCTTTCTAACGTTTCGCTAGCACGAGTGGCGAGCTTCTTCAGAGGTCCTTCCATCTCCGGTGCTGGAAGTAGACTGACAAATTCTCGGGCGCAGGTTGTATTTATACTGGTTGGTAGGGGGCGGAGCTTGTTTCGCTTCGGTTGACTTCGGAATATCGATCGGCATTACTCGGGAGTGTCTTAGGATAGGATTCCAGATCTGATTGAGCCTGAGGGTCTCCTCTTTTCTGTTGAAATTATGAGGATGTTTGTGGATCTCGATGGCTTCTCTGACGAGCCTGTTGTGATAGCCATTGACTGAAGTTAGCAACCTACAGTTCTCAAAGTGTATCCTGTGATCCCCGTTGCTCAGTGTGTGTTCGGCTACTGCAGACTTCTCAGTTTGTCCTAGTCGACAGCTTGCTTTATGCTCCTTGAGTCTCGTTCCCATTGATCTTTTAGTGGTTCCAATGTAGACCTTTCCGCAGGAACAGGGTATGCGGTAGACTCCTGCAGCTGAAAGTGGGTCCCTCTTGTCCTTAGCTGATCTGATGGTATGCTGGATCTTCTTTGTTGGCCTGAAGATTGTCCCGATGTCATGTCTCTTCAAAACTTTGCCAATCCTGTCCGTGACTCTCGGAACATATGGCAGATATGCCCGAGAGGTGGTGGATCGCCGTTCGGTCTCCCGTGGCCTAGATGATCTCAAGCCCATTGATCTTTTGATGTCTCTCTTGTTGTAGCAATTTGCCTCGAACGCAGAACTCGGCGGAGTCTTTTATGTAGCTGGTACCCTTCCCCACGTGTGGTTGGAGCAGCGATGCCAAGTGTTTCGCCAAGTGATACGCTGGTGATCCCGAGGCACCTACTATTGGTCTCGGTGGAACATTTGCCTTGTGGACCTTGGGTAGTCCATAGAGCCTCGGTGGGACAGCTTCTGTCTTTACAATGTGTTTTTTGTGTACCAGCTACATAAAAGGCTCCGCCGACTTCGTGCGCAAGATTCAGGATATCAACGTTGGACCCGACGACATCCTGGTGAGCTTCGACATCGTCTCGCTCTTCACCAAGGTACGCCTAAAAGAGTGCCTGGACCTGGTGACCAAGTTCTTCCCGGCCGACATCTGCAAGCTCTTTGAGATCTGCCTCACAGGAAGCTACTTCGTGTGGGGAGGAAACTTCTACGAACAAGTGGACGGAGTGGCAATGGGAAGTCCGCTGAGCTCAGGTATAGCCAACCTCTTCATGGAAAGCTTTGAGGAAAAGACGATTAAGACAGCGCAGTACAAGCCAACAACATGGTTCCGGTACGTGGATGACACATTCGTGATTTGGGGGCATGGTATGGACAAGCTCAACGTGTTTCTGCAACACCTTAACAGTCAGCATCCCAGCATCCAGTTTACCATGGAAACTGAGAAGGACCAACAACTGGCATTCTTGGATGTGCTAGTGAAAAAGCGAGGAGGCAAGTTGGCCATACAGTGTACAGGAAACCAACGCACACGCACCGATACCTACACGCTCTTTCCAACCATCACCCGAGTCAAAAGTATGGAGTCATCAGAACCCTGACGGAACGAGCTCGAAGGATTTGCGAACCTGAGAACCTCCAGGCGGAACTCGAACACCTAAAATCTGCGTTCGAGGCAAATGGCTACAACAAGAGAGACATCGAAAGATCAATGGGCTTGAGATCATCTAGGCAACGGGAGACCGAACGGCGATCCACCACCTCTCGGGCATATCTGCCATATGTTCCGAGAGTCACGGACAGGATTGACAAAGTTTTGAAGAGACATGACATCGGGACAATCTTCAGGCCAACAAAGAAGATCCAGCATACCATCAGATCAGCTAAGGACAAGAGGGACCCACTTTCAGCTGCAGGAGTCTACCGCATACCCTGTTCCTGCGGAAAGGTCTACATTGGAACCACTAAAAGATCAATGGGAACGAGACTCAAGGAGCATAAAGCAAGCTGTCGACTAGGACAAACTGAGAAGTCTGCAGTAGCCGAACACACACTGAGCAACGGGGATCACAGGATACACTTTGAGAACTGTAGGTTGCTAGCTTCAGGTTGCTTCCTCATAATTTCAACAGAAAAGAGGAGACCCTCAGGCTCAATCAGATCTGGAATCCTATCCTCAGACACTCCCGAGTAATGCCGATCGATATTCCGAAGTCAACCGAAGCGGAACAAGCTCCGCCCCCTACCAACCAGTATAAATACAACCTGCGCCCGAGAATTTGTCAGTCCACTTCCAGCACTGGAGATGGAAGGACTGTTTTGGAGCTCGATCTTGGGAAACGGCTATAAATAGCGCGTTTTTCAAGACAGAGCTCAGTTGGTGTCGTACCTTGCAAGTGGCAAGACGTGCTGGGCCTTTGTCACTGGCTAAAAGCGGCATGGAGGTTGTTTCATTTGGGGGGAAGTCCCTTGGGAAACCTCAAGTTGTTAAGTTTGGCGTGCTGATGTAGCACCGGTGAAGGGCGCCGTAGTCGAACCCGATACTGCGAGGGTGCAGTGGTTCCTAGCCGTTCCGAGGCGTTCGTACCTAGTGTACGGGCATGTACCAAAAGAAGAAATATAGAAAAAAAGAAGATGAATCAATTTTAACGTGTGGATGCCAGCAACGTATGAATGGGACCTTAAGTCAAGTGCTTTCCACCTGGGCATAATTCGCGCCAGGTCGGCAACCTAGTGGTGTGCGACGGATACCGACATAGCCGACGGTGCCGCTATTGGATTGGAGGCGCGCCGGACGCCATCGCCCTGGGTGACGCGTACGAAGGGTTGGACCTGGGGCATACCCTGCTCCAGGTGGAGAAGCAAAGAAAACTGAGTGGCGAAGAAGAATCAAGGAAGAATAAAGTTAATGAAGTACAAAACCGCCGATGCCAGGACTGGATGATAAGTGCCAGTCCTCCAACGTCGAGTGCCACTACGGAGAAGACCTGTACGAGTGTATGCCACCTGGGCATAACCTGCACCAGGTCGGCAAGAAGCCAAAACCACGTGGCAAAGTGAATTAAAGATGAGTTAAAGTTAACGAAGTGCGAATCCGCCAATGCCAGGCCTGGATGACAGTTGCCAGTCCTCCAGCGTCGAGTGCCACTACCGAGAAGACCTGTACGAGTGTATACCACCTGGGCATAACCTGCCCCAGGTCGGCAAGCAGTACAAACCACGTGGCGAACCGAATTAAAGATGATTTAAAGTTAATGAAGTGCGAATCCGCCGATGCCAAGCCTGGATGACCGTTGCCAGTTCTCCAGCGTCAAGTGCCACTACCGAGAAGACCTGCACGAGTGTATACCGCCTGGGCATAACCTGCACCAGGTCGGCAAGCAGCAGAAACCACGTGGCAAAATGAATTTAAGATGATTAAGTACGAGACCGCCGATGCCAGGACTGAATGACAGTTGCCAGTCCTCCAGCGTCGTGTGCCACTACCGAGAAGACCTGTACGAGGGTATACCACCTGGGCATAACCTGCACCAGGTCGGCAAGCCGTAAAAACCACGTGGCAAAGTGAAATTCCGCCAGCCCTGACGGCAGAAGGCGAAGATGCTCTATATTACCGAGGCCGCCCCTAAGCCGCTGCTTGGGTGCGGTTTCAAACTGCCCTACACAATATGCCGCCCCTGAGAAAACGACTGTAAGCTAGCCGAGGTACTAAGAACTTCCAGGGATAGGCCCCTCGAAGGAGGAAGCGAAGGCATCATTGTGCCAGGACATGGCGCCCAACGTCGAAGGCATCATTGTGCCAGGACATGGCGCCCAACTAGTTGACTCACTTAGGCGATAGGAGTGAAAAAGAACCCACTAACGGAGTTAGGTCCTTTGGGCCTAAGCTATCGTTGAACGTTGACAACCCAACCTGCTGAACGCCTTGCAAATAACATCAGAGCAGAGCGAAAAGTGTGGGGAGGCTTGAATTTGGGTCGAACATCATAGACAAGAACTGATGAGGACAGAATTGTTAAGTCAGATGGACCAAATATTGAACAGTCATTGTGCAGAGACGACTATCAAGGGGACCTCCTATGGAGGGATGAGAAATCTCCAGTCTTGGCCTTTCTTGTCGCTAGCTCTCCTCCATGGAGAGGTATCCTTTGAGACGACGCATGGAGCACGCGATGAACGAGTAGATGAAGACCGGACCACGGCCCCTCAGACCGAGGTCGCCGGGACGATGCTAAGGAAGAAGAAAGTGAAGAAACGAAGAATTATTAGTTGTTAAGTTGTTGTATTAGTTGTTAAGTTGAGTTATGTTTATTATTGGAAAAGATTTTTGTATTGTGTATATTGTATAATCATGCCAGATGGGCATGGTTAAATAGATCACCAGTGACAAAGGCTCTTGAGGGTGGGGGTGTTTTGGAGCTCGATCTTGGGGAACGGCTATAAATAGCGCGTTTCTCAAGACAGAGCTCAGTTGGTGTCGTACCTTGCAAGTGGCAAGACGTGCTGGGCCTTTGTCACTGGCTAAAAGCGGCATGGAGGTTGTTTCATTTGGGGGGAAGTCCCTTGGGAAACCTCAAGTTGTTAAGTTTGGCGTGCTGATGTAGCACCGGTGAAGGGCGCCGTAGTCGAACCCGATACTGCGAGGGTGCAGTGGTTCCTAGCCGTTCCGAGGCGTTCGTACCTAGTGTACGGGCATGTACCGAAAGAAGAAATATAGAAAAAAAGAAGATGAATCAATTTTAACGTGTGGATGCCAGCAACGTATGAATGGGACCTTAAGTCAAGTGCTTTCCACCTGGGCATAATTCGCGCCAGGTCGGCAACCTAGTGGTGTGCGACGGATACCGACATAGCCGACGGTGCCGCTATTGGATTGGAGGCGCGCCGGACGCCATCGCCCTGGGTGACGCGTACGAAGGGTTGGACCTGGGGCATACCCTGCTCCAGGTGGAGAAGCAAAGAAAACTGAGTGGCGAAGAAGAATCAAGGAAGAATAAAGTTAATGAAGTACAAAACCGCCGATGCCAGGACTGGATGATGGGTGCCAGTCCTCCAACGTCGAGTGCCACTACGGAGAAGACCTGTACGAGTGTATGCCACCTGGGCATAACCTGCACCAGGTCGGCAAGAAGCCAAAACCACGTGGCAAAGTGAATTAAAGATGAGTTAAAGTTAACGAAGTGCGAATCCGCCGATGCCAGGCCTGGATGACAGTTGCCAGTCCTCCAGCGTCGAGTGCCACTACCGAGAAGACCTGTACGAGTGTATACCACCTGGGCATAACCTGCCCCAGGTCGGCAAGCAGTACAAACCACGTGGCGAACCGAATTAAAGATGATTTAAAGTTAATGAAGTGCGAATCCGCCGATGCCAGGCCTGGATGACCGTTGCCAGTTCTCCAGCGTCAAGTGCCACTACCGAGAAGACCTGCACGAGTGTATACCGCCTGGGCATAACCTGCACCAGGTCGGCAAGCAGCAGAAACCACGTGGCAAAATGAATTTAAGATGATTAAGTACGAGACCGCCGATGCCAGGACTGAATGACAGTTGCCAGTCCTCCAGCGTCGTGTGCCACTACCGAGAAGACCTGTACGAGGGTATACCACCTGGGCATAACCTGCATCAGGTCGGCAAGCCGTAAAAACCACGTGGCAAAGTGAAATTCCGCCAGCCCTGACGGCAGAAGGCGAAGATGCTCTATATTACCGAGGCCGCCCCTAAGCCGCTGCTTGGGTGCGGTTTCAAACTGCCCTACACAATATGCCGCCCCTGAGAAAACGACTGTAAGCTAGCCGAGGTACTAAGAACTTCCAGGGATAGGCCCCTCGAAGGAGGAAGCGAAGGCATCATTGTGCCAGGACAGGACCTCTGAAGTAGCTCGCCACTCGTGCTAGCGAAACGTTAGGAAGCAATTCCAACCGATGCGACGACGGCCTTTAGACCCGAATCAGGACTACACCAGTTCATCAACTGGCTGCGAAAGCCTTAACCAATTTAATTTAAAGAAATAGTCCATTCTCGAAGTGGAGTTGAAATATAGGGAAAGGGGAAAAAAAGGCAAAAAGTCTTTCTCCACTAATTTAATAGTGAGCTATTAAAGGCTCAATTTTAAAATTAAATTGTCTCTACATGTTTCAAAGGTAGTAACCTTCATCTTCAGGAGACCAAAGTAGTGCTGCAGTTATTATTAGCAGTAGAGAGAAAACTGTTGGTGGAAAATGACGTTGATGGAGCTTTTTTTTTATTTAAAAATATTTTGACAAGATATTAATAATTGAATGTAATCAGCATGCTAAAATTGGAATTGAATGTGGAATGTTATATTTAAATCAAAGTTTATGAAAAGACACTGTCAATCTGTGGTCGAATTTAAAAAGGGAAGATATTCATTATTTGAAAATCATACGTCAGGATATATAAAAAGGATCTTTTGGACATTCTAGATCTTGTTAGAGAAAGATTTTTGTTTGTGATTTGTTTTATGAGAAATTCTGTAATAAGAAAGAAATTTGTAATTAGTAATGAAATAAAATTATTAATAATGTCTGTACTTACATAATGTTGAAATTTCATTTGTAAAATTAGTTATTGGAGACCTAAGGTCCCGTCACCTTGCGTTATGTTCGTCCCATTATGTAGGGAAAACAACAACAGAGTTTTATTTAAAATAAAATTATTAAAAAAATTAAAAACAAAAAAACAGATCTTATATTTTATATACCCTTAAAGATTAAAATAGGGAGACGAACACAGTTAAAATGAAAACGTGACAACGTGTTCAGTCATTTTATAGTCGACCGTTGACAGCTTGAGAACAAAATGGTTGACAATGTTAGTATAATTGCATTAATGACAAAGGTATGAAAAGCTCAATCATCGTTCTTATAGTTACTAGTTAGTTAAATAAACATACATAAAACTTGAATATAACATAAAATATAAATAAAAGATATTATAATAAAAAAATTTTTTTTCCACAAGGTTGGGGGAATGGTCTTAAAAGACTTCTCTTTTATATTCTTTGGCGGTCTCCAGTGATCGTTAAAAGAAATATCGACATTTAAGTTGGGAGAAAAACAATCATTGTCAAGATACAGAATCCAGGAGTATGACTAATCATGTAGAAATTTAAAGTTTTAAAGGTTTAGCACAAAAAATAAATGTCAACCAAGCAACCCAAAAATCAAAATCAGTCGTCTTAAACTTCCTTTCCTCGGGAATAGGTGCTTTAAAGATCAGTGTTGTCATCTATGGGACCATCATCGAGGTGTAAGAAATAATTTGATTTAAAATACTAAAAGTAAAAGAATTTTTTTGTCGAAAATAATTTATGTTGTTAAACGATTGATGACTTGGTTGGATGCCGAAATGCAAGAGGTCATCGAAAATTTCGAACAGAACAGAACAGAATGATGGTTGACCAGAGAAGACTGTCACAGGTGGTTGTACATAACCTCTCAATTATACTTTTAGAGATTTCAGACTATTAAAGATTTACTGACAATATCAAAATAATTGAAATTAGAAATAAAAGAATAGAGAAAAAGAGGTAAAATTGTTTGTTTAACCAATTTGTTAGACAATAATTGTCTAGTAATTATTGCCTTTGTTTAAATACACAAGTAAACCTAAACAGGAGTTATAGTCCTTTGCATAGACGCCTTCTAAACTAAAATTTAATATTTAAATATCTTCCAAACTTAACAAATTTTTAAATGACCCGCTTTTTTATTCTCAACAACTTCAACAAAGTCAATTCAATGTCAATAGATTTAATCTCTATAATTTAAATAACTGTCAAATTTCGATTTGAGACCACGTTTCCAGGTGTAACAAAAACAAAAAGAGATAAGAGAAATGATAACTGTTAATTATATTTTTAAAGAAGTGGTTCGTCCCACAAATGTTTGTCAATTGCAATTTTACAAACAGAATGTTTTATGTGACCAGTTTTTACATTGTGATGTTCATGTCCCACTTAACAAAAAAATTGTATCAATGAGGTGTTCCTGTTTTCTGATAAATTGAGTAAAAACCAAAATACTTTTATAAAACTTCTTAGAACAACTTTCAACAAATAGGTAACAGTTGATTACTTTTTACCCAACAGTTTTTGATTGATTAATCTTTTTACAATTACATTTCTTAAAACAAAAATTCTCAAATTAAATACTTCTACAAATCGGGTTTCTCCTCGCTTTTTAGGAAACACTGATGATGGCCTAAGGTCGAAAGCGCTCTGCATTATAAGAATTTTGGAAGATTATACACTTAATACACAAAATATATTGATCAGGTAGGGCTGTGTACACTTTTTGAAAAGATAAGGAAGGAGAGTCGTTTTTTTTTGTATTAAGTGTATAATTAATTAAATTATTATTAAATTAAATTATACACTTAATACAAAAAAAAAAACGACTCTCCTTCCTTAACAAAATATATTGGTTCTCCCTCTTAATTGAAAAAGTGTACACAGCCCTACTTTATCAATAAATCGCTCCATGTTACTTACTGATAAAATTTTAGATCATGTAAATACGTTCCTGTGTAGTCAAGGAATAATGAAACCATCAACAGCATACGTACCTGCACCATCTAACATAGACTCTTACAAAGTCAGAAATATGTTTATAATATCCTATTATCAATATATTGAAGATATTCCAAATGACAGTACGTCTCCTTTACCTGCTCTGAAGTGAAGAAACAAACAAGTTGATCTCAAAGTACAATTATGTTCTTTTCTTTATCAAAAAATTATAGTGTTAAGATATTTATCGGATATTTTTTGGAACAATAAAAACATGTTACTAAACCTGAGCCCCTAAATTTTAAAGTTTTAGCTGTATTGATATAGTAGAAAAGAGGCCCAAATACATGGTTGAAAATTTAACGTAAAATCATGACCATATTAAGAAAACGCACTGTATAATAGAGCGCGTCTAGGATACTACTTGTATATCACTTTTGTATTATAAATAAATATTTTTTGTTTCAGCTCGATAACTCAAAACTTTACAACCGCCGGAGTCTTACATGCATTCTACGTACAAATAAATTGGGTGTAACATAATATATTATTGTATGATACTTAAATTACTTTAAGGTATCGCGTAATTACTGCGGTACATAATATATTGCTACTTGATTCACTAATTAATTTAGGATAATATATAGTTTACAGGACAGATACTTTAGGTGATACACAGCAGTTCTGCCAACATTATTTGGGATATACTGTTGCTTAAACGATTTATTAATATGTCTCATATTTTGTACAAAAACATTGGCATTGTTTAAGATATCAGATCTAATGGGGTTCAGAAACTCAATGAACTTAAACTATGTGGCTCATTTAAATAAGTTTCCTTCTCACTAATATTCCATTCCAACATAATAATTTGTGATACCCTTGTGTAAAATGCTTGTTTATTGAACGGTATTTAGAGCTGTATTTCTTTTTAAACGATCGAGTAAAATGTTTTTGAACTACTACTCTGTCACAATGAGATTCCCCAAAATAAAATAATAAAATTAAATGTTCTAATCCAAGCTCCTCTACAGTCACCCTGTATTCTTCGCAAACCAAAAAAAGTGATGAACAAATTTACGATGCTTGTTTGTTTTATCAAACTCTGGGATATTCTGTCAGGAAAAATATTTCAACCCTCGAAATTTACAGTGTTTACCAGTCTTAAAATAAGAGCTCTGAAAGTGTTCCAAAATATTCAAACAATCTTCGACTTATTTTACTAATATTTTGATTGCCGAATAGGACTAAAAAGTGACAGATACGAGGCCATTTTGAATTTTTTTTGAATAGTAACCTTCATCAATAACTACACAACTGAATTGCATTTTGCGTTCCGATTTCAAAAACATAGAGTTATAAATATTTATTTTCAACCGTTTCGAAAATATGGGTGTTTCTAAATTTTGACATCTATCGTAATGTATAATTTGCATTTAATTATAATCAGCAGGAAAATAGTCAATCGGATGAGGCACTTAAAAAAATGTATCTGTAAATATGATTTTTGAAAGAAAAGGTTTTTCGTGGCTCCTGTTTTATGGTTAGCTCTAAATTTTGAAAATATATTTTAATTCCTTATTTACCTAGTATTTCAATATTCGTTCTTAGGCATGCTGAAGTTTATCATCGTATAGTTGTTGAACATATTCACTTAAAATGTTGTTTCGGTGCCTCTATGCATTGACGGTGAAATTTAAAAAATGGGCCCAATCATTATCCCGCGCCAGACTGTCATTTAAACACATTTTGAACTTGCAATGGAGATTTAACAAAAATATGCAGTTTTCCAGTAGTCCGCATTCTTATATTTTGAGAACTAATGCCCGTGCCTTTCAGGGGCGGCAGTACCAATCCTGTTTCAAAGGGCCATCAGACAGTATAGTATTATTATTTATCTACATTAATTTCAATTTTTATTGATTCGCAAACTGCCAGTCAACAACCGTTCCACTTTATAAATCGTCCTTGTAACCCATAGTAAACCCGAAAACACGCCGCCACCAAATTAATTGTTTTACTTTTCAAGTCCGCCTTTGTAACCCAAACCAGATTCGGCAAGCCTTATATGCCATTACAAGGAACTTAAAAGTTCCAGGTTTTAGAATAGGCAACCAAACATACACCATCATATATTTGATGATTTCACATTAGTTTATATTTGCCAAGATCGGAATTGCCGGTAAATTTAAGGTATATCCAATCCACCAAAAACCGTAGTAGTACAGTCCCCGAACGATCGCACAACTATTTACCACTGCAACAGTCGATTGCCAAAGTTCAAAGTTTAATTGACAGGCTCGAAATGATCGTTGGAACATAAAATAGCGGGTTGGAATAAACCTTAGAAGAAAGTAAGGTTAGTTGTTATTATTTGTTGGTTATTATACTCATTAATTATCGGTTTCTGTTATTATTTTTTAAAGAAAAGGACTGAACTAGTGTAAAATAAGTGAGCGTGAGTGTTGTCTGTTGAAAAACATAACTTGCTTTATTGGCATTTTATTTGTTTATGATTAGGATATCAGGTAAGTGTTTTAAAGTTTGAATAAAATATCTTGTTTGGACACACGCACCACGTAATGACATGAAAAACCAAGTTGAAGCAGGTAAAAAGTGATCTTATTTTAAGCTAATTAAAGTCAAAGATGATTTGATGAACCAAGTAAAATAAAAACAGTATTTTTGTCCGACGACCCCTGAAATGTTGAATTTATTCGGCATTGGAGGCAAGGGGAGTAATACGTTATTTGGAGAAAACTGGTATCAAAAATATGCATGGCTCACGGGAAGTGAAACCAAAAGTAGCTGTTTTGTCGGCCACACTATGCATTTTATTTTTAAATCAAATAGTAAAGATAAAATCCGTGGTGCGGCTGTACGACCATTTACGATTTATTTGGTAAACAAAAATGAATAATTTTGATATGACTTTACAATGGCAACGAGGTTGCGTAGAACAATACTCTGCTCGTTCTCCAAAAAATTTCTATGTAATTCTTGACCCAATTACGATGCCAACAAAAACACGCTGTGCTAATTTTGAAAAAACTAATTTTTCTCCATATTTTCAATAAAAGCAGGTTTAAAGGGTTTTCCAAGAATTTGTTGGGAAATCTGCTGTCAGTGCTATCTATCAATTATTTTTTAACATAAAGAACCGGTTGAAAGTGCAATACTGATCCGCTAATTTTAAATTTGGAAAAATTTTTGGAAATGTATTATTTTATTTAGGTATAACGTATAACCTCGCGTATACGCCTATAGCAATTTATTGCAACACACCGTTCCGCAAATTTATGAATTATTTTCATTTTTACCCAGAATCTGTGTCAAATGAGGGGGGCCTTTCGTGATGAATATCACATAACCCTAATTTTATTTTATTAGTAGGTATATTATCTACTGAAATAATAATAATATAGCGACTCACGCGCGGATCCAGGTATGGGGTCACATAAAATATGATACTAACTACAAATTTTATCATGAATAAAGAATATCTGATTTACATTTTCTCAAACGTACCTTATTGCATAGAAATAAAAAAAATTGATATGAAATTAAATAGTATACCTATTATATATCCCTTTATTATATTAGAATATTAGATAAAACCGAAATTTGGCCGTGGTCTCCAAAAAAGTTTACCTGCGGTGCTCCTTGATCCTCGTTAACATCTTTTCCTGTATCTGCGCCTGTACCAAACTGCCAACCGTGGCTGACCACCCACGAGCCGCCACTGATTAATGTATTCCGAAAGTAGGAACCACGCTTGGTCAGAAAAAAATTATATGTGTAACAGATCGTTCCTTAAATTATTGACAAACCAATGGCAATACGCAAGATGTGGGGTCGGTAAATGTGCTTAACATAATTGCATGGATGCATGACCAAGTTATTTTTTACAATTTTTTGCAGTTTACTAAAATTGTGAATATCGGAGGTTATCCTTACTGGCATGTAAGCCTTCATCCCTTTCTTAAATAAGTGTCCTCCTAACAGCAAGCCTTGGTTTACCAAGAATTGCAAACGAGCTGTTAACTCAAGATATTATTTGTACCAAAAATGGCCCCAAAACCCTACCGCCGAAAATCGTACCATCTTTGTTAACGCTCGAAATGGAGGCAAACGATAAACCAAAGCAAGGAAGCACACAACCAGAGGATCGAAAACCCAGTCCTTGAATGTCCTAACGGATCAAGATCATTTTGGTCGGCAACTAAGACCGTCATTCACAACTTTACCAAGTAAACCATTCCACCTCTAACACGCTTTAATGGCACTATTCTGACAAAGGCACAGGACAAAGCAAACTTACTGGCGGAAATATTCTCTTCATATTCAGCGATAAATTCTCAGGGAAAACTCCACCGAATGTTCCCCCTGTACAATCGAAAAGCCCGAAATTGTTTTCCGGCAGCGCCATGTTAAATGAATCTTGAGGAGTCTTGACATCAAAAAGGCTTTTGCTACCGACGTAATTCCAGTCATCGTAATTAAGATATGCGCTGACGAATTGACGCTAGAATTTTGTAGGCTTTGTAACTTATCTTACAAGAAAGGAATATTTCCTTCTTGCTGGGAAACTGTGCGAATCCAGCTCATATCCAAAAGAAGCAAGAATACCTTGCCAAACAACTATCTTCAAGTCGCATTGCTTTCGGTTAATCAAAAATTATGGAGAAGGCTATCAACGAAAAGTTATTAAAGTACCTGGAAGGCTTCAACATTATTAGTAATCGCCAGTATGGATTCCGTAAATCTAGATTAATAGAAGACCTTCTCGCTTATATTACTTAAGTTTGGAATAACGCAATAGAACATAATGGGGAGTCCCGGCCGGAAGCACTGGATATTTCCAGGGTCCTTGACCGAGTATGGCACGAGGGGCTCCTAACTAAAGTGAGAGCATACGTAATGCCGATTCAATATTGTTCATGGCTGTCAAGCATTCTTAAAGACCGTTCTCTGCGAGTGGGTGGACGGATTTCTTTCAGACACATTTAACATCGACGCCGAAGTCCCCAAAGGTTCTATATTGTCGCCCACCCTCCTTTTACTATACATTAACGATCTTTTAGAAAAACTAAAAATCCCATGTATAGCTTCGCTGATAACAGCACTCTTGTTTCATCTTTTACTTTGGATGTTCGGAAATCGTCTGCCAATGCATATCACTATAGGCGGCAAGACGTCTCATATCTCAACAAAGACCTGGAAAAAATTCTGTCTTGGGGTGACAGTAATCAAGTAGAATTTGACGCTATTAAACCCAAACGGCAATTTTTCTAAAAAAGTTAATGTTGAAGAACCGGATATAGTCATGGCGCGACACTAAATTCCCTTGGCATCATCAATTCATTTATTGAACGTCAAGTTGGATAGTCTTATGCCTTGGCATACTTACGTTGCGGCCACTGCTGAGGCAGCGTCGCGGAAGCTTGGAATATTTTTCCGAATTAAGAACCTCTATACACCCCTACAACTTTTGATTCTCTATAATGTCCAAATTCGACTATCGCTGGAGTACCGTTCGCATATTTGGGGCTCTGCTCCTAAACATACCCTGAGATTGCTAGATTTCATTCTAAGAATGGACTTCATTGCACAATCTGCCAAAAAACATCATCAGGGATATAGTAAACCTTTTACAGGTAATCATCGAACAAGGCTACTATCCGTGTGTACAATGTATACGTTCATGATACACCGAGGGACAGATTTAACGAGCTGTTCTTATTTGCTGACGACACTGCAAGTACTTCAGTTTCAGATCAACCGCGGCTGGTAGTGACTAGATTGCAGAGGCACATACGAGTTTTAAAAAAATCGCTTTCGAGGTGGAGGATTCGACTGAATCCTACCAAAACGAAGGCCATTCTCTTCTCAAAGAGCAGAGTTAGAAGACCCGAGACAACGCTCTTGTTTAATGGCATTCGGATAAACTGGGTCCAAGAAGTCAAGTACTTGGGCCTTGTTTTTGATGAGAGACTTAACTGGAGAAAGAACTCCGAAATAAGATTAAGAGAAACTTCCAATATATATACCGTTTGTTCAATAATAAGAGCAAGATAGGTTATAGAACCAAAGTTAATTTATACAAGACTCTCGTCAGGCCGGTCCTGACTTATGGAGTGCCACAACAAGGTGCACCATAAGCAGGACAGCGCATAACAAGGTCCATGTGCTACAAAATAGAGCGTTAAATATAATTGCGGACGCTCCGAGATATACTGTAAATAGAGTACTATACAGAGACTTTGAGATACCGATACTAACGGAATATTATGACAAAATATTAGCGGGTTACTACAAACGTACGGACGTATCCAACAATCCACTAATTACAAGTGCACATATACAATCACCGACGAATTTCACCTACAAGTTCCCTAAGAATTGGCTGTCTCCAGCAATAGTGAAGAGGCACTAACGATGGAAGCCTCGACAAATCAAGCGTTTATTTAAGCTAAGAAAAGAATAAGTCCAAAAAGACGCTCATACCCCTTTTTTAAACGATCCAGGGCTTCAACTCCTTTTCCTTATTTGAACAGTGGGCAACAAACGTCCCAATGACTAATAGAGGTTATAGGCAATGCCTGACTTGGAGAAGAGAGAGATCCAGAAGAAGCCATTCGCTTGATCGATGGCCATGATCTGACAACAACCTGGTAAGCCTTGAACACCGTAGGCAGGTTGACGACATGAGTCTATTTTACAAATATTATCATAGCAAGTGCTCAACTGAGGTTGCCCGCTTGATTTCACCCAGAGCGGTGCATAGTAGAAATACACGACGAGCCACTGCAGCCTACCCGTACGTGGTTCAGCTTAGTATCCCTCGAACTACATAGTTTAAAATTATTTCATCTGGAGAACGTCATTCCTCTGGAACGACCTACCTGAGGCCGTGTTTCAGACGAGTATAATCTCAAAAAATTCAATACCAACGTAAATCGTTTCCTGCGTACATGCACCGCTCGCGGAGCGCCATAAAGGATTAGTTCTGCAGTGCTGTGCCTTATTATAAAAAAAAAATCGTTTAGAATGTTCCATAAGAAAATATAATTCTCTGAGAAAAGCGTTTCAAAGGTTTTGGACCAAGTATTGACATACCACCATTTTATTTATTTTTTAAAAGGCCAGACATTCGTTTTCCATTTCATCACTACTTTTGACCAAAAATCATTTTTGATAGCTTGATACAATATATACTGTTAGACATAGACATGTGCGGTATATAAATTAAAACAATTTAATAATTATTCTATCGTAAGCTTCGTTTACTAGTGAAAAATTGGTATACCAAAGAACAATGAACTAGAAAGTTCAGGAATCTTTAAATCAACAGAGAGCTTAGCCTTGATTAATGAGTACAGAATTTCTACCACTCATAGATTTTTTAAATGTCTAAAAAATAATAAAAAAACAAAATTATTTAAAGAGTTCTAAAGTTTAATATCACACATTATTTTTATATAAAGAATGTAATTCTATTTATAGCGCTGATATATTTTTTAAGCTTGCTTATAAGCAACTTTAAGTAATACTATTAAGTACCAAAAAAAAAATCCAAATGAACGGAAGCAGAAGTTATAAATGAATAACAATTTGTACATTTACATAAAATCTATGAATAAATAATATAATAAAAATTTGTTGCATTTTTACCGATATCAAATTTACATTTTTGTCTGAATAACAAACAATAATGTTTTCATTATTTAGAGTTTGCAAGATATATTTAATTTATAAAAAAAAGGTTATTATATTTTATTGCTTAATTATTATTCTTTCTGATTTCTTGATTTTGATTAAATTTAATTATCAGTAACTTTTTTAATAATGTGCCGATTTTAATAAAAAATAAAAGGAGAAATTATACAGGGTGTCCGGAAATGACGATGAAAAATTTTAAGGTATGATTCTTCATAAAAAGATATGAAAAAAAGTTCATATTAACATAGGTCCGGAAATGCTTCCAGAGGGAGCTACAGGCCCTTGAAGATGGTGTCATAAAAGTGGTTTTTATTTAATTTATTAGGATCTACTTACAATACAGGAATTAACTTCTACGTATAAGTTAGAATGATTGGAGGTCACTTTTTGAAAATGTCAGGTGACCCATATTGCAACCAGTGGCGTGGGAACAAAGGGGTGGTTAGTTATTTAGGGTCATATTTTTTTTCGCCGAGTGTATTTTTGCTATCTTTTAAATAAATTATGATTCTTTGAACATTTTTACGTAAAAAGGGTTCCCTTGGTATAAAGTCGTATAGTCGACCGTTTTCGAGATAAAGAGACTTTAATGCTCAATTTTTTTTTTAATAATAATTTTATTAATAAAAATACCAACAAATCAATAACAAAATAATAAACAACGCTGTCCCTAAGATTTTAAATCCTTTTTAATGTTATTATAAATTTTATAATAAGTGTTGAAAATGATTTCCGTTCATTTCAATGCATCCTCGAACTCGTTTTCTCATAGATCTTCTAACTTTTCTAAAAATACCAGGTTTATTTCTTTTAACTTCACAACAAGCAAATACCCGCTGCTCTAATTCTTCAACGCTGCGAACTGGTACTTGATATACTAAGGATTTTAGGTAACCCCATAAAAAATAATATAATGGATTTAGATCCGGAGAACGAGGTGGCCAAGCTACAGGGCCCCCTCGTCCTATCCATCGCTCAGGATAAACTTCATTTAAATGTGCCCTCACATTAAGACTGAAATGTGGTGGAGCCCCGTCTTGCATGAAGTACATATCTGTCCTCAGAGCATAAGGCACATCATCAAGCAGGTCTTGTAGCACATTTCGTAGAAACTCTAAGTATGATTCACCGTTTAATCTATTTGGTAAAATGTAGGGCCCTATTAAATAGTCCCCAAATATTCCCGCCCAGACATTAATAGAAAAGTTTTCTTGGTGCCTTGATTCAAAAATCGCATGTGGGTTTTCGTCTGCCCATACGTGGTTATTATGGAAATTGATAATTCCGTCTCTAGTAAATCCGGCCTCATCAGTGAAAAATATTTTACTTATAATGTCGGGAGCTCGGTGCCATTTTTGTCTTAGCCATCGACAGAATTGCATCCTGGGTTCAAAATCTTCGGGTTTTAGAGCCTGAACTCTTTGAATGTGGTATGGGTAGAGACACTGTTCATGCAAAATTTCTAAAACCGAGCTCTTTGGAATGCCTTCTTGCATAGCTAGCCTTCTAATGCTTATGCCTGGATTACCTGCGACTATTTCAAGAACTCTCTTTTCAGCTTCGACAGTTCGAGTGGTACGTGGTCTACCAGTTGAGTAATCTGTTTTAAAAGATCCTTTTTCACAAAGTCTTCTACGCGCATTAATGAAAAATTGAATGCATGTAACTTGCCTGTCAGGGTACGTCTCTTGATATAATCTCCGCGCTTCGAGAGCGTTACCATTTGCTTTCCCATACAGAAAATGCATTTGTGCCATTTCTTGAAATAAGTAATTATTCATTTTTCAGCTTTTTAGTGAAATTCTTAAATAGTAAAAACACACAAGTCACAATAACGGGTTGTTCAACTAAAACTTCAAAAAGTGACAAAGTGAAGTTGCTTATTAAACAAGTTCAAATGCATTAATTGAATTAAGCCAACTATGATTTGTTGCGAAGCGCTTGGTATCCTATGCATTACATTTTTAAATGAAGTTTTTGGTGGAATCCACAGGTGAATTTAAAAATGTACCCAGTGTAGTAGGTACCAGTAAATTCGTTTTTCTTTTTGGTAATGGGTGTAAAAGAATAACTACATTTTAAAATAGTATTCAAGCATCTTCTTATTTTTTATTACATAGCCTGTTTACTGTATTTACGCACTGCAGTCGTCCTTTTAAGTCCGTTTATCTCGAAAGCGGTCGACTATACGACTTTATACCAAGGGAACCTTTTTCACGTAAAAATATTCAAAGAATCATAACTTATTTAAAAGATAGCGAAAATACACTCGGCGAAAAAAAAGATGACCCTAAATAACTAACCACCCCTTTGTTCCCACGCCACTGGTTACAATATGGGTCACCTGATATTTTCAAAAAGTAACCTCCAATCACTCTAACTTATACGTAAAAGTTAATTCCTGTATTGTAAGTAGATCCTAATAAATTAAATAAAAACCACTTTTATGACACCATCTTTAAGGGCTTGTAGCTCCCTCTGGAAGCATTTCCGGACCTATGTTAATATGAACTTTTTTCATATCTTCTTATGGAGAATCATACCTTAAAATTTTTCATCGTCATTTCCGGACACCCTGTATATTAATCTTTTATCCTTAGATTTTCGGCAAAAATAGAATACACATGAATTTGCTATTATCCAGGTGGTTAATACTGCTTTTGTTCAATAACTGCAAAACTATTTAGGCTGAAAAAACTTTATGTGCAATCCAAATTAAGGTCTCATTCTTTCCCAAGATTCTGTTTGTTTATTCGCTTCGAAATTCTTAAAAGATAGTAATATACAAGGTGTTATTTAATAAGTGTCTGATATTTAACAGGACGATTCCTCAGTAATTTATAAGGTGAAAACTTCGTATAAAGTCTGTGCGTTTTAAGAAGTTCGCTAAGCCATAAAACTTCTTGAGCATTATGTCGGTGGCTCTCAAACAATAAATTATATTGAAGGTAATTTTAGATGTTGATGAATTACATTTTCTAAATAAAATAATTTAAAGTAAATAAAAAATTAGTTTAGGTAAAGAAAAATAATAATTTTTTAGCTTTTGTAGTATTCAGACAAATTAGTTTTACGAATTCTTTTTTATAAAGTTTTGGTTCTAAAAAGAACCGATTTTGTAGTCTTGCGACAGAACGTACCTACTTGTAGATAGGTACTACTAAAAGTAGTCTTCCTCTGAATTTGAAATTTCACCCATGCTTTCAGACTCATCAGAATCAACATCATCGTCATCATCATCATCATTCGTAATAATTAACGGTCTTACTTCGTTTATAACCTGTTCTGTATCATAAGATTCAAAAATAATTTTTTCTTTGTGTTCAATGCATTTCCGCCATTCTTCTTTGCCCGCTTGGCTAAGCGCCTCCTCCCATAACTTTATAACGCTAGGCTTACCGATATTTTTACAGGCATGTTTGTCATAATAGTTCTTGCTAATACCCCATACCAATTCAATTGCGTTGTAATGACAATGGTAGGGCGGCAATCTCAAAACTTGATGTCCATATTTGATGGCTAATTCGTCAACAACATACTTTTTTTTAAATGACTGCTCTTTACACTTGCTTAAAAGTTCACTTTTTAAATATAAATTTTCATGGTTTATGTTTTTCTTTGACAACCACTCTTTTATTTCTTCCTTTTTCCAGCTGCTTGTAGGGAATTTCTCTTCGAGTCTCGTATGGTAAGAGGCATTGTCTAAAACAATTAAGGAAGGTTTTTCTAAACTTTTTAAAAGTTTTTCCTCGAACCAATGCTCAAAAATTTCAGCATCCATATTGCCGTGATAATCATCAGTTTTTTTTGTTGATGAAAATATCAAACTGGCATTTAAAACAAAACCTTCTTCATTAACAGCATGTAATATAATATACCTTTTTTCATTGAGCAAATTTTAATTGGTTCTTGGAAAATAGCGATTATTATATAGATTTAACTATAATAATAGCAAAATAATTTAATTATCTATTTAATTATTATTTATGCTCAACGCGTAATTCTAAGATAATTTTGTTTTGAAACCTCTGATTTCGCCCAGTAATAGAATACAGTAAACCAGTGGGATGTTCGGTGTGATCAAGTATAGCGAAGGTGCGAAGATATTGTAACTTAACCGACTTACTGTTTTAAAAGCGATAACATCCCTTGGTGATTTAATCCGATATCGGACTTCTTAAAACGCACAGACTTTAAGCGTGGGTTCGCAAGCTCTTCATTTTTGAGATACAGGGTGTTAAAAATTCTTTTTAATTTTTGTTTTTCGTAAATAATTTTTGAACTAATGTCTATATTTGGACGAAAATTGTTACCTAGGGGTTTTTTGAAATGCGAAATTCGAATTTGATGTTAGCATGGCTCCCACTTGTAGAGGGCGCCACCTACGTGTCTTTTTACTCTTTTGAGGAGTCATAACTCTTTTATAAAAAACTGGATTTCCTCATAATTTTTACATGAAAAAGGAATACTGGGTAGAAGTCGCTACGAGCAATCGTTCTCGAGAAAAAGAATAATAAAGAAATAAATGGCATTTATTTGCATATCGCTATGCCCATATCAGATCATATATAAATTAGCATTTATCTCCTAAACAAAGCCGAAATCAAAAAATTATGAAAATGTACTTTACATTAGCCAATATAGTGCCTATATAACAGTGTCATCAAAGGAGAAAACGGCAGTGGCGTACATATTTTTTGTACCTGTTAAAAATTGTAACACCCTGTATCTGAAAAATGAAGGGCTTGCAGACCCATGCTTATATGAACTTTTCACCTTATAAATAACTGAGGAATCGTTCTGTAAAATATCGGACCCTTACTAAATAACACCCTGTATAATATATAGTACTAACTGCCATGTACCTACATTTAAAATATCTACGGTCCTAATATTGTATTGCTATGGTTACCAATGAAGGAAACAATAACATTGTTGACAAATTGACAATAAGTACCAGAGAAACAGGTCAAGCTGTTGTTCTATGTAATAATGGTTGTAGCATTCCCAAAGTTCCAATGAACTATGTTCTATGTTCTTCGTTAAAGGTCATTTGCATTTGGCTAGTATACTGGCAGATCAGATTTCATCTGATAATGTAAGAAAAAGATTACGAGAGTAAAATTTAACATCCCATATATCTGTTAAACGTCCAATGATAGCTGCAGACCATGACGGGCAGCCATGTAATTTGCGCGAACTCATGACGGCTACATGTTAGTTCAGTCTTATAACCTTATAAGGTGATAATAAAATATAACTGATATTTTTAATATTAAAGAAAATTTAAGGTCACAACCTGCCTCAGCTAGGTCAAGCTCGTGGCAAATGTAACCGAAGTGATTCTTTTGTGCAGGGTCCTTGCTAGTAAAACAAAATTAATTAGGTGCTATTTAATTTGAAAAAATGAAACGTTAAATATAAGCGGGATATTTTAAGTTGAAAATTTACAAAACTTAGTTCAAGATCTTATAAATACCTGCTAGGTATAGTCAATTGATTTACCAAATCAGACAAAAACAGCAAAATAATGAGTTTGGCTAGGTTAAACACTCATTATTATAGCGCAAAAGTTGTAACTCTTTTACATATCACTATATATATCTGAATATATATGGTTAATATGAGAAATCACTTAAAACGTTAAATTATACATTTAAATATACTATTAAATTATGTTAGAAACAGTTAGGCAAAATAGTTTATAGCTTTAATTAAAACTAAAGGAAAACTACCTTCCATATAGGACATTTGGCTGTAAGTATATCATAAAAGAACAAAATTACTACGATATTTGTAGTTTAATAGAAAGGTACTTATCACCAGGGTCGTGGGTGGCTGGTTCCCTTAAGAGATGGTTCCTTGTTGCTGTTTAGTAACATTGGCACTTAAATAGGCGTCACAAATACCTCAAAAAAATAGACTGGAAACTCAAGGGTCAAAACAGGAAAGGTCCGAATAATCGGGTAACTTTAGGAACAGCAACTAGTAAGACGGCAAGGTAGTAACGGCAAATAAAAAAAGGAAACGTTGTGAACTTACCCAAGAGGTGCTGCAATCAAGATTAGACGTGGACAACCCAATGAGAGACTGATTTCACCGAATGACACAGATGACGGTTTCCTGTCAATCTCAAAACCCACAGCCTAGGTCACAGAGAATAATTAAAATTCGAGCCAATACAGCCTAAAACAAAGAGCGGTTTCACGTAAGCATGTAGAATTACGGACTTGGGGTTCTACGACAACAACAAAAAAATAATTAAAACATACCTGGAAGTTACAACGTTACAGGCTAAAACCTAAACTAAGACTGAATGGTACATTATGCCATTAATACCAAACCGCGCGTTGGTTAAAGTGGTACTTTACACTTGCCCTTTTTCAGAAAATACGTACCAGGTAGTAGACAAAAGCTGCAAGGACATCCAAAATAGGCATGGAACATAAAAGTCAACTGCCAGCACTGCAACTGCCAGCACTTTAAGTGATACTTTGCTCCTGTCGATTTTAAGGAAAAAAGGCACAAAGTAATAGACAAAAGCTGCTAGGACATCCAAAATGGGTAATGGACATAAAAGTCAGTAGTAATAGAATAATAATGAAGATCCCATTATATACAGGGTGAGTTTCTAAAATGTTACAAGGCAATATCTTCAAAGCGATAACGGTTTTAGATATTTTCTTCAAATTCAAAAATCAAACATTTGTTTGTAATTAATTGTAACACTTAACACCCTGTATAGATTTTAGTTAATATGTTTCCGCCTTTTTCTCATTGCTCAATTTTTTTTTTAAAACATATTTATGTTTTATTGGCTTGTGATGCCTATTTTATAAAATAAACAGTGTTTGAAGCGTTTTCACCATGTGCCAACTGCTTTTTTTGTGCAGCAGTTTACGTGGCACTTACAGAGCCCTACTATTTTGCAACGACTATACAATTTGTAAAGCTTATATTCTGCAACCTTATGAAAACTGGCTTGAACACTTTTGGCAGTAAGCTGACGCGACACGTCGCTGTAATTTTATGTGCTATCTCTTCATGTAGGAAAAGACTTCAAAGTGAATAAAAAAAAATGTTGGGAAAAGACTAGACTTTAACATGAGATTGAACGATCTTTCACTTCTCAATAGTTTTATAGGAGTTTTAGATGATGTTATGATGCAAAAACGCTGTTTTGTGTTACTTTAAATGACAGCGGATTCCTGTATATTGTATTAGCGGCAATTACCCTATCATTTTCAATCAACACATTAGTAACAAAATTACTAATAGGTATTGAATTCTATCAATATTTTATTTGTCCGGTTAAATGTACCATCAATTTTATTATAGAACGTCGCTATCATAAGGGGGAAGCAATATCATACGTCAAGTTTCTTGACAAGGATAATCCATGGGCGTGTTATGAATATTTTAAATTAAATTCAAAAATTCTGAAAATCTCATTTTTTTTAAGTAGTTGCAATAAAGACAAATTAGGTCTAATTTCCACATATAAATTTATTTAACATATCCGACGCATTTCGCTACACTGTAGCTTTATCGAGCGAACCATACATTTATATTAACTATAATAATATATTTCTTTGGTAGGTAATTTTATTAAGGGAATTCCCACAGAGTTGTACTTCAAATATGGTCAATTATTGAAAAGGTTTAATAGGGGGAGTTATTTAATTCTGTTTGGTCATTCGGAAGCAAGCCTGTGTTTTTATGACGGATAATTTCTAAACTTTGCAACAAATTTAGTTTATGGCTTTTATGTTCTGTATGAAGAATTTTAAAATTATCTACAAAAATATGGTTTTCTTTAGTAATATGATTGGTGTAGCCCAAGTCTGTTTTGTGACGTAAAAAAAGTTCAGCTAATCTGGTTTTCAATGCTCTACCTCTCTGACCTATATAAATTTTTGGACACGATCCACAGTTTAATTGATATACCCCTAATTTATTCTTCTTTTTAGTCTTAATTTTATGATTTTTTAGTTTTTTACCTAAAGAATTGTTTGTTTTGTATGCTAGATTTATTTCTTGTTGTTTTAAATAAGTTTCAATTTTCTTGATGGGATAGCCGATAGAAGCTAGGGTCTTGAAATTACTCTTTGTTATCTTGGGTTAGAGATAGACTTCTGCGGTGGATTTTTTAAAAAGTTTATTAAGGATTTTACCTATTATTTTGGATGATAACCACTGTTTGTTGCCAGTTGTTTTATGATATTTAATTCCATATTAAAATCTTCTTTTGACAACAGAATACTAGTAAGTCTATGTATCATACTATGATACGCGGATAATTTATGTTGTTGGAAATAACAAGAGCTATTGTTATCAGTGATATCAATGTGTAAGGGATGTGATAAATTTTGAAAGAATGTGTGTTAATCCTTCTGGTAATGGTTAGGTGAAGAAGATTTATGAAAATGTCAATTTCTGCGTCCATGGTAAATTTAATATTAGTATCAATATCATTTAGATAGTTTAAAAAGGAACTAAGTGGTCTGTCAATACCTGTAAAACATGTGATTATGTCGTCTATGACATCGATACAGAAATAAACAATTTCTCGTTAGCGGATGTTTATGTACAGTCTTTTCCAGGTTGTTTATAAATATCTTTGCCAATACGGGACTTAATAGACTACCCATAATAAGACATCCATTACTGATATAAAAATTATTATTGAAGAACAAATAATTTTGACTCGGGCAAGTTTTTAATAAATCTAATATGTCTGTTTATATTTTGTGATTGACATGGTTTGTTGTTAGCAGGTTTTCTACTAAATTAATGGTGTCTTCTGGGGGTATGCTGGGAAATAAATTTTGAACATCAAATGATATTAATCTCCCATTTTGTTAACTAATAAAAGATCTTCACATCTATTTGTTTTTAGATCCATTGCGTCCAGACTTATGTGTACTCCCAAAATTAAGTTTGGCACTTCCGGTAGTGTTTTCCTTTGAGCAGAGTAGATCTTTTTCCTCACATAGTCCAAGTCTCTTGTATGTGAAAGCACTTGTATGATTTTCTTCCGTCAATCTATTTCTCAATACTTTTGCTGGTTTTACTCTCAGGTTGCTTTCTGCTTTTCTTTTGGCTGCTGTAGTCAATATTTGCTCTTATGAGACATTTTTTGTCTCCGGTTCATGTGAATGGTTTTGATTTCAATAAGTTAAAACTCGATCAGATGAATTCTCGATGGTATTCAAATAGGCTTTACACCCATCTTTAATACATCTCCACTTCACTTTTTCCGAAGATTATTTCTGATTAGGTTCTTTAAATTTAAATTAGTTTAATACTCGCTAGCTAGTAATTTCGCCTCATTCTCCAGAACCATTTATTTTCTTAGATATAGCGTACTTCAGATGATCACTGTTTTAATGTCAAAGTATAACTAAATTAACCCAATTTTATTAATATGTCTGTGTTAAAAGGTACCTGATAGTAATAATTAACTCTAAATAAAACTTTACGATAGTGCGTTTTATTACACTAAAGTAAAATTTATATTTCTCTTTAACTAATAGACTTTTTTTGCCGAGAGACGATAGTAATTTTTCGGAAACACTTGCCTTTATATCTTCATATTGGTTGTAAATTTTGTAAATCACGCCGATACTTGCTCCTGTATACATCGTATCCCTGCCTAATTTTCATTTCAGCGGCTAATGAAATGCGTTATTTCTGACTTCCACATTGCAGGCATTATAAATATTAGCAATCATTTTAGGAGATTAGAATGAAAAGTTTTTCCACGAATATATGACATTTCCAAAATTTTCAACAAAAAGAGACACGTCAAGAAAAATTCGCCCTATTAATAAAACACGTAGCCTTTCAGTTCTACCACTGGTTGTCAGAACGAGGCAGCGGAGGCGTATCCACATCAATCTAATATTCTATATTGAATTATACGTTTTTCTCGGTGTAATGCTGTCAAACAAATAACGATAGCCATGGTCCTATTAATCGGGTGAGAGTTTACACAAAGATCTAAAATTTCACCGGAAAATAGTTCCGCTAATCAGAATAATGCATATTCACATGTTGTCAGATTTGCTAGTAAATATATAATTAGATTAATATTTTAAGTCTATTGGTTAATTGAAATTAGTTAGATGTACACTAGATTAAATAAAATTGAAATACCGGTCACTTTTTAAGGTTAAATAATAATATTTTGTTACTCTTTAACGACTACACTACGTTAGATTCTGTATTCATAGAGGGTGTTAACTAGTGCTAGGAATCAAACTCGAATAATTCGACTACTCGAGTATTCAAATAATCAAATACCGAATATTTTTCTTTAAAATTATTCATGTGTTCGATTGTTCGAGTATTTAAATATTTGAATATTCGATTAATTGCATGTTTAATTCATCAAATATTTTTACTTTAAAATTATTTAATGTTACGTGCACCAACCCTAAAATTTTTTTATTATATAATAATAATATACTATACAGGGTGTTACTTAATGATAGGCCGTAATTTCAATTGCACATTTCTGAACCAAATTCAAGTAGAAAAGTTAATGTAACCATGTGTCCTAAATAGTCTGATTTTCAAGATACAGGGTGTCAAATTTGTCCTAACTGGGGGTTGTTTCTCTAACGGGGCGTGAATGAAAATGCTTTGGCTAAAAAATAATATAGACCTTTATTTTATACTTGCTAATTATTTACCCGGCGGCCTGGAAGACACCCAGCATGTCTCCGTGGGGTGTGACAATGTCGATGGGGGCTCTCAAGAAAGGTGTCTGAGGGGCTTTACGTGGCTCCAGATGACGAGAGTAGCTTCGGTGCCCAGGGGAGGGGCCTGGAGTCAGTGGGGCACTTGGGCGCCTCTGTGGGTAACTAAAAACAGATCAGGAGAGTGGCCTGGAGTCTTTAAGACGCATGAGTGCTCCTGATCTCAGGGAAGTGACCAGTCATTGAGACGAAGGTACCGTGTTCACCCAATGTTCGGGTATTTGTACCCCGAAAGTGCTGACTCTTGTTTAATTAAACTTGACATTGGGTGACACAGTGGTCTAGAAATGTGAAAGTTTATAATTATAATATGCAGAGCCCGCCATTTTGTTGACAATATGCGATATTCGAATATAGAACAATTTAAATATTTTTATGATAAATAAAGTGAGTATTCGAATACTTAAAATTCAGAAATTCCGAGCACTACTCTTAACCATAATTTTTATGAAATGTATAACATTTCGAAAAGCAATTTGAAAACACATTCCTATAATAGTTTTTGTAGACCCAGACTCGAACGACAACCTATACCTATGTACAGTTTACAATATTAACAGATGTCAGCTCTGACGATAAAGTCATTTACAGCTTACTGAAACTACAGTGAACATACAAATATAAATCAGTTAGTGTAACTTATATATTTATCAGTATTAAAGGCTAAAAGTAAATCAATAAAAATAGAGCAGTAGTGTAAATCCCCCGGCACTTTTAACTAGTTTAATAGCAAAGAAAACTAGAAGAAGCAGATTATTCATTATAGTTTTTTTATCGGTAAGCCCAACTTTTTCCATTACTGCATTTTTAATTTTTAAATAATTAAAATACTTGGTTTAATTCAAAATCGACTTAAAGAGTTTTAAAGAATATTTAATTACGATGGTAATGGAAAAGGGACGTGCTTTATAGGAACTTAGTTTTTTTTTTGCAATACAAGTTTTATGACATTAGTTACAAGTAGATTACTAATTAATTTATTTATTTGGGACACAAACAATAAAACTCAAAAAGTACCCACATTCTACAATATGACATCTTTAAGCCTTATTCCTAAACTTGAATACAAAATTAAACTAAATTAGGAAATAAGTAAGCAATATTAGGCAACCGAATTTTAGTCATATTTTAATCGAAAATAGAAAAATAAACATCAGACTTTCTATACATTTCTTTGGTAATAATAACCCGTTTTATGACTACTCTCTTATTGAGATTGAGTATTCATGAACCTTGAGTAGCACGTAAAGTTTCAGCTAAGTAACATGTTTCTTGAGTAGTACGGAACCTTGGGAGTAACCAGTAGGTGACAGGAAAGCGTAAAATCAACCTTTACTATATTATTTCCCGTGACGTGTATGCTTTTATCAATATAAGCCTTTTCTGTAAACAGTGCACTTAGGGCAACGAACCTTACTCTAAATTATTAAATGATATACACTGTGATCATTTCTCTTTAAAAACTTAGTCAACTTAAACTCTCAATCTTTTGCATTTGCATATTGTCCTATATACAGTGTTTTGATAAGGTTTTGCGCCCATGTTATGTACAGAACTTGTGCTTGCATTGTAAACGTGTAGCGTATGTCGACATAGCGTTAAGACGTCACAAGGGTATCTAGTAGTTCAATGAGTTGTAATGGTTTGTAACAGCAAATTTCGTTGTAAATATAGTTAAAATTTATTATTATAAAGTAAATATTTTGTTTTTCCCGGTAAAGGCCATTTGTTTCTTTAAACTTTAACTCTTGTAACTTTAATATTTTAACTTATCTACGCCCGAGTGGCTAGTATACTTATCGAGTAACCACAGGTACTCGTAATATTTTGTATTGTACTTTAACAATGCTCATATGGTAAAATTAGTTAGTTGTGAGAGGTTCTTGCACAGACCATGCGGAAATTCCAAGTCTGGGGCAATGTCCTGGATGTAAGTCTATGTGGCTGCCAGAACAGACTATACAGTCGTTTTTACGGTGTATATAGGTTTGACAGTTGCCGTCTTATATCATCATTATATGCACATATTAGAGGATGCTCCTTTGACCGATTTAAATAATATTATAACTAGCAAGATGGCGCTATGAGTCACAATTCTCATATAGTGAGGCAATATTTAGAAACCACATTTGTCTATATATGGATTTGTACCAATGGACCTGTCAGGTGGCCTCCAAGATCACCTGATCTTTCTGTGTTGGATTTTCTTTTATGGGGGTATATAGCAAATCAGTTATATAAGAGACAATTCTACAATATTGATAAACTTCTAGAAGCTACCCATCAAACCTTTAAGCTTTTGCAGGGACGGCCAATTATCTTACTAAATCGAAACGACGTGTCGAAAGTGTTTAGAATACAACGGAGCCCAATTCGAGCAATATTTGTAATTTAATAAAATAACATATTTGTTGTATTGTTAGCTTAAAGTTATGTAATAATATAAAGTTGTATAATTAAGTAATACAGTAGTACAATTTTAAAATTAAATTAATAAAAAAATCAGTGACAATCAAGCTCAGCACCTACTTTAATTGGTTCGTTTTATCAAAAACATCATTTCATGTTGATCTCGACGACATGCGACATCGACAACCTAATCATATTATACCCACAATGCCACCACCTCCGTAACTATGTCAACACAAACTCGAATAAACCTAGGCTGTAAGTGAATGAATGTTTTAGTAAAGTCACTTAGATGCTAAGGTGACTTCACTAAAACATTAATTTGCGTTTGGGTGCATTGTTTGTCTCTACTTTTCGGATATGTAATGACGCATTTATTTTACTAGGACTAACCTATTTACTAAACATGTGAAAAATTCAGCTGTCATTGTTGCAGATTATTTCGAGGTTGCTTTCATTTTTCTATTCGCATTTTGAACTTGCAGCTGTGAAAACACCCGACATAATGTAGAGTTATGTGTACATATATTTTGTTTTTTTTTTGTGTGCTGTATTATCACGGAACCTTATAAAAAATAAGTTACTCAAAAACAAACCTTCCTTTATACCAAAAACATAATTACTAATTTAGAAAGTAAAAAAAATGTAGTAACTAAAAAAAACTTCCTTCTTGCACAATGTCTTAAAATTGATTTATACCTACTTGAAATCGATTAGCATTTTTGCAAAACTGGACATCTACAATTATATTATTCCAATAAGGAATTTTTAGGTATTCTTGTAGTAAGTACCGAGGGGTGCACCGAAATTGGTGTGAGAGTTTATCATATAAGGAGCTTTAAAAAAGTAGTTTAATTTTTATGTATAATTAATGGAAGAGTCAGGATTTAAGGGTAGCGAAATATATTTGGTAACAATAATAATAAAAAAAAGCTCATCAATAAATATTTAGCGTTTTGTTGCATTTGTGCTGGTCTATTCTCGTACCTCATCAAAAATAAAAGTTGATCGAAAAACATCAAAAATAAAATTTTAAAGCTTATATTGACAATTAATTTATAAAAACAAAATTAAATAGTTAAACGGTGTGTAAATAATGTACGGAATACATTCGAATAAAATTCATATATGTATAATATAAAGAAAAACGCTGAAATACGTCATGTAACTCATAAAAATGCGCTTTTTTTTAATGCTTACAACATTTATACAGGGTGGAGCGTTTAGAAGATATATGATTGTATGTTTGATTTTTTTAAAAGAATGCCCTATATATTACTTCAAATTTTAATTCCTCGAAAGGAACCGCTTTCTAAAATTTAATACACTTAAGGTCCAAAATTCGTAGTTTAGAAACTAGAGTCACCTAATTTATTTTATGAAATCACAAGAAGAACCTCAAAAAAGCTAAAATCAAACAATTAATTAATTAGATATTGAGATTGTCTTCCTCCTTGCGCCTGACAATACCCGAATCGATCAATAAATTCTCATTGCACATTACTTATAGTATCTTCAGATATTTTGGCACATTCGATTTTTATCCTACTTTTTAAATTTTTGATACTAGCTGGTCTACATTTGTATACCACATTTTTTAAATGACCCCACAGAAAATAGTCCGTGGAAGTAAGATGCGGGGCATGGGTATCCAGCCACGCAATGGTAGCACGCGTTTCAATCTACTTGTTGGGAAAAACTTTATCAAGGTGTGCTCGGACCACTACTACATAATGTGGACTTGCGCTATCATGTTGATATTGTCACGAGGGGCTTGATCAAATGGTGGTCATCATAATTATTGCAGCTTTTATTTATGTTAAAATCAATCAAAAACAAATAAAATATTAGGCTAACCCAGTCCTACCGTGTACTCAATTTTCTTGACATCGCGGGGGAAGCGTTTCGAGGCGTCGGTCTGAATTTGGGGCGCTACTCGCTGGTCTCTGCCTTGCCGTCATTCACGGAGTTCAATCTCTAAGTCTAAGTAAATCCTAGAAAGTCGTGCATAAACTAAAGATACTTCTGTCTGTTTACGTTACCGTTAAAGAAATATGGCCCAATATTGTATTTCTGGCAATGCCTGCTCACACATTTATTTCCTGGAAATATCGTGTATGATGCTCTCGCATCCACCTTGGATTTTCTTTCGCCCAGTGTCTGCAATTTTGTTTGTTTGCCTCACCGTTTAATTTGAAAGTAGGCTTATTCGAAAATACTATATTTTTTACAAAAACGGGTTACCATTACACATGTTCATTAATGTTTGACAGAATTCCATTTTTCTATAAGCATCGTCATCCGACAACTCTTGAACAAGATTTACTTTACAAGGGTGCCATATATCTATTCTCAGTAAATTATGCACTGACATAAAAGAGTTTTCTTGTTCTAGACCAACCTGACGTTTGCTGTTATGAGGATTTTCTTCATAGGTTAATAAAATATTTAATTTGGTTTCCTCCTCAAGCGCTGGGCGTTTTGTCTTTCGTCGATCTTTTACCGAACCATTTTCTCGAAACCTTCTTTCTATTTTGTTTACAACTGATTGAATTAGGGGCCTTTCTGGATATTTAGCATTGAACAACAAACATACGTGCTGTTGTGTCCGAACTCTATCACCATTCCCAACCATCATCATTATTTCAATTCTTTGCGTCACAGACAAACGCATTGTATTTTTGGAATATAAAATAATCTACAACTGAAATTAATTTGATTCGGTGAACCTTGAACAGAACAGGAAAGAAAATGTCACTATCAAAGCATCACAACAAGTCCACGCCTGGGAAGTACACATACAGGAAACCTGATTAAATAGAATTTAATTATAAATTTAATAATAAAAATAAATTAGGGATTTTTTCATTAAGTGCTCTGGTCTCTAAACTACGAATTTTTGACCTTATGTGTATTAGGTTTTTGAAAGCGGCTCCTTTCGAGGAATCGAAATTAAAGTAATAGACTAATTCCACTAAAGAAGAATTATCAGTTATAATCTCCCTAGAGCTTGAATAATGTTCGATTTAAAAGTTTTTATACTGCAAAACTTTGGCGCCTATTCCATTGATTGTGATATTGATTAGGTGATTTGTTGTTGATTGATAGTGCCTCACTACTATTAGTGCCTCTCTACTATGGGATTGGACCAACAGGGAGCCATTCTTTCGGTAGTTTGTACGTACTGTTTGGTCTAGATCTCGTGTGTGAGTCCGTGATTAATGGATTTGTCTGTGCGTCTGTAATAGTCTGTAATAATTTTCGTGAAAAATGTATTTATTGTCTGCATACGAAAGTCTTGACGAAGTATGCGATTCTTCGTGTACCTGGGTACATCCGCAATAATTTTTAGCGGCCTGTTTTGTATTACCTGGAACTTATTAAGCTCCATTCTGCTTATGTTGCACCACGAAAATGCACCGTAAGTAAGATACGGCCTGACTAACACTTTGTAGAGGTTGATCGTAGTCCTATTACCAAGTCTACTCCGCCTGTGATTGATGCAATGCTAGCTTTACTATATTAATTGAATTGCGCCTCCAGTTCAGTCGTTGATCAAATATAAATTCCAGGTATTTTACCTCCTGGCACCAGTTCACCTGGACTCCGTTGACACGAGGCCTTGTCTCAGGTCTATTAACATTGCTTTTCGAAAAATAAATAGCCTTCGTCTTGGAGGGATTTAAGCGAATCTTTCAAGCTGACAGCCATTTCTCTAGCTTGATTATGTGGCGCTGCATCCCGTTGACGACAAGTCGCGGCTGTTTGGCAGTTAAAGTGATTGCGGTATCATCAGCGAAAAGATAGAGCTGCGTAAATCTATCGCGCGGAATGTCATGAGTATAAATGTTATACAGCACTGGAGAGAGAGGTGAACCTTGCCGTACTCTCGTCCTGATGTGTTTATTCAAAGAAAGTGCTTTCTCTGATGGGACAGCAAAACTTCTACTCTCCAAAAAAGGAGCTACCACCTTGATTAAGTAGTTTGGATCTCCGAGTCTTATCAATTTTAACAAGAGACCTTGTCGAATGCTTTGCTTCCGTCAAGGAAAGCCGCTCCCATGTGCTCACTCCTGTTAAATCCTTTTAATATGTTTGAAGTTATTCGCGTCGTCTGCCTGACTGTGCAATTGTTCAGGCCGAAACCCAAACTGTTCGACAGTCAGAACGTTACGCACAAACACGACACGAAGTCATTCAGTCTATTCGAAATTAGTTTTTCCGTGATTTTCTCAAGATTCGGCAGTAGGCTGATCGGCCTGTAGCTAGCCGGCGCCGTAGGATCTCACCTTTTTTATATATTAGGATGACTTTTGCATGCTTTCAGGAGGACGGAAAGTGGCCCTCTTTGATTATTGCCTAGGATATGCTTACTATGTTTCTCAAAGCTTTATCAGGTAGATTTCGCAACGCCGCATTATCTAAACCGTCACAACCCGGGGCTTTTCTAATATTCAGTACGCTTAATAGGGACTTTACCTCGTCTAAGGTGACTTGTGCAAAGGCCTGAAACGAAACATACATTGATTTATAAATTTGTATCGTCCTTGAGACTCTCTCATCTCTAAACGCGTCACTGGTCGGGGTTTCAGTGAATTGATCGCATATTTTGTCCGCGAGCAATTCAGCTTTATCTTTGGCATTGATTAAAACAGCATCTGTTTGCTGATTTATCAGGTGAGACATGGGTGCTCGTGCGCCCCTGGTCTAAGTCTGCGTCATTCTATAGGTGGAATTATCCTCTATAGATAGACTTTAGACCTTGTTATCCCAGAGGCTCGACTGCCGTTCGATCAACAATTCCCTGACTACCCCAGCCGCCCTATTCTTTCACCGGTTTTTAATTTTAATTTGATTTTTAATTTCATGTGTCAAAGTTCCTTATTTTGAATACCTAGACGTCTTTGTAACAGAAGCTTGGGCCAATGCTGCGTTGATGTGATCTGTGTAACCGCATTGTCAATGTCTAATGAGCTCTGCAGAGGTTGTAACGCCTCTACATTTTTCATTATGCTGCTGTACCTGTGCCAATTTGTTGAGGTATGGGTAACAAAACCTCTACCTTTTTCAAGTGAATTACCCACTTCCGAAACGACCGGTATGTGATCAAAGCTCAGATCACAAATGAGGTATTCTGGTAAGCTATAGAAGCCAAATCGAACTATTGTGGTTAAAATGTCAACAATCTAAAAGTGGCGCCTGCAATAGGGGAAGCTCGAGTCAAAATATACCTAACTTTCTTTTATATTGATTTTTATACCTTTTTGTCTCAGACTAGAAAACTTTAACATTTTCTGCAAAAAAACGGTGCAAGATTAATCGATCTAAAAACTACCTTGCATGCGACATAGAAAACATAATTAATATCATTTACCTAAAATTTAATATTACAAACTTATTTATTAAAAATGTCAATTATTAAATTCCTGCTACATATGTTTACCTTAAAAGAATTGAAATTTACTTCTTGATTACTTATTGACATTTGTCTCTTTTATACCAGCTAAAACAATGATTCTGGAATGCAAGGTAATATTTCAATCGATCTATCTCGAAAACCACGCCCCAAATCGTGTCTAATGAAGATTACATTTTTTTTGCATAACACGTTGAAATTTTCTAATTTGACATAAGAAAGTATAAAAATCAATAGGAAAAAAGTTAGGTATATTTTAACTCCGCCCTCCCCTATTTCTGACGCTGCTTTTATAGTGTTTTCCACTGGGCTGCACTGAGTGCGCCTTTAAAAAGTTTATTTTTATCAAGCGCTCTTACCTAGTGCACGTCAGTGTAGTTCGGTGCAAGATCTCAGTGGAACGCGCTGGACCAGTAAAAGCAACTCTTCTTCATCATCACTGCTTTCACTTTCTAATAATTCCCACAAAACTTCAAAATCTTTGAACTTATTGACAGCCATATTTGCACTTGCACTGTCGCACGAGCTCACAGCATTCGTGTTAAAAAGTTGCCCTCAGTGCGCACTCGACGAATACAGTGTGTTCAGTGGAACATACTAATCTCGAAAAGTGTCACTGCATTTTGTCAGTGGAACATAATTAATGAACCCAGTTCTGGTTAGTGCAACAAAGTGCAGTCCAGTGGAAAACACTATTAGATTGTCGACATTTTAACGACAGTAGTTCGAGTCTGTCTATAAAGTTTACTCGATTACCTATAATTCAAGTTCGGGTCTGTATTGATTTCGAAAATAATAAGAAAAAACATCTCCAGAGTCTACTTTTTGCGAGGCTGTAGCTCGTTTATTGAAGGATATAGGATAAAATAGTACATGACCTTCGAACCTTACTTTGACTTGATATAGCCAATCTCTAATTATATTGACCATACCTTTTAGAACACCCTATATAACTAACTGAATGTGCCAAAATGAACCTGTATACTTGCTGTTAATAATGCAGTGTAAACAAAATATCTGTGTACAAGCATTTACCATGACTTTCTGTATGACATAGAAGAATTTGTGTGTAAAATAGAAATAAACCAGCGTTTTGCCAACGCCAACTGCATCGTACTCTGATAGAATGCATTGTATCTTACTTGCTTCTCGCTTGATAATATGTATGAGTGCTCATGAATTTAATTTTATTTTGTATGGTTATCTTTTACGGATTTTTCAAATAAGATATTTTTATGGAATTCATATTTATTATTATAATATGCAGCAGAAACAAAATCCCATAATCAGAAGGAGCAAGAAAATGTAATAATTTTAGCATGCTTCCATAAAGCTTTTTTAATCATTTTAAATTCATTGCCATACTTTTTTATTTACAAATATATGGTTGCTTTAATAAAATGTCACTTCTATGTAACCAGTTCAAGTTCTGATTACCAGTAAAACGGTATTGCTAGCAAAGGATTAACCAAAAAATTAACGTAAAATGTGCTCACTTAAGGGAACGTTTCTCGAACTTTATATTTTGACGAAAATCTGTGTTTAATGTTTGGGAGTAGTCTATCACGTAAAATATTAGTAAAACGATAGCTAGGCAGTTCAGAAGGAAAGTTAGATGAAATACTAAAAAATTCTTTCTTGTCATCATTGCTGCATACCGAATTAATTAAGAGAAAAAGAAAAAGAACTTTTTATTTATACATTTTTGTATTTAAATAGTAAGACACATATTGACCACAGCATCTTTACAATACAAGAGACAATAACTCGAAATGAGGTAATTTTAAGACATAGTAAATAGGGATGCGAAAGGGTATTTTTCTTCCTTCCCAACTTGAGTGTTAGTGTTTGTGTCAGCATATTCATATGGGGTGGTTAGAAGTAAATTCAAATTCAAATTCAAAAAGTCTTTATTAACGCGTGGCTCAGCCACAGGCTGCTTAGGCCCAAACTGAAATTTCTTACAAATTTAATCAAAAACTATACACTATTATTGAAAATAAGTAAATAATATATATTAACCTAATTATTATTACTTTATCAAACCAACTATGTGATACTGAAAATAATTAAATCTGCCTAAACTAGAGGATAGGAATATTGGAACACTATTAGTAACTCCTACAGTAACGGGTGGTTGACCCTATACATATTTGTAATAATTCCTAAGCTGATTGTTAAATGCATTTTCATTATTAATTGATTTTAAATGGTTTGGTAAGAAACAAGAATTATACAAAAAGGAACCTCTAAAAGCCGAGGTGGAATGTATTAGTATATGAAGTAAAATTGGTACCCTTCTCGGTCTAAAAAATACACCATCGGCAAAAGTAAGTTATTTGTAGACATAGGTTGGTGTATGGGAATTGATAATTCTTTGTAAAAAACTAAGACAATGAACATCACTCCTTCTTTGTATTCTGAACCAACCAAATTGCAAATATGATGGGGTTATACGATCTCCCCACCACTGACACATGCAAGAAACCTCATACGCGCGTTCTGCATGACCTGTAGTCTGTGTCGGTCTTGGGCCTGCAGACGGTGACGATAAACTACATCACAATAATCACAAGGAGATAAAATAATCGACTATGTTAATCTCAATTTAGTGTTAACATCCAGTATGTATTTAAATTTATAAATTGATTTTGATCTGCCATAAGCTAGTTTCAATATAGTACTAACATGCTCACCAAAAGTAAAGTTTTTGTCAAGAGTAATACCAAGGTTTTTACAAACATTTTCAAAGTTAATTGGAACTCCGTCCAACAAAACGGAATTGTTCACCAGAACTTTGGCACGTTGCCTATCTGTACCAATAAGCATAGCAGAGGTTTTTGCAGGATTAAGCAGAAGGCCATTATTTTTAGACCACACAATTATTATCTAATTATTTTAGGCAAAAAGAGACGTTGATCATTAGGTGAAAATGACAAGTAAATATGACAATCATCAGCATATAAATGGTAGGAGGCAGAAATTTCAGTAGGTAAGTCCGTTGTAAATAAAATAAACAAGAGTGGTCTCAAAATCGAACCCTGTAGAACGCCACTAGTTATTTTTCGGCTTTTAGATGCTATAAGCACTCCATTAGAATTTACTTGAACTTGCTGGTTACGGTTGGCAAAATATGATTGAAACCACTCCAAAACACTGAGACGAAAACCATAATACTTTAATTTAGCTAATAACAATTTGTGATCCAAACAATCAAATGCCCTGGAGTAGTCAAGCATTATCCGAATAGAAACAAGGAATTTATCCACATCATGCAGTAGATCATCATTTAGGTCTGATAAAGTCAATGCAGTACTGTAACCGAACCTAAAGCCCGACAGGGCAAGAGATTTAAGGTCGTTATATAATTTTTTATTTGTAGATAAATTGCCTGTTCAGCAGTTTTAGATATCACAGTAAGTATACTTATAGGGCGCAACTTGGACAAATCCGAGATTTTGCTCTTCTTTGGCAGCGGGGAAACCAGTTCATTTTTTCAGCTTTGTGGATCCAACTTAGTTAAAAGTGAAGCGTTAATAATGTGAGTAAGTACTGTGATGCAATATGGCATACACATTTTCAACATTTCGGACTCCACTAGCATTACTTTTATTACTAAATAAAATATTGGAGACATCTTCCTCAGGGACCAAAGAAAATTTAAATTCGAGGACAGCAGCTACGTCTTTATGTGTATCAAAATAATTTTTACTATAATTTGCAGGAGTCAGGTTAGTTCAGGTTAGTTCAGGATTAATTGTTTCAGGAACCAAAAGCTCTTCCGGAATGTGCATTTTTTCTGTTTTTTGTGTATATCTAGTTTGTCCAACGTATTTCAAAGGGCTCTGGAGTTCCTAAAATTCTTCTTAAGTTCAGAGTTCACACATAAGCTTTCTCCTTACGACGTATTGAGGAAGTAAAATTTTTCATATACGTATAAAAAGACCATTTTGCCTGAGATTGTATAGTAGTAAAATTATTAACATTTATAAGGAATTTGCGATATATAGAAAGTGCATTTTCTCGGATTCTCATTATGGTTTTAATTGTAATCCAGAGGGAAAGCTGCTTGGTAATACGCACTTTTTCATTAGGAGCATACATGTTAAATAAATGTAAAATACATACTAAGTTTGTGATTAATATCATTCACGGAAAATACACTCCCCAAGTCCGTCTCCGATGCAGCTCGATTAAGCTCGATAAAATCTATATTTATGTTTCTACTAAAGAAAAAAATTTCCTGATTTGAAGCTTTTTAGGTAACTCTAAGAAACAGTAAGTTAGATAATGAGCAGATAAATGATATACGTTTATAATATCAGGTTTGATTACTAGGTTCTGTTCATTACTTAGAATTAGATCAATCAAAGTGCTAGTTCCAGTTGTCACTCTAGTGGGTTTCTTTATTAACTGACTTGTGAAAAAGTACTTAAGATTGAGTCAAGAAAGTTGTTTTCCACAGATGATGTGTTTAGAAAACTTATATTAAAGTCACCCATACAGAGAAGAATATCTGTGGACACCAAACAATCTGCCAGTACATTCTCTAGAGGCTGAAATGCTTTATAATGTACTCCTGGGAGACAATAAATACATCAAACGCCAACCTTTTTGTTATTAATTAAAGCCAGATCATTTCAATTTCCTCAGAAGAATCCCTACATGTAACTTCAATATTTTTGATATGTGAACAATTTTTAACGTAAATCATCACACCACTACCCCTATCTGCCAGAAGGTCCTGCCGAAAAAGCAAATAACCTAGTATATTTAATGCAAAGTCCTGTATATCGCTCTTACCAGTCATGTTTCAGAAAGCTCAAAAACATTAAAGTTATTGGATTAAATCCTTTAGATTGTCTAGTTCATTAAGAAGAGATCATATATTTAAATGCGGTAAAGTGAAAAATCAAGCATTTTAAGAACACAAGGACCAACCACAAGTTCTATAAAAAATTTAGCTATTTAGCCATCTGATGGGCCCGAGCTAATTGAAATTATAAATTAGTGTTAAAACTGACTCAGTTTATTAACATACCTTCACATTTTTATTATTTTTTTTTTTACGTTTTCATTTTTTTTTTTATCCCGGGAATAATAATTTCCAGTGCCCATATCAATACTAATAAAATCAAATTATATGTTTATACAAAAAACCTAACTTTTATTATTTTCCATGAATTTTATTGAAACAAAGATATAAACAAAGACGACATCCTCAACATTTAATTTGGGACACCAACTACGCCTGAACTAAAGTAAATTAGGCTAGCAAATTTTGAAATTATCTGAAGAGTTCTATGATGCTTCTTTTACGCTATGAATTTCTTTATTAATTAACGCATTAAGCCGCTTCGCAAAGAAATTTTAATAATGTAAATGATCCTGCCCATCCAACTAACCTGAACTACTTTTTTGTTAATATTTGAGTAGTCAGAAAGCAACCTAACAAAAGTGATCAAAACGAGTAATATAGTAGTTTTTGTCGCATTGGTGCATATTGTCTTTGTTCTTGTTGATGCTGGTTGTTTTGGTTCTTACTTTATTTGATCTTTGATTTTATATAGCTTGTTTCCTCTGTTAACTTAAAGACTAAACTATTTTCAAAATTCAAATTACCAATACGACATAATATAGAAATTCATTAAAATATCCCCAAAGTAATTAGGTAATCAAAAAGTATACTAATATACAGAGTGGCGCATCGACCCGTAACCGTTAGTTCTCAGGCTAACATATTTTTTTATTATTTTCACCTCCCCCGGCTTTCACCTTTAAAATCTTAAATAAAAAAGGAATTGAATAGCCTTTCCAACGAGCGAGGGCTCGCTGAAATCGAGTTCCTGAGAAATAAAGCTAAGAAGAAAATAAAATTTAAAAGTAACAAAGTTTATTACCACCTGTGTCAATCACGTAAATGTTGAAAATGTTCACGACCATTATGGAGCATTGCGGAATTATTTCTTGGCACTATCGTTGTCGGAAGTCTTCTAAATAATTGAGTTGGGTGGCATAAATTTTAGATTTAAAATACCCCCAAAACAAGGTCCAGTGGCGATAAATCACGAGATCTGGCCGGTCATTTAATGGGACCTCTTCTCCAAATTCATCAAATAATTCTTGGTACATTTCAGCTTCTAAATTTACAGATAGGAAAAAACCCCAATAATACCGTTCCCAAAAATTCCAGCCCACACATTTAATACTTCGGGATGATGATTATGCACTTTTATAAAGATCCGACCAACACCTAGAAATATGTCCACTGATAGTACCATAAAAAAAAGCAGTTCTCGGAGTAACAAATGTTAAAAATAAGTTGTAGATCGCAAATAAAAGTTTCATGTGCAATAGATTGTAATATGAACCAAAACCGCAACTTCACTTCAGAAGTATTCGTTAACAGGTCAAGCAATCTGCAGGAGTTGAAAAAGAGAATCTGTGCCATAACTCCGAAAATGGTTAAAAAGGTGCAAAGAGAGTTTATTGATCGCCTTGGATATTATCAAGCTATAAATGGTGCATATTTTCAACAATTAATTTGATTTGTTGTTCTGTTCTATTTAAATAAACAGGTCTTACTTATTGATAAGGTAAATCGTAATTTTTTCGATAACTTTTAAGTTTAGGTGTAGGACTTGGTCATAGCCCCCTACATTTCCAAGCCGTGAAGTAAGAAAGGCAACGTCGCAAATCCTGTCAGAGGTAGACCGATTTTTAATAAGTAACTAACGTAACTTCCTTGCAGATTCGCCCGTTTAGGCGATAAAAATTACGGTTTATTTCAAATTATTTATTGAACTTTTTGCATTTCACTCCAGTATAGATATGTCTAATAAGTAACAAGAATATAATAATATAATATATATATATATAATATAATAATAGGAAATTTAAATTAACTTAAAAAAATTAGTGATTTTAAAATCTATTTTAAAGTGGAAAGCTTTCTTTTTTTGATGATGTATTTTGGTGTTAAAGGTCATTTCTGTTTTTTGTGTAATTATTTAGTAATATATTGCTAAGAGTAAGTGCTACTTTATAAAACATTTTTTAATAGCTTTCTCCACAGGGACATTTCAAGGGTATCTGTTTGAAATTTACCAGCTAAAATGTATTTTATTTCAAAATGGATAAATGAGTATTCTATAATTTCTATTAGAACTGTGGTAGTGGTACCCACTATGTTTAATAGCATCATAAGTGTCCCTAGTTAAACTCACCCCCTCTGGATCGTTATGCCATATATCAAGCCAAGTCACAAATTTCTTTAGGTAGATTACCTTCAAATCATTTTTTTAATATATTGGGGTAGTTCAATCATCCCTTTTTTAAACCTTGCCGTACGCAAATAAAAACATTTTGCCAGTTAAACAAACATTGGAACTAACCTTAAGATTTTCCTATAATGATAACATTGATAACTAAAATTCGGGAAAATAACAAACAACGTATGCGTCAAGACTTGTCGATGCACTTCACAATCACAAGCACAAGAGCACAAACAAAAATAGCGAATCATCGGTCTACCTGCAACGTTGCCAGACTTTGTCCTTCATAGCTTGGAAGTAAAGGAAGCTGTGAAATGGTACATGAAACATACTTAGAACTCGGTGCAAAATTCAAAAATTCAAAAATGAAATTAAAAATATTTCATTTGAAAAAATGAAGTTGATAGTTGTAAGTTATTTTTGGGCTACCCTATATACATAAGCTTACGATTAGAGAATCCATATTAAGAAACAAAAATCAACGGGTCCGGGCATTTTTCCAAGATACACACCGCTAAATCTTATATGGATTTCGACATTACTTCTGGGATTCACTGTGTTGCGTCGAACACTCGGGAATGGACTGTATTACTTTAAATAATGAATCTGTACTTTTAACTAATAGTTTTATTCTAAGAAAATACAGAGCTTTTCTTTTTATACATCTAATGTCTTCTTAACACGTCATTGTCTAAAAAATCCTACTGGTTCTTTTAATGTTGTCAAAGCAATGCTTCGAAACAGGTCTTGATTACTGGTTGCCCATTGTATTTATACATAGGCCCGAACATGCCGGCCGCCTTGAAATAGCACAGGATTTCAACAAAACAATGTTTTTAATGTCAAATTAGTCTTGGTATTTAGTTTTGATTTGGTAAAATACATAGTTTATTTAGCGAACGTTTTGTTTGAGTACCGTCACTAAATCTAATTGAAACGACTCGCACAACATTGTCACTGCCAGGATGCAATTGTCGCACTCGCGCTAATTTCCATTTTAATGGTGGTAGATTGTCTTCTTTGACTAAAACCAAATCGCCAATCTTGATTATTGAAGCTGAATTTTGCTTCCATTTCAAGCGATTTTGGAGTTCTGAAATGTATTCTATACTCCATCTCGACCAATATCGTTGTACCATTTGCTGTAGTATCTTATAATGCGTCAGTCTGTTTTCAGGAGTATGTAGTATGTTTGGTTCGGGTATGGAAGTAAGAGATTTGCCGATTAAAAAATGGCCTGGAGTAAGGGGACTAAAATCATCAGGACTTGAGGATAAGGGAGATAATGGCCTTGAATTCATTATGGCTTCTATCTGAGTTAAAACAGTCATAAAATCTTCATAATGCAAATTATTATTACCCACAATTCTTTTTAGATGATGCTTAAGTATTTTTATTCCGGCTTCCCACAGTCCGCCAAAGTTAGGTGCTCTGGGCGGAATGAAATGCCATGTTATGTTATCATTAGCCAAACTACTACAAATAGAGTCATTATATTTTTTAAAAAATAATTTAAGTTCCGAATTAGTGCCGACAAAGTTTGTAGCATTATCTGAAAACATATTCGTCGGTTTACCCCTTCGTGATACAAATCTTTTTAAACAAGCCAGAAATGCATTGGATGTCAAATCGGTTACGAGTTCAAAATGAACAGCTTTAGTAGTCATACAAATAAATAAACAAACCCATGCTTTTGTTAAACAAGGTTTTCGTGTTTTTCTGTCCTTCAATAGAAAGGGACCTGCATAGTCGCACGCTGTATTGACAAAAGGAATGAATTGATTAACTCGTTCTGCTGGTAAATTACCCATTAAATATTCACCTATTTTGGGTTTTACTCTAAAACACACAATACAATCATGTACTATTTTTCTAGCGATTCTACGCCCGGAAATTGGCCAATAAGAATTTCTTACCGAATATAATAACTGCTGAGGGCCACAGTGCAATAAAATCTTATGATAGTAAATCATAATTAACATTGTTAACGGATGCTTGTGATGTAAAACAATTGGATGTTTTTGACTATAAGGAATGTTTGCTCTTTGAATTCTGCCACCTACACGAATAACATCATTCTCCAAAAAAGGATGTAAGGCACTTATATTACTTGAATTCTTAACTTGACCTTTTGATTTCAAATCGTTATATTCCTTATTAAAAGATTGTTGTTGAGATAATTTTACTAATGTTAAGAGCGCATCATTTAATTCATTAACTGTCAATTCGCCAAAATTACGCTCTAACTTTCGCATTTTACAATTAAATATAAATCGCTTGCAATATCCTACAACGCGTTGCAATTTTGATAATGTCGAAAATTTCTCAAAAATATCCAAATCATTGCTTTCTGCTACAACATTACAAGTAGCGCGTTGTTCTGGGACAGAATCAAATGAGATGTTGCTTAGTGGATTGTCTAATTTCCACTCTGATCTATCAATGCTTAAAAAACCAGGGCCATTCCACCATAATTTATTGTCTAATAGTTGGATTGCACTTACACCCCGTGAAATAAGATCTGCTGGATTGTATTCGCTTCGTACATGAATCCATTCTTCAATCTTAGTAAACGATTGAATATAATTTACTCGATTTGCAACGAACACCTTCCAACGATCTGGTGATCCTTTAATCCAATGCAGGGTTATAGTGGAATCGCTCCAATAAAAAATATTATCAAATTCAACATTAAATGAATCTTTAATTTTATTAGCCAAATTAACAGCTAAAACCGCAGCACACAATTCGAGTCGAGGTATAGTTACCCGTTTTATGGGCGCTACCTTGCTTTTTGCACAAAGTAAGTTACAAAAATAATCATTATTTCTTTTACATCTTATATAAGCGCACGCGCCGTAAGCCTTTTCGGATGAATCCGCAAATAAGTGGAGCTCCACAGTTTCGGGTTTATCGATAAAAACATGTCTCGGAATAGAAATGTCCTTCAAAGCCTGTAACTCACTGCAAAAATTACGCCATTTTTCGCTCAACGGCCCTAATACCTCTTGATCCCATGACAATTTTTCTTTCCATAGATCTTGTAAAATTAATTTGGCAATCACAATTATCGGTCCTAATAGCCCTAAAGGATCGAATATTTGGCTAACGATAGATAAAATTAATCTTTTACTGATTATTGTTTGATCATCAAAATTTCGAATACGGTACTGTATGATATCCGATGACGCGTTCCAAAATACACCTAAAGTTTTATTTTGTTCATTTTCACCTAATTCTAAAATATTTGCTTTTAAACCTTCGATTATTTTAAATTTGTCATACAGTTCCGGTTTATTACACAACCATTTACGTAATTCGAATCCGCCACTCGCTAACAACTTTGTTATATCATGTTGTAACTTTAATAGGTCATCTTCAGAGTCCTGACCTGCTAACAGATCATCAACGTAAAAACAATTTTTCAGAACCTCAGAAGCAACCGGATAATTTTTTTTGTTTTCTAAAGCCAACTGATGTAAACAACGAATTGCTAAATATGGCGCAGAAGCCATTCCGTACGTTACTGTATTTAATTCAAAACATTTAATACTTTCATCAACATTATTACGCCAAAAAATCCGCTGAAATCGTCGGTCATCAGGATTTATTAAAACCTGGCGGTACATTTTTGAAATGTCTGCACTTATCACGTATAAATGTTTTCGAAAATTTAGCAAAATAGTAAACAAGTCGTTTTGAATTGTCGGTCCTACACATTGCACGTCATTTAATGACAAACCGCTATCGGTCTTCGCGGATGCATCGAATACTACACGCAGACTAGTAGTTAAACTTTCCTTGATGACCGCATGATGCGGTAAATAATAATCGTTGCCAGAATTTTTATTATTAAGATCATCGATCATATCTGTTTTTTCGGTCATATGTCCTAAACTTTGATACTCGTCAATAAACTGTACGTACTGTTGCTTAAAATTGTCGTTTTTAGCTAGCCGTTTCTCTAAAAATTCGAAACGTCGTAACGCCCTTTCTTTGGAATTGCCGAGTTTAGTCATATTATTGGTAAAAGGTATTTTAACAATAAAACGTCCAGATTCATCACGCCGAAACGTTTCCTTAAAATGTGCGTCGCAAAAATTGTCATCTTTGGCAACACTGTTACATTCTTCGATTTGCCAAAATCGTACTAAATTGTCATTGAGATCATTATTGCTTTCAACTGCATGACATGAAATTACTTGTTTAATCGTTAGACATCCGTAGTGAAGTTCACCCCCTAATACCCAACCTAACTTAGTATTTGGAAGAGTTAATGACTTGTCTAACTTTATTTGATTCATCAAAATGATTTCATAGAATAAACCAACTCCACACAAAATATCAATATCACCCTTTATGCTGAAGGTAGGATCCGCCAACTTTACATCTCCCGGTATATTTAATAAACTTGAATCAAAATCACAAATTGGCATTGCTTGAGTTATAGTTGGCAAAACTAAACATGATATTTCGTTGGAAAAGTCATCATACTGTGAATAAATTTTAAAACTTGATTTATAATTCGCGGGCACGGAACTATTATTTCCTACGCCAAATATTTCATAATTCGCGGGCGATTTACTTAAGCCAATTTTATTGCACACCTCCTCCCTGACAAAGTTAATTTGGGAGCCAGGATCCAATAATACACGCAGCCTATAATTTTTTCCGAACTTATCCTTTACAATAACTATCGCCGTTGACAAAATCGCGTAATTTCGTAAGTTATTTGTTGAATGTGCAACAATACTACTTTGGGTAAACACAATAGATTCTTTTTTTTCTTGGTTATCGTCGTTACCTGCGTCGTTACCTACCGCACAACTTACCGGCTTCACGTTCACGCAGCCATGTGCTTGTACTTGCTCGACCGATGTTACCGGTACAGGCGGCAATACCTGGGAAGTTGTATTAGGCCTACTATTATTTGATTCACACCAGAATTCCTGGTGCAATAAGGTGTTGTGCCTTTTTTTACAAATTCGACATGGTAGCTTGTCACATTGTAGAGCATTATGATTAGGGTTAAAACAATTTACACACAATTTTAATTTCTTTATTTCTTTATTCTTGTTTACAATATTTAATCTTTTAAATGATTCACATTTAAAAATGGAATGATTCGATTTACAGTAGTAGCAAGAGAACTTACCTGTTACACCACTTGAAAAATATGAGTTTGTTTGACCTCGGAATTTGTGACCAGGAGCTTGTCTGCCTTGTTCTGACCTTGAGTTGTCCAAATTTTCTAATAGTTCGCACTTCCGTTTAAGAAATTTTTCCATATCGTTCATAGTCGGTAATTTATTTTGCGTTTGAAAAGACTCCCAATCACGCCTAGTCCGGTAATCAAATTTACTACTTAACAAATATATTAACAACGTATCCCACTCGTCTGTAGGTTGACCTAATATTTTTAAAGATCTAATGTTTTTATTAAACTGATCATATAACTTTCGCAAGTCAGCAAATGATTCCTTTGTCAATACAGGCACTTCAAACAATGATTTCACATAGTTGTATATAATTAACTTGTCATTTTGATACCTATCAGTCAAAATTGACCATGCCATATCATAATTATCGTTTGTAACCTGAATAGATTCTAGTAACTGTGCAGCTTCACCCTCCAATGAAGAACGTAAGTAGTAAAACTTTTGGACATTGTCCAATATACCATTGCTATTAACTAGTGACAAAAAAGCATCGCGAAACTCAAGCCATTTATCAACTGACCCTGTAAATGTAGGTAATTTTAATTCTGGTAATTTTACTGAATGAATAAACTGAGTCTTTACAGAATGACTTGACACATTGTCAGCACTAGCACGGCTCTGAGCGTCATTATTTTGATCATGCTCAAATTGTGAAATAATCTTAGTAGCTGTTGATATTAGCTTAAAATATAGTGTTTCAAAATTATCACGCTCAGCAAATTCTTTTTCTTTTTCATTGTTATCTGTACCTGCAGTAGTTTCTAATAAGCATTCAATTTCAGACTGAACCCTATCAAAGTCATTGAAAATCGGTTCTATTTTATCAAACCTAAATTTTAATTCGGTAACTGCATTATCGTCCAGATCACCTCTCTGAACGGACGTTAAATGTGTATTAAAACGGGTCAAACTACCTTTTATTTGACCTCTTTTAAATCTTAAATTTGTCAAGTCTGACATTTTTATTTTTGAAATTATGAATATGTCAACCCAAAAAACCAAAAACAAATTGGAAAGGACTTACTTTGGAATCAAGGATATGGATTAGGAATTGGAACAAAGGATTGCTAAATACTCCGGCTTGGATGTCACCATAAACTCCCGTCGTAGTCAGCTTTCTGTTTGCACTTCCCAATCTTCTCTACATAAACTTGGCACGCTGAGGCTTTGCGTTCCGTCTTCAATCTTAAATTCTCTTCAATTTCTCTCTAACTGGAAAATCCGGGTCGATTGGACCAAATTTATGTTGCGTCGAACACTCGGGAATGGACTGTATTACTTTAAATAATGAATCTGTACTTTTAACTAATATTTTTATTCTAAGAAAATACAGAGCTTTTCTTTTTATACATCTAATGTCTTCTTAACACGTCATTGTCTAAAAAATCCTACTGGTTCTTTTAATGTTGTCAAAGCAATGCTTCGAAACAGGTCTTGATTACTGGTTGCCCATTGTATTTATACATAGGCCCGAACACACTGTATTTATAAAAACTTGAATTAAGCAAATAATGCCTATAATATGGCTAAAAACCTAAATAAAGACAAACATTAGTAGACCATTATTTATAAAATACCTACTTTGCTAAGATGTTTTACAATAGTTTTCAAAAGGAGTATTATAATGTAGGCACTACATTTACAAATTATTATTGAACATGCCCATAATAAAGGCATTAATTGACAGTCGTAGAAACAGGTCTTTAGCACTTTTAGACAGTATGTGGGTACACGATATTGAGTTCCTAGTTTATGAGAAATTTGACATAGCTTTTCCATTAGTTGCATTATCGTCACTGAGTACACAAAAAACTTTATATCTTATAAGCCTCTAAACGAAATAGTATCGTTTTAAGAAAATGGTAGAGCAAATCATAGTTAATTTTAGATATAGATAAATACGGGCAATGTGAACAAGTTCTTTCAAATTTTAACAAATATTGGTAATTGTGCACAGTAAAAAATATCCACTTGGTAAAAATCATTGTAGTGTTAATGTTTAACATAACTAACCACATTTTTACAATCATATGGGACCAAAGTTGTTGTATTAAATTTGCCTATGAATTTAACTCTCTAAAAAGTTAATTCTGTTGAATAGGTGTTATTTATTCCATTTTACACTCTATCAGGAAAATTAAATACAATGACAATTAATAACACCATATTAGCGTGTAAATAAACCCCGCTAGAAGGTTATTTTAACACATTGAGTGTAAAACTTATTCTTTAATCGCTTTTTTACACGGCCCCGGGTAAAAATACCCAAACCCGTGTTACCTAAAAGACAGGCGGCAACAAGTGCTGTGAAATTCTAGGAATTGACACATGACGCCATATTCAACTTTTAAGTTAGTCTGTTTGTGCTCTTTAAACGTGATATAGAATAATGTTATATATAAATTAAAATATAGAAATACAGCAAAGTTCTGTAAAGTGCCAAATAAGAGTGCCTCTTATGAGGATCTTGTTAAATTGGGTAAGCATATTAATGAAATTTAATAGTAGAAACCTTACTAATAAGTACGACATTTTTTAGAAACTAAGTAGGTATTTATATTGTTACAGTTTTCCCTTTAGCTTTTAAATTATTCTGATATAAGCTTGTAATATAAATGTGTTCCTTTTTTAGATAAATACTTAGGTACCTACCTACATATTTTACTTTATAGATCTCTAAATAAATAGACGATTAATATAATACTCGTCATTTTCATATTTTATATTGTTCCAAAGCATACTTTTATTTCGTGGCTTAGTGTTTTAAGTATACATATATTTATTATGTTATTTGTTTTGTCTAGCTTAACAATGAGGTACATTAAACGTAGATATATACAGGGTGGTGATAAAGTTTGGAATGAGAGGAATATTTCTGAACAGGTTAACTTAAGAAAAAAACGCTCAGACACGTCGATTTTTATTTTTATTTCCGCATTTCCTTAGCTAATACTAGAATATACAGGGTGTTACATAAATAAATTATCACGTCAATGTCACTTTTTGTAAATGGAATAACCTGTATATTATTTAATTTTTTGATTATACGCAAGATTTTAAGCAGATTTCGTTTATGATGTCCTATACCTCTCTTCAACTGTTTACGAATTATTGACAATTGAAAATTAGACACCTTCAATGAAAATAAAAATATAAATTGAATTGTTTGAGCGTTTTTTTTTAAGTTAACCTGTTCACAGATATTTCCATTATTCCCAACTTTATTTTTATTTGTATAGGGTGTCTCAAAAAATCAGTAACAATTTTTTAAATTTTAAACATATTATTTTATTTAATGAACATTATTTACAATAAAGGAATATGCCTGCCTATTTTAATAAATGTTGGAAGTGGTATCCATTCATGCACAGCTCTACAATGACCCAATCTATCCACAAACTCTCTTTGGACGTTAGTAACAATATCTGGGGTAATTTGCCGTATCGCGGCTCTTATTCTTATTTTCAAGTTTTCTAAATTTTGTGTTTTATTTTTGTATACTCTCTCTTTAACGTAGCCCCATAAGAAGAAGCCGAGCGGAGTTAAATCGGGTGACCTTGGTGGCCACTCTATTTCGCCCCGTCGGCCTATCACACGATGATGAAACGTATTGTCCAAATATCTTCGAACATTTGCGCTAAAATGGGCAGGAGCTCCATCTTGCTGAAACCAAAGTCTATCATCAAACGTATCTGGAACATCTTGATTTGGAAATAGTGTAATTAAGGCAGGTATAAGTTCATCCTCTAGAAATGACAGGTATCGTTCGCCATTCAATGTCCCCTCAAAAAGATATGTCCCGATGATTCTATTCTCAACAATTCCCGCCCAAACATTAATTTTGTTCCTATTTTGCGTATGGCCCTCTCTATACCATTGTGGATTTTCATTTGACCAATAATAGGCTAGTAAATCTAGGGATCTGACCCAAAACAAATTTGGGACAAGCTGAAAATTTCAGGATATCTTTATTTGATAGTGGACGTAATCCCTGTAAAAATCCTGCAAAATCCCATGGGCCGTACTCGCCCAAATGACCCGTTTACTCGAAAATTTGACAAATTTTTCCCTTATGTAAAAATATCATGAAAACAAGCACATTTTTTAAAATTTATTAAGATATTAGAAAAATTGTCCATAGATTACCCAACAAATCTGCTTTTTAATTTTTAAAATCGCTATATATACAAATAAGATATGGGCTTTTAAATTTTAACTTTTTACGCTTAATAATTTTTTCTGGTTTATTGCCGATTTAGACTCATAATAAAGTGCCAATTTGGGAAAAAATCAATGATAAAAAAGATCATGTACCATTACAGTGTCACTAATAAAAAAGACGAAACGAACCCCTTTGCCCTGTTTCTTTCAAAAAATTATTTTTAAAGGGGACATGGGATAAATACTATTTTGCTCTACTCAAAAAGGTAATATATTTTTTAAATGAATATAGAAGTATGGTTTTTTTAACAAACAAAATCTTATATCTATGCAAAATTTTCATCACTTTCAACCAAAGACACATCTGCAGCATTATCGCAATACTGTCCTAGGCAAAAAGTACAGCTTGCAGAACATTTCAGGTTAAATTTCTTACAGTTGCAGGATTTAGAGCAACTTGACTTACATCCACAAAATAAAAATTTTAAAATGTTTTCAGGCGCAATGTTTTTACTATTTCTATGTGGTTCTAGAACGCCATCTCTTTCCACCTAACCCCATTCTTGAGCATTCATATTCTTACCTAACCATGATTGCACCTGTAAATATAAATTACCTGATTGTATTTTATATATCTATATTCATTTAAACTTTGGCTTCTTTGACTGCCGTACCATTTGAGTATGAATTTTTCTCCCGAGTTCAAAAGGTTGGATAAATTTACTGAACAATTTTTAAACTGCAAAAGTTCTTCTGAAAGATTATTGTTGTTTGCCAAGACGGTCAGTGCGCTTTTTTTACCTTTTTTATAGAAAGCTGATGTTGTGTCGCAACCTGACATGGCATGAACAAATAATATATTTTTGACTATTAAATGATTTAGCTGAGACTGTAATACATGAATATTTGTTATTTTGTCCATTTTTCCAGCAATACCAGGTCTCATCATAAATAGGTTTTGTGTCTTGCAGTGCTCGATAAGTAGTACTGCTAAATCGGTGTCTTGTCCCACAACAATAACACTGGCTTGTTAAGTATTCTCTGCCTGCTTAGCTGCAGTTACTGCTATTATGTAATCTGCAAGTTTGACGACAATGCCAGCATTAACAAAGTGTTTTTGCAATAAACTAATAAGCTTTGCCTTGTTTGATGATACCGCTAAAAAACTAGCCTGACTGACCTTAACCATATTTTCAGGATCAACATTTATTTCTTGCGTGTTTATATTTTTAGCTCTCGTTGATGCTCCGTAAACTTAATATTTAAATTTTCGCTTGAATATCCATCAAAAACAATTATGCAAGAATTGCTAAAGTCAGAACAGTAATGATACTGAACATAACTGACATACTGAACAAAAAGGTCTTTATAAAGAGCAGGCGTATTCCAAACCACTTTCCTTAAGAGAAATCCCCCGTCAATAACAAACACCTTTTTACCATCGGGCAATCAATGACCTGGATTTAATTTACTATCAAAATAAGTTAAAAGTGACGACTTTGTATTTTTCCTAAAGGATATCTCATCAAAAATGCTAGTTGGGTAATGTGATAGTTCGTACTTGAAACATTCCCTGCTATCATCAGGTGTTTTAGCTACACAGATTATTAGGCTAAAGAGCTGTACCTATTGGATTGACCACAAAAAGCGTATTTGCGACCTTGATTGCTTTATTGGAATATGCGATTGGTAAAACACGACCGTCTCTTTTTAACTTTAATTCCGAGATTGTCTTCCCTACATGTCTAGACATTACTTCGTGTCCGACTTTGTAGGCCACATGACAATTAATTTCTTTTGGTGCTACTAAACCAGAAGACAATGCAGTCAGTTACACTTTATTATCATCAAATGGGGAGTGCTCTGAAAATCATTCAACCAGCATTTTTAAATCTGCATTGTCCCGATCTATCCTGGAATCTCTCAATCCTTTATGTTGCTCCGAAAAAGTTGGTAAGACATTTGCAAATTTTTCAATACTATCGGTTATTACAGAACACTGGGGCATAGAAGATACCCATCTGGCAAATGAATTTTCAGTAAGCCCCCTCCCATGAGTAAGACCTCCAACAGTTTTTATCGAACGCATCAATTCTTGCTCAATAATCATGTCTGACCATGTTCCGCACCATACCTTGTCACGGTTTCATTCAACGCGATCAGCCGTACGAATAAAACATCCGCGCAGTACGTGCCATGTTGGGAAGGGGATTGCCATGTTGCCGAATCACACCGTGAAACAACACCATTTCTAATTTATAACTTATATTTTACGGCAATTTATACCTGGGTATTATATTGCTATCAACGATAGACTTAATTTAAATATTATCCAAATGTTTAATTCACATTGCAAAGAAGCTCTGACCCTTAAGAGCCCCAAGTTTAAAAGCTACTACCTTTGTCGTTTTTAAACCGATTTAATTAAATAAATTAACAGTTTGTTGGGAGTTATTTGGCAATAATTTATGTATCAAGTGTTTCTTACCTAAAATTGCGCGTAGTCAAGATATGGGCAATTAAACAAAAAATATGGAAAATTTTCGCCTTTAAGTCCAATTTGGGCTAAAGCTTGAATCATGGGATTCTGCGGAATTTTCACGGGGACAATGTTTAACATTAAATAAAGATACCCTAGAAATTTCAGCTTGTCCCAAATTTGTTTTAGGTTACCTCATATAATCCCCTTAGTTTTACTAGCCTATAACTAAAAGTTTGCTTATTTACTTCCCCATTAAGGCAAAATGTGGCTTCATCAGAGAAATTTACGTTTTTTACAAAATTATTATTATTTTGGCAGATATCCATCATTACCTCACAAAATAAATAAATAAATAAATAAATAAATAACTGTTTATTATTTACCCATACATTCACAGCATTACAATATTTTATAAAAAAATTGGAAATAAATAAAATGATATTTATACTATAAACACGAGCAAATAAATGGCCATCATTTCAGACTTCTGCTCTCGGCAGATTCTGTTATTAACATGAGGCCAAAAGCTTAAATAATATGATACTTTATGTCATTAGTGCGCTGCTACACACATACATCCCGAAGATACCTACTCCTACTAGATTTACTAGTGATAGGAAGAGAAAAGAAAAAAAAAAAGAAGCAGAAAAGAGATAAATAAAAAATTTCCACTACTTATAATCTCTGCCCATGACACTGGTTGTTAAACAAGATTTTATTCAATTTGTTTTTAAAGGAATTACATGACATATTGACTTGAGCCAAATCCAGATCTAATGAATTAATTAATAAGGCAACATTATATGAAAAAGATCTTTTAAAAAACTCATGTTTATGTTTTGGAATGTTTATGTTTTTTCTACGTAAATTTAAGTGATGAACATCTGTACGAAAAGTAATTTTATTATAGAGGTAGGGAGGAGAACGAAATTTTAAAATTTTGTAATAGAGGCAAGTTGCATGCAGTTTACGCCTATTAACCATGTTAAGCCAATAGAGGTCTTTAAGCTTATGTGATATTCTGTTACGTCGGCGGATTCCAAATATTAAACGTAAACAATTATTTTGGACTTTCTGTATTCTGTGCACATCATCAGCATCCAAACAAGGACCATAAACATTATCGCAATGGTTGAAATGCGATAAAACTAAAGAGTCACACAATAATTTTTTGATCTCCCTGTCGAGAAAGTGCCGAAGTGGGTACAACGCCTTTAAAGAAAAATATACTTTTTTTAAGATATAATTAACATGCATTTTGAAACGTAGTTCAGAGTCCAAAATTAAGCCCAAACTTTTACATTTTTGCACGAATGGCAAATCATTATTTTCAATTTTAATATGCATACGGTTATTGAGGTTATCGATGGCAGCGCCATTTCCTAACAAAAGTACTAAAGATTTGGTTGGATTTAATTTAAGCATGTGATCCGAGGATACCTTAAAAAGTGCATTTAAATCAGTATTAATTTTTGCTTCAGCAATAGCGAAATCACGAGGAAAAAATGACAAATATAATTGCGTATCGTCAGCGTACAGATGGTAGCGACAATTTTTAAGACAGGCATGAAAATTTGATGTGTAAATACTAAAAAGCAGAGGTCCTAAAATACTTTCCTGGGGAACTCCAGTGTGGCACTCGAGACAGTCAGAAATATCTTTATTAATAATTACTCTTTGTGTGCGATCTGATAGGAAAGAACTAATTAACTTTACTGCATTTTCTGAGAAGCCCACGTAATGTAAAATTGAGATAAGTATTTCGTGATTTAAGAAATCAAAAGCCTTTGTATAATCCAAAAGAATTAAAGCAGTAATCTTGTTATTATCTCGATCACAAATAATGTCATCCGTTATATCAGCAAGTGCCGTAGCGCAGCTAAATCCAGGTCGAAACCCTGATTGTTTTAAAGGTAATATATTAAAGTCATTAATGAAAATCCTAGTTTGTTCTTCTATCACCCTTTCTAGAATTTTTGATAAAGTGGGTAAAATACTAATAGATCTGAATTGGCTAAACTCGCCAGGGTTGTTAACTTTAGGCAATGGAGTGACTAAAGCACTTTTCCAACATTGAGGAAAATAACTCTTTAGAATGCATTCATTAATAATATGTGTAATAAAGTTGATAATATGCGGACAACACAAGTGAATTAAAGTTATGTTGAGTTTGTCTGATCCAAATGCCTTTGATTTGATGCCCTGAATAATTTGTTGAATTTCCAAATTAGTGGCTATTTGAAATGAGAGTAATTGGGTAATATTATCTTTAACATTGGATAGATAAAAATTTAAGAGTTCATTGCTAGGCTTGATACTAGATTTAGTAGATTGTATAAAAAATGAGTTAAATTTGTTAGCATCTTGAAACTTTTCAGGAATATCTACAGCCCTTGAGGGTTTCAACCTATTAAGCTCCTTCCATTTTTCCTTAACAGATGACGTTCGAAACTTCTGACTGTAATAAGCTTTTTTTTCGGACCTAATAGCTGTAGTAGTGAGATTTCGCAATTGTTTATAATAAGCCCATTTAGCAGGCAGTTTCCTTCTGTCCGGATCATCGTCATATAGATCTTGAACTATTTTTATTTTATAAGGACGCCACTTTTCGTTTCTTAAGAACTTCACAATAGCTGAATGATCCACATCAATGTTGTCTTGGTTTGAAAGACATCTAGTACTTGAATGAGGATTTTCTTCCAGCGACATTAAAATATCAATTTTAGTGTCTTCAGGGATGCCTGGTCGTCCTGAACGCGGCTTGTCTCTGACATGTCCGAAATTTTTAATTATTTATTAATTTACTTACAGTGGCCTGACTAATTGGCTGTCTCTCCGGGTATTTCGAGATTTATTTCCACAACCAGCCATAATGAGGATCTCGATTCTTTGCGTTTCTGTTAAGAACATTATGATAAAATAATTCAAAATAATCAAATAATCACAAGGCGTTTGTCAAAAAAGTGAATTAGAATGACATCAATTAACATCACTATGAACGCCAGATATTGGGTACCAGGCTAACGTCCAAAGAGAGTTTGTGGATAGATTGGGTCATTGTAGAGCTGTGAATGGATACCACTGTATAAAATAATATGTTTAAAATTTAAAAAAGTGTCAATTCGTTTATGAAAACAAACTTGAAATTGATACTGATTTTTTGAGACACCCTATACGAATGAAAATGAAGTTGGGAATAATAGAAATATCTGGGAACAGGTTAACTTAAAAAAAAAAAAACGCTCACAATTCAATTTATATTTTTATTTTCATTGAAAATGTCTGATTTTCAATTGTCAATAATTCGTAAACAGCTGAAGATAGGTATATCATATCATAAACGAAATCTGCTTAGAATCTTGCGTATAATCAAAAAATTAAATAATATACAGGATATTCCATTTACAGAAAGTGACATTGACGTGATAATTCATTTATGTAACATCCTGTATATTCTAGTATTAGCTAAAAAAATGCAGAAATAAAAATAAAAATCGACGTGTCTGAGCGTTTTTTTTTTAAGTTAACCTGTTCAGAAATATTCCTATTATTCCAAACTTTATCACCACCCTGTATATGTTTAATTTACTAAATCGTTAAACTATATATTAGGTGTGTCATTTTGTTCAACTACTTATAATAATAAGTGTAAAAGAATCACAGGGTTTTCGAGTTCTGTTGTAACCATCATTTTGTTTATAAATAAACGATAAATAATACTCAATATTTTCATTCATTTAACAAACCTTTTCCAAGCGATCTGAAGATTTATATATATTAGGGGCTACTACTTTCGGCTTTAATTAAGTCATTCAATCATGTATCAAACTAAGCAGAGGTTAATAATGTAAAGCATCTTGAATGCATAATTTTTTACATTTTAATTATAAACGCCCGGTTAGTTTGATAAGGGATTAAATGACTTAAACAAAGTGCAAAGTATTCTAGCCCTGGGTAGATTATTTTATTACACTTACTATAGTAAAGTCACCCCAAATAAAATAAAATTTACACCAGAATAATATAATATTTACACTAATTAATCACAAATTACAATTAAAAAATAGTTTACTTACACCTCTCATTATTTCTTTTACACCCTAGAAGGATAGGTTTACAATCTGTGAGTTTAATTTACACACGATAGTGCAAATGTACCTACCCATAAATTAGAAGAATTACCACTCATCAAAAAGTAAAAAAACCATTCAGAAATGTCTTTTTTACAAGATATACTGTTTGTAATATGCCAATTAAAAGTTATTTATTTCCTTTTAAGTGCCTACTTAAGTTTATTAAATTATTACAATAAATTTTTTTTCTTAAATACTGTAAAACATTTTGAAATTAATAAAAAGAATAAAACTTCTAGTTACATTTTGACATCATTATCATCATTATCATAATTAATTTACTCAGGAATGTATCGAAGCCGTATTTAATTTTTAAGACATCTTACGAAATTTTCTAAATAACTTTTAATTAGCTTATTAGAAAATAATAAAATTTGGTGTGCGAGTCCACCATACAAAGACCTTCAAAAAAGTGTAACGCCATTTTGCTGTAAAATAATAGGCGGTGCCAATATTTGAGGGTAGCAAAATTTATATGCGATCTCCTAAGGTCATGCAGTCTGTCGATGCACCCACCCGGTATTAATAAATCGTTTAATAAATTTATTGACATTATTTATTATTAATTAGACCATCTGTCAGAAAACAACCCCAAAAAATTATATTTAAAAAAAAATGTATTATTTATTATTAAACAAATGGGAATTTTGTGAGAAATAAAACTACATCTAAGTTTTTCAACCTACTAGACTATGTAACCTTGCAATTTACACAATGGAAATTAATGCGAATAGGGTTATTTCTTAAACGCACATTTAATTTTTGACCAAAGACCAAATTGGGACGCTTTAGTCGGTGTATTTCGTAGGTAACTACTAGTTCATATTATGTTAAACTCAAAGTAAAACAGATTATTGTATAACAAGCTGTATATTAATCAACTTTTAACTTTACTACATAAGAGCAGATTTATTAATTTAAATTATAAAGGGCCTCAATTTATCTGAGGTTAAAGTGACGTAGCTCAAGGTTAATGGTCTAGAGACTAGTGTCTTGCTAAAGGCTGAAGATAGTGCGAATTGGCGGTTTTCCATTTCTCTCCTGATTGTCGGGCCAATGAGGGTTCGTATACAGGAATCACGTGAGAGCCACATCACTCTAACCGGTCTAACCCATCCAATGACGATTGATGGTGTACGTGACCAACGATGTGCGCTGTTGTGACGGTGTCAAAGGAACCGCTTCTCGGTACAGCACTTTAGGCTATGCCAACATTTTAAAAATAGTCACAAGAAATGATTTTAAATAATATTTTATAGGTTTAATTTCTCTGTCGGAATATTATTATTTAAATAGAATTATTTTGAAGATAGAAGTTTCGCATAGCAACAAGGATTTTACAATATGTTTTACTTTTAATAAAAATGAGAATAATTTTGATATATTTTAAATTAGGTATGAATGTGAATGGAAAGTTTTAGATATAAAGCCGTGCTAGACAAAAAAAAAATGTTACCAAATTACAAAGTTAGACAAAGCTCGTTCCAATAAATTAAAAAAAAATCGGTTTTAGACTTTCTGTCAGCGTTAAACCGCCATTGGAAAATTAATTTACGTTAGTAAAAAGAAACTACAATTTATGGCACACTGTTTGAAGTCAAAGCCATCCAGTAAGTCCTTTATGGATTTAGGTCAAAGTATAGATTTTTAATTTTAATTTCTATAGCGATCTTAATAATTATTTTTAAATGCTAAATTATAAAATTTTACTGAAACTCGCTTATGCGGAACTTCTGAAAATGACAGCTGTAAAATGCTTTAAAATATTCCTTAAATATTAAACACGGTAAGAAAAACATTGATAATGAATTTGAAATGTGCGTTAAACCTGCTTTATGAACGCTAATCTGTTTTAAGCCCTTTTAGATTGAAATAATTAAACAGTTGGTTTACGCAAAACTCTTAAAGTCAAGAGACGAATTTAGAGCAATGTTACCAATTTTTTTCATTATTTTTAAATAAGCTACATAACAATTAAAAGGAATCCCTCTCTATTTTGATTTTATATTTAGAATGAATTTCCGGGTAAATCGTTAATCGTAGAAAAGTTTGGTACACAAAATTTGTAGACTACGTTATTCGCATAACCATTAATTTCACATTACAAAAAGTGTCAAAGTTGCCAAGAAATGGGATTTTTGTCTTTTGCATTTATAAAAATGGTTAATTGAAAAATTAGTTTGAAGAAATCTTTTTTCTATACAGTTAAGTATCGCGGATTTACGTGGCGTCAAATGATAGTACGTAAACTGCAACCCAATGCAATTTATATAAAAAAACACAAACTATATATAGTACAGGGTGTACAGTACAAATTTTTGAAAATTTATATAATGTAAATACAGGGTTGCCCATTTATGTGACAAAGTAATATATTGGCTCTACTATTTAGGATATAAAAAAAAAGTTTTTATAAAAGTTGTAGGGTATGAGCAAACATATATTCTAAAACTATTTTGAAGTACAACGGGGTGGGGTGGTCCAGAAAAGCACGATAATCCAAAAATCCACATTTGCTTTCTTAAGGCATTTCTAATTTCTCTACGAAATGACCAATTTTTTTTTTGTTTTCTTATTATAAGGCACAGAACTGCACGATTATATTTTTATGTCGCTCTGCGAGCAGTGCGTGTGCACAGGAAACGATTGACGTTGATCTTGAACCTTTGGAGATTATACTCGTTGGGGAACACGTCCGCAGGGAGATCTTTCCATTGGATTTTTAGTTCTTTCCAAAAGATCGTTAATGAATAGTAAAAAGAGGGTGGGCGACAATATAGAACCCTGAGGGATTCCGACATTGATGTTAAATGTGTCTAAAAGAAAGCCGTCCATCACTACTCGCAGAGAACGGGTTTTAAGATAGCTTGAGAGCCATAAACAATATTGAACCGGCATTCCGTATGCTTTCACTTTATTTAGGAGCCCCTCATGCCATAGTCGATCAAAGACGTTGAAAATGTCCAGTGCTACCGCTGATGTTCTATTGCGTTGTTCCAAACGTGAGTAATGTAAGCGAGAAAGTCTTTTGTTGATCTAGACTTACGAAATCCCTATTGGCCGTCACTAATAATATTGGAGCCGTCCAGGCACTCTAATAATTTTTCATTGATGGCCTTCTCCAAACCTTTTGATATAACCGAGAGCAATGCAACTGGACGATAGTTATTTTTCTTGCTTTTTTTGGGTGTTTGTGCTAGACTCTTGCAGTTTTCCAGTAAGGAGGAAATATTCCCGATTTTGTTAGATAAATTAAAATACCTACAAAATACCGGTGTTAATTCATCAGCGCATGTCAAGCTTTTTGGCGTCAAGACGTCAAGATTCGCTTAACATGGCGCTGCCGGAAAACAATCTCGCATATTCTTGATTCGACAGAGGAAATGTTCTGTGGAGTTTTCCCTATAAATTAACTGTCGAATGTGAAGAGAATAATTCCGCTAGTGAGTTTGCTTTTTCGAGTATTTGGGTCGCAATAGTGCCATCAGAGCGTATTAAAGGTGGAATGGTTGACTTGGTAAAGTTCTGACTGACGGCCTTAGCTACCGACCAAAATGATCTCGATCCGTTAGAACATTAAAGAAGTTTGTCTTTGATCCTCTGGTTATGTGCTTCTTTGCTTTGGTTTATCGTTTGCTTGCATTGGTTTCGAGCGTTAACAAAGGTGGTATGATTTTCGGCAGTAGGGTTTTGACGTCATTGTCGACAGAAATAATTTTTCTTTTACGCCATATTTGATTTTTATTTTTTTTAAAGCCACAACATGTGAAAAATTCTTAAAATCTTAGGAAAAACATGAAGTCTAAAAGTATCTCAATATCTTTATTAAAAAATCTAAAATGTAAAATGTCCTGTGAACTCAAAGTACCTATAATAGAGATAGGAAAACTATTTTAAATCATACAGTAGTTAAATACTATTGTAGTTAACGGGTGCTCCATCGTGAAAAAACCTTAATCGTTCGCTAACTGCATGTGAAACGTGGAAAATTGATTATGGCAAATGAGTCCAGATATACTCCACCTGTCACTCTACCCTCTAATAAATGTGGCCCATCGCGAACTTCCCTACCACCACTCCCCAAACATTTTAAGACTACATATTTTGAGAATGCATTCTAATGAAATAGGGATTAGTAATTGCATAATAATGAAAATTGTGCCTATTTACGTTTCTATTTTTGCGAACAGTTGCTTCATCACAAAAAAGCATATTATGACACAGGCCTACGAAGAATTTGCGATTGGACAATTTTTGTTTTTTTAAGTTAGTTTTGACAAACTAATAACCAACTTAACCGCAGTTTTTTTATATCAAATTGTCATATTTTTTTATTTTTAAGTTTGCTCATTATTGTTCCTATTTAAGAAGCACCGCTACCACTATGGTATTAATAGGTAAAATAGTGATGGAGAATCCCTATAATCGGAATAATCTATAAATCAGATGGGAAATAAACCGCATGGCACCATGAATTTTACACAGCGCTAGTGATAATAATGAAGATGACGAACCCTTAGCTATTACGAAGACTGATGTGTTTTAAGCTTCTTCTTCAAGTCAAAATGTACTTCAGCTGATTTTGCAGGAAGAGCTGAAAATTCCAAAATTCAGGACTTTCCAAAGATCTCTTCCAAATACTAAAATCTAGATTAAGAGATAGGCAACTGCTTGCTTCAGAAACTTCGTTTTATCGCAATCGTGAGAGTATGTGTCGATTATTTTGTAGAGCATGGACTACTTGCATATTGTAAAAATGTAGCTGGTTTAGTTAATGCGCTTGGTGCTACCAAATATTGACTGGAGACTCTTCATCGATTCGTCAAAAAGTAGCCTTAAGGCAGTTCTTTTACATAATGGCAATTTTTATGCTTTTGTTCCTGTGGGCCATTCGACCCACTTCAAAAATCACAACTGACTACTATGCGGCGCCTTAAAAATTTTAGGCCTTCAATTAGGTCAGCAATCTATAGTAGAACTAGAGACCAACACAGAATAAAGAGAAATTAAAAAAGAAAAGAGCATTCAATACCTGGCATAAAGTCTAATTGATCCTGAAAAAAAATTATTACCTCCACTTCATATTAAACTTGGTTTAATAAAGCAATTTGTTAAAGCATTGGATAAAACAGGTCGATGTTTCCACTTCTTGACTGAAAGATTTCCCTGTCCATCATATACAGGATCTTGAGGAGGTTTTTATGTCAGGTAAAACCGTTGACATTTATTCTTTCTTCGCTTGCTTATTTAGCAATTTTTTTGGAATTTGGAATCTTTACTCGGCAAAAGATTTTATTGGTCGTGTGTTTTTCTTTGGATTTTTTAATGAGGCTGCTAGCTTTGGCGCCTTTTACCGTCTTTTAGACGGTGTTGGATAGTGCCTCTCCACTGTTTCCAGTGCCTGTCTACTGGTAATTGAGCTCTCACGTAGTTAGCCAGTCTCTAGGTAGTTTGTAGGTCGAGTCTGGTCTGACTCTTATATGTGAGTCTGTTATTAGTATGTTCGTCGAAACTTCTATTTAGTCTGTTATAATTATTAAAAATATTCGTTCAATGTCTGTATTCTAAAATTATTATGTAATACTCTATTCATAGTATATCTTGTCGCACCTGCGATCATTTTCAATGCTCTATTTTGAATCACCTGAAACTTATTCAGCTCCGCTCTGCTTATGTTGCACCATGATGGCGCACCCTAAGTCAAAACCGGCCTCACCAAGACTTTATAGAGGTTTACTTAAATTCTGTTAGTTAGTCTACTCCGCCTCTGAAGCAGGGAGTAAATAGAACTTATTTAACCCAGAGCGAGCTCAACTCTGTTGATTAAATTCAGCCTCCAGTTGATTAAAAACAGGTCCCAGGTATTTCATTTTCTGGCACTAGATCACCTGAACCCCGTTGACTCTGGGCCTAGTCTCAGGTCGTTTTACGTTACTATTCGAGAAAAAGATGGCCTTCATCTTGGCGGGATTCAAACTAACCCTCCAAACTGAAAGCCACTTTTCAGGCTCATTTATATGGCCTTGTAAACGAGTAAGGACTAGCCACGGATGTTTGAAAATAGCAGCTATTGCAGTACCATCAGCAAACAGATAGAGCTGCGTCTGTCTATCTCGCGGTATATCATGTGTGTAAATATTATACAATACCGGGGATAGAGGTTAGCCTTGCGGCACTCCGGCCCCGATGCGTTTTGTCGCGGAGAGTGAGTTCGCTAATGATACTGCGAAACTTCTATTCTCTAAAAATGATCTTACAATCTTTACGAGGTAGTTTGGAGAACCGATTCTTATTACTTTTAATAGAAGGCCGTCATGCCAGACCTTGTCGAAAGCTTTGCTAGCGTCAAAGAAGAACGCTCCTGTGTGCGCCCTTCTATTGAAGCCTTGGATGATTTGCGATGTTAGCCTCGTTGTTTTCCTACCTATGCATTATTCGGGCCGGAACCCCCCTGTCTATTAGAGGCAAAAATTAAAGAAGGTATCTTTATTAGCCCGCAAATCAGAAGGCTAATGGAAACTGATGGGTTTGAAGCGGTCATGAACAGCACCCTAAAAAAATGCATTGAAGGCTTTTAAGGATGTTCTAAATAAATTCCTGGGAAAGAAAAAGGACGCAATTTATGTGGACATTATGCAGAATATGCTGGACAAATTTAAGGAATTAGGTTCCAATATGAGCAGAAAAATTCACTTCATTCACGCACATTTGGACTATTTTCCTACAAACCTTGGTGATATTTTGGTTTTTTTAATTATTTTATAACTAGATAACCATGGTTTTAATATGCATTATGATTTGTGCAGATTTTCACTTGACAAGAAACCTTACGTCATACAAAAAAAGTAAAAACAGATTTAAAATCAGAGACACCAAAATACCCAAATTCAGTAAAAAATAACATTAAAATTCAATAATTACCAATGTTTTCTTATTTTATTTTGAACCGGCTCACAAAAATCGATTCTTCCATAATACATTCATCATGAAGATTTTGTAGCATTTATTAGGATAATCAGGTATTTATTGTTTCGTTTTGTAGTTTTGACAAGATATATTGTTGTATGGGGTTAGTTTAAGATATTTCGAGTTACAATAAAAATTGTCATTAAATTTGATTTTATTTTGCGGGTCATGGCTAACTAAAAACAAGAAATCACAGTTTTTCTACGAAAATATAAATAAAAATCTAAATATTGGAAAAACTAGTGAAGATAGGTATAAGCAAAACTTAACAATGATAAAAGAGAATTAAACTCTCAATGGGGTGAGCAAATAATATAGGATGTTGCATCTGAAAAAACAGGGTAAGTGTATTTTAATCTTTTCTACAGTGTCACCATTAAAGTCCGCACCATATGGAACTTTTTTTTATTAATGAGGTTAGTTAAAATTAAATTTGGGCAATCGTTTTTGCTTCAAATTAGACTAAAAATTATATAATCAAATGTCACCATCTGTCATTCGGTATCTGTCAAAAATTACATTTTAATCAAAAAATGCTGAAAAATGGCATTGTTTTACCGAATTTCAAAAAATTGTATTAGAAAAAGTTGTTTCTAGTACAATTCTTGGCCTAAATACAAAGTTTCAGTTTTCTAGCTCAAAGTTGATTTTTTTGCCATTTTTTCTAATTAACTTTTTTTTTATTTAATGTAAGTTCGCTTAATGGATATTAAACTATTTGCTTATACCATACTCAATATTTTATTTAGTTTGTATGAGCTTTTTTTTACTAAAATGCCATTTTTTTTCGAAATTTAAAATTAGAGGCAAAAAAATTTGACACAGGTGGTGCAAAGTTACCCTAATTTAAAAATTTTAACAGATAGACGTCAGATATTCCATTTTTTTGATAGTACATACACCTAAGAAGTTTAAAAAACTTATAATAAAATTCCCAGATATCAGATTAGTTCAAAATTTAGACACATTTTCTTTTTATCCACAATAAAATATCAAGGCAATTTTGAATTTTATAAGTAGGCTATGGAAAAAAAAACGAATTGGAGTGCCGAATAAATAAAAGAAATGTTATAAATTTGAATATTTTCGCAAGTTATAGTTTTCAGTGTTATCACCAATGTTGTCCATTCAAGAAAAAATAGAAATTGTCTTAATTTGTGGAGAGAATATGCCTCACCGGCAAGTATCTGCCATTTTTAATGAGAGGCATCCAGAAAAAAATTTGCAGCATAGCACTGTTTCAAGAATAAAGTCAAAATTTAGAGAAACTGGATCTGTTCAAAATAATTTTAAGAAACCTCACGCGGCAAGTAAATACGATGAAGCAGCACAACTTGATGTTTGTTTAACTGTTATTGACCACGGTCAAACTAGTGTAACCAAGATAAGTGATTCAACAGGGTGCAAGAGGGAAAGCGTTAGAAAAATTCTTCAGAAAAATCGATTTCGGGCATATAAACCCAAGTTTATAAACACATTAAAAGAACGCGATTTTGATATCCGACTTGATTTTTCGTTTTGGTATCAGGGACAATATGAGGAGAATATTCTTTTTCCATACAAGATATTATGGACAGATGAAGCCACTTTCTCTTCGAATGGTACCGTGAGCTCACAAAATTGCCGATGGTGGTCCCAAGAAAATCCTAACTTCACAATTGAATGTCGCGACCAGTATCATTTTAAAACCAATGTTTGGTGTGGAATTTTGAAAGATGAGCTTATTGGACCATACTTCTTTAGAGTAAACTTAACTGGTGAAAGGTACCTGAATTTTCTTGATAACGAGATTACCGAAGTTTTGGATAACATGCCCTTACACCATAGACATAACTTATGGTATCAGCTTGATGGTGCACCCATACATCAAACTGTAGCAGTGAAAGAACGCATAAACCAATTATTTCAAAACAGAGGGCGTGATAGAGAATGGCACTGGCCACCCAGGTCGCCTGACATAACCTCACTAGACTTTTTTCTGTGGGGTTATCTTAAGCAGAAAGTTTATAAGAATCGACCGTTTAGAAATATCGAGCATTTGGAACAAACGATAAGACAGTGTTGTGCCGATATAAGACCAAGCTTCTTACAAAATGCTGTCAAAGACGTTTATAGACGGACGGGTGTTTGTATAGAGCGAGAAGGACGTCACACTGAAATGTGAAATTTATATTGCTTTTGTGTTACCTATTTAAAATGATTAAAGTTCCTTTTTGTTCCTTTTAATAATAATGATAGTTTTAAGTATAAAATAAAATTTTTATCAAATATTTAGATGTATTTGTCATTTGAAAAACGAAACATCTGACGTCTATCTGTTAAAATTTTTAAATTAGGATAACTTTGCACCACCTGTGTCAAATTTTTTTGCCTCTAATTTTAAATTTCGAAAAAAGAATGGCATTCTAGTAAAATAAAGCTCATACAAACTAAATAAAATATTGAGTATGGTATAAGCAAATAGTTTAATATCCATTAAGCGAACTTACATTAAATAATAAAAAAGTTAATTAGAAAAAATGGCAAAAAAATCAACTTTGAGCTAGAAAACTGAAACTTTGTATTTAGGCCAAGAATTGTACTAGAAACAACTTTTTCTAATAAAATTTTTTGAAATTCTGTAAAACAATGCCATTTTTCAGCATTTTTTGATTAAAATGTAATTTTTGACAGATACCGAATGACAGATGGTGACATTTGATTATATAATTATTAGTCTAATTTGAAGCAAAAACGATTGCCCAAATTTAATTTTAACTAACCTCATTAATAAAAAAAGTTCCATATGGTACGGACTTTAATGGTGACACTGTATATTCGGATGTCAACAAAAAATATCCTGTAGAAAAATTTAACCTCTTTATGTTTTAAAACATTTCTCTTATCCCTATACTTGGCGCACAAGACATTTAATACTTTAGATTTTCTAATTGAGAAATACTTATCATTTGATATTATCATATTTTTCTTGAAGTCTTAACAATTTTTCATTTTATGCGGCAACGTTGTAAAAAAAGTAAAAACCAAATATGTTGTCATATGGATAGTTTCGTGAGAAAACAAAAATGCTTAAATATAGAGGGTGTTTTATTTAAAAGAATATATACTTTTATTGTCGTACTTTTCTGGAACACCCTACCCTGTATACTTAAAGATAATATTAGAATATATATTTTCTTATATCCTACAATTGTAAAAAGTTTTTTTATATCTTAAATAGTAGAGCCGATATATTACTTTGTCACACAAATGGGCCACCCTGTATGTATTGCCTGAAAATATAAAATTTTAATTAAAATTTCATAATTTTTTCTCTCCACTGTGTATGAGTTTAAAAGTTCTTTTTGGTAAGTTTCCTGTAATTTCTGTTTCTGTCGTTTGGCGGTTCTTCTTCAGAAACCCCACAGACTGCTTGGCCGCTACTTCTGCCTCAGTTTCGCAATTTCCCTTTCCTTCATCGATAAATTTGACAGGCAATTTTCTAATTTGCGATGATAGTTTGACGATATCTTCACCTAGATTTTCATATCGATGGAGGCACGTCGCGTCGGTACATTTTTTTTACACCACACTGCTTGCAGACGACAAGGGCGATAATAATACCAGGGCTCTGATTTTCGAACAAAAGGAATAGAAATTTGCAGTAGAAAAGGTGTAAAATCTCCTTTTGTTTGATTAATACGTGTTTTTGAACCTTTTTATAGTATAAATCCTAACTAGAATTTTTTCTTTACCAGAAGAAGTTGAGTAGTAGAGAAAAAGTGAGGTTCTGTGTAAAATTTATTATTTAAAACTCCAAATCGCTTTAAACAATGGACTTGTTTTTCTGGCACAAAATGAATTAAAAAACATAAATGAAGCGTAACTAATCTATAACAAGCCAAAAAGATTTAGCCAAAAGTAACTTTAAAAAGTTATTTAGACTTACTCAGGATTCAGTAAGGAATGCAACCCGACACTAGCTCCTATAGGTGTAGCCACACACACCACCCCTCCCCCAGTGCCCCCCAGATATTTCTCCCAAAACCTTTTAAAATCCCACACACCCGACTCGATGTGAACAGCGGATTTTGCTGCTAATGGTGAGATCCTGCGGAATAGGCCGTATGGGGCGAGGCAGGCAAGCCTAGGGGAAGTAACCGAAGATCAGAGCTTGTGATAGCTCTGGCCCCCGATAACTCCTTCAAGGTGGGCTCGCCTTACTACTTTAGTAAGGAATGTAGTAGAGCGTAGAAGGTCTTATATCCATGTTTCTACGCGAGAATCGGCTTGAAGTGTTGAAACAAAATTAAGTTGTTCAGTTTTATTAAATAAAACACATTTACATACAAGTTACAAGACTATTAAATAGGTATTAGTTTTGGTACATCTTATAAGCTTGTTGACATTGGTAGTTATCAAGAAAAAATAGGAAGTGTTGGCCGCTGCCTTTATCTGCTTTGGCCAACCATATATTGTTTACTGTATTTCCATAGGTTGCATGGTTCAAAATATGTCAGTTAAAATAAAAGGTTTTTTCTCACAGAAAATATATTTATTTACTTATATTATATTGGTTACTCATCGTCATATTTGGTCTGCGTAGGAGCATATACGGTTTTACTGTTACATTTTGATATGGTCACTACTTACTTCATTTAATGAGCTACACATTCCACATCACTAGCAACAAACAATAATATCGTGATATAATAATACTACATTCTTAAACCTTCGAGAAATTATCGGATAAATTCCTCAATTTTACGACTGCTTTTTACAAAAGCTTAACTGGACTCTAGTCGTGATATAAAAATTACATAATTACATCTTCGGGATTTAACTCCGCGAATTGAGCGACTTATTTTATAGCTTGGATGCCGTAAATTCAAGGAAACTCGCGTAAATACCGCAAGTGAGTCCGTTTGCTTCTTATGAAGGCTCATACGAATCTGAATTGAGTCGGGATATAATAATTACATTATTATATCTTCGAGATTTAACACCGCGAATTGACCGACTTACTTCATGGCTTGGATTCCGTAAAATCAACGAAACTCGCGTAAATACCGCGAGTGATACCGTCTGCTTCTTACAAAAGTTCATACCAATATGAATTGTCAAAACATGTTCAGTATTATTTGTCATATATCATCCCTCTTTCTCGTACACACAGTAGCATCCTGTAAAGCCGTTTCAATTAACACGAAGAATATCTAGTTGCCTAACAATAAACCCTTTTTTCAGTAACGTACGCTCTAATACCCCGCCCCACGGGAGGCCGCTCGCCCGCCGATGCACACAAGATTCCGTCTTCGCGAAGCTCGATGCCATCTTGGTTTTTCGCTTTTTTGCTTGCTGTATTTCGGCGAATATTTTCGGAAATTATTCTTGGCAGTTGAAACTACGTTTTAGAATTTAACTGAAGTTAACTGACTTTTTTTACTTGTTTCCATATGAATTTGTCGTTTCAATGCACCGAAGATAAATTAAAATATTGTAGACGGCGACGTTGCCGTACTTTCTTTACTTTGAGTTGATACTTGTTGTTGTTATTAAATTATGCAACTAGATAACTGAACCCTTCTTCAACAGGAAGTAATATCTATATTGGAATATCACAATTATCAGTAAGCAATAGTTTAAACGATATGTCTAAGGCCTTGTCAAGGCCCGCAATTCTATAAGATTAGGTATCGTAAATTTCCTAGTGACATGCGAGAACTATAGAACATACGTAACAGGTTAGTGGCTTAAATTACCTGAATTAACCCTCTTTAACTTTATTTTGTAGGTTATACCAAAAGTAAAAACCTCAGCAGACCCGGAAAACTGCGTTTAGGTGACTTCTAAATTATAAAAGGTAGGGTTAGCTGACGATGACAGTGCAATCTGTCAAGATTGTCTGCGTTTTAGTTGGTCGAAGCCTGTAGCGAATCAACTTTTACTTTCTCTTGAGCAAATATTTTCTTCCCTTTTCAATTTGCTTTCTATTCCAAAATAGGTTATCAAATATTTAGGCATATATTTTGATCAGTGCATGACATGGCATAATCATATAGAATTCGCTAATAAAAAACTAAGGAATTTGCTTTACAAATTTTATGACCTACGCCATGTGGTTCCTTTGGGAATACTCAAGATTATATATCAAGCTCTAGTTGAATCTGTCCTGTCTTACGGCATCATCGTTTGGGGTGCACTGTGTAACAACACTCTCTACCCGCTAACTATAACGCAAAGGTATATTTTGAAGATCATGCTCTTTAAGACCAGAATGTATCCCACAGAAAAACTGTTTAAAGAAGTAAACGTATTAAGCATCAGGCAACTTTATATTAAGAATGTTATACGTTTTGGTTGTAAGAATAGGACCTTAAAAAACTATGTCAACCACCCTATACATACAAGGTCTATTACACACAATGATTTATACTTACCACCCACTTTATCTTCCTCTACCCAGAGACACATCTCGTATGTTATGCCTAAAATAATAAACCTTATGCCGCCACACTTAAAAAAGGACAGGTATCCAAAAATAAAGCACAAAATAAATGATTGAATTATTTCTAACTTTCATAAGATCTGTGAAAAAATACCATGGTTTATGTAAAATCTCTGTGTAATACTATACTATACAGTTTTATTATAAATCCAGTTTAGCGTTAAAATTGGTACATCTCAAGAATAAATATATATTTTTTGATACTGTAAAATGAATTCATGTAAAAATGTTACAAGTATTGTATGAGGTATTAATACACTACAAAGCTGTTGCTAAATAAAGATTAGATTTAGATATATACTTATTTAAGGTATTTAGTGCACACACAAATCCTATGGATATATTGTGCTCTAGAACACTGTAAAAAAGTTTTGTAACCATTATTGTAAAGTATCGTGGCAAAATAAATAAATTTGATTTGTTCTAAAGGTTATCTAGCAAGAGAAAAATAGCCAGAGAGATATATTACTATCAACAACCGCTATGAAAATTTTTAAATTATTTTTTTACTTGAAAATACCTGTCTTTAACTACAAACTAGTTTAGAATAGTAATTCTAAATTCGTCTAACTACTACTAGTTGTGGGAAAATATTTGATAAGCTCATGTGAGTCAAAACAAGCGGTATAGCTACAGATACTTTTATAAAATTACTTTCCGCAAAGTGTATTTCACAAACATTCGATTATTTCTGACACGAACTTTTATAATTTAGTTGAATAACGATATTTTCAAGAAAAACGATCATTTATTATTTTTCATTAGTTTTTAATGCAAGTAAAAATGTTATTTGTAAACCTGCAATATTGCGGCGAAAAATTAATGTCAGCACATTCGAATCGCCAGAAACAAAAAGTTACTCAGATGTCACACCACAAATTATTGAAATCAAATAAAAAACATAAAAAAAATGAACTTTTAAGAGATAGATCATATACAGGGCGTCCGGGAAAATGTTGGAAATCTATCGGATGTAGATAGAGCATACAAAAATAAGATTACAAGTTACTATAAGATTTTTCCTTACAAGCCCTCCTTACGGAGATATGTGCCCCTGAAAGACGCCGCTCGAAATCGGTTTTTCTTAAGTAACTTTCAAAGGGCTTAATATAATTTAATAAAAATTTAATGTGTTAGACACTAGTAAAGACCTCTTAAAACAGTGTCTTTGAAACATATTTAGCTTTTTTAGTTTACCAGGGCCGGACTAAGCTTACAACTTAATGCTTAAATTTTTAACACCCTGTATGATACAGACGTAAAAAAAAATTAATATGAATAGCCTGTATCGTAGACAACAAGAAGGTACTCTTGCTTATTGTCGATAAAATGAACCGTTATCGAGAAAAAGAATAATAAACGAGTTCATGGTTTATTTTTAATATAGAAATGACCATGATTTCTATTTTGTTTATCGACAACAAAGTGTGATACGAAAGTCAATCAAATAACAGAAAAGTTTCATTTTAAGTTGTTTAATCCATGAAAATACAAATATTTAAATAAAACGCAGTGATGTAATAGGAGGCACCTTAACGAAATTACTGAGAAAATATATAAGAGGGTTCAACATGGGTTCAGTAAAGTCTGATACACTCGCGGTCACGACAAATTGAGGACTGGTGTACCTGCCACAATAACACAGCCTTAGTCCTTATCACATCACAATGAAACGTTCTGTAGAAGTTCCTCCCTAGTGCCGATAGGAGTGAAACACACCAAGCTTTTCAGGTGTTCTCACAGGTAAAAATCAAAGGGCGTTAGGTTGGGAGATCGAGGTGGCCAGGGAATAGGTCCTCCTCTACCTATCCAATGGTTTGGATAGACGTTATTTCAGTGCTCCCGTACACTAACGCTGAAATAAGTTGGTGCTCCATCGTGCATGAAGTACATCTTTCAGCATGTTTCAAGTGATAAGTGCTCTATTAAATCCTGAAAAGCGTTCTGGAGGAACTCCAAATAAAGTCGTCCATTTAAGTGTCCCGGAAATACGAATGGTCCAATCAAAAAATTGCCAATGATTCCTGCCCAGATATTAATTGATTGGATCAGATGTTGATGATGCGAAACAATAATAGTGGTATGAGATTTTTATCAGCTCATATATATGTGTGTTGTGTAAATTGGTGATACCATTTTTGGTAAACCTTGCTTCGTCCGTGAAAAGAATAATGCTAATTAGGTTTACATTATTTCTTTGCTGATTCAATAGCTAGGTTGCATGCTGCATTCTACGAGGAAAATCTGCAGGAATCAGTTCATGTACTTTTTGCAAATGACATGGATGTAACAGCTGTTCTTGAATAACTTCACGTATTATTAATTTCGATGTATTATTCTGTGTCAATAATTTTCGAGTACTCGTTGATGGAGTGTCATCTACAGCATTTAAAATATTTCCTCTAATTGCGGCGTACGGTTCTTCTCAGACCAGACTCAGTATTATTTTTTCCAAGCTTTCCTAAAATTATAAAGGAAGTTAATAATATGTATTATCTTGCTTATTTGCTTAAAATTGTTTTGAATGTTTTGATGTTTTGGATAGTCAAATTGAATTCGTTTTTTGTGCCTTGAATATTTATTTAATTCTAAAAAGCAGTTATTTTCAAAGCTATTTCCATCGTACTATTGTGTTGCTGGTAAGTATTTTTGGATATTTGCTATTATTTATACGTTTTAAGTATTTTACGTATGAAAATAACATAATTAATTAAATATTTACAGTCCGCCTCTGTTGCTAAACGACTGTCTCCCATTGTATTGCTGTCAATACTGTTCCTACTAAAAATTAAATTGCTAGAATATTACTCTTGTCAGATGACATGTCTCCTGTCTTGAAAGTTTACTTGCTGAATTCAATACATTCTAAAGAATTTTTCGTAATTAAACGTTTTAAAATCTTTTTAATTTGATCCATTCATTGGTATCACCGTCAAGTTCTTTTTTAATTCCCGCGAAACCGGTGACCAGAATGTAGTAATACCTAAACCCTTAATAATTGTTTTTTAAATATTTTATAAAAATTTATCTCACATTAAGCCAACTTTATTACGGATATTGTAGATATTATACGGGAAAAGTCGACTCTATATTTATTTTTTATGTTAAGGCATTGCGCTGCAGGATCATTCCTTTATGGCGCTCTACGAGCGGTACGTTTGCGCAGGAAACGATTCAAGTTGGTCTTGAATCCTTGCAGATTATACTCGTTGGGGAACACGGCCCGAGGGAGGTCGTTCCATAGTGATGACGTTCTCCAGATGAAAGAATTTTACACAGTGTCGTTCGAGGGACACTAAGCTGAACAATGTTCGGGTGGCCTGTAGTGGCTCGCTAGGTATTCCTACCATGCACCGCTCGGGATGGAATCAAGCGGGCAACCTCAGTTGAGCCTTGCCATGAAAATATTTGGCTTCCCAGGTTATTTGTCAGATCATGGTCACCGATTAAGCTAGTGGCTCTTCTTTGAATGGAACCTAGCAATCTCATGGTATGTTTAGGAGCAGAGCCCCAAATATGCGAACAGTACTCCAGTGATGGTCGAATTTGGGATTTATAAAGCATCAAAAGTTGTTGGGGTGTATAGAGGTTCTAGAGGTTCTTTGTTCGGAAAAGTACTCCAAGTCTCTGCGAGGCTGCCTTAGCAATGGCCGCAACGTGACTATGCCAAGACATATCACTATCCAAATGGACGCCCAATAAATGAATTGATGATGCCAAGGAAATCGAGTGTCCCGCCATGACTATATCCGGTTCTTCATCATTATCTTTTTTGGAAAAAAACTGCCGCCTGGGTTCTTTCAGCGTCAAGTTATACTTGGTTACTGTCACCCTAAGACAGAATTTCTTCCAGGTCTTTGCTGAGATGTGAGACATCTTGTTACCTATAAAGATGTGTGTCCGAGCTTCCAAAGTAAAAGATAAAAGAAGTGTGCTGTCATCAGCGAAGCTATATATGAGATTTTTAGTATTTTCGAAAATATCGTAAATGTATAGTAAAAAAAGGGTGGGCGACAATATAGAACCTTGAGGGACTCCAGCGTTGATGATATCTGTGTCTGCAAGAAATCCGTTCATCAGTACTTGCAGAAAACGGCTTTAAGAAAGCCTGACAGCCATGAGCAAAATTGAACCGGCATTCCGTATGCTCTCACTTTAGTTAGGAGCCCCTCATGCCATACTCGATCAAAGATCTTGAAAATATCTAGTGCTACTGTCTGGGACTCCTAATGATCTGCTATTGCGTTGTTCCAAACGTGAGTAACATAAGCGAGAAGGTCTCCTGGTAATCTATACTGGCGGTTACTAACAATGTTGAAGCCTTCTAGGTACTTTAATAATTTTTTGTTTATATCCTTCTCCATAACTTTTGATATAACCGAGAGCAATGCGACTTGACGATAATTGTTTGGCAAGGTCTTCTTGCCTTTTTTGGGTATGGGCTGGACTCGCGTAGTTTTCCAGCAAGAAGGAAAGATTCCTTTTTTGTAAGATAAGTTAAAAAGCCTACAAAATACCGGTGTCAATTCGTAAACGCATGTGTTAATTACGATTACTGGAATATCGTCAGGACCAGAAGCTTTTTTGGTGTCGAGACTCCTCAAGATTCGTTTAACATGGCGGTGCCGGAAACAATCTCATCTTATCGTTTTTTTTTAAACTCTAGATGCTTTGTACTATAGTATATTTACAATACATTACCTTATCTTAACTAAGACTATTAATTATGTCTGCCTATAAAATTAATAATATCAGAAAGTCTCAAACTTTACTAACCTCAAGATATCTCAAATATAGCATTCGGTCTTGAGAGGATGCACGACATTTTGGCGAAAAGTTAAAATCTCGGTCTATATATAGTATGGGTAGCCCCCAACTAGGAGAATACTTATCAAGCCACGTAACGAAAATCTTGGAAAACTTGCACCTAATATCCAAATGAGAGTTGCAGCACGTGGCTACATCTCGTGGCAACCACACGTACCTAATAGTTATAAATTGATAATTATCAAATTTTGTTCCTTTTTTAGATCCAAAGATGACAACTCCAAATCTAAGTACTATTATTGAGGATTTGGAGTATTGTACCAGATACCATTTCGCCGTGATGGTTCAAGATGACAACGGTAACCAGGCTGCCAAAATCAATCCAAACACTATTAGGACCGTGATAACAGGGATAGATCATATGGCGGCTCCTGCCAACTTAACAGTAAGTTTTTTTTTTTAAATACAAGCCACGTTTAGATACGGTCTTTAAAATGTTGGGTAAGCACTCAGAAAGCTGGATACAGTAAATTTTTTGCATACATCATAATTTGAGGTCGCTAATCAAAAATCCGTTTTCTTCTCCGGAATCTACTTGTTTTTAAGAAAAAAGATATTAAACGTTTTTCACTTACTGGTTAGGTTTCTCTTTTCTTTTCATTTCCTGGATTTTCCTGTTTTCTTCTAAAAAGCAGTAATGAAACTTACACTGAACTATCTCTTCATAAAATATTAATACGAATTTATGCAAAAAAGTAACGACAAAACTGCAACTTTTTAATTAAAATCTAAAAATGGTAAGGAAATTAACAAATCACAATAACCTTTGAACTGATTCGGCTTTTACTTGGTGGAAATCCATTATCACTACAGTTACAATAGATAGTAAAAATAATAGTTTTGGACTTTTACAAATTAAATTTTAAGAAATCGACATGTTTCGCAACACTGTTGCTTCTTCAAGGGAGTACAAAAGAGTAATATTTTAAAGGTATATAGGGTATAAATTTTAAATTGGTAGGTATATTAGTTTTAATTGAGGGAAATACCTATAAGGAAGTTATAACATTTAGAAACTAATTAAAAAGGTACAAAAGAGGTGATGCGTTTAAATCTAATTAATCATTAAGGAGAGTATTGTGATTTTTAAGCTTGTTTATTGCTAAGGATTCAAGCAGGTTCAATGTTATACTTTGGTTTTCGGTATGTAAAACATCGTAATTACTATTGAATCTATGATTTTATTTTCTATTAAGTGGTTGGAATCATTTTAATCAGTTTTATATTTTAAGGAATTAGAATAATGTTCATTGACATGCTTTTCAAAGTTTCTGCCTGTTTGTCTTATGTAAACTTTGGGGCAATCATTATCCTTCAATTTATTGACACCAGATTTCCTTTCTTTACTCAGTTTAGTTTTATTATTTTTAATGTATTTTACTAAACTGTTGTTAGTTTTAAAAGCAATAATAAAATTTAAATTTATTAAAAATTTCTTATTTTATAACTTATGTGACCTATGTACGAAATAACTTTATTATTATTTTTATTCTCTCTTACTGTTAAAAAAAAACTAAGCTTATAGCATTTTTATACAATTTTTTATTTAGCATTTTATCAATTATTTTTGTGGAATATCCATTATTTACTGCAATTTACTTGATGAGAGTCAGTTTTGTTTAAAGGTAATGCTACTAGTCAGTGTATCATACTAAAGAAAGACGCTAATTTATATTGTATTGGATGGCGAGATGTATTGTGTATAGTACTGTCAGTATGAGTCGGTTTATGATAAATAGAAATATCATTTTTATTATTGGATTTTTTGATAGTTGAGTCTAGAAAGTTGAAAGAGCTCTTAATTCCTTCTGTTACTGTAAATTTTTATGTTATTATGTATGTGATTTATGAATTCTAAGAACTGATTTAATTGTCTATCTGCACCTACAAAACTAGCTAATTCGTCGTCCACATATCAATACCAATAAAGAGATTTGCTAAAAAGCTGATGTTTCGAAATAATATATTCGATATAATCCATAAAAATTTCGACGAGGAGGGAACTCAAAGGGTTACCCATATTAAGACCTTCTCTACTTGTATATAGTTCATTATCAAACTCAAAATAGTCTTGTTGTGAACAAACCTTGATGGTGCTCATGATTTTCTTTTTTTTAATATCGTTAACTTAATTTTTTAATAATAGATTCTTGACGAGTTTTATAGTTTTTTTTACAGGAATACTAGGAAATAAGTTACTGACGTCAAAGGAAACAAGACGTTACTTGGTGGGATAATGTTTTTGATTTTGTCGACCGAATTATAAGAATTCAAAGTGTTTTGCAGGAAAGTTAGTATTAGTTTTTATCATATCAATTAAATGTTTCGAAAGTTTGTAAAATGAGACAGCTTTTTTAAAAATATTTTCGCAAGATATCTGTTTAATTTGTTTTACAATTTGGGTTTCTTGTTTTTTATTAAAGCTGAAGTTTCATATTGTAGATTTGTATTGTTAAGGAGATTTGCAAGTGCTAAGTCCGTATCAGCTTCAGGAGTCTTCAAAGATTTAATTGTACCTGTATCTTGAATATTATGTTCGAAACCTTTTCTTAACAAATTAGTTTCGTTACTTGAAAGATTGATTGTACTTAGATTTATAAATTTAATACAGAATTTATGACCTGTTAAGGTAATTGGAAGTGGTTGTAATTCAATTATATTGAATTTAGAAATAACGATTAAGTAAGTAACACGGTTATAGGTATAAATAAAATAAGAATAGGTGATTTTCAAGAAACTTTACATTTTTTAGATCCAACTAAATATATAAAATTAAAAATAGACCCTACAAATAAATATCAAAAAATTACAAAAAAAAAACACTATTAATACTTGCAAACGTCTGTTTTGTGAAAAGTATTTACGCAAATTAACCTTTATGAATTCCTTACCCCCTAACTTATACTCACTCTTAAAAATTAATAAACCAGATAACCCAATTAGGCCTGTTGTCTCATTTTTTTCAGCTCCAACTTACAAACTTTCGAAATATTTAATTGATATCATGAAAACTAACTTTTCTGCAAATAATTCTAATAAGAATTCTTACAGTTTGGCTGATAAAATCAAAAACACTGTCCCACCAAGTAACGCCAAATTTGTTTCCTTTGACGTCAGTAACTTATTTCCTAGTACTCCTGTAAAAGACACTATAAAATTCGTAGAAAACCTATTAATAAAAAATAAAATTGAGGTTAGTAAAAAGGAGGAAATCATGAACAAACTGAAGGTTTGTTTAGAAGAAAACTATTTCGAGTTCGATAAAGAACTTTATGCAAGTAAAGAAGATCTTATTATGGGTAACCCATTGAGTCCTCTCCTCGCAGAAATTTTAATGGATTATATAGAATTTATTATTTCGAAACATTCGCTTTTCGGCAAATTTCTTTATTGGTATAGCTTGTTTCATAGGTATAGAAAGACAAAGATAAAAAAAATTAGCACATATATCAACTTTCTAGACTTATCTAGCAAAAAATTTAATTGCAAACATGAAATTTCTATTTACCATAAACCGACTCATACTGACACTACTATACACAATACATCTTGCCATCCAATACAAGTTTGTCCCTTTTCTTTTCGTCAGACCCAATCATTGGACACGTTTCGCCGTATTATGGCTCATCGGAAAGGCTATAGAGTCTGACGAAAAGGAAATGGACCTTACAGTGCATTTTAACATATAATGTAACGATAAATATGCGAGATGTTGCACGTGGCGACATCTTGTGGCAATCTAGCTATGCACCCAACCAGACCAGCGGGGACTTAGAGAAGACCAAACGTTAGGACGGGGTTCTGACTTTCATCAAGTAAATTGCAGTAAATAAAAGTGTTGAAATACACCGTAAGTTCCCTTTCCTTTTCGTCAGACTCTATAGCCTTGCCAATAAGCTGGCTGACGAAAAGAAAAGAGACAAACTTCTTTCTTTTACATTGTGTTGTCGGTTCGCAGAAACCGAAAAAGATAAAATCGGTTTAAGCCCGGGCTGGCCCAGCAGATTTTTTTCAGTTTGCAGGGCCCAGGTCACCATATCAGATAGTGTTGCGTATGCAACACACACCGACAAATTATCAACGGCACTCTAGTCTAGTGGGTACTCTAGAAACGGCATGTTGTCGAAAGAGGGACCCTTGAGCCAAATGAAGGATGATCAGTGGTGCGGATGGTGTATCTCGGACACTGCCTGATATTCGGATGGTTGAGGTAAAAATCTGGACCAGGGAATTGGCAGCGGAGTCTCGAGTGCACGGGTCTGATGCTATTCCGGGTGGTTTGAGGGTCCCCGCGACATACATAACTCTCTTAGCTGCACGCAAAGACGTTTAAGGGCTGGCTCGTCGAGGTTTGTGGTGAGCAAAGAGACGTTAAGAATAACAAGACCGTAAAAATACTGTGCCAAGAATAACATCTGTTAGTTATATTGCGGTTCGGAACCCACGTTAAACTCTAGGTCCAGCCTGGCTGACATTACCCAAACGTTAAAACGGGGTTGGCAAAAAGGATCAAAACTGGCCTACTTGCTTGGCGTTAAAGCCTCCCCTTTTGCTACTACTGCTACTACTACTAGCCTCATTTAGGCGAATCTTCCAGCCGCTAAGCGACTTTTGAAGAAGATTTATCTGGCATTGTAAACGTGAAATCACTAACCACGGCTGTCTGAAGGTGGCAGATATCGCGGTATTATCAGCAAACAAATATAATTTCATTTAAGGGTGCTTGGGTATATCACTGCTGTAAACATTATTACAGTACCGGCGCAAGGGGGGACCCCTACACTACTCCAGCCCTGATATTCTCAACACTTGACGTTACATTTTCTGATGATATCGTGAATGACCTGTCCTCGAGAAAGAAAATTATGAGTTTGATTATGAAATTTGGCATACCTAACCTTATTAACTTTATTATAAGTTCGTTGTGTCAGACTCTGTTGAAAGCTTTTGAAACGTCGAACAAAATCACCTCCATCGGCAAGCGGTCATTAAAGTTTTTCAGGATATTAGATGCCAGTCTATTCGACTGGCGTACCGTGTAATGAGCAGCTCTAAACACGAACTGCTCTAGTAGTAAAACGTCGTTGTCATATACAAAATCGCTGATTCGATACAGTTAAAGTTTTTTAACTAGTTTCCCTAGACATGACAGAAGACTGATAGATCTATAGCAGTTTTGAGTAGGCTTGAATATATATTATACTAACTTGACTTTTTTCTAAGCCCTCGGAAAGTAGCCATTTTTAATAATAGCCTGGGTTATATCTACCAAGTCCACATCTATATTCTAAGCAAATTTTTCAAAGCTTTATCATTGATGCCATCAAAGCCAGGTGCCTTTCTAGCATTAATTATTTGCATAACCAAAGCAACCTCTTCTGACGTCAGATACTTTGTTATTAAAAGAAATTAATTTCCAGATCAAATAAAAATTTAATTTACACTGTTAATAAACTCATTGTTTTAATGAACTCGAAAGCAAAACAATTATTATATTAATTTCCTTTCAAGCCATTAAAAAGGACCGAACTTTTTTTATAAATCGCATAAATTATCTACTTTCAGTTTATTAATGACCATCTTTTCCAAATTATCTAATTTTTCTTTATTTCTATTTATCCATTATCTTTTGTTTTAATTAGATTTTGATAAATGCCAACGATTATAAGTTAAGAACCTTAATGTCACAAATTAAAAAAATAGGCCTTAAAATATAGAAACTTGATCAAAACAGTGATCAAAAATAATGTATAAATTAGTATTAATAAAAACTTTCAACGTTGCCATGGTAAGAAAATCATACTAATTTTTGATAAACCATAGAAGTAACTCATTGTAGCAAAAAGCTTACATTAAGTCGAATAAAATTCGACACAATTACTAAAGAACTTTGAACTGAAACTTGACCTAACCTATATCAACCCTAAAATATAATAAATATAATACACCAAACGAATTTATGTGATCTAAAAAATACTAAAATTGAAAACAAATAAAAATCATCCTGCGCAATAAATATATTTAATTATTTTGTTAATAATAATTTTGACAGTCCGTAACTCGGATATTATTGAGAGATTTCTTATAATATGGTCCCAATCTGGTAATAGAAGTTTTTTCTTAATAATTTTTTTCTTGTTTCCTCCAGGATAAATTCGAGCAACAGTGTTAAATCCTTGGGCTTTTGCATTGATAAAAAAATGGCGTGGAAGGGAAACGCCGACCAGCGCTTGAAAAAAGCGAAGGGTTATCTTGGTGCCATCTACTCCCTTATTAACAGTAGGAGTAGAATAGACGTACGCTTGAAAACGCTACTGTACAAGACTTTAATCCGACCGTTAAGCTATAATACCAACATGGTATATCATAAACAAGACGCATCACAAAAATTTACAAGTTTTTTAGAGCATGGTTTTAAAAACCATTATGAATGCCCCTCGGTACACGATAACTTCACACACTTTACAATGACTTATGAATACAGACTATTACAGAAAATATCGACAAACTCATCGCTAACTGCTACAACCGACAGACGTATCGTTAAATCATCTAATTACACAAGTACATATTTACTCCATAAAACATAAACGTTATCGACTTCCTAGGGACTAGTTCTTACTAAGACCGCCCCCTTCTTTATGATTTACCATCCACTCATCATGTAATTACCACATTTCTCGATGACTAAAAGCAACTGCTTCTCCACTTACTACGTCTGCCACTAAAGAAGCCCCCTTCCCAACCAAGTTTTAAAGGAATGTTTACTTAACAGCGCCACAATCAATTATTAATGGAACTAAAAGTCTGCCATTATCCTAAGCAATTAAATGAAAAAAACATTATCATTTTGAAAATATTTTTAGTAAAGAGTTTCTTTAGACGACCAACAAAAATGGATATTTAATTACTATACAATAGCACAGCAAAATAATCGAATATTTTATGTATTTAAAAATCGTACGTGAAAGTACCGGGACTTAGTGTTCAAAAGTTTATAAAATGTCCCAATCGATGAATTAAAAATAAAATTTGATTAGTTTTTTATAATCTTTTTGCATATTTTAGGATCAGTTGAATGGTTAAAATACCTATTTAAAACTAATGTTTTTAGGTAACAACAAAGTTATCGAATTTAACGAACAGCAAAAAATCAAAACAAGGTTAATGAATTAGCAGCACATTAGCAATAAGTTCTATAATATAAGTACAAAATAAATTAATAAAGACGTTGAAGTTCTGTTATAACCTATATATTGTTAAAAAGGTTCATGCTTACTTACTTAATCCTAGATCCTATCAGAGGTGAAAGGGTGATAGTACTGATGGTTGAGTTGTATTCTTTAAATTTCTTTCTTTCTCTTCTCTTTCTTTCTTGAATGAATTGGTTCAGGTCAGTATATTGATTTGTCATTCGCCATTTCTCTTTTCTGTTTCTTTAATGTTCTCTGTCTTTTTTTTTTTGTTTTTACTAGGTTTTGTTTCGAACACCTGTTTGACGATTTTGTCCTCTTGTCCTTTTCATATGTTTGTACTATAACAATAATACTAATTTTGTCCGTTTTTTTATGCTTTATTTTTGAAATTTATCTAATAGTCGTATTTCTAACTTTTTCTCTCCTTATTTTCTTTTAGTGCCTTTAACAACCTCCCTCCTTTTTCTATACTTGCCTTTATTTCCTCTTCCATTTATCCATTTTTCCAAATGGTAAACCCCATCAATTTCAATTTTTCGGTTTACTTGATTCGTTTTCCTTATATATTTACTTTGTGTTGTTCGTTTGTTTCGAGTAGATCATAGACCCTCACCCTCACGTGATATATACATGATTCCAGCCAAAAAAAACTTAAGACTTAAGAAGAGCGGTTCCCATGTAAAGAGAGACACAACTGTGGTGTTTTATGTCAGTAAGCATGGATGAAACAAGAAGAAGACGTTGTTGTTGCAAACGCGTTTTATGTACTTTTAAAGCAAAATGGCTAGAGGAGAAGTGGGGAGAATTTCATACAATATTTAATAGACTTATAGATGATTTATCAAATTCGTGGGATACTTTAGTATCTGTTGCGTACAACGCAGGGTGCTCTTGGTTCCTATTCATTTTAACTGCGACCTCGACCACTGTTCAAATAGAACTGACCTGACTATTTAAAAAAAAAATGTGCTTCTGTCATTTCGTTTTCATATGACCTACCTGTCTCTGTCGTATGCTGGTTGCATGTGACCAAATCGCCTCTTCCGCTGATCTGATTTAACACGGTATGAGCATGACAGTACCGTAGACAAAATCAGTCCGCGAATCAAGCGAATTTTGGACAACACAACACAGCCGAAACATGGCGCAACACAGTACGTTATCTGGATATATATATTTATTGCATAGATATCTCAACATCCACTATTTTAATGGCTAGCCAGGTCCTTCAAACAACATACAAAACGAAAATGGTGTGACAACTGAACTTGTTAAAAGACCCAAAATCAGCAGCCTCCAAATTGACTTCTGCAATACAAGAGGACTGAACTCGAACATCAATGCAGTCCATTAACGCCTACAATCCTCATGTACTCGCAGTAACCGAAACAATAGTCAGATCATCGACTAGTATGATCAGCTATTTATATTCTGGGTACCACTTCCATCACCGAATTAGGCGAAATTTTAGTCTTTGCTTCATTGTCTGCAATGATACTCATATGTCTTGGCATAGTCACGTTGTGGCAACAACTTTCGATGCTCAATAAAGCTCAAAATCGACCATCGCTGAAGTACTGTTCGCATATTTGGGCCTCTGCTCCTAAACATACCCTAGAATTGCTAAGTTCTATTCAAAGAAAAGTCATTCGCTTGATGGGTGATCATGATCTGACAAGCAACCTGGAAGTCTTGAACACCGAAGGCAGGTTGGCGACTTGAGTCTATTTTACAAATATTTTCATGGCAAGTATTCAATTGAGGTTTACCGTTTGATTTCACCCAAAGCGGTACATGGTAGAAATACACAACGAGTCACTGCAGCTCATCCGTTGTTCAGCCTAGTATCCCTTGAACGACACTATATAAAAATTTCTTCATCTGGAGAACGTCATCACTCTGGAACGACCTTCCTGATGCCGTGTGCCCCAACAAGTATACTCTCAAAAGACTTAAGACCAACGTGAATCATTTCCTGCGCACATGCATCGCTCGCAGAGCCACATAAAGCATTAATCCTGCAGTGCTGTGTGTGTATTATGATAAAAAAAATTCATCTGGTGATTATACAGTGAGTCTCAGAAGTAATGTCTAAAATATAAAATCTATACCTTAACTCAACAATTATCGAAAAAATTACGATTGAACATATCAATAAGTAAGACCTGCTTATTTAAAAAGTACAAAACAACAAATCAAATTAAATGTTGACAATATCCAAGGCAATCAATAAACTCTCTTTGGGAAAGGTTTCATTCGTAAATGTACGCACAGTGGTACCATAGTGCGGAGGAGCACTATCTTGCTGAAATATCAGTTCTTGGCAGGAGAGTCTGGGTCCAATAGATTCGGCAATAAAGCCACTAATGCTGGAATTAATTCAAGTTGAAGAGATTCGGGATATACTTGTTCAGTTAAAGACTGTTTCGTGCACTATTCCACACCACACATTTGCTTTTTGATGGTATTGACTGTGAACCTCCATCATCCAATGTCTAATAACGACAATTTTGTCTGTTTACATTACCAATAAAACAGAGCGTAGCTTTATCGGAAAAAATAATATTCTTTATCCAGATTGTACATATTTTGTATGTGTTCGCAAAACTCATTTCGCCTATCGAAATTATCTTCAAATAACTCATGCACTGGAATAACTTTGTATGGGTGATATTTGTGCTTCTGAACTATTCAGTGAACAACAGATTTCGATTTGAGTACGTGCTCAATCACCAAACCCAAACAAACATTAAATTTCAATTTTTTCTCGTGCCATTGTAAAAACCGCAATTTTGCAACTACGCTTGACAACTACTTGTTTGATGTAAAATTGGCATACAGTTTCTATGGTTCTAACAGTGACAAGTCAACATTCAGAAACACCAGAATTGAAAAATAAACAAAATAAACACAAATGGAATGTTTTGTTCGATTTACAAATAAATCTTCAGAAATGCGGTCTTACTTATTATTTTTGTTTCAATGATATGGCACAGCACTGCAGAATTAATCCTATATGGCGCTCTGCGAGCGGTGCGTGTGCGCAGGAAACGATTCACGTTGGCCTTGTATCTTTGAACATAATACTCGTTGGGGAACACGGCCTCAGAGAAGTCATTCCAGATTGACGAAGTTCCCCAGATGCAAGAATTTTTAAACAGTGTCGTTCGAGGGATACTAAGCTGAACCACGTACGGATGGGCTGCAGTGGCTCGTCGTGTATTTCTACTATGCACCGCTCTGGGTGGAATCAAGCGGGCAGCCTCAGTTGAGCACTTACCATAAAAATATTTGTAAAATAGACTCAAGTTGTTACTTATGTTTCTGTAATATAATAAAAAGGAAGGAAAAAGAGGAAAAAATATTAATTGATTGATTAATGATATATTTAGTTAAGTTTTTATGAATATAACAAAGAGTAAAAAGAAGAGAAAAAGATCAGGTGGCTCTTAAATGAGCAAGTGCTGTTGTCTTCAGGGCTGCGGCCGACTAGTGACTAGCTCAGATTGCCGGCAAGTGGTGTGGGTAAAACTAAAGGGGGTGCGCCACCTGTTTTGGTGCCCTTGAGTCGAGACAACAACACTGA